>OZ023274.1:89556698-90232635 GCA_964007475.1 Hybos culiciformis
TCTCCTGCGTAAATGTATCTTAAATATGGATAAAATACTTTGTTCGCGATAACATTGTCTTTGATCCTCTATTTTTAATTTTTATATTTAGGTTGAGTTTTTATAGTTAAATAATCTAACTAATTATTTTTAGCTAATAATTTGTTATTTGATAATATATTAGTTAATCAGATCTTCAATGAATTAATTTAATCTTTATTAAACATAATTTGTTTAATATGAATTTTATTTAATTGGTAATAAAATACGAGAAAAGTACTTGTTTTATATTTTTCAATGTTATCAACTTCGTATTTCATTTTTTATGCGTAATGAAAGAAAACTTTTTTAAAACACCCGATATTAAACAAGAATTACACATACTAAAGGCATCATAATTTTAATTTACATAAATGATAATTATTTATTAAGAATGATTAATTGAAATTTAAAAAAAAAAAATACTTATATTTTGAAATTAAATATAATTAAGTTTTTTTTTTTCTTCATAAAATGAATTGAAGTTAATGATTAATTAACCTCTTCGAATTAAAGAAAATGTTCTTAGGCTTATAATATTATACAGGATGTTTTGTAATTTAATACATAATTGAAAAATATTTTTACTAAAAATTAATATATATAAACGTATATATATATATATAATATAATTACTATTATTAAAGTAGTTTTACTTGTTACTGCAAGCAATAACTATTAAAAATGTTGAAAGCATAAGCATTAATGTTAAATATAAAAAAACGAATTTGAAATATCAGTAATTGAGTGCTAAAATATATGAGTATGTGTATACTGAGATTGATCCGCTTGGAGCATATTGCATTTTATAAAATCGCGGGAAACTAAAAAAAGAGTTTAACTGAAAATAATAGAATCTAGTCTAAATGGAATAGGATAGTTTTAATTATAAAAACGAAATAACTGAAAGACTGAAACGCATTGGATTTTAAATAGAGGGAAGATAAAAAAAAGCAAACTCTGAACAAATATTGGTCATTTTCTATTTCAAAAACTTAAACTTTAACTGGAAGATAATGGATCTTGTTAGTTGATTAATAATTTTCTTTGGCAACATTTCAAAAAAATTTCTAATTTTTTCATCAGTGAAGGATTATTAGAAGGAAATTAGATGTAGAGCTAGTTATAAATTTCGTAGATTAGAGAAAAAACTATATACACACAGAAAAAACACGGCATAAATACAAGTAAAAAAGGCATTAATTCAAGTATTCCGCGACTCATTATACCGCCAAGCCATTTGCATACTTGACAATTATCTTAAAAATACTTGATTTAAGTCTTATTAAAAAAACTTAAATTACCTCATACCTTTACTTAAATCAAGAATATTTGACTCAAATTAAGTTTGTAAAATTCTTAATTTGAGACATAAAAAGGGTTAATATAAGTTTTTCGTATCTTTACAAAAACAAAGTTCGTTTTACCCCAAAACCAAAAACCTTTCAAATTCATCAGCAAAGACACCGCAAATACAAAAAAAAAATTACTAGACACAATTTTTTATTTTATTTATTTAATTTTTTATTTTTTATTTATTTATTTTTTTATTTTTTTTTTCTTTTTTATTTTTTTTTATTATTTTTTATTTTTTTTATTATTTATTTTTTTTTATTTTATTTAATTTTTTTTATTTATTAAATTTTTTTGTTTATTTTTCTTTTTTTATTTATTTTCTAAATTTTTTTATTTTTTTTTTAATAATTTTTTTATGCCCGCTTGTATTTTCGAACCACTGTCCTAAACATTGCAATCCACGAACTCTGCCACTGAGCTATGAACTACATTTACGACAATGTGCTATGACTTTTTAGAGTTTGATTTGACCTTTTTTTTACTTGAATTAAGTTTTATGGGTTGATTCAATCCAAACAAAAACGCAATTCAAGTATTTTTTTTATAGAATGAAGTTTTTAATCTTATTATGACTTGATTTGAGTTACCAAAGAGAGAGTTAAATTGAGTAAAATTAAATCTCAAAACAAAACTTAAATGGGTTGAAATAAGTTTTGGTTTATTTGTTTTAAGTTTTATTTTGGTTTAATTTTGTCTTTTTTATGAGGATTAGTTGAATCATAGGGAGAGTTGAATATGACTTTATTTTTGGTTTTATTTGTGTTTTTAAGGGATTTTTCAAGTAATTTCATATTTGAATTAAGTTTTTTCAGTACGAATTGAATCAAACCCGTCAATCTTGAATTGGAATATGACGATTTTTTTCTGTGTGTACGTAAACGTAAGTACTTTTCATTTCCTTATGAACATTATACCATTAAGGATTATACCCTACTTATTTTTTCGTTAAATTGAGGAAAATTTTCTTTCAGTGCATAGTTTTTGGTTTTTCATTATTTCCAACCATAATGCAGCACATAATATCAAAAAATCATAATAAAAGATTGAAATAAAAATGACTTTGTCAAAAAATATATGTGTGTATATTAGGCAGGTAGGAATATAAATATTATAATTATAGATTTAAAGTTTAAATTCATCGTTTATTAATTAGATGGCAAGATAAAATAAAAACAACTTTGATAATTAAAAATAATCACTTATACTGTCTGAACTTTGGACGATATTAATTAATTATAAAATATTTTTATTTTTCATTCTTACACATTGTTGTAATTAGCTTGCATAAAGCTCATTACTGAAACATTAAAAAAATTATAAATAATAATTTTATTTTTATTATTAATATACTCTATCTATACTAGTTATATAATATTATAATACTATAATTTATGATAATAAGTTTAAAAAAAAAAAGTTTATATCTTCATAAAACATGTTGTGTAATATAAAATAAAAAAACATTGTATTCCTATATACATTATAATTATTTTAGAACATTGTATTTTTTAATGAAAATTTTATTTTAAATTTTTGTAATTAATAAAATCGTTATATTTTCTTCTAAGATGCACATTAATATTTATTTTAAAGAATTAATTATAATTTATTTTATGAAAATTTATCATATCATTTGCGTCATAATTTAAGTATATACAAATAATATATCTAATACAGATTAAAACTCAATAACACTTTAGACGCATTAATGATGGTTGCTTTTGTCAATTTTAACTATTTTGAGGATGATACAATAGCTATGTAAAGTTATATGATCTGATATAACGAATATATATTTACACAAAAAATTTAATTGTCGTTTATATATATAAATTGAATATTCTATCTTAATCAGTTTGTATTTAAGAAGCTTTATATTACACTTTAGTTCTATTACAGTAATAATAGTACATTATATAATGTAATAAAAATGAGATTTTTATAATCTACTTAAATACAGAACATTTTTAATTAGGAACAAAATAATCAGTTAGTTGTAATCTTTATTATTTTTTAGTACATATTTTAAATCCGAACTTTGAAATATTGGACATACACTGAGATAAAAAACGTGCTAAAATCATGTAAAAATGCATAAAATCATGTATCTTCCGCAACAAAAACCGTCCAATGACGGTTTTACTAAAATCAATGCCTTTTGGGATTAAAATTTTTTAATGCATAGGGGATCGTTATGTTGTATTTAGTGCTATAGAATAGAGTATTATATGCGTCAATACACATGCAATCATTTAGATGCATCTGCGTAAATAATGAAAAAATTTAGATGCATCAGCGTATATAATGAAAAAATTTAGATGCATCAGCGTAAATAATGAAATCATTTAGATGTTTCGTATTGAATATTACGTAATACCTGAACAAACATAATATGATGAGAAATGAGAAAAAATGAGAAGAAAAAATATTCTCTCTTTGCAACTACCTCTCCCCTACGCATTAAAACAGTATATTGGATATGTAAACAAAATTTGTTATACAACTCGTTCTGTATTTACACAAAATGTATTTCAATGTATTTTTGTGTATACAGAACTCTTAATTAATAACAAATTTAGTTTACATATTCAATAATCTACTATTAAAGGAGAAAAAAAAATTTTTTAATTTTAAATTTTTTTTCTATTTTTTTTTTTATTTTATTTATTTCTTTATTTATTTTATTTCTAATTTCTTATTATATTTTTCTTATGCCCTCTTCGGGATTTGAACCTCGGTCTTTAGCATTTCAATCGACCACTCTACCATTAGGCCATAGTAATAAAATTATTCATGTACATAAAATAGAAAATATAAATAGCGTATACATTTTTCTTATGCCTTCGTCGGGATTCGAACCTCGGTCTTTAGCATTTCATTCCATCACTCTACCATTCAGCCATAGTATTAAAATTATTCAAATATTTTAATTCAAGAATTTTTGGAATAACATTAATTCTCTTGGTACTAAAAATTATGCCTCTGGGAATTAATTTTACGATTTTAGCGCAGTTTGTACTTGATATGATACCGAAAGAACTTAAATATTGTTTTTTTTAATAAAAAAAATGTATTTGTTGTTGTTTTGTGTATAAAAATACTAGAACTTGATTTAATGCCAAAAGTCCTAAAATTTAGTACGGCTTTTTTGGCTCAGTGTAGGACGTAGGACACAAATAAAAGTATAATATATAGGTACTCGAACATTATATAATAAATTCTAGAAGAATAAATTCCCCAACTCATTTTAATTATTATTATTATTATTATTGTATTAGCAATTTTATGAAAATTGACGAAATTGCACGTTCATTACGATATTTATTTATAATATTTGCTATACAATATACATAAACACAATGATAAAGGCGCATATTATGCAATTATCATTAAAAAAAGTAAAACATAATTTTTATTTTATTTTTCAAATACTACGTTAAAAATGTAAGTAATTCACTTGTTGGGGGTCGAAAATACAAGCAAAAAGAAAAATTATTTTGTTATAAGAAAAAAAAAAAAAAAAAACGGGTTCACAGGAAGAAATATTAACTGAAAACTTGATCGATTAACCAAACCAACCCTGAATAATTTTATTAAAATAATTCCTGAAACTTAGATCTAATAAAGCTAAATTTGAAATAATTCGGCTTAGGCTATAATTAAAAAAAAATATTTGGTAAATTAATAGTAAAATTTCCTTTTTTTGTCTAAGTTTAATTTTTTCCTAAATATTGACCAATATTATACAGGAAATCGTGTTGGTTATACAAATTTGAAATGAAAACCCCAAAAAAAACTAAAAAATTTTAAGCCACAGCAATTTTTTTATTAATATTTTGATAACATTTTGATAACATTTAGATAATTTTTTTTTTATGAGAGAATTTCCGATTTCTTCGTTTACTTCAAAAATAAATTTATTATTATTATTTATCTATTCCATAAGTATAATAATGAAATTTTTGTATATAAACAACGGAAGTTTATAGGTTTTATAACTTTTACAACTAATTAATAATTTCTTGTTCAATTTAAACTTAATGTATGAATTAAATCTTGATTGGAAAAATTTCGCCAGTAATTTATATATGTGATTTTTATCAGGAATCAAACGTCAATAGTTATATAATATTTTATTTCTTCGAGAATTTTGTTTTCTATTAAAATTTGTTCTCAAACCTTGATATTCTTATATGTACTTTTAAAAAAATAATATGTGTTCGTGTGTATACACAATGAAGGTAATATAATAACAGCTTCGCATATATGGACGTAAGAGACCCTTGATTAATATCGTTTCACGCAAAATATGTTATATCTTTAAAAATAAATAAAGAAAAAATGCATTCTTTCTTTTTTTTTTAATTCAAAATAAATAAAAATATAGTAAGTACGCAGAAATATAATGTACCTATGCTATATGTTATTATGATTTTCGTTTACAAAAAGAACCAAAATATCGAATCATAGTAAATTAGGGGTGAAACATTTCGTAATTTTTGGAATTCATTTATTGTAGTGAACATAAAATGGATAATAAGGTTTTTATTCAAAATCGAATTGGATTATAAGGAAAACAAAAAGATTTAATGTTTAATAAATAAAGCTGTAATGCTGAATTAAATCAATAATTTTTTGTTTTCTAAAATTGATAATCTAATGCTAAAATTTAAATCCTTTTATAATCATAAAAACTTAAATTATATTTTCTTATTTTACCTAAATAACGATTCTATGTTTACGACAGCGTATTCAAGGAACTTAAGGAAATTTTAAGACACTGTCAGCAAATCCATAGAACTAAATAAATAAAAAATTCATGGATTACCTAATCCGAGAAAAATTTTATTTCAAAATTAATCCAAGAACTATCGAAGAAACAGTCCTTTTGCCTGTCCCAAATTTTTAAGAACTTTTCTTCTTCTTTAAATGGCGTTTGTAATTAGCCTTTTACTTGTTTTATTATACCGCATTTAAAAAAAAAAGTATTAATGGAGAAGAATATTTATTCTCATACTTAATACTATACTCATGTTAATTTTTATTTTTATTTTTATTTAACATTATTTTACTCAGAAAAAGGGTACCCTGTAAGCTTCACTTACGATACTGTGTATGCAATTCATTTTATATAATTTTTGAATGGACCATGGGTTGGTTACGTATATACATGGGCGCCGCCATGATTTTTTATAAGGTGGTGCATGTGAAAATTATTATTTTGATTTTACCAAATCTTTGACATATTGCGAGTTCATCACTAAGTTACAATTTCCAAGAACATTAATTTAAATTACATTTTAATTTTAGGAAAAATCAGTTGCAAAACAATATTTTGAATTCATGAGAAAATTCATCTTCATCAACTTTTTAAGATTATCTCTCACCAGGGCTGCCAGATGGAATAAATGCAATTTCCTCAAATTTTTAAGAAATTTTCCCTAAAACATAGACTTTTTTAAAAAAAATCCTCAAATTATTTTTTTTATGTTTTTGTGTACTAAACTTTTTTTTTTGCCCTAAATTAGTAAAAAAAATGTTTAACGGTTTTACTCACTGCAGTTTTTCCCCAAAAACAGCTTATTTTTGCAAGATTTCCTCAAATTTTTAATGTGTTCAGATTTTATGCGGCAATTATATGTTGTAAATCAAAAAGTTTACTTTCAACAATGGATTTTGAATTCAACGTACGTAGAAGAATATCGTAATGATATCAATTTCTTAAAATCATTAGGGTAAAAAAAATTCACGAGTCTGAAATTTTAAATATTGTTGACTGCCAACGTTAGCACAATATTTCTGAATTTCTAGGATCTAGGTCACAATCCAAAAAAAAAAAAATCTAAATGACCCAAAATCCAAACTTTTGTTAAAATCCTAATGGGACAAAATGCAAACAAAAAAAATGTTAAAAGTTGATAAGAAAACATCGAAATATATACTACAAATATATTATTTTGAATTTATCTTTGATTTGGTATAATTTTGAATTTATTGTGAATTACAACAAAATTACCATTATAAAAACTAATAAGGGGAAAGAAAAACTTTTTATTAACGGATATGATTACTGTTTAGATCTCAACAAAAATGGAATATATAGATAGATTGCTCCCAACGTAAGTCTAAAAATTGAAAAAGCAGGGTAAATACTGTATTACAAAACGGAGAGTACATAATAAAAAAAAAAAAGATTTCCATTTTCATAATCCTCAGGCGTCAAAAATATCTATTTGTAAAGCTAATGCTTACATTAAACATGCTGCTAAAGTATCAATTTTTCCTCCATCAAAAATTATTTTAGATTCAGTTGTACAGACAGAGCCCGAATGTCGCCGCTATCTTCCCACAAATAATGCTCAAAGAAAAAAAGCAATCGAGCCCTAAGAAACTTTATTAAAGAACCTTCAACTATATCAGAAATCGATATCCCTGAAGAATTAAAATTATTAGATGGCGAAATATTTGTTCTTTCTGATTATAGTTACAACAATGAAAAAATAATATTAGGCAGTCCTTGAAATTACTTGGCGATTCAAAGTGCTGGCTTATGGACGGGACATTTTATATAGTACCTACAATAATGAGACAACTTTTCACTGCTCATGGCGTTTTTGAAGGACATGTTGTCCCAAAAATTATTCTGTTTAATGAGTCAGAAAAGTAAAGAAGCTTATGAACAGATTTTTTTTCAATTGTTTTTCCTAGCTGTTAATCAAAACTTTAATTTAAATCCTGAAAGAATAGTATCAGATTTTGAAATAGCCATTGCTTCGGATGCCAAGTCCTACGGAATTCAAAGGCTGCCTTTTTCATTTTGGCCAGATATTATGGCTAAAAGTTCAAAAAGAAGGCTTGTCAAGCAAATACGGTAACGACGAAGTATTTAATATTCAAATAAAGATGCTGAAGAGTCTTTCATTAGTGCCACCTGAAGAAGTAAATGATTATTTCTCAGAGTTATATAATAATATCCATGACAACGATTGGATTAAAATAGCCAAATATTTAAAAAAAAATTATATTTCTGGAAAAAACGGTGCCACTCGATATGATCCCAATTTTCGGTGTATTGGTGATTCTCGTTCTGAAAATTTTCCAAGAACGCAAAATACAGTAGAGGGCTGGCATAACAGATTGCGAATTTTATTCGGAAAAAAAACATTGGTCTCTATGCTCTTATTAACGAGCTAAAAAAGAACTAATAAATGCTCTAAATAACGTTGAGAAAATTAGATCTGGTGAATACCTGGCCATAAAAAAAAAAAAAAAAACTAAAATATAAGAAAATTAGGCGAGTGATTAAAAAAAGGCAAAGAACTGAGAAATTAGAGTACATACTTAAAATCTATAAGTACTCACATTGTACTTGTATCATGAACTGGAAATGTAAATATGCAAAAATGAATTAAAATACAATAAAAAATGAATTAAGTGAATTACAGTACAAAAAAAAAATTAAATGAATAACTATTATTAAAAAAAAATGGAGATTTCTTTTTCAACTTTTTTAAAATCTTAAGCATATTTTATTAGTAGGAACATTTATATATTTCATGAAGCGTCGGCTTGGTTTAGGTTAAAAATCGCGCGATTTTTAACCTATAACAAGCCGGCGCTTCGCGCCGATAAAAAATTACAAAGTTTGGATTTTGGGTCATTTGGATTTTAAAAGTTTGGATTTTGGATCATTTGGATTTTAGAAGTTTGGATTTTGGGTCATTTGTTTTTTTTTTAATTTGGATTTTGGATTTTGAAATTTGACATACGTAGCAAATCCTTTCTTCAAATTTTCCTCAGAAAAAAGTACATACTTTCCTCAAATTTTTCCCCACGTTTTTTTTACTTTCTTTTTCTCCCGGAATTAAAAATTTCCTCAGTTTGGGGAAAAATTCCCCAAACTAGCAGCCCTGTCTCTCACTTTTATTAATTTGTAGACAAGACACATCAAATTTAATTAATATGCGTTTTATATAAAGATTCTGAATAAAAAAAAATTAGATTATTTTAATTTTCAATCCTTTTGTTAAAATTAACAATTTTATTAAAATTTTAATAACATTTTTATCAAACAAAGGTGGTGCAGTTGCACCACCTTGCACCTTACTGCCGGCGCCCATGCGTATATACATACTTATTTATAGGGAATAATAATAAAACTTTTTGGAGTGGGCATAAAATGATTTCACCAGTAATCGCTGAAAAAAAAAGTTTTATAAAATTTTTTATTTCCTTTATTTTGAATTTTTGAATTTTACTTACATACCTGCGTCCTACATCATTATATAATGTTGTAATATGTACCTAAATGATGTATTTGATGGATATAGTGAGAGGAATTTTATTTTTAAATAGCGCGATTAAGGGTGTTCGAATTGAACTAAAAATATAATGTATTAGGGCATTATTTTCAATGTCAAAAATTTCACACTTTTTAAATGCGAATGCAATTTAAAAAAAATTATTTATGCTGTTTCATCAGTCAAAATCAATGCTTTTATTATTGTTTATCATAATTGTGTTTTATCACTTTATCATTGTTTATATCTTAATGACATTTTTGATTATAAAAATTTACTTTTTTTTAGATTATAGAAGAACATATGTATATAGATAATTATATATATATGGGGTTCAGAATATGTTAAGGGAACAACTTACGCACTATATGAATCTTTACTTCGATAAATCTTTAATTTTAATAGAAACGATTTTGTTTTTTAAAATAATATAAAATATAGTAAATTATTGTTCTTCGATTAATAACTTTATATAATTTTATTTGTATATAATTTCAGACGAGTCGGGATGCGAATCTGACATGGCGGAGGGTGTCGAAGATCAAGAAAGTAATAACAGTGGTGCTGATACCCCAGCTATGTTAGGAACAGTTTTACCTTGCGAAGCATTATCCGCAGCATTGGGCGGAATGAAACGCGAATATGATGTAATTAGTGGTGGTATAAGTGGTGGTAACAGTAATAGCGGTTTTTCATTTACACCCACATCACCAACATCATCTGTGTCACCAGCTACTGCTATTAATCAAACTCAAATTTCAACAAAAACCACACCAACTACAGCAACATCAACTATTAGAGCTATAAGTACATCGGCTCTTCAAACTTCGGCTGGTTCAATAACAAATATATCGGATGCCACAGGGACAACTAAATTACAGAACACATTGATATCATCAGGAACAAAATCACCAACATTATCAGCTTCCTCAATATCTTCTAGTAATGCGAATCAGCAATCTTCAGTTTTTAAATCAGAGGTAAGTTGTTTTTGGTTTTTTTTTTACATTAAAGGTACATAATATTTTATTATATTCTTATTGTTATGAATTTTATTAAAGATATGGACTAGTGATATGATAAGAATCAAAATTTAAAAATACAATTTCTTAAGAAAAAGATGGTATTCGGAGGCACATCAATATATTTACTATATATTATTATGTTTAATATCGATTCTTCAACGGTTTGAAAAAAACTGGCATTTTATATCACAAAAGTTTGAAAAATATAATTTTAAGTTTGAATCAACAATAAAAAATTAACTCATAATAAATTAGTTAATGGAAAAATGAATTAAGCATAAAAAATCGATCTACAATATTATATACAAAAAAAAAATTTCTTTTTCTTTATTTATTCTCAAAGTTTCACCTCCTGTCAAATAGTAGGTGTTTACCTATGAATAGATTAAGTATCCAGACTTAAATGTAACGTAATAAAGTAAATATATATACAACTAAGTTTATAATACTATATGTAATTTCTCAATATTTTATGTATATATGAAAATGATATATATACATATATAAAACAAACACACTGCTCTGTCCTGTGTTAACAAATAATTTTCGAATAAGCTTACAAAGTAATTTTGGGTTAACAGCATAAATTAAAAAAAAAAAAAAATAATATATTTTTTTTTATAATATAAAATTTATTATCAGACTAAAACTTAAATTTTAGTTTTATTCCCTTTATAATTAATTCTTTATGGCTTACGTTAATTTGTAAACGAGAAAATAAATGCTCGAATAAATGTTGGTTTTCGCTGCATAAATAAAGATACGTATATTTTAATTATACATTATGTGTTTTATAATATCTTTTTGCACAAAAATCCAATCACTTTTTCATTAAAGCCCAACATAATTAATAATATCTTAAAAAAATTATAAGAAATTTATTATTTTATTTTTTTTTTCTGCTTTTTGCTTTTTTTTTTTTTTAAACGTTGAGGAGTCTCAACCAATAATATCTATCTGTATGATGCATTAAGTCTGATTTTTTTTTGTATTATTTATATATATATATATATATATATATATATATATATATGTATATATATATATATGTATATATATATGTACCTATACGGCTGTATATATTTTTCTTATAAATATTTTGTATTTAAATATATTTTAAATACTTTTTTAAAGCATAAAAATAATAATATGAAGGAGAGTTAATATAAAATTAGTGCGCGCGCGGTATAGTTTTTTTTTTCCAAATCTACGTACGGAGGCACAGGGTATTTTATATTTAATTTTAATATATTGGAAGAAATATTTTATTTTTAGTTAAAATGACCACCCGGTAAAAGAAGTTGAATTTATTTTTTATTTAAAAATGGTTTGATACAGTACTTTAATGCTCTCTGTTTTAATTTATGTACTTACTTACTTGACTTATATAACTTATTAATGAATAATTATTACAAATAATGTAATATACGAAAAGAGTTTAAAAAGTGGCTGATTTCAAACAGAATTATCAGTAAATTACTATGTAAACTGTCTGCATTGGTTTGCATTGGTTCTAGATTATTTTCAAGCAAATTATTGCACATTAAAATCCATATAAACAAGCTCGACAAAAATTTAGTTTGTGATCAGTTTCTCGCATTCAATTGATAATGTCGGAAAGCCAAAGAATTTTATAAATATTTTAAATTACACTTTCATATATGTATATGAATTATTTAAAATATCATTAATTAATCAATTACTTTTCTGAATTAAATTTATATTTTATAAGTATAGGTACGTATTAGTTGCAAATTCTTATATCTTAAATTTTGTAGTGACGTTATTAAATAAGACAGTATACTTAATTTTTCGAAAAAATTTTAAATTTATTTTTACATTATTTCGAATTTAGTTTTGGACCAAAAATTCTTTTATAACACTAAGCAATTTCAAAAGATAGAAAACTTTTGAATTTTAAACTTATTGTTTAACTTTCTGATCTGAAATAATTGTAAATGGCATCCTGTTTTATATTTTTTGATCAATATTTATTATATTTTCCTTTTTTTCGTAAATGCTTAAGATATTCAAAAATCAGCCTCATCGGAAATGGCCAAGTACATTTGGGCATACAATTTATTTTGATATAACATTTTTATTGAATTTTAAGTTCAATATTTAAGAGTGCAAAGTGATATGATTAAAACTAAAATTTTTTTGTGAATCACAATATTAATAAATTGAATACTTCGGGCATAATTTACTAGACTCTCGAGGGAGAATTAATTATTATAATTTATATACATATATAATAAATTTAATTTAATTTTAACGAGGCTATGATATAATAATTTTAAGCACTTCTTAAACACTCTGAGAAAAAAAAATAAAAATAATACAACATAATGATAATTACTAGAACGCGCGGCTATAAATTCATAATTTATCCACAATTGTAACGCATGTACAATTATTAAACACAAACATTAAATTCATTAATTTAAATTCGTGATTATAAAATGAGTATATATGTACATATATATATATTAAATGCCTTAGAGGTATATTATTTAGCTATGTTGCAAGCTAACATCCAGGACAAGATTGTTGTGTACGGTTTTAATTTTATTTTTTATTTTTTTTTTCTCAAAAGGAAAATAAAAAAACATTTTTTTTTTCTTTATTTTTTTATTCATTTATTAATTTAATTTTTTTTTTTTTTAAATGTTGTTATTTTATATAAATATTTTTCAAGAAAAAAATCTCATTATCCGATTAATTTTTTTTTTTCTATAAAACATAATTTAACTGTTCAAGTAATGAATAATAAAAAAAAATAATAATAATAAATAAGAGACTTCAAAAATCTTCAAAAGAAGAAGGTCCAGGAAAAGTTATAATAAACAAAAGTTAAGTCGTATAAAAATCGAATTGTAGCACTTTGTTCGAAGGAAAATTTTGTGTGGGTTAAATTGTGTTTATATACCAATTTTTTTTGTGTAATGTTGGACGATCTTCTTTTAACAAAAAAATTTTGGTCTCACATAATATAATTTAAAGTTTACCTTCTTACTTCTAGAATAATTTAGTCATCATAATATAAATATCTACCATGATACTTATGACTTAAAAGATGTTGAACTGATTTTATTGTAAAATTATTTTTTGGTAATTTGGTCCAATCCATCTTATGAATTCAACATAATATACATACTATAATATTATTATTATTATTATCATTTATATATGTATATAACTATTTCTATATATATATTTATACTAAATATAAAACAATTATAATAAATTTTTGCTAGATTATAACCAAACATAAATATCGTAAATAATGTAATTCACATCCGTACAAATAAATATTTATTAAAATATATATACATACATACATTATACATATTTATGTATATGTAACATCAGAGGTACACTTCATTAAAGTTAAAAATATATTATATGATTATAAATCCACTTAAGTTGTAATTTTATTTCATTCTCTCTTACCCTTTACAAAAAAAAAAAACTATATTCTTGCACTGTGATACATTTTAAGTGCAATGACGAATGGTAATTTTTTTTTTCTTTTTCTTATTATATTATTAATTTCTTATGAGTCTTTATTGCAATTTCATTTTTCTTTCATTTTCATTTTGGAAGTTAACATGTTTCGCAGCTGTATTTTGTTTAAAATTGACCACATTACTTATGACCTGTTCATAATTTCATACAAAAAAAAAAAAATTTTTGTTAAAGAAAACGCTTAATGCGATAAATTAATGCATAATTGTATAGTTTTAATTTAAAAAACATAAAAAAAAAAATAAGTAACACAAAATATATTATTAAGAAGTATTATGTTATGTGTTATGCTGAAAATGAATTTTCCTTATTTTATTAATATAATGACATCATTATAATTTGTATATATGCCATTTAACTTTTTTTCTGTATAACTATAGTAAAATCCCGTAGTCAAAATTCGAAAACATTGTAAATCATAAAATAATGCGAAATTGAGCCTTAAAACTCGAAATTAAAAAAGTCTGGCCCACTCATTCTGTAGCCAGGTCTATATATTCTCTAACATATCTAACAATCACTTCAGTCGAGATTGATTAACCTTAAACTCCGTTGCTTATTTTTTATTTATTTTAATCTTCGAAAATATTCAGTGCCTCAAGTTATGATTAGAAGAAGATAGTCATATTAAACAGAACATATCAACCAAGGTTTAGAACGATGTAGCTTCCGTGAAACGACCGAACTATCAAAGAAAGAAAATGAAAATGAATAGATTATTTGAAATATGTTCGCAAATACCTTTTCTTGGTAATTCAGTTCAAAAAATAAAAAAAATAAATGTATGCTGTGTAGATCGTTTATTTCATATTTAACCGATTTTATGCAAAAGATTTAACTTGATTGTTTTTAATGCAAAATATCTATGTATATAATGAAAAGAGAAAATAATTAAAGATCACTCCTAGTTATAACACGACTTTTTTAATTGCGATGACGAAAAAAAAAATCTAATATTTTATCTTTTACATTAAAAAAATATTATATATATGGAGAATATAAACTTGACGTGAAAGCGAGGATGGTATGTGTATGGCAATAAAATTAGAATTTTGTAATAAAAAACTATCGTGAGTTGAATTATGTATACGCGTATTTAATGCATTGTATGAATTTCATGTTATTTTTCGTAAGTAGTATTATTTAGATTTAGATTATTTTATAAAATTAAAGTTGAAAGCTCGAATTAAAGCTTCTATGAAATATTCATATAGGTATGAACATGAATTATCCTTTTTTTGATTCCTTCAAACTTCTCAAAATAGTAAGGCGAGTAGAGGTTCTAAATGTCTATATAGTGTGGGTGTATGAACTAAGACTCCGAATTATGTAATTATGTGCAAATGCTTAAGTGGCTGATCTAACTCAAGATCTAATACTAGCTTCAGATTTCATCTCACAAATTCAACGAGGAATTAACGAAGAAAACCGTTCAAAAATGTTTGTAGTTGAATGCAACAATCAGTTTTTCGTTATCAATTAACTGAACCCAAAAATGTAACAGATTCTTATCAAGCCTTTTCAGTTTTGTTTCCCAACACAAAAAAAAAGGAAAAATCTATAAAATTAAACATAAATGAGCATAATATAAACTATAAAGATAATTATCAAGTTTTATATAAATAAAAAAATCAGAAATGCAAATTATTTTTGTTAATCGCTTAAAAGTAATTCTCCTTTTTTTTCTCTGGAACTTAACCTCTCAAATTTTATTCGTTTCTTCGAAACTTATGCAAGTTTGTAATTTAATTTTTAATTTTTCTTAATTTTATTCATACGAAACAAATAATTCAGAATTTACAATTCTTTATTTATAATCTGTTCATCACATATAAAAGTATTTTGAGAAAAGGATGCTATTCGTTCTTGCATAAGTGGTTTTTTTCCAAAATTGGTCATTTATATATATAAAAGAAAATTACTCTTACGAGATTTAAACCTCAAAACAATAATGAATTATAAGAACTTACTATATTCACACGAATCGTATAAGTTGAATTTATAATATCTGCGGAGACAAATATATAATTGGAATTAAAAAAGAAAAAAAGTTATATAAAATCGATTAGTGTAAATTAAAAATTGTACATATATAATGTACGAGTAAAAAATAAAGCTCTGATTTAAATAAAATTATATATAACGTCCTCTCTTTGGGCTATTGATTCTTTCAAATATTCTCTAAATTCGTAATCTTATTAAATTTACATATTAATCAAGGGATTTTAATTACCCTTCCAGTGTACGCAAATTATTCACAAGAAAATTTCAATAAATTTATTTTGTCGTTTAGTGAATTCTGCAAAAAGTTGTTGAACATAATTTTTACATAAATTTTTTTCAAATTAATCTAAATCGAGAAAAATGATTTATTGGGGCAAAAGTATCGAATAAACAGGAATTTCACCGAATTATGTATACAAGCTTTAATGCCTTCGATGACTTTTTAAGTTTACTGAAATCAGGTATACTGATTCAATATTCTTATCAAATATAAAATATTTTTATCATTAAAATTAATTTTAGAAAATTAATATCAAAATATATTATTTTCTTCATTTCTAATTTTTTAGCTTTCCAATCAAATATTTTAAATTGATGCAAGAGTGTTTGGCACTCGATATATTTAACAGAATTTTGTTAACTATACAAAATAAACGTCTGATGAAGCTAAAATACCTTATTAATTTAAATCATATATATATATATATATATATACATGTATAAAAACCGAATTGATATATTAAACGAGTTTTAATGAATTTATATATTTCTAGACATTAGCAGTCAAAAATTATCCCTTATGTATATTTTATTTCCTTAAAGCAAGATTTACAACAACAGAGAATATTGATAACATTGTTACATGGTAAATCGCAAAAAAAAAATATACATGTATACATATAGGGATTGCACATTCGAAATTCGAAATTCGAGAATTCCGGAATTCGTTTTCATAATTTAGTTTCGAATTCCGAAAATTTCCCAGCGAATTCCGAAATTAAAATTTATTTTTTCGTGCTCTCTCCAACTTTTAAATAATGTTTTCGTTTCTGTACATATTAATATTCTATATTCTAATTCTATAAAAATTAAATCTGAAATGAAATTCTTTGAAGAGAACGGCTTTCGTGGCAAAATATTAGAGTCCGCCTACTCATTTTTGATTTTGATTCCGCCATCGAGCATGGAGTCTGAGCGAGCTTTCTCAATTGCAGGTAAATTTTGTACAAAAGTTCGTTCGAGACTCGGAGACGCAGCTTTAAATGATCTCTGCTTCCTCGATGCATATTTTAGGCAAATAAAACAATAATTTTATATTTTTTATTGTTAAATAATATGCCAAATTAGAATGTTTCTGTACAATAATTTTATGTTTATATTTCGTTTTAAATAATATAGTTTTTTAACTTTATTTAATAATTGAATTTGGTATAATTTTACAGTATGTTCCATTTTTATTTTTAAAAAAAGTATTTTTTAGTCAATAAATAACAATGAATTATCTCAAATAAGTTATTTTTATTATTTGTATAGACATAAAAAAAATTAATAATATTTCGGAATTCGACCGAATTCCGAAAATATTTAATTTCGAATTCCGAATTCCGATTTTTATATTATCGTCAAAATTTGCAATCCCTATATACATACAGTTTATATTATGTACATATGTATATACTTTACTTATAAATTAAGATTTGATTAAGTTTCTTTTGGCTCTTACAGATTCAATGAAAGGGTTTAAATTAAAAAAAAAAAGAAGATTTTTTTTTGCCATAAAATTGGGGTAAAACAAACTTTCTTTTCAATACAGGAAAAAAATATAAACACATATACAACATATTAGTTTTAAATTGAGGAAAATATTTATGTATGTAGGTATGTATGTACGTATATACGATAATCACTGTAAATATATTATTAATAATATAATATTTTATATTTTTTATTTGGAATTAATATATTTTTAAGGTTAATCATAATATTTGTTATATATTTATATAATTCGATGACTAAACTATATACCCTTTTGATACTTTTTCTTTTGTAAGGTAGAGAGAAGTAAAACAAAGTTGAAAATCTATCTAAGGATCTGAGTTTTAAATATTTTACAAGATCTGAATGTTTAATAAAATTTCTAAAAGTGCACATTACAAGATTACAATAAATTATGTTAGAATTTTAAAATGTCAAATAATAAATTTTTTTGTACATAAATACATTATGTTAAGGTATAATTTTTTTTTACAATTTTATAAAATCCAAATTTTTTTTTTAAAGATCGAGAAAATATTTTTATATGAGTTTGCATTTTTTCATAATATTCGTTATAAATAGTTAAACTGCGTATATTTTTTGCTATGTATTTAGTTCAAATCGAACTAGTAAATGACTCTAGCAAAATTTGCTGTTTTTCATAGCAAGGAAAAATAGCTAATATAGTTTTACTTTTTAGTATATCTATTCATATATGATTGTAGGATAATTTCTCATAAAAATTTCAGAAACTCATATTTTATAAAAAAAATATTTTTTGGTTTTTCGCTAGAAAAAACAAAAAAAATATAATTTTTGAGTAGAAAATATTGCTACACTTCATTTTCTATACACTTTTGGACGAATTATTATGTCTTTAATAATAAATGCTAGATTTTGAGCACATTATCAGAAAATATTGCAGTTTTAGTTACAACTTTCCAACGAGTATATAGTTATCATTTGGAACCAAATAGTTTATTGCGCAACAAAATGTACATTTCTAAAAATTCTACAACTTGTACATTTCTAAACTCTACAACATTAACATTGTAATTTTTTTTGGCTCTGAACAGTGTTAGTTTAAATAAATAAAAGTTGATTTCTGTAAATTTTATTATTTCATTAAATTCATTTCTAATTAACTAACTTTTATTTATTTTTTTTATGAAAATAAACATAGATACATATTGTTCATATAATATTTTTTTTTTGTAATTGGATGGATATTCTTTTTTTTTTATTATAAAAACAAAAAGCCTAAAATATAATTATATTTTATCTTTATTCGATCAATTGTTGTAATCGAAATTGTATGAGATGTGTGTATATATAAATACAGAGAAAATGTAAACAAGTTGAAAAAAAAAATAAAAAATAAAAAATTAATGCTCATTTCTATTTGTTAATTTCAAATCATAATGCATAACTTTTTTTTTTTTTTTTTAAATTAACTTATAACAATGAAAATCTCATTTAACAATTTTTTATTTTTTTTTTTCATCAATTTACATAAATTGAATTCACATACAATAATTTTTTTTTTTTTTTATTTACATTACAGTATAGATAATCACTATACTCTACTACTCTGAGGACAGAATCTATGCATATATATATGCTCATTGTTATTAAATCAGTTAGGAGGACGTTATTGACGAAAAGGATGAATTTTTTTTTTTTTTTAATTTTTTGTAGACAACAGACGAAAAAAAAAATTATGAGTTGGAGTTACACATTTGTATGTTTTTTTTCAAGTGAATTCAATTTACATTATGGAGAGACTATATGTGAAATTATGAGAAATTTAATTTTGAAAAGAAAATCATAATTTTAAGTCATATAAAGAATATTTTTAATTCTTCTAATAAAATATCTCAAGTAATAATTTTGAAATTATTAAAACCGAAATAGTATTCACGATTTGATGTTGATATCATTTTTACATTGACGCAAATTTTTTTTTTTCAGAATATATCCCAAAGCCTTAATAATGGATTAATAATTTATATAGAACAATTTGAAGATATTTATAATGTTATTTGCTTGGAATATAGTTAAAGTTAAAATATTCATAGATTTATTTTTCCCAATTGAGATAAAATGTGTGTATCTGATGTTTTTACTTCTTCTATGACTCATTCTATATATAATATTTAAAATTTTCAAATAATAATATAAAATAAAACATTCTTGAACATTGAAATTAATGTATAATTTTTTTTAATTTTTTTTTTTTTATATAAAAATACAATATTGTAAATGCATCATAAAAATATTATGTTGTATATTATATACTTGTATCTTATAAAATGATTAATAATACATTTATTATTATTACCATTTCCTTTGATCGCATATAGCCATAAAGTTGAATATTATACATATAAATAGATAAAATATAAAATAATTTTAATATGAAATTTCTAAAAATAAAAAAACTGAAATAAAAAAAAATAGGAGAAATTATAAAATATTTTACCGTTGACATACATTATTATAATACACACATAACTCTGCAATAATATGAAATGATGGAAAATAAAATAAAAAAAAATTCATTAAAATTGGCAAGTTGAATTAATTTCATATTTTAATGAATAATGATACTACAAGTTTGTAGAATAAATATATATTTTTTTTTTTTATAGATAGATACTTCAAATATCAAACAATAGAGAAATTGGTGCGAATGGGACATAATGTATATGATGTTGTCTGTGCGATCCTCTTGAAATATTCATTTTAATTTGAATATTATTTTGCATAAATAAATTCTTTATTTGCAATTTAATATGAAAAAAAAAAATATATATGTATGTTTATAAAAAAATTGATAATAAGATTAAGTAAAATCTGTTAAAATAATACATAATATGTATTTCATCACCTAATGCTAAAACATTGATAGTACATTTTAATTCTTTGTATAATTAATAAAGTATACCTACTATATCCCAGAATATATACAATACGTAAATATACGTTTAGTTCTAATGTATTTTACAATTTTTTTTTAATTTGAATTCAGTTAATTAGATTTTCATTTTAAAAATTTTAATCAACAATTTTAACATATAAAAAGAAATGATTTTTAGATTTTTCAGCAATTTATCAGAAGAAACCCCAAATTTAAAATTGTCTTTCATCTTTGATAAAATTATTTTAAAATAGAAGAAAACAAATTAATGAGATTTGTCGAAAACAAATATCGTATTTATTAGTTGCAACTATTAATTTTGTTTGTGGCTTGCTAATTTTTTCTTAAAAAAAAAATTTGTTGAGATTATTTTGCAATTATATTTCATTTAAAATTCGATTACGGCTAGGAAATTGCTTGGCTGCAGCAGGTCTCAAAAATATCATTATAGTCTTGCAGGGGATAAATTTCGTAGCATCTGACCATAATCACTAAAATAATCACAAATAAAAAAAATATTTCATTTATTTCCTTGGCAAAATTAAAGTAATTAAGTTCTTCTTGCAAGTGTAATTATTTTGTTCATAACAACACTCTACTTTACATTAAAGAACTTCTTTCATTATTTTGATAGTGCTTTTTGACAGATTTATATTTTAATGCAATCAACTAAAAAATATATAAAATTCAAAAGAAAAACAATGCCTTTATTTTAATTTTATTTTTTTTTAACATTTTATCATAGATAAGTATCTATTTTTGTGTTAAAAACTTAAATAATAATAATAATAATAATAATAATAATAATTATATTACGAGGTGATATGCTTTGAAGAGGTTTTCTTTCTGAAATGGTAAATGTTTCATTAAAACCTTAAATTAAAATGTAGGCATCTTATTTATCCTATATATATGTATGAATATATTATTTTATCTGCAGCAGAGTATCGAAGGCATGTACGTAAATACATATATATATCTGATAATAATAAAAACTGATGAAAACGAATTAATTCTTTTGTTAATGAACAGGATATGAGTGTGGAAAAACATCATATATTTTAAGTAGAAAAAATGCTGAATAAAACATATTGTAATGAGGACAATTATTTAAACAAACGTAGGTTTGTTTTTATTTTAATTTTTTCTTTTAAAACATATTTACTCGGTGTAAAAAATGAGTTATTTATATAGATGAGTGCAGGACTTTTCAATTTAATAGTATGAAAAAAGATAATGAAAATTTTCAAATAAAATTCAACTTTTATAAGAAGCAGTTAGTAACGAAATAAAAATATTTATATTTAAGCTAGTAAAAATCAATGATATGTTCTAAAGTCTATTCAAAGCCCGACTAGTTTTCTGTGACAATTTTCTTTCCTAACGATGAATGTGTATATCGTGTTATAGATTAAAACTATTAAAAATTACATTTATTTTCAACTCAACTTTCAAAAGCGATAGATAAATTATTCAGGGAGAGCATATTTAAGAAAACTGTACTATTACTGTTTTTCAAGATCATCAACAACATTTTTAACTGATTTTAAATACAAACTAAAAATTATTATTGGAATTAGATAATACATTGAATCAAAACTTCGAAAAATTTGGTATAAAAAAATATAATTCGCATTTATAGTAAGTAATTTTTTTGAACCCACCAAACTGACCGTGATTTTAAATTCTAGTAAAAACTAGAAAAATAAAGATCTCGCATAGTACAATCAGGGACTAAAATTTTATTTTTAATAGTTTACCTTGATTTGAATATTTTATTAAATGTCAAAATGACTGCCTAAACCCTGAATTTAAGCAGTTCGTTATTTAACTGTTTTTTTTTTCCATCATAAAGATACATAAATATACTGAATTTTTCAGAATATTACTGTTTATTATGTATGTTCCTCATAGTGGTCTTAAATAAGACTACATATATTAAAATCCTTAAAATATTAATTTTTATAGCGTTATCTATTTTAATGGAATATTCAATATTTGAATAAATTTTATGTCTGCGATTACAAATCCTGAAAATTATTTTCGTTGACAAAAATAACTTAAAAAAAAAATTTTCATATACCTAGCGTTATGGAAAACTATGAAAACAAAAATAAAAACTACAATAAAAAAAAAAAAATTAAATTAACACTCAGCCAATCGCTACCCACCAGAACTTTTTATGTATTAGCAAAAATCGGCAACTGTCAGAAAAAAAAAATGATTCATTGAAATAAAAATCTATATATAAAAAAAAATAGAATTCAAGATATCGTTTCAGAACATTTAAAATGTAAAGGATTTAATAATTAAAATAAATTCAGTTCTTATTTAGTACAAATGACATTATTTTGAAATTGAAGAAATCAACGAGAACTTCAATGAAACACATGCTGCTTACGCTTAAACACAAATACGTAAAGCAGATAACACGGTATTTGCTAAGAGACATCTCTATGAATTAAATGAGTAGATGAGTTTTATTAATCAAACGAATGTAATACAAATAAAATGTTCAAAGAAATAAAATTATAGTTTCCTAGAATTAAAGCCTAAAATGAGATTAAGTTAAAGAAAATAATAAATTCAAGTTTAATGGTTTTAGGAAATATTACGTAAGCATTGGAGTGGTTCCGTCTAAGAAATAAAATGAATAACATAATTTCATTACTTTATTGATTTTCTAATCAAATTTTTTCTGAAATGATTAAAATTTGTTCAAACGTTTGTTACCATCATTATACATTATAATATTTATGCAGTATTAATTCAATTGGAAGCAGATCAATAAGAAAAACAGAAGAAAGAAAAATGTATAGAAGCCTTATTTTATTTTAATAATAATATTATTCTGAATGTTTTGTCATGTCATATTCTTACGTTATCTATGATCCACATTGTTGTTGACGAACTTATAAATTAAAATATACTTCGAATTTAATAAAGAATAAATTTTAGTCGACCACTGAAATAAGTATTTAAATCATATCATTGCACTAATATCTTTTCAAAATTTGGTAGTTTGGATGAAAAAGTTAAAAGTAAAAAGTTAAATTGGTTAATTATAAGATTCTATTGTTTTATGCGTAAAATATTTTCTTGTTCATGCTGTTTTTCTAAATTCTATAATTTGTCACTTTAAAATGCTAAGAATTTCTCTATATTCTAAAAAAAATAATCGCTGACTAAAGATTACTTAAAAGAAAATTATTTTTCACTTTGCATTCACTATCACAGAGGTTGCAATAACATTTTTTTCTCACTCCATTGTAATTGAAAAGAAAAATTGCATAAAATATCAGTAGGGAACAAAAACAAAAAAAAAAATAAAAAAAAAATAAAAAAAGAACACATTTATCATAGGAAAAAAAAAAAAAAGCTCACAGAACCATCAGTACCAAAATAAAAATTGAATGAAGAATAAAAAAAGTCTTAAAACAGGAATAAATAAAAAATTGTATCAAACGATCCAAAAAATGTTTTCTTTTTTACCAAATTCCAATATATTTTTATGTAGAAAGAGGAATTGAATGTCCAGCAGCTTTTTTGTTTCCTTTTCTTTTTTTTTTTTAAAGTTTTAATAAGCGAAAATATTAGGGCCCATTATACAGAAAATAAATGTAGTTTTGTATGTAACAATAAGTTGAATTGTTACGTTTGTTACAATAATGTTGAAGTAAAGAAAATATATTTTAACTGTTTCGAAATCAAAAACAAAACGTATCTATTTCTCAAATATACAAAATAATGTTCAGGAAGTTATATAATATATATCAATTGGTCGTTTAGATGATTTTCGGCTTTCTGCATTGTATTGAATAAATAAAATCTTAAACTTCACAGATAAAACAAGAATTATTAATGAATAATTAAGCTCTATAAATAGTTTCTAAAATCGCAGTTGTCTACCTTATTAAAACATTTGATGATTATATTGCAGACACTCAAAAAAATTATCAACGAGTTGAAGAAATATATATTTCAGAACAATACAAACAGGTTGAGTAATGTTGAAAAAAAGGAAAAAAAAAATGGCCGCGGCTCTGACGTCATTGATATCCAATTTCCATATATTGCATTGTTTTTTTTAATTTTTTTTCTTGAAAAATGCAAATCTAAATATTAACCGGATATCAACTACGTCACTTGACGTTTCTGATAAAAATCACGTATTACTCAACCTGTTTGTATTGATCTTGATAGAAATAAAATATGTAGAAAAAGATAGAATGGAATTGTAGCGCTTAAGTTTAATATTCAAAAACAAAATTGAAGCTTTTGAAAATAGTTATAATATTTACTCCATCAAGAAAAACGTAAATTTTGCTCTATTTTGCATTGAAAATTTAAAGTTTGGTTCAATTTTGATGAAGAAAAGTCTTTGCAACGCTTGTAGTTGATTATAGACCAAAAATCTTTATATACATATATGTACATGTATTACTTTCGATAGTGTAAAAATACCAAAAAATATTTTCAAATTAAAAAAAAAAGTCATTTCGGTATAATGATTCATCTTAAGAAAAAAAGGAAAAAAAAAAATGGCCGCGGCTCTGACGTCATTGATATCCAATTTCCATATATTGCATTGTTTTTTTTAATTTTTTTTCTTGAAAAATGCAAATCTAAATATTAACCGGATATCAACTACGTCACTTGACGTTTCTGATAAAAATCACGTATTACTCAACCTGTTTGTATTGATCTTGATAGAAATAAAATATGTAGAAAAAGATAGAATGGAATTGTAGCGCTTAAGTTTAATATTCAAAAACAAAATTGAAGCTTTTGAAAATAGTTATAATATTTACTCCATCAAGAAAAACGTAAATTTTGCTCTATTTTGCATTGAAAATTTAAAGTTTGGTTCAATTTTGATGAAGAAAAGTCTTTGCAACGCTTGTAGTTGATTATAGACCAAAAATCTTTATATACATATATGTACATGTATTACTTTCGATAGTGTAAAAATACCAAAAAATATTTTCAAATTAAAAAAAAAAGTCATTTCGGTATAATGATTCATCTTAAAAAAAAAAAAAACAAAAAAGAAGTAACTTGGCGTATGAAAAAAGAATAAAAATTCTCATATGATTGTTGAAGGTATATATATAGTGTACCTAAGTATTTAATTTTCAGAAGATTGGGGTTGATGGTGGCGAACAGAAATCATTATTAAAAATGAGCATTATTTGACTTGAATTAAAAAAAAAAAAAAAAACATTAAAATTATTATAAAATCGAAAAGCTAGCGGGCAAACACCCATTTTAATCAAATAAATTCAAAATTTTTGAAAAAAAAAAAAAAAAGAAAAAAAAAACATAATAATAATTTTTAGTATTTGAGATGTGGGTGTTTGTGATAAATTATTTCACCTTAAAAATTTTTTTTTGGTTTTGTTTTTCATAAAATAGTACTTTAACATCAGATCGAATTTCAATGCAGTAAAAAGTCAGATAGTAAAAAATATTTATTGAAATTTAGATTTAAATTACCAAAAATTTTCTAGATTTATATTAATCCTCAACTACATTTATACATATAAAATAAATTTATTTAATTAGTTTTGAATTGTGACAGATAGTGTTATTTGCTTTTGAGGTAGAACAATAAAATATATCTTTCAATTACAGAGCAAGAGTCAATTTTTGGCAAACTGTAGGATTCAACATAAATATAAAATAGTTTCAGGAGAACCCTTATAAGCCAAAGGGCTGTACCGAACAACACATGTATATAAAATAGCAGCAAACCGAAATGTTGGGAATCGCATCGATTTTTTTTGAAGAAAACTTAATTCAAAAACAAGTGCATTCAATTGAGTTTTATTTGAAAAAAAAATATAATAATACAGGAACAATATTTTTTTTCTCTAGAGATCGAGAGATTTAATATAAAAATAATAATATAACAATGAGATGAGAATTTATATTCTGGATTCTGCATAAATGTCATATTTTTAATAAATAATATAGTTTTATTTTAGTAAATATTTTATAGATATATTTCAGTTCAAAAAAAAAAATCAAGAGAATATTTTAAACATAAATTTAGTGGTAAAATGTCATGTCCATCTCTTCCCTTATTATTGCAATAGTTACCCGCGATTTTATATCAAATAAATTGTTTGCCACTAAAATTAAGTCAAATATAATATAGTTCATAATTTTTTATAATAATAAATAGATAAATAGTTGAAAAAGCAACTAAAATTTTCGAAAGGTCGTATATAAATGTTAATATTTTATTTGGCCGTCAAACTAAAAATAAAGTTTATTTTAAAAGTCTTATTTTGAATTTCTTAAATATTTAATTTTTTTGTACATTATCTTACGACAATATCTTCATCATTATTTATTCATTATAGTATATGTTTTATATAAAAATATCTAGGCTAGCACTTTCGAAGAAAACATATTTCTCGACCCTTTTAAATTAAAAATCAATTCTCATTTGATTTTTTAATTATCGTTTTTCGAAAAGAAAAAAAAAATTTTTTTTTTCTTTTAATTTTTGCAATAAAATTAGTAAATTACGAAGCATCACCCAAACATTGTTTTTTACACCCCAAAAATTCTAAAGCAATTCATAATATAGAACACAACTGCAATATGCTATTTTAATTTAAATGCCATTTTGAAGTTTTTCGTGAAATTAATTTTATTTTTTTTTTGTGAATTTATTAAAATAAATAATAAATCAAAAAATCTTATTTATTTTGACGATATTAATATTTTCAATTTCCAATATACAACGTAACCTTCGATTTTTAAAGAACAAAAGCAAAATGCATTGAATGAAATATTGGATACATATGCTGGAAAATCAGCTATAAAATATAACAGAAAGAATATAATTAAAACTATGTTATTTTTTGACAGTAAGTGCTAAAAATCTTGAATTACTTATTATAATAAATTGTTCAAAAATGTGTAATAAAGTAATTGTAGCAAAAGTTGATATAGTAAAATAATAGTTTTTATTATTTTTTTCTAGCGAAGGATTTATTTATATATACTTAGAAAATGAATTTTTGAAATTTTTATAAGGAAAATTACATAAGTAAAAGTGCCAAACTGTTTTTTCTTTCTATGACAAATAGCTAATCTTGCAAAAGCTATCCCCTAGTTCGATTTGACCTAAACATACATAACATGCGATATACACAAATCGTAGATGATACAGTTATCTGTTTTTTTCAGTGTACAAATCACTGATCACTGAAACAAAAGCACCACTGATTCTCATTTTTAAAGCGCATTTTGATGTTGTTCTCTAATTTCTAAATTCTGCAGAAGCAATAAATTACAAATTTTATATATTTTTCTGGTGTAGAATTCAAAATCATGTTCATGTAATTAAAAATGTATTCTGATTCTTTGGGATAATAATAATAATAATAATAATAAAAAAAAATTTTATTCATTTTTTATCATATGACTAACTATCCCATCTTTAATTTCAAACTTAATTACAATGAAAAAAAAAAACCGAATATAAATAAAAACCAAATTATAAATTTTATGTAAAGTGCACTTAAATCAAATTTAAATTAAAAAAAGAAAAAAAAATATTATCATATGCATAAAAAATTATAAATGATTACATCCTCCTCCTCTGCAGCGAAAAAAATAAAAAAAAAATAAAAACAAAAACAAAAAAAAAATGAAATGAAATAAAATGCTTATGGTTAAAAATATATGCATAGCATATATATATATGTTTATATATATTTTGGGCGAAAAAAGTGCACTCATAAGGAATGATGATGGAAAATTCGATCTGATTTTGTTTTCTTTTTTTTTTTTTTTATTTTCCAAGTACTAAAAAGTTTTCTTTTTACATGTTTTTTTTTTTTTTGAAAATACATTTTTTTTTATTCATTTTTATACACAATAATATTTATTGCGCAATTTCATATGTGTTTGTTAAAAAAATTTTGGAGGTTTTTTTTTTTCTATTTTTGATGAACTTTTAAGGGGTGTAAACGAAGTTGATTTTAATGAAATAAAAAAAAAAAAAAAAGCGATTCTGTTTTTATTTTCTTATTATTTTTTGACCGATTTTTTTTTTTCCGTTTTTTATAAGCAGCAAATATATCCTGCTGATGTTATTTTTGTTTTCTTTTTTTTTTTTTTTTTTTATTATGTGTTTTGTACATTTTTTATGTGCATCATCAATGAAAATGAGGATAAAAAATGCTATTCAATTTTTATTTGGAATTAATATGGAAATTCAGGAAAAATTTTTTTTTTTATTTTTTTTGTTTAATTTTTTTTTTTAGTTTTCATTAGAGACAAAAGAATAATGAAAATTTCGAATAGTGGTAATGTCTTTTTATATATTACTTAGAATTTTGTTTTATATTTTTTTTTATCTATAGTTTTTGATTCACATAAATCGATATATCTATATATTGTGTTTTTGTTTCAAATTTTGTAATTGAAGTTAACTTTACAGTTGGGGAAAAAAAGTATTTTTCCTTTTTTTCTTTTTGCAAACATTTTTCCAGCCTTGAGATTAAAAAAAAAGTGAAATTAAATTTGAGCCTCGATTCGTCATTTCGATTTGAAATAATTTTTCAGTTGATATCCTGTATAATCGTCCTTTGTTCTGATAACAACTTTTATAGAAATCCGTTTTCAGACCTGAATTCGAATTCCTTATCACTATCGAGGGGCACGAGTGGGTTTTTCGATTACTTCAATCAATAATAACATAAATAATTTTTGTGTGAAAAAAATTTAATCACTTTTTGGCTAATCAAGACCTTCATACTTTTATTCAAAGATTAGATGAAAATTGTATGTAAGATTTTTTACATTTTGCTACTCAAATGGTGGAAATAGGCCTAATAGTATGTATTTAGGTACAGTATAAGAATTTTAGTTCCAGAAATACAAGGACAAAAAATTTTCGTGTTTTATTCATAAGCTTTATTGGCTTTATTCAATTTCAGTAAAAAAAAATTACAGGCCTATTAAACTTTTCAATTTCTAGCGATAATTTAATATTAATCCACGATCATTGAGAGAAAAAAGAAATTGTCAATGACAGTCATTTAGTAATTATTTACAAACTTGTAATAAATTTTATTTATTCGTAAAAAACTACATTTTGAAAGAATACTTACCAAGCAATTTAAAAGAACTACCGTCGAATAGACTTCGAAATTTTGACTAAGAAATTGCAAACTAAAAATAATGGGAAGGATTTAATTTTTTTTTATTATTTGCACTTGTATTCACAATGAAAATATTTTCAGCTTTTTAAAGCTTTATTTAAATATATTTTTATGCCATATATAGTTATAATTAAATAATTAAAATTTACATAAAATTTATCAAAACAATTATTACTTTTGAAAAAATATAGTTAATTATTTTAACGATTTTATATTTAAATATTTATTTCAACATATGAAAATTGAATAAATATATATAGCAATAATGATATATTATTATCTTAAATCAATCTTAAAATACATATATTTCAAAGTTATTACAATTTAATTTTATGTATATATAATTCTTATTATAGTTTATCTACCTTGAGAGGCGAATATCTTCTTGTTGGCTTCGGAATCAATCAAAGTATCCACATTTAATTACGCATATTTTGATAGTTTTTGATCCTGAAAGTTTTCTTTAACTTAAATTTACTTATTAATCATCATTATCCAAGAAAAAATTATTGAATAACTTAAGAAATTATATCACAACTTTGTACTCTAATGGTATCAATACGAATATTATGAAGTCATTTTTAATTATGTTTTAAAAATTTTTAACCCCTCAAAGTTTGCTTTAACTTGAATTTGTCCAATAACAGAGCTGACTAAATTTAAGTATTTCCAATATACTGCAGTATTTTCCCACAATATACTGGTACTGCAAAAAATTTAAGTAAAAATACTGCTTATTTTTGCAGTACCAATATACTCGTACTGAATATTGTATTCAGTACAAAAATACTCAAATTTATAAATTAATAAAACTGTATTACACTTCAACTTCATCACATAAGGAACTAATTACCTGGCTTAAGTAAAAATAGCTTAATTTTTTTTATTCAAATTTCAGAACTCTGTATAATATTTCCAAATCTTATATGAAGTCAGTTTTTGTATTATACATTTAGTAAAATAATGATTGCTAATAATAATTTTTTTGTAACTCAAAATTGGTCGCTTTTTGTAACTCTCTTTGGGGATGAGTTTTTTGACCAGAGATATGTACAATGTAAAAAAAAAAAATAAGTTAAGTTTTTTTTTTCGTATTATCGCAGGGTACCAAATACTTTTTTTTTTTTTAATGTACATATACAATTATATGACGCTATGTTTTGGAATATTTGTTCACCCAGCAGGTACTATTGATGTTCAAATATAATAATAATATTACGTATGTGAAATGACCATTGCATTGCACATATGTATATACTACATAAGTAGTATAAAACATTCAAAATATGTCTATACGAAGTATTTTTCCTATTTTTTTTTGTTTTGGTGGCATAGAAAAAAAAAAGCTCTTTAACTTTTTTTTTTTTTAATTTTTTTTTTTAAGAAAAAAAAAATTTATCGCGAAAAATAGAATTGTTTTTTTTTGATGGTGGGTAAAGTGTTTTTTTGGGCAGATGAGAAAACAAAAACATAATTTTTTATTTAACTTCTTTTTCCATTATTTTTTTTTCTCTGAAAATGAGGAACAACATTCATTTTTCATTGCAAAAAAAAAAAATGAAAAAAAAAAAAATAATAAAATAAAAAATGAGGAAAATTAAACCAATATCTATAGAATTGGAAATTCAAATAATATAAATTTGTTTTTTTTTTTTCTTTTTTCATTTTTTTTGTGAGCTTAAAATGAGTTAAAATAAGCATAATAAGACAAAAAAAAAAAAATTTTGCAGACTTGGTTGGAGATATATGGAACGAGTACGTGAAACGTAAATTAAATGTAAATATATATAAAAAGAGATGAGCCGAGCATAATGTTGTTCCTCATTTAAATCTTTTATTTTACCTATAATTTTTTTTTCTTTTTTATTAAAATTTTTTTTACGTTACCCATAGGTACATAATATATTAATATTTATATATAAGTATATTCAATTCATCAAGAGGGCTATTTGTTATATTCATTTTTTTTTTTAATTTTTTCCATATTATAATAAGCTTAAATGTTAAAATTATTTTTAATTTCTTTAATATTTACAATTTACTTATATTTAAAAAAAAAAAATTTAAAAAAAAATAGAAAATAAAAACAACTTAAGTCATAACAAGAGGCTAAAGTACCAAAAACGCTTGTTGATCTCGGATCACTTCACAATATATAGTTAATACTCAGTCATTATAGTTCATAGTTCAGCTATAAATCCTACTTAAAATATTATTTTAGATTAAATTTAATATAATATAATTAATAAATAATTTTACTTTACATAGAAGTCGGAGTATCTCATTTCTGTCAAAATAATCCCTTTTTTGAATATAGGAGATAATCTGAATTAAGTAGTTAGTTGAAAATTTCAAAATTAAACTTAACTTAAATAAAAAGTTGAAAACTATTATACATACCCAAATTGTATTTGATTGATTGAAAGTTGAATTAATACATATTTTGGGGTTCAATAAATAATATTTCGTCGTTGTATTAATATAACAAATCTTCAAGCATTGGAATATAAATGCTTTACAGTGGATTTATCTGATCATTCTTGTATTAGTATTTTTCATCTTTATCGATCACCATCTTAAAATTGAAAATAATTTAGAGTTCTAATTTCGAGTTTCTGTTCAAAGTACTCTCTTATGGCGTTAACGATTAACACTTGAGCCATATTATAATGAAAGAATGAATTAGTAAACTTACCAACCCTGTAAAATTCCATTCACATATGAATTTTAATATTTTCTGCAGAATCTTTAAAAAATGTGAGCCCAGTGTTAATATGCAAATATAGAACAAATTATATGACATACTCATGTTTGATGTAAATCATTAAAAGATCATTTAATCAAATCTTATTATAAATATAAGAACGTATTTAATAATTGAATCAATCTTAGTACTTTCAATTTGACTTCATATAAGATCGAAATTACAGGTTTTATAATAAAACTTTGTGAAATAAATAAAATTTCAATAAAATTTTGTTTAGATTTGATATTTCAGAACTAAGATTATTCATTTTAAAATTCCTAATTGGTATAGTGCTCAATAGTCGCATTAACACATTAACAAAAATGGTTCCACTAACTAATTATTTTGATATCTTTCAGTTCTGTGACTTAATAAGAACATTGGTATAATTTCCAAATTCAAAACCATTAAAAGAAAATCGTACAAATATTATGTAAATGTCAAATGGTTTTTAACACTTAGCTTTTACTTGCTAAAATAACTTATGTCGCATCCTCCTATGCTTGATAGTTTGACAATACTTTAGTCCTATAAACTTATAAAGTGGTAGATTTAACCAAAATATACAAAAAAAAAAATTAAAAAAAAATAGAAACAAAAACACAATTGGTATCTTCAAATTTCAAAATAAAAAAAAAAAAAACAAGAAAATGAATTTCTGATAAAAAAAAAATGCAAAAAAAAAAAAAAGTAAAATTAATCTGCAGAGGCGCTACTATAAACTGTAAAAAAATTATATTTATCGTTGGACTTTCAAATGGATCATGTGAACCATAAATTGGAATGGGGATGTGTGGAAAAAAAATTTTTTTTCCACCGTTATTTTTCGTTTTCATTAAAATTGGGGGGACAATAAAATACAAATTCTAGCTTTTTTATTCTTAAAAACAATTTTTTTTATTTTTTTCGTTGTTTTTTAAGTCATGATGTATCATAAAAATTCTTTTTATTTTTGTCCAGAATTTTTATTTTCGTAAATATCTATTGTGTTTCACTTTGTAGTAGTTATAAGCGACATAATGGATTCTTTCAAATTACTCTACTATTCGAAATTTTCTAATTATTTTAGCCAGTCTTATACAAATTAGGTTCAAGTTCAAGGCGGAAAGTTGTTTGATATATACTTCAAGTAACTGGATGTAATTATTAATTTTAAAATTCTCGTCCAGTGTTGTCAAATTTTTTTTTGATTTCTGAAAGTTCAAAAATATTTTTATTAAGTTTCCAGATCGGAACAATCTTAGCTTGAAATTCTAAAAACAAAAAAGAATTTTAAACTAAAAATTAAAAAAAAAGTTTGATACCTTTTTAGTTTTTGCTTTAGTAATGCTAAGTTAAGATTATTGAATAAAAAGAATTTTGAATCATTTTCCAATATTTTTCCTTGCTCCTTTTTTATGCTGTCCCCACTTCAAGTTGCAACTTATTGTACACACGAAAATAGTTTCGTTGTGTACATAAACTAGTTTCGACCATATAAAAATTCTAAGTTTTTTATAAACATTTTTTTTTTCTCACGTCAAAGTAAACATAGAACTCGCAGTGATTACGTTTGAGTTTTAAACAAGTTTGAAATTAGTTGTAACTTGAAATAAAGACAAGACTTAAAACTTGTTCTAAACCACGGCTTCCGTAAAAAATCCCTGGTCTTTAACAAATCACTATACAATGTCTACAATTCTCTACAATATTTCTAAATTTGATCTTTCTATCTCAAGGAAACTAAATGTCTTTTATTGCATTTCCTCATTTAAACAAACTTATTTGTGTACTTTAAATGAAAAACCTATACAGCGAATGTGAATTTTCACTGAAAAAAATTGAAAAAAAAAATTAAAAAAAAAAAAAAAGAAAACAAAAAAAAAACAAGAATATAATTTATAATGAATGCGTATTTTTTTTTTGCATGGTTTTATGCCTAAAAACAACTTGCACACATGAGAATTGGTAGAAAAAAAACAAAAAAAAGTTAAAAAGTGAACTATAAAAAGAGCATCGTATTCTATGAAAGTGTACCTACAGGAAAAAAAATTCAAAAAAAAAAAAAAAACTTTTTATACCAAAAAGTGTAAAACAAAAAAAAAAAAGAAAAAATTATGGATTTGAAAATATAAAAAGAAAACGAAAAAAAAAAAATCCATCCATACATCCTCTTTCCCGTGAAAATTAACGATAAAAAAAAAACATAAACAAACTAAATAAATTCGAAAATTATATTTTTTTTTTAACATTTTTATTTTTTTTTTTTTTAATTTTTTTTCCTCTGTTTAAAATTGGAGGCGGACTCATGTAACATAACGTATCAGATTAGAAAGAAGAATATTATGTGCACAGGACTTTTTTCTTCAAATAAAAATAAAAAAAAAAATAATCGCAAAAATATTATCGAAGAGAATTATTGAGGAATTAAAAATAAAAAAAAACAACAAATATAAATATAGTTTATAATGATTTTTGTTAGCATTTTTTTTTTTTTCAGTTAATTGCATTTTTATTTTTTTTTTGAATTTTCATAATTTTTTTTTTTTCCAAAATTTTGTTATGAAAAATGAATCTGAATTTATAATTTTTTTTTTTGCTTATAGTGTGTTGCAAATGTAATTATAATTTTGTAAAAACCTGGTTAAATACAATTTTGACATATACCTATAATGTGGAAAGAAATTATTGTATAGTGATATATAGTATGATTTAAAGAAGAAGCCGAAAGAAGCAAAAAGTTTGATTTAATATGTTTTGCTTTCATATGAAATCGAACCTTAAATCATAACACATTCGAAAAGCCTTTGAAAATCAAAGCTTATATAAATATATTTTTAAAAGCACAAACTTCGGATTTGAATAAGGTTTCGCAAATATTCATAAATAGTTGTTGAGTTAAAGGTAGGTTTATTACACAAAAAAATTTACGAGTTCAAAGCTTGAGTTGAATTTGAGTTCACCTAATAAAACCCAACATTGTTTATTTAGATTTAATGAATTTCATTGAATCTAAATCTAATCGGTTGGGCATGTCCGTTTGAATAATAAAAAAAGAAGGAAAAATGGGGTCATAAAATAATAAAAAGATAATAATTTTATTTTTTGGAAATTTTTATTATTCGAATTTTAAAAATAAAAAAAAAAAAATTAATTAACTTATAACTAGAATTTATTAAATATTTTTGAAGTTTAACTTCTTTAGCGGTAAAAATTTTTGTGAGGAAATAGGGGAAAAAAGAAGACAGAATATAGTATGTCCTATGTAACGAAAAGTCAAAAGAGGGGTAATAACCACAGAATGTGGTATCATATGTTAAAAAGTAAAAACAAATATAAAAGCAGGGAAAAATAAGACGTTGTAGCATGTAGCATGCAGCATATAGCATGTATTTACGAAAATAAAATAGCGATACTACACACACACATAACAAAATACTAGCGATGTGTGGAAAGCTAAAAACAAAAAAAAACCATATAGAATTAAAAAAATGTACAATAACAGAATTAAAGATCAACTGATTTTGTTGTTAATATTTATTTAGTTTATTTCCTTTTCGAATTAGTTAAATTCTATCATATGAAACAGAAACGATGTTAGTCTCTTCCGAATAGGTTTCTAAACCGCTCAGCCGATCGTTTTCAAACTAACACCATTTCCTTGTCTCAGATCGATGGTCCTCTCCTGAGGGCCCACTTCAAAAGTTCGTCCGATTTGTATGTTGAAAGAGGAGCTGATTACACACAAATTTCGTAACAAAAAAATTTATTCCCGATTTCATTCAAATTTGGTACATAAAAAGAGTAACTGATTACACACAAATTTCGTAACAAAAAATTTATTTCCGATTTCTTTAAAATTTTGTACGTAAAAAGAGGAAATGATTACACACAAATTTCGTAACAAAGAATTTCAGGGGGATGGAAATAAGGCCACAGGAAATAAGTCCGCGACGTTTTTTTGTTGCGATCTTATTTCATTTTGAAAAATGAAATAAGGCCGCGAAAAAATCCTCGCGGTCTTATTTCATTTTGACAAATGAAATAAGACCGCAAAAAATTCCTCGTGGCCTTATTTCGTTTTGAAAAATGAAATAAGGCCGCGACAAAAAAAAACAATTATTCGGAGGGCTAATTTCATTTTTATAAACGAAATAAGGCCGCGTAATCTTGTGAGGTGAGCACACAGGGCAGGGGGCAGCAGGGCGGCGGGCGGGCGGTTGGTCAGTGGGATTTGCGCTAGCCGCAAATCCCACTGACCAACCGCCCGCCCGCCGCCCTGCTGCCCCCTGCCCTGTGTGCTCACCTCACAAGATTACGCGGCCTTATTTCGTTTTTCAAAATGAAATAAAGCCGCGAAAAAATCCTCGCGGCCTTATTTCATTTTTCAAAATGAAATTAGCCCTCCGATTAATTTTTTTTTTTGTCGCGGTCTTATTTCATTTTTCAAAACGAAATAAGGCCGCGAGGAATTTTATGCGGTCTTATTTCATTTTTCAAAATGAAATAAGACCGCGAAGATTTTTTCGCGGCCTTATTTCATTTTTCAAAATGAAATAAGACCGCAACAAAAAACCTATCGCGGTCTTATTTCCCGCGGCCTTATTTCACTGCGCCAGAATTTCATACAAATTTGGTAAACAAAAATAGGAAACGATTAAACACGTAAATTTCGTAACAAAAAATTGATTGATCCTACCCAGCGACCACCACTGGGGGCGGACTAGGGAATGCATTTTTTAAAAAAAAATTAATTCTGGATTTCGGAATTGCCTTGAAATGAAATCCGGAATTCCGGTTTATTCCAGAATTTCATATAAAAATTAAAATATATTAAAAAATTAAATTAAATTATTCTTTAACATAGTGTATTTAGTTCAAAACATTGAAATTATAACAAATTAAATTATGAAATATTTTTTATTAAAATAAAATTTTATACTTTTCAATAAACCGAAAGTGAATCAACTGAATGGAAAATTAAAAATTTGAAACACAAAGTATCCAATGTTTTATCACTGAGTTTTAATCGAATTTTTATTGAAAATGTTCCTGCAGCGTTGTTAATAAGTTATATTAGAGATTTTCCAAAAGTGTTCCTCGGGGGCCGCCCTTGATCCCAAAATTTAATTTCACTTCGAATTCCAAATAAATCACTGAACTCGGAACTCCAACTTATTTTGTTAATTTTGATTAATATGAAAAAAAGTTTTATGTATTTGCAGACTGGCGATAGCTACTTAGATTTAAATTTTTGTGAATTTTAATGCTTTATGCCTAAATAATAAAAAAAATAAACAATTGGTCAAAATTTCCGCCAGTAAAAGTTCTACAAAATTCGAAAAATTCGGAATTTAGCATTTTGAATTCCAAATTTTTTGAACTTCCGGAATTCCGGAATCCGAAAATCCGGTTTTGCATTCCCTAGGGCCGAATTCTAAAGTTCTTCCGATTTCTTTCAAATTTGGTAAATAAAAAGAGGTAACGATTAAACACATAAATTTTGTAACAAAAAATTGATTGATCCTACCCAAGACTTCTTAAGTTCGTCCGATTTTATTCAAATTTGGTAAATAAAAAGAGGAAAGGATTAAACATACAAATTTTGTAAAAAAAATTGATTGATCCTTCCCAGCGACTTCTAAAGTTCGTCCGATTTCATTCAAATTTGGTACGTAAAAAAGAACACACAAATTTCGTAAGAAAAAATTTAGTCCCTTTTTCCACTTACAAAAGTAAATCAGTCAGAGTCCGTAGCAAAATAAATATTTGCAAGTAAATAAAGAAGTTAAACTTCTTTCGTGAGCTTATGAGGATGAGGCTCACACATATTTTTTTTTTTTTAATTATATTTGATTAAATTTTATTCACTAACTTTTATTTAGAAATTTAACAAAAAAAAACAATAGAATTAACCCTGGTTAAAAAAATTCATAGCTTAACAGAAATTTCCCATTGAGGGATAACCTGATTTAATTTATGAATAAAATTCCTAGTTTGGAAAGCATATAAAGCAGAATTAAAAGGAACTCCAAAGACATATTGCTTTTGATTCTAAAATTTAAGTGTAAATTTCAAAGGTTTATTTCTGGCACAACAGCAATTTGATAAAGTTTTCTAAAAATAATTTAGGTTTATTAAAAATTTTCTTTCTAAATGTGAATATGGAACCTTTTTAGGTATGGACTTAAAAGACAACAAATTCTAATCGTCGAAGTTTACTTAAAGAGAACAACATAATGTAAAAAGGCAAATTTACTATACATTACATATATCCTTAGCACATAAACAATATAAACTATTAAAATTTTTTTTTAATCGAATTAAAGATTGTCTAAGGTTGCATCTATGTTTAGAAAACAAAATTATACTTTTTATATATATTTATATAAATTATACTTTTTATATATATAATATAGGTATAACTACATATAAATAAAATATCTAATCAAAATATTATTAAAAATTGACATTATTTTCTATTAAAGAAAAATAAAATATAATGCAATTATAAATTTTCGTTTATGAGTTGTAATTAAGTTTTTTTTTTCTATTTTTTTTTCATAAAAAGCTGAATCCTCCCATATTTTAAAATGAATTTTCTAGAATATTAATTATATTTTAAGTTTTTCCTGGAGTGTATAAATGAAGAAAAGTTAAGGAAATTTTATTAGTTAGACATTTTATGAACGCAAAATTTTTGAATGCATTACAACTAAAAATACATGAGTATTGAATATAAAATTTACGTTGAGTCAATTTAACCCCAATTCTATTGTACAAAATGTACCATGTTTCTTTTTAAAATTTAACTTCCTAATATCATTATTAGAAAATATAATTATATCATTGCTTTATTTTAGAAAATTACAATATTATATGTACACATTTATATTTATATATACAGTAATTGTATATATAGATTTATTAAAATTATGCATATATATATAAAAAATACAGACGACATATAATTTGTATAAAATTTCTTAATGAAAAGGGATATATTGCAAATTTTATCCCTTCTTTCTAAATTTCAATATATAATTTTGGTTTGTTTATATTTTATATACATTTATATTATATTTATGTGAGATCTTCGAAGGTATACAGCGTAAATCATACTTTTTCGCGCTTAATTTATAAATAAAATCTGATTACTGGATGGCTTTACAAGAAATATTTTATGTACATATATTTATATATAATTATATTCTAATTATACAACATTCACTTCAATTTTCAATTTCTAATTTTGATGTTGTTGTGAGATGCTTTTTTTTTTTGTTAGCATAATGTTTCTGCTCGCCTTCACTATTATTTCAAATAAAATGTAACCAAGAAAAGTATAAGATTTTATAATTTTAAATAAATATTTCACAAAATCTTTTGGTTAAATAGTTAAAATAACTTGTATTAGTGCTAAAATGCTTTGCCAATTAACTATTTGAAGGATTTTGTAATTATCTGTTATTTTTATATCAATAAAATTAATGTAAGTGATTTATTTTTGACATTAAAGAAATATACAGTACATAAATACCTGCTAGATATTAAATTTAACTTCGGAAAATAATCTAATCCTTCTAAAAAAGGTGTTAATGGCACGGCGTATAAAAAGTTACTGCATTATTTTTTCAATACAATTTATGTATAGCTAACATAATAAATATTGCATTGGGAATTTTTTTTTTCGAGTTCATTATATCCATATATTTGTCAACCTAAAAAAAAATTCAACAAATTTCAAAATTTTATTTTATACAGGTTTAGGTATATATTCTTATTATAAAGTTTTTCTAAATTTACACAAGAAATTATTAAATAAATTTTAAATTTAGAAAAACTTATAATTACTATTTTATGTTATTTTATTTAAACGATCAAAAAATTTTAACAAACTAATTACATTTAATTCTCTTTGATATTAAGTTTTAATTAAAGAATTTTCTAAATATTATATTATATTTATATAATTTTATAGATATAGATAAATAAGTATTTATTATTATTATAATTTGATTAGCTTGAAGATATAGACCAGTTTTAATTTTGTCTATCAGATTATGTTATTAATTATTCATGATTGTAATTATTTATTTTATTATTATTATGTATTGCGCTTGTATTCAATGTACATGAATATTATAGGCGTGAGGGTTTTGAGGTTGCATAAAATTTCAAGGAGACTTTTTAATTTAATTAAAGTTTGAATGTTTAATGAAAAATAAATTTGTTAACGATAATACGTACCTTTAATAATTTTCTTTTCAATCCAATTTTTCTATGCCTTTTTTAACGCAATATTAGAATTTTCCATATAATTCTATCCAGAAAAAGAATTAAGCAAGGCATACCCCATTTAACGTCGCCCTCGGCAATGTTTTTTAAATGTACCGTCGCTAACACATTACGACCGTACCTTATTGTGAATTTGTTCACAGGGAATATACATTGGACCTCTTTTAGTTTTATTTTCGTATGTTATTAGTTTTAGTTTCGAGATTTTTCGTGTTAGTTTTTCTCGATAAACTAAAAAATATAATCAATTTTCTATATTATAGAAGTTTACGATAAGAATAATTTCTGTGAACAAAAGATTGCCTCGCCAAATAAAGATGTTAGTTAATAGGGGTATCCCTGTATATACATATACACTTTGTAATTTTTTCACCTAAAATTCACCTTAATTCTACAAAATAATTTAATATTTTTCTCGAAGTTTCATTAAATTTTAAATTTACCAATTTATGGTTGTATGTTTCATCAATAAAATTTCAACTTAAATTCAATTCTTTAGATTCAGTTTTCTAGAAAGAAGTATAAAAAGCTTAATATTTAATATATATAAACAAAAAACTAAGTTGTTGTCCTACCCATACATAATTAGTTAATTTATTCATGTTCTCTCTGTAATATACATACATATATAATATTTTATATATTATGAAAAACATATAAATACATATAATTTATAAAATGTTTATAAAATGTAATTTAAAATAAGAATAAGACATTGGAATAAAACTTTTTTCTTTTTTTTTTTAAAGTTGTATAAAAACGATATAAAATAAACTATTGTTAAATCTATTATATTGTAATATTAAATTTATGTAAAAATATATAAATAATGTATTATGCTTTTCTTATTAAAAAAGATTTTTTGAATTTTGCATATTTTAAAACTCATTATAGAAAATCTTTCATATTAGATATAGATATATATACATATATATGTACATATTTATTTTTTTTATGTATTTTTAATTCATTATTATTTCTTATATTGTAGAAATGTATGTTCACATTATGTAAATATATTTATTTATATAGCTATAAAATTAAGGTACATATCATAATAGTATCGACTATAATTTTGTATATAGTTTCATAATATTATATTTATGAGTAATGTTTTGAAATAAAAACCAATTTATATATTAAACAATTGATTGAGATTTTGCAAAAAAAACAAACTAAACTTTTCCCATCATAATTTAGAATAAAAAACTTTTTGTTCCAAACAAATATCAATGTTTTATCATTTTAATTATTTGAATATATTCCGAAAATGAATTTAACACTATCCATTAAAACTGGATAATTATAATTATTCAAAGAAACTTCGGCTTTTTTTTGCCAGTTCTAGAGTGTGCTGAATACTCTATTATCACTTAAACATACTATAATGAGCTTCTGCATTTTAATAATAACATTAAATATAAAATATAAAATTGGGAAATGAAACTAATTAAAACTGTATAATATTAGGAAAATTATTTTTGAAAATAAAACTATAAAGTTTCATTTTATTTCATGTAAAATGTTTTTTCCAATATTAAATTATATTATTGCAAACCTATTTACATTATATTCATAAAGAGAAAGTTTAGAAAATATAAAAGAAGGAGAGAATAATATCATCTTTAAAAATTTTGTAAATTAATTTATACACCAAAATATCCTTTTCTAATGTTTACAAAAGTTAAACTATTAGAATTTATGTATAATTTCAGAATACATATTCTCGTCCTTATACCTTTCTAATCCTGATGTACCTACCTAAAATTTTTTTACATAATAATGTTAAAAAAAAATTATATGTATTTTGTATTTTCCTTAAATTTGAATTTGGTCACTATTTCCGGTATACAAATTCTTTAATTGCCAAACCTCAGTTGGTACAACTATATTAGAAATTCGAACTTTTCACTGGTTCTAAATTAGAATAATATATTAAGTTAATGAAAATGAAACACGGTATTTTTATCTTCTTTTTCACAAAACAAAGAAAATTGGACTTTTTGGACACAAGACATTTGTTAAAAAAAACGTCGCGCACCCGCCGGTTAAATAAAAATAATTATTATTAAATTATTAATGCTACTAATGACACAAGGTTTAGTGTCAAGCATGTAATAATATGTATACATAACACCTCTATGAATCTTATATTAACCCTAATAAGATACTTGAGATTTTTTTTTTGTTTTTTTTTTTTTTTAAATAAATCATTAAGGCGCAACTTTTCTCAGCAAAAAGAATTTAAAACCCATCATAATATATCCTGTACCCAACAATAATGTATTCATATTCATATAATTAATTTTAATTAAACTTATACAATAGAAAATATTTTGTACATAGGCATTGGCAAAATGCTGTTAAACTAATTTTTGATGGAATAAGTTATGGGACAGAAAATATTAAAAGCAAAATAATAATAAAAAAAAACAAAAAAACACAATATACAAGACATTCTGCCATCATCCTCAAGTTTCTAAAACCAATTTTGTGCACATCTGAATGTTGATATTTTAATATCTAAAGATATTTATGTATCCACCTCTATGTAGGGAAAGAAATAAATTTGAAATAAAAATAGAAATTGGTTTTGGGAGAATTATGTAATAAGAAGGTAATTAATTCTAAGAACTTGATAAAGAAAAACTTAGTTTAGTAACAAGACAAAAAAGACTCACTAAAAGTTTCTTTAACGTCATGTCAAGGAAAAATTATTATTATTTATAATTTTATAATTTTTTCCATTAATTTCTATGTAAGAATTATAAAAACAAATTATTTGCATTAATTTTATAAATATTTTCCTTCCTTGTTAATAAAGTCCGTGAAAATTTCCCTGCACTGGGGCAGTTGGAGCACTGGGGCAGTTGGAGCACTGGGGCAGTTGGAGCACTGGGGCAGTTGGAAGAATGTAAACGACGAAAAAGAGTTCGCGTGTAATATTATTTCTTTTAATTATTTTTGTAAATTTTACAAACAACATTATAAATATATATAGTAAATTTTCTAAATCATAAGTTTTCCTCAACATAATAAATAAAAATTCGAAATTCAAAATAAACTGACATTATATATAATGTAATTTATATACAAAACTATAATGAACATTATAACAACTATATATACAAAGACCATTGACTAAATCTTTACACCCACCTCCTTTATAATTTTCCATACCATTTTCAACATTATTATATATAATGTTAAAATAAAATGTTTAAAACCGATGGTCCTTCATTCCTAATTTAAATGCAAATGAGATTCATTTGCTTGACAGCAAAATATACCTTATAAAGCCTTATAATTTCTATCTCATCCTTTTTGTGCGTCTTCTTTCTTTCTTCATGAAAAATAATATAATTTTTTTTTATTTATTTTTTTGTTAAAATAATGAATAAACTACCTAGTTCTAGTAACGAATAATACCATTTACATTTTGTAATGAAATCGAAAATTAGCATACACAAATAGGTATGTACATAAAATATATATCACTCACATAATTACGTTGCATAAAAATTTGACTTGTTTTATTCATACGTGCAGGAAAAACTTCAGAAATATAGGTTTATAACTAATTATAATTTGTATATAGGTGGCAAATTGTCCATGTTAAGATCCGCTTGAACCTGATGCGGATGAAATAGAACTTAATTTTATTTTTCAAACTTAACTTCAGGAGACTTAAGAATTTCAGAACAAAGCTCAGCTAAAAAAAGTTTTATATTGAGCATTAAATTAACGATACTTAGCTACAATTCGCCAATTTTAGACTTTATATAAATGACAAGTTCTTGGTATAAATAAAAACATTAGCTGCGTGAAATTTTCATTCAAATAAAAAAATATCGGCAAATATTATTTCAATTATTACATTTCAGATCGAAATTTGAACTAACTTGACATTTGAAAATAATATAAAATAGCATCCTACCTAAAAACTGAATTATTTAACATATTTTCCTTAACATTTAGACAGCGTCGACAAGTAATTTTATTTTTCAAGCGACAATTGAACCAGACATCGTTCGAAGTGAGAACCAAATGTGGATAATTGATTAGTTTCGTTGGCACAAAAATAAGATATAATAAATTTCTGAAATGTTGTAGCGTGAAAATATAGAACAAAAAAAATTTCTTTTTCACTGGAGTCAAAAGGTAAGCATACTTGTGCAGCCTCTTTAGATCTGTTTTCGGGCCGCTGTGGCGTTCGCTCGTCATTTGTAAAATGATCAGAGATTGAAGTATTGATTAGATATTGATTTTAAACAATAAATAGTATTTTGTGATAGTTTGGGCCGCCGGAATGTACAATAATATATAAGATTTGTTAAATAAATTATATAATACAGTTAAAATTATGCAAAATAAAATTAAAATAAATTATTGACCAACGAAAACTCGTTTTCTAATTTTTAAAATTTAAATGGACTAAAGAAATAATATTGTGTACGAACGTATGATCAACCACAACTTGTGGTAATTTTAAACTATAAGATAAGAATAAGAATATACAAATTAGTAGGTTAATTTCAAATTTCATATAAAAAAAAACGAAAAATCAAAGAATATTTTTTCAACATAAAGATAAGCTATACATAACTTATATCTAATGTTTCTTTTCTATTGAACAAAAATTTGAGTAGATTTTAATTTTGTTCTATTACGAACACCTAAACTAATTTTTGGTAAGTTCAAGAATAATAAAGTAATTATTCAAGAATTCTGAACCAAAATGATAACAAAAAAAAATCTATATTGTCACAAAGTATTAATTTATGTCAATTATTGTTCGATTTTTAATAATGGCCAGCAGAATTGGACATCAAGAAAGTAATAAAGTTTTTTAAAACAAAAAGTATCTCATACTATTTTAAATAACTTTTAATTTTAAGTTTTTTTTTTTCGTACGAGCAACACACAGAAATGAAAACATGAAAAATTTCACCCTTAAACCATTCTTTAATAATATAAAATGTTCTTCATTACATATATATATATAGTTGTACATGTAATATACATATATACTTATTGGTTAAGTACGTACAATACAAAACCAATAAGTGTATATCCTTAGAAAAGAATATATAAAAAAAATATATGAAATTTTTTTGTACCTTAAATAATTTATAGAAGAACTATGAAAACTACTAGTGTAGTTTACCTAAATGGAAAATTCTAACGTTAATATTCATCATTATTTTCATTATTTTATTGGATTGCAATATACATATTGTTGACTAAATTTTTTATGTTTTTTTTTATTTCAAATTTAGGATTAATTTTATGAAAATTTAAGAGAAGCAGCAAACAAAAAAATTGTGGATGAACAAGAATAAAATAAATTTAGATAATGATTTGAAACTATATATAGCCGCATATCCATATGGCCTCTTAATGCCAATAATTGGTATTTTTTTCTTTACGTTCTTATGTCAGTATATATAAGTATGTATTATTGAAAAATACTACTTTAGTGTAAAAACATAATTTTAGTTATTAACTCTTATAATTTGTTCATTCATTAAGTTTGGAGCAATGTGAGTTAATCGTCAGTTTTGAATAGGATTTTTGTTTGCTAACTATGTAAAATATTGTGACTGATTAGTTTTAATATGATAATAGTACCATTCTCTGCGATATCATTGTATAAGAAATGATGCGACAATGTTGTCATTAACACTAAGGAAAAATATATTTAAATTTCTCATTTATTGCAATCTTTATTTTTTTTTTAATGATATCATAAATTAGCAGCATCTAAAAATTTTTCTGCATGTTTCTATTGAATTTTGTTTAACAATTTTAAATTCATGCCACCACAATGTTCTAAAATGATAATGTATTACCTGATATATAGGCGTAAAGTTACTGTCGTTGTTCTGTCAGTTTCTTTAGCCGTCGCATATTGGCAATTGTCAATTGATTTATTTTTTTTCTTAAGATTGTAGAGATTAGGTATGAAATTAGCAATTTTTATTAATCGTATTTAATAAATCAACTGTAACTAAATTAGGAATTTTTAAAACAGGACATTATAACTTGTTTTTTATCTTAAATTTTCAATACAAAAAGACGAATTCAAAATAGTCATTAAAGAACGAAAAGTTTATAAAAATTTTTCAATTATAAGAAATTACAAACTTTATGAGAAATAATTGAAAACTTCTGTAAAAATATATTAATCATATTACAAGAAATTTAATCGAAAGTTCCAATTATAACATTTAACTAACAAAACACAGAATCCTCTTAGAACATTATTATACTATATCATTTAGTTATTTCACTATTAAGTTTATAATATAATGATAAAAATCAATGTTAAATGAATGATGATGATGGTACGTTCTTTTGAATACACTAAGTAACGTCATAAATTAAATTATAATATAGGCGCACAGTGAATGTAACTACATACAATAATTTACATTGTAATATCATCACAATATTATAAATGTTTTAAAAATAGTAAGACAATTTTAAGTGTCATTTAATGCAAAATGTTATTAAAAGTGCTTATTAAATTAGTTACGTAAAAGAGTTGGGGTAATTATTCATTAGTGCTTCCACGTAAATAATTAGATGGACACGAAAGTTTAAATTACTGCCAGCAGATATTGAAACACTTTCATTATAATATCAAAATATACGTATATATATCTTATGTATATATATATATATATGAATTTATGTGTGTACAACATAATATTTATGTATATGAACGTAAGAAAAAGGCACTAATTTTTGTCTACTAAGATTTATATTTTCTTTTCGTTTCAATAAACTTTCATCAAAATAAAAAAATTAAAAAAATGTATCTTGTAATTTTCTTTATATAGAGAGGTTGGATATTTAAATATTGTTACATAGATAACGTGTCAATATATTGTGTCTAGATATACATTTTATACTTAAAATATTTTATTACAACACATTTCATTTATCTTATAATAAACAATATTTTTTTAGCATCTAAACACATTATAAATTAAATATATTAACTATATCAAATACATTTTTAAAAATTATTATTTATTAAAAGTTGATAAAAGTGGTTATTATTATTATAGTCTGAATTGAAGATTAAAGAAAAGCTCACGAATAAAAATTTTCAATCATAAAATCGGACAACAAAAATATATATAAAGTATGAGCTCTGTGGATTTTCTCAGTATTTTTTTGTTCACTTCCGATGCACTAATTCTATTAATACGACCTCAATTCATCTTTGGATTCAGTAATTTGTAACCTTTATATACTTTAAGAAATAAGATTTAATCATGAAAATATGAAATAAAGGTAGGATTTTCAATTTTGACCAACTCTGCATTCGACTCCATAAAAAATTCTTAGACTATTATGAGAACACGATTGTAATTTTAAAATTTTATCACTTTAATTACCAATGGTAACCACAAAGAATTATTTTTATTATAAATTATGAATAAGGATTGAAGTTCCAAGTTTATTTAAGTTTTGCAAATCTAGAAGAAATTTTATTTTATTATTTTTATTTATTTTTATTTTTTTTTTTCAAACTATTTAAATTTTATTTTCTATAATTATATTTTGATGCATATCCTTTTCTAGAATCATATACATATATAATATTATATTTTATTCAAATTAATCTAAAATAAAATGTTCAGATACAAGTATCTATCTTGTTTTATAATGTAATATACTTATGTCTTTTTATAATGAAAATTTTATAAAATACGAATAAAATGCAATATATTATGTACATAATATATTACTATAAATCTATGTACTAGTATATGTATATAATATGATACAATAAAGTCTATACATATAATGTATAGCTATATAGTTATAATGCTTATAAAGTACAAGTTTATTTCTTTATTTATATTGTCTTCATAATATATTCACATTATAATAAGGCGAAACATGGATTAGCATTTCTCATTAATGCAGACTGAAGCTTAATTGGAACTCACCATTAACCATTACCATTATATACATTTTATATTCGGGGACATAATATTATGCATTAATTTTTACTTAGTTATAAAGATATATATTTATATATATTTACTACTATAATATATGTTAATATTGTAGTAGAAATAAATCTGTTGAAAAAAGTTAAAAAAATAAAATAAAAAAGGAATTACCGAAAAAAAATTATAATTATAACTTTATTTTTGAATATCTTAAATATGTCGTTTTACTTTCATTTGCTATTGCTCGCAACCGCTAAACATAATACCTACCTACTATTATTTGTAACTCGTATAGCAACAATCATTTATCATGGGTACTAAGATCACGGACTATTTCTTGTAGTGTTCGAAAGGTGATTGTGTAATGTTAAATTTATGGTTTTTTTTTTAAATTTAATTTAACTAATGCCTTAAATTTGTGCGTCAAAAACCCTCATATCATATAAAAAAAATATTTTGTGATGTAAAAAAATTCTATTCAAACTTTATGTAATATAATAACTTCAATATTGAGCTTATTAAATATAACTCGATAAAACCTCAATCAAATCTGAAGTAAATATAAATTAATACACAAACATTTGTTTCTATATTTTAGCATTCCATTTTGCTGAATCTCATCACAGAAATATAACTCATTGTATAATATAAACAACTGACCAACCTAAATTTACCCCTTTTATCATCATCCCAAAATATTGTTATATCCAAAAATGTGCAAGAACAAAAAAAAAAAAAATAATACTTTTCAACTTTTGAAACATTTTCTCAAAGAACATAGGTACAATTATTCATACTTCCAAATGTGAAATTTTTCATTCTTGTATTATTTCTTAGTTCTCAATAATTCGTTGAAAATTTTCTACTGCATATTTCCTATCCTCTATCTATATATATATACATATATATAAAACATCTGATGATCTGTTTGTTTTTATTATTAAGGATGTATGTATGCCAATATTCTACCTCAAACCTCTTTAGGGATGTAATATTAAATTAAAAATTAAAAAAGAAATGTTTTATTTTATTAAAATTGAAATATATGCATTTAGGATTAAGAAGAGTTATTTTCTTACTGGAATTAATTCACCGAAAACACGTTGTTCTAAATTTTGACTACAAGCAAACTTGTAGAAATCAAATATGTATACCTTCTACTGTGACTAAATTTGCCGTTTCTGGAAAAATAATAAATTTAGTAGTTTTAAAAAAATTTTAATTCATAATTCATTTAAACTTTGTATGGCTTGAAACTATAGCAATGTTACAATAAATTTTCGGGAAACAAGAAGCAATTATTTTTATCGATGTTTTCTTTCAAAAAATTTTATACACTAAAAATTAATAACATTTCCACTATATCAAAATCATAAATAATACTTAAATCTATAGACTAAAAAAGCGAAATTAGAGTATTTAACATGAGTCATGACATAAAGCGGGATAATTATATTTGTGAGATAAAAGTTAGCCGAAATTTTAAGTCTACACGCATACTTCGTCACCATAAACTCAAAACTTATTCACATTAATATTTGAATTTATAACATATTTAATTTCTTTTGCTTCGTCTTCGACTTCTTTTTTATATATAACCATTTAGAGACTATATGTATTAATTATTTTATATACTTAATATCAATAAATTTTCCAGATACCCAAAGACTAACTTTAATTCTTTACTTTTGAAATAGAAAAAAAAAAGGAATAAGATTTTATGTGCAAATATTTTAAAATTATGTAATAACCACATGCACAGTTCAATGTAATGAAAATTACCTTAGAGGAAAATTTTAATTTTTTCTTCCTAAAAAATGAAAAAAAAATTATTTTTCCAAATATCTTCATAATTCATAACCAACTTTACATCCAAATTGCAAGTAGCATAATTCTCATTATTATTACAGAGTTAAAAAAAAAAAGAATAAGAAAAAGTGCAATATATTAACATTATATTTGTACTTCTTGTCCGTTTTATAAATTAGATCCCATTATCTACCTTTTTAGGGAGCTATCTGGCAATATCTTCTATATACAAATATTCTATGATTATTATGTATAAATCTTATTATACAATTTACATATATATATACCTACAACACATAAATATATTTGTATACATACAACATTATTTTACTTAGTTTGAATAATAATTTCTCATTTTAAACATTATAATTCCTTCTAATTTTATAGTTTAGGTAATTTCTCATTCTTTCTTCTTTTTTTTTTGCTCATCCATATTCCACCCACCTACTTATCTAGGAACACCTAGATATATACAACATACAATATTATATATATGTATAATAATATTCCTTATAAATATTAACCCTATGTGATGGACAATTATAAATATTCTTTAGAAAATTTCATTATAGTTCATAGAAATTTGGAATAAATTTTAAAATGTAGGTGGAATTATAGTAGTACATTAAAATGTTCATATCATATATATACAGAGGTTGATAATTTTCATGAAATGATGGAAATGGTTTATGTCTTAGAATTTTAGATCCTTAACGTAAATTTCTAGTTTTTTTTTTTTTTTATTTCTTTTTTGTTTTTGGAAATCTACAAACCAAAAATCTAATAATTATAAAATGAATGTACGTCTACCTATAAATTGAAAAAATTACAGGGTTTTTAGTTCAATAGTGAATTATTAAGTATAGATAAATTTTTCTTAGAAAGAAATACGTGTTTGTATTTTAAGGTTCTTGGAATTGTTTAAACGTTTCAATCTACTGAACCTGAAGAGTCTGTTTAAATGAAATTAATGAAACATTATTATATATTTAGTTTAATTGTTAATGAAATGAATTAATAAAAATTTTATTTTATGAATAATTTTGTCAAAAAATTATTATATTATAACCAAATATTGGCAAATCAAGCACGAGGAATTATATGAGAAAACTAGAATTATTTTAGATAGTTATTGGGAAACTTTAAATATACATTTAAAGATTAAAATCATGCTTTAAATTTAATAATTTTGTAAATAACTATTCCTAACATTTATTAAATCACTTTTTTGAGTTCAATTTTTACGATAAATAAAATTCAAAAATGATTAAATAAAATTGTATCAGTCACCCGGTAATCTAATAAGAAATTATGCTTGTTAGATGCTTAATTTTATTTTCTAATTAATGTGCAAGAGTTTTAGTTTTGGAAATATTTTGCATGTAAATTATTTGGGCTATACTGAAAATAATGTTAAATTATTTTGTGAAAGAAGAATGAGGTTTTCTAGGACGATGAAAGATAGATAGCAAGTATTTAAATTAGCTTCTTTTACAAAGTGACTTTAGTATTTAATTGATTCTATTAAAAATAATAATAAAAAGGTGATAAAGAGTTGACTTTAATTTTAACATTCTAGTGATACTGGTTGTATTTTTTATTTTAAAACTTGAACAAAGTCACACAAGCTTAGGATTCTGTAATTTTATTATATTTAAGCTTAATTAAAATTTCTGATATGTATGGCGAACCGGCTTCGCATTTTATTGTATAATTACTATATAATTCTGTTTCAATAATGATATTTAGCTAACAACATATAAATTAATTAAAAAATGATGATGATGATCATGTTAAATGTATATTAAACTTATTTGGGCTGACTCAATAAATTTATTTGTATTAATTATTGCACTTGAAATATGAACTATTGAAATTAATGGAAATCAAGTAAATTGTAAAGATTAAAGAAAAAAATGTGTCTGCCTGAAGTTTAAAATAAGAATCGGCGGTAAAAATTTGGCTTCAAATCAGCTACGTTCTTTTTTTCTATAACGTTTCAAAATTTTAATACAAATTCCAAAAAAAAAAACTAGGAATAATAATTTGATCTATGAAAAAAAAACTTAAATTAAAAAATATTAACACCCTGTTATTTACATAAATAATTTACATAAATTCATTTTCTAAAATTTAATAATATAATTTCAAGGAGACCAAAACTAGCAGCATTATATTAAGATTTTCAAACAGTAAAACATAACATACTTATGTATGTAGGATAACATAAATGTGGTTTACAGATAATAAGACTGTCAGTATGAACTTTTGTGTCAAAATATTTTAAATATAATAGGTATACCTAATATAATTTATAATTCTGGTTTTAGATGAAATTTTTTTTCTGTAATCACCTTCTATAGAACCGGCGCGATCAGGTAAACTTGTCAAAAAAAGCTATCTTGAATCTAGATTGAACGTAACCATCATTTGCATTATGATATAAAAAAACAATAAATTAATATTGTTTTATTACTGTGAATTTATATTCAAAACGTTATTAAAATATTTGGATATCGTTATTTAGCAATTATTTGAAATTGAGATATTTATGTGGTGAGTAAGGCTGACATCCAATATTCGATGACTTATTTCTTAATTCTTGAACGAAGTAAAAAACATACATAAGTGTAAGGATTTTAATTTCTGATGATTTTGAACTTTGAACATTATTAATTTTTTTTAACATAAGTGTTAATGCTATGTATTATGTAGACAGATTGGAACTATAGTTTTATTTTACTATTGATTTTACTTCTTTTTATTTCAATTAAAAGAAATCCATATACATATGAATGAAATTATTATAATAAAACATTGGTATAATCGTTATATGCATAAGTACAACAATTGTACTGCTTATAATAATATTCTTTTTCACCAAATTCAATAATTTCTAGGTAGCCCATCTTTATAAATTAAAATAAAAGAAAACTAAGAACCTTGTATATGACATTCAATGTTTTAATGTTGTTGTGCATAAATTAGAATTAATGCAGACGTCCAAATCGCAAATTCAAGTAAATTAAATTGCATATTATTATGTTTATATTTTACTAGACATATATATAGCATATTTATAAATTGTATAATTTCATTACAAATATTTTCATTTTATATGTACATTTATTGTATGTTATATACATGTTATATACATGTTATATATACATGTTATATATTAAGATATAATTTTGCTATATCACAAAAGTAATAGCGATAATTCGAATGCTTAAGGGGAACTCATTATTCGATATATATATTATCATTTGTGATGGCAAAAAAAAAGTTATTTCTATAGAAATATAAAATTCATCAATCATAATTTTTTGGCTGATGCATAACATAGTATAATGTAAATATCAGAGACTAGAGATTACATTAATTTGCTGCATAAGTATTCAATGAGCACAATCCAAAAGATGAGCTCAATTGTACAAATAAACTATTAGATTATTTTGTTGAGTATTTGTTTTGTTAAAATATGGAACTTTAAAATGGATTAATTTTATTTAAAATATTGAAAAAGGCTGCTTCTTTTTCTTTTACAAAATTCAAACCAAATTTTAAAATCAAGTCACATTTATTTTTGTCAATCAAATAAAAATATTTTTACTTAAAACATCTTTTAATGACAGTACTGCTTGTTGCAACAAATTAATACTTCAATGTCTTATAATATTATGTATGTCCCTGCATCCTAGTTTGTCGTAATTTCATTTTTGCCTTAATTTTTGAAAATAAAACATGTACAACTTTATTTAATTTTTTTTTTTTTTTTTTGGAACTACTTAAATAAGTATAAATTTCTACTACTCTAGATTACATTTTATTATTATTTTCATATAACTTATATGTATAAAATGTACATTATAATTTATAAATATTGTTTTTTACATTAAAATTACATGCAAAGAAGGACAAATCTATCTGAGCATTATGGATTCTTATAAAATGATAAATCTATATATTTGAATATTTTTAGTTATATAAAATCCTTTACAGAATAAAATGAAAATCTGCAATTTTGATCCATTTGTTAACATTTTGTGAAATAATTCTAATAAAATATTATATTTATTATGTTATTGATCTAAAAGTTAGATGAAGCTAGCTTTAATTTTTTTTTAATACGTTAAGCTCTAAATCTAAATAGGACAAATTTACAGAATTAGTACCTGAATTGAAATTTCTGAAAATATAAAAAATTAATGAAATTTTTTGATTGTTTGGGTAAGTGAGTACATTTTTCCAATTACAATATTTCAAATTAAGGCGGAAGAACAGTTTTGTACGTAAAATATCTTTATTTCGTAATGAAATATATATTAATTAATACATATTATATAAGTATATATAAAAAAAAAAATTCGAATGCAAGAGAACCGAAACTAGCGCCGATCAAGGCGACACTACTATTTACTAGCCAATGACGTCCGAAAATATTAACAACTAAGTGCGGAATGTTCATTCATAGTAAAACTAATCTTAATATAAAGCAAAATATTATAATAATTTGTTAAAGATCTCGATCAATGTAAAATATTATTTTATTATTCGGTAAAATTTTCATTTTATATACAAATACAAAAAGTTAGAACATTATAATTTAGAAATTTTCTTGAAATTATGCAAATTAATTTTATTATTACTTTCAAAAATGTATGTACAGTACATAGTAAAACATAGGACAAACTACAGCCACTATACTCTACGCATATAATTATTATTAATATAATAATAATATCTAGGTAGTATATATGTATATTATACATCATATATAGTTTTAGCATTGTATTACATTATGCATCGTTATGCAAATATTATACAACATTTTGTAGAAAATTTAATTAAATGAAAAGAATTCTTCATGTTCAGCATAATATTTTTTTTTGTGCCTGAAAATTACAAATTGTATCAAAAAAAGAAGAAAAGAATTTTCTTTTTCGTCCTTTAAATTGATTTCTTTAACATGGCGAAAATTTTGTCTTAAATTTAAAACTGGACAAACTTAGAAAGTTAAAAACTTATAATAAAATTATTAAACTCTTTTTAAATCGATCAAACGCTAATCAAAGACTTTCTTCTTGAATTTAAATATTTGTGAAATATCTTTTTTTTTGTTCAAAGATCGATTTTAAAAACATTAATTTGATGGGAAATAATTTATAAAATTGTATAATATATTGTATAATTTATAAAATTGTATAATATATGAAATAAATAAAATTATTAATAATAAAAAGTTATTAAATGAACGATAAAAAATAGATGGGCCAGTACGTACTAGAAGAGCTCGTATATGGATTCATATTATAATATTCATGCTTGCAATTAGAAAAAAAAATTGAATAAAACTTTTAATTACATACATTAATTTCTAACTGTAGCTAATATTGGTACATTGGAACTAAATAAAAATTTTCTTATCATTATTTTTGTAAATTTAATCAAATTTACAACTATTAATTAAAAAGATTAATAAAATGAGGAAGAGAAAAACGAGAAGAAAAAAAAATGGCGTGCATAAGTAATTAGGAAAAGTAGCCTGAATTGAATTACCAGTATAATTGGAACCATAATAATTTAAAATAAAAATTATTTTGCATAAAATTTTAATTTGCTTTCTATCTTATATTATACATATATATATGAATATAAAACCTAAGACACAGACAATCTTCTGCATTATATTATTTATATCTGTTATTATTATATTTACATATACTATATATGTAGGTATAAATTAAAAATGTAACAATTTTGTTTTAATGTGCCATTAAAACATATCTGTTGTAACATCCTCAAAGTTTATTTAATGTAAAAATATTTATTTTTTTATAGTGGGATGAACTGTGGTTTGTTATTGATAATTCAATTTTTTTTATTTTTCATACATGCATACTAAAATAAAATAATGTTTTATGTAGGTAAATTGTAGGAGTGATACAGAGTATTTAATATATTTGATACAGAAAAAGAAGTGTTATCATTAATAGGGTTTTGGTCTTCATATATGCTAGTAACTGATCTTCGAATATGTTAATAATTGTTACAATAAAATTTGATGATTTCTTTTTACTTTATACATTTTCGTCATCTAAATATATACATAAACTATAGAACAAACTACTGAATTTGAGAACGGACTCTGGAATTATTTAATTATGAAATTATGAAATTATTAAAAAATTAATTATTAATTCTTTAGTAATTTAATTAATTATGTACATCTACAATAGTGTTCACTTATTTCGTGATTCGATTGAGGTTAAACCAGAGATATTGATGAACATTCCAATATTTTGATTTTTTTTTTCTATATGTAGTTTTATCGTGTTCTCTATGAGGGAAACAACTAGTAAAGACTATATATTTTCTATTTATTTGCAAAATTTTATTTTATAAAAATTAACTTAAAACAAATTTATTTTAAATAATTCCTGATGAATTAATTCATTTACGTCTTTGTAACGGAGATGTAAAACCTCAACGTTTTGTTTATACAAAAATTTTTCTCTGAATCGAAAATGAATAATTTATTTTATTTTTAAACTTAAAGGAAGTATCAAAAAATGCATAATTATAATGACAAAACGTTTAAATGGGCTATTTTTTATTTAATTTTTTTTTTTATATAATTTTTATATTTTCAAGCTTTGTTTTTTAAGATGAAATTTTGTAATAAAATTAAATAAAGCAATATAGTGTTGCAGATTTCGTATTGATTTGTATTTATATGTTTTGATGGTGCATAAAATATACAAACATACATAGTAGATAGTACATAAGACATGACAGAAACTTACTTTTTTTTTTAAGAAATATCCATAATCAACCGTGTAGTTAAAACAATGTATTTAAGACATCAACTTCATGGCTTACCACAACACAATTATTTTCATTATATTTGTAAATTACCAGCGAATTAATAATTGATTTTCATTTAAATGCACTGATTATAATGGCGAATATTGGGCTATATTAATTGAAAATGTTGATGTTAAAAACTGATGCATTATGCTCATGCGAATACAATTTTAAAGTTGAAAACTTAGTTGTATAATACTTATTAAATTTATTTCTTCTCTATGAAAGAATATTGAATATGAAATAGCATAGATTAGATATTATATTATTAGATTAATTACTTTGCTATCATTTTCAACAACGATCAATGTGCCGCAAAATGAAAATTTGTACCAACAAATAAACATAAAAGTATTCTTTAAATTTCAGAAAAAAAAAAATATTTTCTTACATCGTGATAAAAATTTAATAAATTTATTTATTTGTCAGGACCATGAGCTATAGAAAAATTGAAGTTAGAAAAATTTATGGTTCTCCAAATTTTTTCTCTTATTATATTATACATAAAATCATCGTTTTAATTAACCTTGATAATTTATTTCATATTTTATATACCATAAATGAAGTATTCTACAGAGTGTACAGTAATTTTTATAACAATTCAGGGAAGGAAAAATAATAATAATAATAATAATAATAATAATAATAATAATAATAATAATAATAATAATTATATTTATTTTAATTGAAATTACATTTAATTTTTCATTAGTGAAATTATGAAAAAGTAAAATAACTTTAATTAAATGTGGTTTGATTCCATTTCCTTAAAAGTATATTTCAATTTATTAATATTGCAAAATTTAATTATAGATTGTAAATAATAAAAAAATAAAAATATTATTAAAAAATCTACACTCTGCATCGTAAAATTATAAGTTATTTTTTTTTAATTCAAACTAATATAGCATTATGTTAATTATGTTAATTTTGTGGAAAATTATCATAATTCTCATTTTCAGTTGTAATAATTTAGAAGTTGAAAGTTTGGCGCAAGCAAAACTTTTATAAAACTCTTATATGGATTTTTCTATAATCCGAGCCAGAACATAATAATAATATATTTCTGCTTACTAATTCGACTGGTTCAATGGACACAATTTAAAGTTTCAATAAATTTTGTACAACAAAGTATTTTGTTATATTATCATCTTGTAGAATCCTAAGATTGAAGTATATAGAAAACTTTAAATAAATTTTTGGAAAATAATTGTTAAAATACTAACGTTACTATTTAATTTTATAATTTTTCTTCATATTCTACTTGGAAAGAAAGTAAAATTTATTTTCTACTAAATTAAATGAACTAAGTACTAATATTAAATTAAATGTATACTAATATATTTCTTTACTGTCTTTGTCGAAATTTTTTTAATATTAATATTATAATTATCTTATGATTATATTAACTTCTATCCCAGGAGCGTTAATCTACTGAAGTGCACATTATTTTCCTTTTGAATAAAGGTCAGAGATGAAATTTTTTTTTTTAATTTAATGAACTTTTATTTTTTATTATTATTATTATTATTATTATTATTCAGCTTTTACATTATGCATTATTTAACTAAATCAATATTACTGTAATAAATCCATTCTAGCAAAATTTATAATTATAAAAGGATAAAAAGGAGTATGTTTGTGGGCATATTATAATTATATATGTACCTATATAAAATATATATATTTATTTTATTTTATTTATGTGGAGCATTTATTTCAAAATAAAAAAAAGTTTTGTACTACCATAACTTGTTCTTATAGTGTTATTAATAGCGTTTTCAAATACTTAAAGTTAAAATAAATGGAAATCTGATGATAGTTTTTATTTTATTATAAGAATATCATAAAAAAAATATGTAATTTTATATTATGTTCTTAAGGGCAATATTATATTCATATAATGTAGATAACACTGACTTAATGTGTGCAGAAAATTTTTAATTATTACAACCTCAGTATAATATTTATATTTTGTATTCCAATTTCTAATTTTATTTTATTTTGGCATAGAATGAGGTTTGTTATTAAAAATTTCAATGACAATTATATCAATTTTATGTAATATTGTATGTATCTTGGTATAATTTAATTTAACAATGATTAAAGGACTGATTGTAAAACATTAGTTACTTTAAAATTTGTTTTTTGGCTTTACCTGCCATGGAATCACTTTGAAAATGTGCTAGACATGTTTGATAATTTAGTTTTTATTAATAACATTCTTCCATTTACTTGAGTTATATTTATAATTTTAAGTATGGACTGACAGAGTTTCAAAGACAACTTCAATGCTAGTATATAATATATATTTAATTCAAAAACAAATAATTTCTTGAATTTTTCTTTCCTCAACCAACATTAATAACATACTTTTAACGGAATTTTTTATTAATGTAATGTTTGAAATCAACATAATATTTTAAGTATTTGTTTTTTATTATTATTTTTTTTTTTTACTTTTTATTTTTTGAATAAAAGTAGATATATACATATATTTAATATAAAATGTTTTTAATAAACTGTTGTTCGAACCATAATTATATATTTATTTCCATTTATGGATGGGGAAGAGCATATTGAAAAATGTATTGAAATTAATTACCACCAAACAGCTATCCGCTATTAATAATTTTTTTTTTTTTTTATTAAGTAGAAAAAATAAAATTATTGAAATTTTCGCCTCAAGCTAATTTCATATCAAGTGTTTTAAATTCAACACCATTATATATATGAATATTCTGTTTTGTATACTGTTTTGTAAAGGAGTATATTTGTTTTTTTTTTTTTTTAAATAAATATATTATTTATGATTATAAAATGCTTAAATTTAAAAAAAAAAAAAGCATAATTTTTTTTTTTAACTATTAAAGAAAAGATTATATTTTGATCTTATTTGAAGCTAGAAATGAAGTATAGTTACTCTGACAGATTGTATTGCATCTTCTTTCAATACTTTCATGTTTATATTCTATCTTATTAAAATTAAAAAAGATTATTTATTTATTTATTTCATTAATATACCAGTTTGTAAACTTCACAAATCTTAATACTTGATATATTATTATAAATAAATGTATTAAAAAATTATGTTCTATTATACTATAACTGCACTCACTCTTCTAAGAATATACACAATAAAAAATAAAATTTGAAAATGTTAATAAATTCCTAGTACAAGATCGGCCAGTAAATAAATGGGTTTAATTGTGGCTTTAAGAATTCGCCAAATTGTAAAGTACATTCATGGCGATAAAGAAAATTATCTTTAAAATGATTAAATTAAAAATTCTATTTATTACAATAAAATAAAGTATGATTCTATATAATATTCTAATATACATTAGCTCGTGTTATCATTACATACCATTAAATATAATAAATAACATTAAGTAAATTTATTTTTTTCTGTTTTCAGGACGAAGATATAGAATCTAATCAAATTAAAAATCAACCAACCACTCCGCCCATTTTAATATCAGACGATAAGAATGAGCAAAATTCTATTGAATTTTATAAAAATTTAGTTAATAACAATAATAATAATAATAATAATAATAACAATAATAATAACAACAATTTATCTTCACCAAGTGAAAATGAGAAAGTTAAAGCCGCTGTTGCTGCTGCTCAAGCACATTTAAATGGAACTAGTGAGTACATATCGAAGTCCAATTTTTTTTTAATATCAATTAAAATTGAAGTTGAAAATGATCACTTTTTATTTTAAATTTAATTGTGAAAAGCATTTCCTGCGATCTTCCTCGTAGTTTTTGCAACCCATTTCTTACGCTCTTGCAATGTGAAGATGGCAATATAAATTAAATTAATCACTTTATGTATAACTTTGTGTTTTTTATTTTTCATCAGTAATAATTTTTTTTTATCAAAATAGATAAAAATTTATTTAACTCTTTTATTGTTACCTTTTTATAACATACATAATATGTTGTGTATCTATATGTAATGTTTTATATCTAAAAGAAAGTAAAATTTTAGGGCTCAGTCACATCAAATAAATTTGTTATTTATATGGCTTTAAATTTTAAAATTTATATACTTGATTTTCGTTATAAATTATTTTTTTAATAGATCGTATATGAAAAACATTACCATTAGATATAATAATAACTTTAAGGATTATATATACCTTCTAAAAAAAATTATTTTTTGTTTTTTTTTTTTCACTAAATTAAAAAAAAAAAAAAAATTTTTATAAATCATGTACAAATTTTATCCCAAAAACTTAATTTTCATGAATGCATAGGACAAAATATTAAATTGACCGAAATAACAAAATGATTATTTATATAAATTAGATGTTCTTAAAATTAAATAAATCTTTTGCCTAACTAATGATTAGTATCTGCATTATTTTAATCTAAACATATATATAGTACATATGAGTATGCTATACGTATACATGCATAAAACGTAACACATTTTAATGTAGAATGATACTTTTCAATATATGTACATAATAATTCTTATTCAAAAAAGCTTTTAAAAATTTTCTATATTATGCTTATAAAATTTTATTAATCTGCCATGTCTAGAACTAACTATATTTTAATCAAATATTATTTATATTATAAGATTAGACTCATAAAATTTTTAATCTATTATATAAATTTATAACTAATAATATGGACAATGATTTATTAATTTTTTTTGTCTTATTGAGTGATCAACCACTTATACCCATTTATTTATCTAACCCAAGTCTTATCAAAACTTCACTATCCTTATATTATTATAGCGTTACAATTATAAATTGAAATCAAACAGAATTTTTGTCATATCTCATAAATTCAAAAAAAAAAAAAAAAAAACAGGTTTTCACATTGCCAAAAATATCAAATTTATATGTTTATATTTGCTTACTAAAAAAGTGATCATAAAAAATTGTTTTTCAACATAACAAACTCTTGAAATTTATATAAATTTAAATGAAATCAAGATATTTAAAATAAAGGACATTTTAATTTTCTATATTCATCAAAAATTAGTGCAAGATATGATAAATCTGCAGAAATTACAAAATTTAGCTTCACTGCAACACCAACAACAAACATCAAATTCAGTTGATGCACTTGCAAGCCTTCAAGGATTAGCTGGTATATCATCTGCAGTAGCTATAAATTCACCTCTTAATTTGACTATTGGTTCTAATTTACCAGCAAATATTAATTCGAAATTATCATCAAATGGTAATGGTAATAATATGGGTAATAAAAGTGGGAATAATTTAATTAATTGTAATTCACCATCAAATGGATCACAAATGCCACAACTAATATTAGCATCAGGACAATTAGTTCAAGGCGTTCAGGGTGCACAACTTTTGATACCAACATCGCAAGGTAAATAGAAATATTATTTTAAGTTTTATACACATAATCCATACCATAGTATACTATTAAATTATAAAATTATAAGCATTAGAATTTTATTCCCGTAACAAAAATTTCTGTTTAATTCTAACAAAAAACATTTTTGTTTCATTACATTTTTCAGGAATAGCAGTTCAAACTATATTAACAATTCCAGTCAGTCAACAAATAAGTACGAATGAGCAATTCCTACAAAGCTATGCTGCCTTAAATAGCGGTGCTGCTGCATTTCCAAACATTAATTTAGGAGCTGCACATCAATTACAAATGAATCAACAATCAAATATGCTTAAACAAAACTTTTTTGCACCCGGAGTGCAGCAGCTATTGACAGCTTTAAATCCTCAGCTATTTCCTCAAACTGCATCGCAAACTCAACAAATGCCAACAGAATCAATAGGTCCAACTTCACATTCAAAATCTGTCAATTTGCAGCATTTGCAACAGCACCATCTGCAACAGAAACAATTAGCTCAGCAACAATCACAAGCACAACCACAACAGACAAGTTGTACAGATAGCTTGTCGCCAAAATTAGAAACTTCAATCCTTAATCGAAATTCCAGTCGAGATTCAAGTCCGCATCGCTCTCGAAAATCACCTTCCATTCATTCCAGTCCAACTCAACAACAAAAAGAAACTAATTCACCACGTTTATCAGTTAAACAGCATTTAGCACTCGAAAAAAACTCCTTATTGGCAACTGTATCTTCAACTCCGCCAATTTCATCACATAGCTATTCATCACCTTCAGGATCTCAATTATTTAGAAATAGTCATTCACCAAATGGTCCCATAACTTCTTCGTCCAGTTCGCATAATATAAGTAGTCAAGTAAATTCAGCATCAACTGTACTTAGTAACATCAATAGGTGAGCTTATGTCTGTTTTGTCAATATTTCCAATCATTTTGCATATATTTGATGACTTTCAATTATTGTTTACAGATTATCGTCAACGAACGGTGAATTAACTATTACAAAATCCCATGGACCTTCAAATCACAATCCAATGATTGGTACATCAAGTTGTCCTTCTCCAGGCGCCATTTCACATCATCAACAAATAAATTCCTTGAAAATGAGTCAGATGAGCCCAGCATCAATTCATAGGCTCTCACCAACAGGCACTGATAATTCTGCTACAGATTTACTAATCGATTCGCCTAGTAAGTTATTTCGTTTTGCTTGTTAATTGAATTTAAATATTATTTTAAGTTTAGAAAGTTTAATGAATTTATAGTTAAAAAACTAAAACAGAAAATTCTTAAGTATCATTGCTATTTGATATGCCAAGATAATTAAAGTAATCCATTTAAAAGCTTTCTATGGGTGGGTTTGATTAAATACAATTATACAACCTCGCTTTTGGAGATGATTGCTACAAGTTTTTTATATCATAAAATTAAAGTTTTTATTCATATTGGTGGATTGATTGAGACGAGTGTTGAACCTTTATTTGGCCTTTCTTTAGTAACCAAAATTTAAATTATAAAAAATTAATTAACAAAGTTTATATAAATAACTAGTATGTTGTAATCTCTTGCCCTTTTAATTGAAATTTTATCGATCTTATTATTAAGTTTCTTAAGAAATTTGTATATAAATTTTCTTTAATGAATTTTTAATTAGCTAATGAATAATTTAAAAACAAAAATGTTTACTCATTTTCTAATATATGAATTCTACAAATGGTATTATTTTTTGCCATCATTTCCACCCATTAACTAAAATTACCTTAATGAAGAAAACTTTTGTTCTTATTATATGTTTAGTTTAAATTTTATAAATTTTACAACATGTATGAACAATTAAATATTTTGAGTTGCACAATTTGCGCTCTTAGAATCAAAAACATTATAACCATAATTATGCTGAAATAAATTTTTTACAAAAAATAAATTTCCTAGTATATTTTTATGTTTTACTAGCTGTGCTTGGCTGGAAAATGTTAAAAAAGATTTATTTTGCCCTAAAAAAAGACTTAAATCAAGACTTTATTCGAATGCACGTTACATCAAAATTTCAAAATAATCGGTTAAGAGCTTTCGTAGATCCTAAACTTTGTACAAACAGACATTTGCATTTTTATTTATGTAGATGATGGGAAAATTTTATTTTATTAAAGTTAACAACAAACGCTTTTTATTTTTTAAAAAGTTTAGCTTGAGCCAAGATTTTGAAGTTCATAATCCATCTAAATTTAAACATTCAAACATTCCTATATTTATATATTTCTGTTAAAATAAGTATACTACAATAATTTCATAGTGGCCCAATAAACCTGCAGTAAGTACAAGAATTTTTCCAGACCACGGTCTCATACGTTATCATGATGAAAAAACTTATATGGTTTAATTAAGTTAAGCCCTTACTATTAAGTTGTTTTGACTATACAATTAGAACTTTTTAAATTGTTTGTTGAAGAGAATTATACTATATCTGTATATTGCAAACAATATATTTCTTCATAACGTAGTTAATTTAATATTAACTTCAAAATTTTCTTGTTTCGATACATATATTACTAAAAAATGAATGTAATTATAATTAGCAAGTTAATTGATGTCGTAATGCATATTTAATTGTAATAATCGAATGATGGTTGTTGTTTAATTCTTGCTTTTCTTTTTCTTGAAATTAATAAAGTTTTGTTCATATTACAAAAATAATGCAGTTTATGTATAGGTATTGAGGAACTATATGTTTACATTTATAATACGAAATCTTATTTTAATGATTTTATGAATTTAGTAACATTTGTGTTTATTAGTTTTTCTCAATTTGTACGTAAATTAAATTTTTCAGAGCGAGGAAAATTTTTTAATTTATAAAATTAAAAGTTAAACTTCAGTAGTTTTTACATACTTTCTTTTTATGAAAAATAATTGCTCTGCAAGGCTGCAAAAAATGATTTTTCCACAGAAGTTTCAAACATTTCGAGAAATTTAAGTATTTTTCTTTGAATAAATATCATAATACGTACGAATTTGATAAATTATAAGTTTAAAAATTTGTTTTTTATTTATTTATTTCAGATGAACTAACAATTAATCAAGCAACATCAAATGTTGTTGATGGTATCGATTTAGATGAAATAAAAGAATTCGCAAAAGCTTTTAAATTACGTCGACTATCATTAGGATTAACACAAACACAAGTTGGACAAGCTTTATCAGTTACTGAAGGTCCAGCTTATAGTCAAAGTGCTATTTGTAGGTGAGCTATAAAAGATTAAAAACATACTTTAAAAATAATATTATTATTTTTTACAAATTGGTTTAGGAACTTTATAAAAATAGCGAAGAGTAAAAACGTTTTCTATTTATTTTGAAAAAAAATAAAAAGAAAGTATTATGTGTTTAAAAGCAAAATCATCATGCTTTTAATTAACCTTAAATTATTTTAGAATTAGTAAAAGAAAAAAATTTATGAAAATTCTTAGGGAAAATTAATAATTTTATAATAGCTAAACTAAAGGTGTGTTTGATAATTGCAAACCACATTCCAAAAAAAACTTAAATTTCCAGAAAACTATTATCAGGAGATTATTATTCTGCATTATTCTGTGAATTATATACACTTCTAATATGTATACAAATATGAAACTTTATTTACGGCAAAAAGGATTTTTGGTTAGTTTCATAATTAAAGTAGATTTCATGGCATTTATTTAAAAATAAAATTATTTCAAATGAAAATTTACAATAAATTTAATGACAATATTTTAAAATGTGTTTCAAAATTCAATATTATTCTTCTAGCTAATATTGAAGTTAAATTATAATAACCTGAACAGAAACACTAGTTCACACTAGTTATGATTTAAAGAAATATAAAAATTATGTTTTTACTCTTTGCTCTTAACTATTATTTTCAGTGCCAGGACAATAATTAATTTAAAGAAAATTATTGCTTTTAAAATTTTTTAATTTTTTATTCTTTTTTTTATTTCTTCTCGAATTAAATTCTACGACAAAAAAATTATCATCAAATCATAATAAACGAATAAACGAAAAATATAAATTGATTGATTGAAATCAAATGCAAATAAATTGATCTTTAACTGGAATATCATCAACCACCCGGGATAATAAATTCAACTTTTTTTCTTTTTGTTTTTGCTTCACTATTTAATAAAAAAATAAAATAAATTATAATAATTTGAATCAATCAAAATTAATTAATGTACATCAACTTGAAAACGAATTTATTTTGGCGATACATATTAACAAATATTATGGAATGATAAAAATTATGAAAATAAATGAGCAGTGCCCTTGCCGCCCAAATGTACGCTGCTCAACTGTCGTCTCAACAGCAACCGAATATGTATGTTAAAAAATTATGAATTATAATTTAATTTTAACCATTTGTATTAAACATTATTTTATAAAAACGTTCAACCATAGTTCGTACTTCTTAAGAGTTTAATAAATATGTTATAACATTATAAAAATAATTTAAATTTTCAGCTCGAAGTATCTTGAAATGTGATTTCGAAATGCATTTAATAAAAACATATTTTTAAATCCTCATTTTCAATAAATAAATTTGGTCTTAATGCTTTTCTACTTATGTAGAATAAACTAATAAACATTCAACTTTCGTTTAATCAAAATGTTAATTCCAAATGATTTGATTTTCACAATATAACCTACTATAAGCAATAACAGCTACAAGAATATTAAAAGCTGTGTTCAGCTGAATCTTGCTAAATGTTACAAGGAGAAAAAAAAACACAAAACTTAAATAGAACAGTAGTCTATGAAAGTATAATTATGTTAACAATGTTAGGAAATATAATAATGTTAGAAAAATACACATTACATAGTCGAACTTAATAACTATGGTTTAACTTTTTTTTTTAATTATTGTATTTTTTTTTTGTTTTTAATTTTAAATTATAATTTATTTACTTTAATTACTTACTAATATAAAAAAAAATGATAATATTTTATTAATGAATTCTAACCACAATTTAATATGATGTGCGAAGTAGCCAGGGCATTGTAATTTAATTTCAACAACTTGATTGCATAAAGTTTTTATTATTTTAAAACTTGTTAATTTGATTTTGAATTAAATTTGATTTTGGCCAATGTCCTGGCACTGATATTTGCACATTCATATCCCATTTCGAATTCTATGCCTTATTAACTGATTTGATTTCTTTGTTGAACAAACATCAATTTTATTAGTTATATCAAGATGTGGGTATATAATTAAAACTGGTAGACACATTTAGGATTAGTTATATATATTATTCATCATTTGAGAAATTAATGCGAATAATTTTGGTTTGGTTGTTGTTATCAAAACAAAATTTATTAGTATATGAATATTTTACAGTATTTTTACGCACTATAAAACTTAAAATCATTTCAACTGTTTGAGCATAAACTAAGATTAATACAATTATTAAGTGAAGAATATATGTCATCTCGTGACAATATTTTTTTCTTGTAATTTTGTGTTTGAAAGGATATTAGACTTGTCAGCTTCGTGATGTTAAATAAATTTTTATTTTATTTTTCAAAGGAATTAAATCAGTTGCCAATCATAACTCTTATCATATTTAATAATAATATCCAAATTTATTCTTACAATTTTTATTAATTAAGATTAAATTTTTTACTAGGTTTGAAAAATTAGATATAACACCAAAAAGTGCTCAAAAAATTAAACCAGTATTAGAGAGGTGGATGAAAGAAGCAGAAGAAAGGTAAAATTATAATATATTCATCTTATAATTGGAATAATTTGTAATTTGAATCAATTTTTATTAGCCATTGGAATCGTTATAAAAGTGGACAGAATCATTTAACAGACTTTATAGGAGTTGAGCCATCAAAAAAGCGGAAAAGAAGAACATCATTCACACCACAAGCTTTAGAATTATTAAATGCACATTTTGAAAGAAATACGCACCCATCGGGTAATTTTTAATAATATTTAAACTAGATTACAATTATTTCATAACATCAAAATGTATTGATCATGGTGACAAGAAGTGAAATTTTCTGCTTTTGATTGAAATATTTTTCCAATTTCATTTGACTAAAGCTTTAAATCTCAAAATATATTGAATCAGAATTAGTCGATGTCGATAGTATATTGAAATTTACAATAGATATATTTAACTTTTATTATTAATTTTTTTGTATTTTAGGGACAGAGATAACTGGCCTAGCACATCAATTGGGTTATGAAAGAGAAGTTATAAGAATTTGGTTTTGCAACAAAAGGCAAGCTCTTAAAAATACAGTAAGAATGATGTCCAAAGGAATGGTTTAAAAAATTATCCTTTAGTTAACAGATTGTTAATTTATTTTAATTATTTAATTAAGCAAAGTGTACTTGGAAGGAAAAATTTAATAAAATGATAATAATTTGCCAGATCCAGATTATCGTTCCTTTCGGAATATGTGTATAGGTTTAAAAAAATTAAAAAAAAATTTTTTGATTTCTTATTTATAATTCCCCAGGTACATAAGGGCATTTAATTTTTTTTTTTTAACAAAAAAGTAAAAATAAAATAAAATTAAACTAATTTAGAATTTCAATAATTGTTTTTCATTTTCCTAATTCTGATAATTTTAACTGTGTTGACAAGGCATAATACCCAGAAATTTTTTTTTAACAGAACAATTCAAGATACAAATATCTGATCAATATTTATATAAAATATACAAATATTTAAACCAACATCTATATAGTTATAGTATCAAATTACGAGTTATTTAACAGCAACATCTTTTATCAACGCGAACGTTTGCTTTAATGCTTTGTGATTACAGATATTCCCTTTGAATCTGATTTTATTTGGCACGAATTGAACAATACGAGTAGAGTAGTTATATTCTCTATTTGTAGTTTAAATCCTTTATATTAACTTGATCGCATTGATTGTTTGATAGATTGTACCGAAATTTAAGAAGTGAAAAATTCAATTTTGGAAAACAATTCGTAGTCGGTGACAATTCATTATAGCTCGGAATGTGGATTTCAAAAAAATTAAATTTTTGACCAAGAAACATAGCAAGATATTAAAAATAGTACTAAAACATAATAAATAAAAACCGTTTAAAGATCCCTTATAAAGGATTTATATTAAAAACTTCGTTTTCATAAGTTGTTTTTGTTTTAATCGAATGCCCTTAAGAAGCTTACCAAAAAAAAAAATAAGATTGTTTCATATTGTAAATGTGATACAAGAAAAAGATATTATCTTGAAGAGCTTAAAACTTTGGAAAAGTTTTTTTTTTTAAGTTAGATGTAAAATTAAAAAAAAAATATTTAGATAATTTTAGGGTATTTTTTTTGTAGCACTTAAGTCAAATTAAACATTGTAAATTAAAAAATATAAAAAATAAATAAAATAAAAAAATAAAAATATGTTGTAATATTAATTAATTATTATTTAATTAAAATTAAACTTAGATTATTTTAAAAGCGAAATTAAAACAAAAAAATACTCATAATTACAAAAGAAAGAAAAACAAGAAGAAAAATTGCCATATTCGGTAAATTGTGTCATAAGAATTACTTCATAAGTTGAAATTAAATAAAATTAATTAAGTTCAAATTCAAAACAAAATAAAAGACATTCCAATTAAAAATTTAATGTGCCATTTTGTTCACAAAAGTTTTAAATTTTTTATTTCTTTTTTTTTTTAATTATTAAGTTAATATTTTATTTTTTAAGAAAAATTATTTGTATTATATTTTTTTTCACATTTTTCGATAGCCTTAAAAGAATCCTTCTACACTAAAGTCTCTATACATTATTATCAAAAAATATAATAAAGATGTTTCTCTCAAGAACAGCATTATAAAATTCAGTTTCACAATAATATTTTTTCAAGAATTTCGGTAATTACTCTTCGATTATAAAGTAAATTCTTTTGGTCGGCAGCTATCATTATTTTCATCGAAAATTTTTTTTTTTTTTTAAAAGAAATATATAGGTAGTTTCTACCGTCTCTGTAATTTGATTTTGACTATATAGATAAAAAATTAAAATTTTATTATAGTATATTTCATTTTCATCCTTCGAACTTTCTTTTAATTTAAAACATATTAAGATTTGTTCATAAACAATAAAAATATAATTTTTATTATGCATAATGCATTTCAAAAGTTTCATTGACAAATCAAAAATACAAAGAAATTAAATCCCAACCCAAGTTAAATTCGTACCGTGTATGCAAAGACTTTTATTCTTCAAAATATCAATTATTACAAATAGAATTCAAGTTTATCATTTGTAATTATAAAATATACCTATCATCAAAGGAAATATACAGGTAGCTTCATTTAAAAAAACTATAAGAAGAGACAGATAATTCTTAAGAACTTTAGTTTAATTTTTAATATACAGAATAATCGATTTTCGTCTAGAAATGAAATAAATGTCAAATCCTATTTGAGTAAATTATACCAACTGATTGACTAACAATGATCTTTAATTCCGCTTTTTTTTTTTGTTTTCCAAAATTTATGAAATAAAAACTACTTCAATTTATAATTTTCTAAATTTATAGAAACAATTTACGAGAAAGTACATTTCCCATTCATCTACAATAATGAATACTTTTTTTCTTGAATTAAATTTTAAATTAATTGAAAATATTATGATAACTATCTCACTTCACATTATCATTTTTAATTGAATTTTTTCAGTCATTTCTAGACTCTATCATTTCCAAAAATGTTATGAGGCACGTTAAACTTGATGAACACCCTATATACTATTTCAAGCTAAATTTTAAATATTTTAGTTATTTTTAAACAAAAAATCAAAATAAAAATTAAAATATAAATAAAATAAAATAAAAATTGTAAATTTATTTAATATTAAATGAAATTTTAGACTGGATGTGATTTAGAGTGTTATCTTGGAAAAGTTTTAAAAAAAAAATTTTAAATGAAATGTATGTATACCAATTGTACACTTGAAAATAAACAATTCTGTAATATCAATTCCTTATTTTTAGACTTGTAAATCTTAAAATTATAATATTTAATATACGGAAAACTAAATACATTTAGAATTCTTACCCTTAAAAATCATGTATAAAATTATTAAAAATTTGAATAAAATTAAACGTAAAAAAAAAAATGAAGAAAACTAATAATAAATATTACATTATTGTATTGAATTATAAAAATTTTGTTTTATTTTTTAACTAATAAAAGTTCTTTCAGTATTTCAGAAGCTTTAAAAGTCGTTAAAAACTATAAATATAAAAATTGTCAGAAACTACAAAACTTTTTTTGAGTGTAAATTATGATTTTTAGTCCAGAAAAGTGTTACTTACAATTAACCATACCACCTATCTATATAAGATTGAAGATTTAACTGAAGTCGTAATCGTAACGTAAGTGGTTAATTAAATTTTTTCGCTTTTTTTTTAAGTAACCTTTTGGCTGAAGAACTCAGATACCTGCAATTTAACAAATCTTCATAAAAAAAAAAGAATTTATTTTGCAAAAATTGTTTTTTTTATTTAAACTATGAACTTGAAATTAAATTATAAAAATTTTAGAAATATATAGTACATTGTTGTCGCCTATTTTATAAATTAAACTCATGCTTAAAGCCAAAACTAATATAGTATTTGATATTTCATGGATTAGAAAGTATAAAAAAAGTATAAACATGCTTTGAAAAAATTTGGGATTAGTTAAAAAAATTTATGATAATTGCTAATACGAGCCACATCCTAATACGAGCCACATTCTGATTCGATGTCTTCAAGAAGTTCGTCTTTTTAGGAGAGATTTCTTTCGATAAATTTTAGTTCATAAATTTTATTGAACTAAAATAATATTTCTTCTATCGACTGGTCCTTTTTCTTTCCTCTCAATAATTTCAATTGTTGCATACCTGCAACAAATTAGAGAGCAAAAATTAGCTTAATATGGTGAAAAAAATTATAACAATCAAACTTACCCAACCATTCCAACTGTCATTAAGCAAAATAATAACACTAACTTGGTTGAAGTACATAACTGAGAGCTTAAGAAATAACCAAGAACTGATCCGGTAGACTCCCAAAGTCTAAAGTTACTGTAAACCCCTATTTCTTTTCCAGGAAATAAGATTCCATAATATGCTGAAATGGAAAAGAAAATCTTTAATTAAATGCAAAAAAAAAAAGTTGTGGCGCAAGTATTCGTAGTTAAAAAGAAACTTATTTTCGAACGTAGGAAATTATAGCATGTCCTTTTTATGAACTTTTCTAATAAATTCTTAAGCAATTTTTCATTTACCAAAACCAAACATTTCGCAATATTAAAAAAGAAACTTTCGAAAAAGGAGTTAAGACTTTAGTGCGAAAATTTTACCACAGATGGTTTAATTAAATAATAATACTATCTACAATAAAAGTTTGTTTACATTGTTTACATTACTAAGCTTTTTCATTCAATTGATTGTAAACAAAATGCAACTAATAGAATGAAAGCTGTTTAATGTTCAAACATTTTATATTTACTTTTTTATGAAACAGATAGAAATCTTACTTTTATCATATTTTTATTTAAATCAATTTTAAGCAGTTGTTTGGATAAATATTTTCGATTAATAATTCAAAATTCTTAAATAATTATGCTGTTTTACCAAAAATGTCAACTCGAAATAAAAATCATTTTCATATACCTTAGCTTTAAACATTCGAAGCTGAACAGATAAAAAAAAAACAATTATTTATAATTATGTAGGTTATATTATATTTAACAATACTAACCATTCACATTAACTAACCAAATTCCATCGCATATTCCCCATAAAGCTGCCATTGCACAATAAGACAAGTAATCATCAGCCACAGCAATCCACTGATGCATCCAAATAAGCAAAGAAGCTTGCAAAATAAAAACGCCCCCCATAATTGGGATGCGTCCAACTGTGTTGTGAAAATAATAATATTAAGTAAGTCCCCCAGTAAATAAACTTTTAAAATTACTAACCCATCTTTGCTAATCCGCCTGATATCCCTGCTGCGGCAGCATTGGCAACACCAAAACAAATCATTGCAAAACCAATGCGGGATATTCCCCAACCGCAAGCAACAAAGGACTGTGATAAACAGTTTCAAAATTATAATAACAAAACTTTTATATATCAGAAGGAGGAATAAAAAAAGTACTTACTGCAGTGAAATCAACTGCAATAAAAGCTTCTTCAAGTCCGATGAACATTGTTATTGGAAGCAACAATAATTGATATCTGAAAAGTCATATTAAAGTATTACTTTTAAATCCAATCATAAACAGAATTTTTAAATATACGGAAGACGTTACTTATCACCGATGATATTAAATTTAAATTTTTTGTTGGTTATAGTAATTTAATTTTTTTATCTCTGATTTCATAAATTAGTAACGATCTACATATGAAAAAATTTAATTCTGCTATTTGCATTAATGTTTTAGATAATTAAATATATTATAAATATGAATGAAAATAAAGATATTTGTTAAAAAAATATATGTTTCAAAATACATATAATTCAACTTGTTTGTTTAAAAAAGAAATGAACACAATCTAACTCACTTCTCTGATATAAGCATTTTTATGGTCACTGCTAATAGTTTAAATCCACTTACACCCTTACCAGCTTCTTTTCTTGTTATTCCATATCTAAAACAAAAAAAAAATAAAATTTGTAGAAAATTTCAAAATTTTTAATTAACTTGTACATTACATTTAAGAAAACTTTAAATTGAAATTGCTATTTTTTTTTCTTAGAATTTAAATTACAAGTAAAAATAAAATAATTTGAATAAAAAAAACCGAATCTAACCAACGAAAACATAAAATGTTAAAAACTAAAAATTATATTTAAATATGACAAGAAACTTTTTGCATTCAGTATCCATGTACTAAACATTATTATACTTTATCCCTTTTTTCATAAAAATAATAATATAAGAACATAAATTATACAATTAGTTCATATAATATCTTAACTTTAAATACATATTTCAAAAATATAGTATCTGATGATGAATTATGTTGAACAGAAGTACAAAATTAAAATATGTAGAGTTTGTATTAATTTTTTTTTTTGCATTGACTTCAACATTATTAGTATTATTACACAGTCACAACAATTAAATTTTACGACTAAAAAAAAACTAAAAATGTGATGTATGTACTTCAAAAACTTCATTGTTCAAATAGAATTTTAGATCCTTATACATGTATAATACAAATATTTAACAAACTATTACTACTAGGATATAATATAAATGTTTTATATATATAAAATAAAAATGTAATCTGTTTACTAATTTAATTCGAAAAATTCGGAATGGATTTTGATGCAGTTTATACGGCAACTAAATTGATATTTTTCAGTAGCAGGTCTTAAGATACTTCTTTATTCTAGAGTCCGCTGGGGCCTGCTGCTATTAAAAAAAGTTCGATAAAATTCCTCAGCATGCGAGAAGAAGATTCCAATAAAATAATATCAAAAATTGGAAGGAAAAGGGGCGAAGCTAAATGCTATACATCTAGGTATACTATTAATAAAGAGAAGTTTTTTTTGGCATATTGGATGACTTTACTGAGATTAGTAAACTATAAATCGTTGTAAATAATGTATATTCCTAGACATTAATAAAGTTAAATGAATTTTGAAAATAAATTTTTTAAATATGTAGAAAAAGATAGGCTAGGATTAACAAAAAAAAAAGGCTTAAGCCAAATATATTTTTTTAAATGTAAAGCTTAATTTAAGCAATTAGTTATTCTTAACATAATATATTTAGTTGGCAAAAAAAGTTTAGATTTAGGTCAGTATCAAGTTTTTTTTTTTCAAATTTTTTCGTATAGGAACAAATAGGAACTAAAATCAGATTCAACGAAATAAAAGTTATTTAATATAATTTAAATACATCTTTTCACTTGGTTCTGAAAAATTTTCTTGAATCTAGAATGACGGATAAAGTTTTGTTTTTCTTAAAAAAAAAAAAAAAATAAAAGTTATACCTATCCTTAAATGTACGGCCCGCCGCGCCATCAATCTTATAAAAGTTTTATTCCTACTTTAAACCATATTATATATTTTTTTTTTGCATATCAATTTGGTTTATTATGTATTCATTCATATTTGAATAGATATACATTTATGATTATTATTATAACTTTAATAGACTGAAAAGAAAAACACATGAAGGTAAACTTTGTTTGATAAAATTATCCCCTTTTTGAATTCCTTGTTCTATTTGATTCATTTAAATTTTTTTTTAATTCAACTATATGATGAAAGCTTTTATTATTCAAAATGTTGAAAATAAATACCTATGTATTGTATAAAAAAAAAAATGATGAAAAGTTGAGAACAAAAAAGTGTAAAAACTTTTCTTTAATAAGGTCTTAAGGTAATCCCTGAAATTTACAAACAAGCTTTAAGCAAAGTTTTTACCAAATCGTAAATTATATTAGCAATACATTTTTTTTGCGTATACAGAATTTTTTTTTTGTGTTATGTTTTTTTGTTAATATTATAGATAGTGATTTTTTTTTAACAGATAGTTAATTAAGAAAGAAAGAAGAATTTATAAAAGACGATTCGTCTCATGAAAATAACACAACAAAATCTGTATTCGCAACGCCTGTAGTTATTTTTCAGATTATAGTTTGCAAATTGTATATACATATGAATTAAATATGTACATATATATTTACTGTATGCAAAATATTTGACACCACTTGTTCATCACTTAAAAATATGTTAGCACTATTTTAATAACACTATTTAATAATCTTTTCTTCCCCCGAACACTGTAAATTTATGTTGAATTTATGTAAACTATAACTTAGACAAAGTAATAAATTAATAATTAAATTATTTAAAATTATTAGTTCAAAACTTTTAAGAATCTAATACCGTACTAAAAAGTTTATACCAATAAATAAAAATTTTATTTAAATAAATTTTCTTTAGTCTTTGTCCCAGACATTTGAATAATTGTTGAAGAACTTTGACAATTTTACTTCTGTTAAGCATTTAAGCATTAATTTAACCTCTAATTCATCTTCAGAAAATAATTAGTTTGATAGAAAAGTGCATTATATGAAAAAGTTTCAGAAAAAACTATGATTTGTTTCTTGAAAGTTTTTGAATTTTAAATTTTAAATTAAAATTAAAGACAACTCTCAACACATATCAATTCATAAAAAACTTAAAACTAACTTCTTTTTAAATATTAGTAAGATATTGCTAGTGGTTAGCTTTGCATATGACATCTGAAAGGTATAATATTAATAGGTTTAAAATCTCACATTCTCTGTTTTAATAAGGGATTAGTTAAATTTCCATATTTATTTTTACCTGTTTAGTGAGTCGACACCAAAAGCAATCAATAAAACTGCTGCCACCATGCATGCTAAAAATATTCCAGAAAGCATTTGAATTTTCGCTGGATCAGGTGGTGTTAAATTAGGATTTATATTTTCATCAATTCCAGGACAAAATTTCGCACCACATATTTCTGCAACATGTTTTTTTGTTAAGTTGTTGAATATTAATTCAGTTGAATTGTTGTAAGCTTCAGATGTTATTTTTGAAAAAGATAGCACTAAAAAATATAAAATAAATTTAATAAAAGAAAATTTGTTAACGTTCCAACTAGTTTTAATCTATGACAAAATATTTTACTTATGTAAATATATCGTTTTCATATAAACTTATATTGAAAATTTTATTTGAACACATAATAGTTTCATTTATTAAAGTCGAATGGAAAAATGTTGAAAATTAAAATGTGTATAATAAATGTTTGGAAAAACAAATTACTTAGCCCAGGTGCAGTTGAAGAAATGAATCACCTTGAATCTTCTTACGAGTTAGAAATGAGAATTTATTAACTCTTATTTATAAATTTTAGAATTAAAAATTTTGGACATCAACATCTTGAGGCTCTCTATCCGATCACACTTGATTCAAATATTTGAGAAACCTTCAAACATTTCAAATATTTACATATTTACAGAATTAGAACTTAAAAATTATCATATATTAATTTTTAAAACTTGAAAACAGATAAAACCAATAAATGTTTCAAATTTTTAAGCTTTATTATAATATCTGACAGTAAACTGAAATAAACTGAAATTTTAATATTTTTTCTTCATCGTCTGAATTTACTGTTCACCAACAGTATTATGAAGAAGCTTTCTGTATCAAACATGCTGTCATCATTACGATATTCTTTTAAGAATTTACAAAGAAAAATAAAATTCAATAATTCAAAAAAAAGTTTTAAATATGTACAAAAAATAAAAAATGTATATAAAAAAATACTTAAAGATTGTTTTCTTTACAAAAATATTGGAAGTGTAACATTTTTTCTTCACTTATGATATTGAAATTTGAAATTGCTGAAATTTCATGCTTTATCTTTTTATGATATTCATTCCATACATCGAAAAAAACAAAAATTTTTTTTATCTGTCGTATACATAAATGCGTGATTTTTATTATATTTCAATTCTGCAGACAAGAAAAAATCATTGAAATTGTTTTAGAATGGTTCCATAAAATTTGGAAAATTTTCTATTTTTTGCTTGCTTATTCATAAGATAGCTAAGACGCTTTCAAGTTTATGTTTATGAAATTTATTCAAATACAACTTCAAGGAAATGTTGATAAAGTTAAGAATATAGTTTTATTAAAAATCCGGAAGAATTAATTTCCATCCAAATATATCAATTGTCAATGTAGTTTCGATTTTAGTGAGGTTTCGTAAGCCCTCAGTTAGAACTCGTACACATCTATATATCAAATCAATCAAGTAAATTTATGTTCTGGCTCTTTTATAAATGTCATAAAGAACGTTTTAATTCTTTATTTCAAGACACCAGGTTAAAATCAATAATAATACATCAAAAAATTGAAAATAATTAAATTAATAATGAAAAATAATTATAACGTAAAAATACAAAAAATAATCGTCTCTATTTCATAACAATATTTAATATGAGTGAACCTTTTTTTAACTATTTTAAATCACATTATTTAAGATATTTTGTATATTTTTAAAGCTCAATCCATGATCTATTGGCAGTTATAAACATAAAGCATAAAATTCAAAGAAATAAAAAATCAAGGACATATTAGATTGATTTACATTTAGACCTATATATCTTCTTTTTTAACAATATTGTTTTTTTTAGTTCTTTTATGTACTTAAACCACCAAGCATTTTATTAAAGAACACAGTAAAAATTGAGACGTTTTGTACAAAAGATAATTTATACATTGCTGGGATTTAATGATTTTTAGTATAATATAAATATAGAATAGACATATTTTCTGTCTAAGAATTCAAGTTATTGAATGATCTTTGTAAATTAAAAATTTTTAAGTTGATTGACTTCAATTTCTTATCTTGCATTTTTTATAATAATTGTCTAATAAATTATTAAATTAATTATTTTTTTTCAATCCTGAGGCCCTGAGGTTAAAAAATAGATAAAATAATATAAATGATGTAAATACGAAATTATATTTAATTCGATAAATTGATTTATAATAAAAATAAAAATTAAAATTATTATAATATTGAACTTAAATAGTAAGAACAGAGGATTGTAAATTTATGAAATTATCGTTTCTATTCTTAAAATCAGTCAACAATATTATTCTACATTCAATTGGATATTTCACATCTTTTTCTACTTTTAAATTATTTTATTAAGTATATATTTAGATAAGCGGTAGAAGTTGAAAGAACAAGCGGTAGAATTGTTCATCAATTTTTTTTAATTGATGTACGTGTATTATTTTAATTTTTCATTATTTTTTTTATTATAACTGGTACGAAATTTAATAAATATCTACATAATGTATATATTTTAATATAAAATATATCGAACTTAAATTAATTGATTATAATTCAAATTATCGCAAGATATTTTAAAAGTGAAGATTAGAGAAGGTATCCTGTAGATATTTCCATCTCATTCGCATTCAGACCTTTGAACAATAAATTGAAACAAGAATTATTTTGAAATAGATGTTTGCAAAAGATTTAAAGAATTTCAATAATATTAATGAAAAATAAATAAAAGCTTACAAACGACTTTAATCTAAGAAAATTTGATTTAATATTTATTTTGAAAATAATATCTTTTTAATATTTTATTTACAATTTTCATACCTATGTAAATGTTAATATTATAGTGGCTACATTTTTCATATTTCTAAATATTTCTTTAGAACTTTGGAGATTATTTTTTATTTTTATGTTACTGGAATGCATTTAAACTCATTGCAAATGCATAAAATTCTGATTTTGAAATGTTACGAAATTATAAATAATAAAATTAGTTTTCTGTTCCCATTTTCTTTTCTTTCTGATATTTTTCGGCTATCGAAATATTCGGATCTCTTTACTAGTCAGCTTTACAACAAAAATATATTTTCCCATATTATATAAGTATTAAAATAAAATACCTTAAAATTTATAGTAATTATGTATATAATAAGTTTAAAATAATTGTAAAAAAAAAATTAAGTCACAATAAACTTTTACTTGACTTTAATAAATTTTTGTTATCTGATGTACCTTAAACAGAATTTGGGTTCTATTTTGATGATACTCTTTGGTTAAAATAGTCCAATTTGCATAATTTTGCACAATGTGTTTAGTTTATCGAATATTTAAAATAGAATTATATGCGATGACTTAGCGAAAAATTAGCGCCAATTGTTATAGTCTCGATGAACTTTTGAAGTAAAACGCAACGTTTACGTAAATTCTGATAGAAAATAATATTATGTGTTATGTATATTTGTATATTGGCAAAAGTTCAAACAAGATGAAATCGTATTTGATATTATATTATATAAAAAACAAATGGCACTTGTAATCCATTTAAAATGAATTTTTATTTTTATGTTAAAATATAGTTTTATTAAATTGTAAAATATTTATTTTTTAAATAATTTCTCCGCATTGCCATTGAAAAAGAAGATAGAATTTTTATATGAATTTTAGTACGACAAAATTTACATTCTGTAATAAATACGGAAATTAAAATATTTTATAAATATAATATATTATATTCTATGTACATTATTTATTTAATTTTTCCTATCACCTTATAATCTAGTTTTAAGAAATTTCTGAATGAACATATTCTGACTATATTTTCTTTTAATATGTATAAACTTAAAAAACGATTTAAAGCTGGAAATATAAAGTATTGTATTTAAAAAAAAAATTCAGTTACATTTTTTTTTTAGCTAAACCAAAACGATTTAAATACGTCAAAAAAAACTATAATGAAAAAAGAAATTTACACAGATGAAAAACATTTTCACACAAAATCAATTTAACTATGTGGTTCGGTATTTTTTTATGTTTATTGCACAAAAAAGCATTCTTTCATTTTTGCAAACATTTGTTTCGTGTTTTTTTTTTGTACATTTTTTCTACTTTGCTAAAATTATCCTCACATTGTATCCTTAAATTCTTTTTTCTATTCTTTTTATTTTTTATTATTCTCCTTAAAAGCAAAAAAAAATTTTTATGTTCACATAACACAGTGAGCGCCAGAATAGCTTTAATAGGTTGCTGCCCCAAAATTTAATCTAATGCTGAGTAATTGATTTTAATTGCACGCTAATTAAAATAACAATATGAGACTTTTCTTAATATTCGAGAAAAAAAAAACTTTTAACTTTAAAGTTTTTTTTTTCACATTATGAAATTTATAACATAAAAGTTAATTTTTAATAAACTTAATAAACTTTAATTACCTCTCTTAATATATTTTAAAAATAATAAATATAATGCATGCGGTTAAAATTCATCTGTTTATGCTAAGAATATAATTAAATTTATATACGGAAAAAATTATGAAAGTTAGGAGTAGTTTTTATGAATTATATCATAAATAATATTTTCTTATTTACGCTTTTTTTTTATATTAAAAAAAATTATTTCCTTTTCTTTACTAATTAATATTTTGATATATTATATGTATTAAATATATAAATATGCATATATATATATTATATAAAAATATGAATTTGAATATAGAACTTACGTACCTAAGTAGTAAGATAAAATTTTCTTTCCTTAATTAAATAATTTCAAAAATAAATGAATATAGTTCTTAGTTGAAAAAAAACTTGAGTATCCGGAAAATTTTATTAAAAAAATTTAGATACTTAATACTACAGTATTTTATAATTTTATATAAACAAGGAAATTAATTTAGGAATGACAAAAATTTATAAATTATTATTTTTGTTTGTTCACAAGAATTTGATATTTCTTTACAGAATTTACAATTTTAATTTTAATTACTACTTTTGGTTTAAAATTAAATTAATTATAGGTTTCTTAATTGAAGTGAATTGGTTTCGACCGATTGTGAGAATTAAGAATGAAAAAAAAATTAAAATCCTAAATTTTCAATTCTTAAAATTTTTGTTCTTTATATTTTTTAAGTTGTAAGATATATCTAACTATACATACATATAACAAATACTATACATAACTATCCCTGTAAAATATATATAGCAAATAATAATAAAAGTTTTCATTTCAAGCTTATTTAAATTTGAAAAAAAAAAAAAAAATAAGTAAATAAAGAATTCATATTACCAGATGATGAAATCAAATTTCCCCACACTTGTGCCATTTGATAAAATACAAAAAATAAACCAAAGAATCTAACAACATTTACATCCTGTTTAGTTTTGTTCCCTGTGACAAATGTCATTGCTTCGGCAACCATTGATAGATAAGTACATTTACTGCACCATAATGGTCCACCGCCAAATCCAACACCTAATGCAGCCGGTATAAAAGTATAAAAGCTTGGATAAAATTGAGCAGCTATAAAAGGCATATAAGCAATAAATGATATTGCCATTGTCCATTTGCAGCCAAACCATCTGAAAAGTTAAGAGAGTTAAGTTAGATACTTTGTAGATTACACCTGGCACAGTTATGGTTTTTATGGATCACAAGCGATACAAACGGAAAATTAAAAATGATCGACTATATATTGATCTTCTTGACAGACCAAATCTCAATTTTTCAGATGAACTTCCGTATATCACAATTTCAATTTGTAGATATTTTTGAATATATTTTTTTAATTCGTCAGTCTCCGCAATACGAATTTTATGTCAAACTTATTTCTATTCTTTACATGTTTTACATACAAAAAATAATAATTTAAAAAAAAAAATATCTTCAACTATTATTTCGAAAATAATGAAGTTATCAACTGAATCGTCCTTGCACAAAATCAATAAATCCATTTACAATATTTTTATATATACATTTTTTTAACTTAGATACTATAATACATATTTTTCTTTTAATTTCAGAACTTTAATATTTCACAAACATAAAGAAATATTTATTATGAAACTCAATAAATTAAAATTTTTCTTTCGGAATGTTGTCCTGACTATAATTTATGTTTATAACTACTTTATATTTTTCTTACACAAAATTAAAAAATAAAATATAAATTACGAACTAATTTGGATTAACTTTCTGTTTAAAAAAAATAAAAATGTCTCAGTTGTAAGGTTTTTAATTTTAAAAGAATTTCAGCATTAAAAAATTATTTATGTAAGAAATATAAGATTGTTTCTTTTACATTTTTGTTAATAGCCCAAAAATAAAAGATAAAGTCCCCAAAAAAAAAAAAAGGGTTGTTAAGGATTTCCTTTTGAATTTAAAGAAAATTTTCTGTCGTATAGAAAAGGATTATTACTTTTGCATGTAATATTTTAATAAAAATTATGAAGACGAAAATAAAAAAAATAGGTATAATAATAATTAAAGACAACATCATTTCAAGATGCTACATAAACATTATAAAATCATGTTAAGACTTCAAATAAAGGAAAGTTCACATTTATTATTGTATCTATATAATTATATGTAATTGTATATAAAATTAAATGCTACTTCCAGAAACTAATGCACATGATGTGTAAATTTTTTTGTTAAACATTTTTTAAAGTACTTACATACTTACATATGTATACATCGAATTTATTAAGAATATTTTAAAATGTACACTATAATAAAATGTTTTTAACTTAATTCTATCAAACACGAAGTTTGTTTCCCAATTTGAAAAAACAGTATAAAAAAGTCTTGGAAAATCTAAATTACATATTGTAAAAATTTGAGTTTTAAGTTCCATTTATCTCAAACCAGTATGTTCTTTCTTTTGTGTACTGGAAATATGATCCCGTAGCTGATACAATATGATACTGATATGTCACTAAACAGTATATTAAAGCAGTAAGAATAGAAACAATGTTGTTTCTTTGTGTTTTCTTGTGCGATAACCATGTTTTTTTTAATTTTCCAAAATTCTTTGTTCTATTTTTTATTTTCTTGCTTGTTTACATGGAATCACATTTAAACCAAATATTTTGTAATTGTTTAAATTGTTCCCTTAATTATGATTTTTAGTAAAAAAAAAAATACATCAGTGGGTGGGTGTGACAAGTTTAAGGGAAAGAAGACAAAAACGGGGAAAAAACAAACAAATTACCTGAACAAACTAAACTCACCTGAACACTATTTGAGAACATAGTACATAATAAATGTGTTTAAAATCCAATTTTTTTTTAACTTTAAATTTAAGTGCTTAAAATTAAAACTTTCAACTACCAATTATCTAGGGAAATTTTTTTTTTATTCAGATAAATTAAAAACTTATTTTTACTAACTATCTGTAGAATCTTTCTGCAAAGTTAGAATCAGTTTATTATCATGAAAAAAAAATTATGTTTTTTAAATAGTGTGTACTTCTAAGTACTTTATAGATAAAAAAGTGATTTTTTTTTTAAGTATATAAGAGGAAAATAACTACTTTATTCAATTTTGGAATAACAATTTTTTTTATCCTTTTTTGTTAGATAAAAATATAATTTAAAGAAAAAAACTTCTCGGCATTAAAACTTCTTCATTCAATACGAGCAACTATAGGTATACTTTCAGTAATTGCACTTTTGCAACACGTATATATGAGGAACTTGAATTTGTTGATTATCAGGCCTAACAGAAGCTAAAAGTATAAATATCTATTTTCAATTTTTTTTTAACCTAAATTGGAAACATATTGTACTATATTACTATATATAATGTTAAACATTTTTTTTTTGTTCTAAATTTTTTAAAGATATAAAATATTTTTAAATTATAAAAGATACTCAGTTGTTTATTCTATAAAGAACATTCATTGTATCATCCCTATTCATAATGTGCTTCTTAATAAGGACAGCAAAAAAAATAAAAAACCTAAGGTATAGTAAATGACATCTAAAGAACTTAATTTAACAAAATTTCTTAAAAGAAGACCACATTTTTATGAGATTATTATTTAAATGACTATAATAATATAAAAAAAAATTCTTGATAATTTGGATATGTATAAATAAAAATACCATTCAGAAGAACCTCTTATTTTTTTTAACACATCAATGATCACTCACTACTACACTACTACTGTGATACTAATTCTTAATATATGAATGTATAAAAAGAAATATTTTTACCCAGCCAAATGTCATGGTTGATTAGATAAGTCTGTGATTTATTGCTTTCCACTTTGTAGACTTTTTTTTTATCCAGAAATCTCTTTTTCTGAATTTCCTAATAATTTTATACTTAAGTTGTTATATAGTAATTTCTTTTTTTTACTACATTTTTTTTCTTCACTTCAAAAGAAATATTCTTCATCATATAAGGAATAAAATTTTGAAGTTTGGAGATGATTTTGGTTTTTTAAAATAAATCTTTAACAAACTTTTAAGTTTCTTTTTTCTGTTGAAAACTTTTTTGAAAATTGTGATTAGTGTTGTGTGGTCACAATCACAACATCAAATAATAAAACATATAGTTTCAACTTTTAATTTCATATATAAAATTTTGTATTTTCGAGAATAAATACTATTAATTTAATTTTTTTTTTTTTTTACCATAAGTAATGCAATAGAGATTTTAACTATTCTTTATGGTAATAGAGTTTTCCTAATAAAGTACAACAAAAAAATATATTTTATTACACTTTAAGGACTTTATAAATTTGTTTATGTAAATCCCTTTAAATGCCATAAAGTTGATTTAGAATCTTAAACTACAAAGTTCATCCTTTGAAATAAAATGGTTTATTAAATAATGACAGTTTATTTATTATTATATACATATATAAAAACAAAAATCAAAATCACATAAATAAGTTTGTCCGTATATAATAATATGATTTTAGTGTAATGAATTTGATATTTAATTTTATATTAGATCCTGTTTTGAGTTTCATTTTATTGAAATTAATTAAAAAAGTATTACTTTACTTAATTGAAATTATATTATATAAACATCATAGTTTTTTTTATTAACTTCTCATTTTCACCACAAATATACATTATTTAGTTTATAAAGTTTAATATTATTATTATTAAACTTTATAAACTAAATTTCAAACAAAAGTTATTTCAACTAATTTGGACACAACACAAACAAGCTTTTCATTCATTTCTAATTTTAAAAATGGTTTTAAAAAACGTAATAGCTAGTTAGTTGTTGGTAAACTAAATGACAAAGTAATGAATTATATAACTTTTAGAACTTTCAAACTGTCCTTCCAGTCATAAGAAGATCATGAGGCTTAATTAGCAAATTTTCACAAAATTATTTAACTATTATACTTTATTGAAAAATTGAAAAAAAGTGTACCTACTCAAAGAAAAAAAAATTCAAACAAAAATAAAGAAAAATCAATGTACAAAAATTTACGTGAATTTTAACTTTACAATCTTATTTAAAGATTACAAAATTCCATTCAAAAAAAAAACCCATAAAAAATAGAATGAAAATTAGATTTTTCGTTTTTTAATTTGATTAACGACCTTTTCAAAATTTTTCTTTGAATATTTACGGTAATATTCATTCTAATTTTAAAAAAAACATACATAATTTTATTGGATTAAGGTATAAATGCGTGTTTTTGTATCAAAATAAACAGGATTTAGGATAATACAAAGTAAGGGAATTTTTTGACTTGTTAAGTTGTTATGCACAAAAGTTTCTAATATTTTGTAGAATTTTCTAATATTTTGTAAAATTTATGGCCAGAATATAATAAGCTTCATGAAAAAATATATCTTGTTGAATATTCTATAAAATATTTATTAATTTTCACACATTTTAATAATTTAATTTGTTCATAATTCTGTGATACTTCAAGTTGTATATAAAGCGATCTAAAATTGGAAATTATTTGAAGAAAAAAAATTTTGAATCTTAAAACCATTTCGAAATAATAATAACTCTAAAATATATCTTTTAAGTAGCTAAGTTCACAAAATTTATCATCTACTTTGTATTATAAGAGTTAAAATTCAATTCAATTCTTTATTTATTTTAATATTAGATGTATATACAATAATTTAAAATTTTATTTTATTCAGAGTTTAGGACTCATGCCTCTTCTTCTGAGATATTTTTATTTACAATATTATATGCGAAAGAATTTAATATTATTACGTTTTAAGGAATAAGAGTTAAAATAATTTTGAAAATAATTAGAATATTGAAATTGACATTTTGAATTTTAGGTTGGAAAAAAAAAATTAATGAAACCATCATAAATCTTTCATGCCCTTGTTCCACCGTTTCTCTATATTAAAATGTCTTTTTCTTCTTGAAATTTATACAATGATGCCAAAAAATGAGAATAAAATAAATTTCCTTCATTATTATAAAATACATTTTTTTTTCATTAAATTGGATTAGAAAATATTTGTTGAAACCAACCCAATTAACACGAAGCAAATAAGGTTCCGTAACTTTACAAAGAGTTTTTATGAAAATTTTTTGGATATTATATTGATTTTATATAAAAGAAAATATTTGTTTTTTTTTTTTAATTTTTATGATTAAAAAATTTTTGATAGATATAATCTTAAGAATATCTTCTAAAGCAGTTCATTGATCATGTAAAGTAAAATGAGAATATGACATTTGCATTTTGAAAGTTGTACTAATGAAAATTTAACTATATAGTTGTATAGGAAAATGTTGTAAATATCAGACTTACACAAAAAATTCCAATCATTTTAAGGCTATTATCCTTGAAATTATTTTTTCGATTCGAGAGTTTCTTGGTCTTTTCCACCAAATTAGCACTAAATTTAATTTATACTATATGGGTAATGAATTCTATTTTAAAATATGTTTGCTCATTTTAATTTTAAATTAATATGAAAATAATTTTGGTTTCTATAGATTTTCATTCTCAAAATAACACCCAATGAACAGAATAACAATATATCTTATATTAGAATTCCTTTTTTACACATCATACATAAATATATATGTAAGTAAGTACATATTATTTAGTATACCATAATTGTTTCCGCCAGTAAGTAAAAAAAAAAGTCACATATGACAAACATACACATTTTTTTTCTTTTTTATCTTTTTCATGATTTAGTTGGAATTCATATTCAAATTTTTGCACAAAAGCTTCATGTCAAATTTATTTTATTTTTTATGAATTACTTAAGATAAAAAAAAAATAGATTTTTTTGGAACTTGCACGTATTTTTGTACACATTTTAAAAATAAATTTACATATATATCATTCACTTTATTTAAAAAAAAAAAAATGTATATATTTTTTTCCCAACAACCAACATGGTACTCAATCAATTTTCTTAAATTTTATGTAATAAATTCTTTTGCAAAAGCGATATTTATTAACAAATTATTTTTTTTCTTTTTTGTTTTAAGAGAAAAACGTGATTGTTTTATTTTGTCGTTTAGTTTAACCCATATTGCGTTAACTTTTACATATAGTTAATTTTTCAACCAAAAATAAAGAAAAAAAAACACTTTATAGTCTTCTATATAATTGAAGATAAGATATGTATATTCACACTCTTAAGTAGGATTCAAAACAACATAGTAATATATAATGGCATCATTTATATACGTTATGATGATGGCTGTTGGTTCATCACGACTGTGAGTTGAGTTTAAGTTGTCTGTAACTTGGAGTCTTCTAGATGTAAACAAGAGTTATTTGAGCACATTTTCTGTGGAACTTTAGGATCAAAAATATTAATAAAAATAAGATATAATTATATCGACAAAAAGCGGGCAAACGATGGCGATTATAGCAATTATCACGAAAATGTTAGATTTCGAAAGAACGAAGTGCGTTGACTCACTACCGATACCGAACATACAAAAATACGAGTACAATTATATTATACTGGTACAATATTTGTTTGAGTTAAAAACTTCAGAAAGTTAATTTTAGATTTTTTTTTTAATAATTTTTCAGTAAATACCGCTTCTTGTCATTTGATTGAGAAATATCTTTGTCAATTTTAAAAAGTTACTATTTTTACGTTTACGTTTATTTTTATGTTTATTGAATTTATTGACATGATATACATACATAGATTTTCAAAATAGCAATATACGTGATAATTTTTGCTTTACAGAATTCTGATATGAGAACAATTTTTTAAGTTTTATATTTTTTAAACTATTAGAAATTTTGTTAAAACTATTTCCATTTAATCTGATACATTTTTATTATTTTAAAATCATGTCATGTATTTGAAAATTCTTTAAAAACAAATCGATTTTACTGATATTTTATAACAAATTTAAGTGTTAAACAAATATTAGGTTTAAAAAATGTTTTCCCGCGATGCATATGTTTTCAAATAACTTATGTATCAATATTTATTATTAAATGAGTGTTATGTCAGTTATGTATGTTTTATAGATCTTTCAAGTTCAGGTATTTCGAAATATTTATTTTTGAGCGTTATGTAGAACGTCCTTAATAATGTAAGAATCAAAATGAAATTTTTTAAAAACTAATCTTAAATCCCGAGATAGTTTTTTAGTATACGTTGAAATATTATGGGATCAAATATTGTGTAAATATGAAATTCGTAGTATGTTTATTATTTAATATTTTCAACCAGAATATATAGTCTAAAATTAAAATAAAACTTATAAACTGTATAGAAAATGTTTTGAAGTACTACACAAGCAAGTCTTACAAACTGAAAATAATGTTAAATTCATTAAAAGGAGGAAAGTGAAAAAATTACTCACATCAGAGACAAATAGAAACACTTAGAAGAGAAATATATTTTATGTGGCATTCGCAGGGTCATAACCTTGCATTTCGGAAATTATGATTTTGGAAAATACAAAAAAATAGAAAACTTAGCAATTTACATTTTTTTTCCAAAGATTTCGAACAATCTTTTAATTCATACATTTAAAAAAAAAAAAAAATTTAATTATGATTAAAATAATATAAAAAACTTATGATCATATTTACTATAGTATTTACTTTAAAATTGTTATGTTTGATGACATTATTATATATAATGTAAATTTTTAGTCAAAATTTTAACTCAAAATGATTTTTCTGTCATTTTTATAGTATTATTATAACTATATAAATCATTTTTAACTTATATTTATATAACATAATATTAAAGTTTTTAGTTTTTGTTTAGATAAAGGCATATTTGAATAAATTCTGCATAACAATCTGCAATTTTACTTTAGTTCATATCATAAATATGTTTCAAGAAATAATAATTTTTTATGTAAATTTTGTTTATATTCATTTTTCATAAAATTATTTGGAAATGTACTTATTATTGTTATTATTATTATTACGATAAAGGAAATTTAACATAACATTATAATACTAACCCTATAACAGTTACTGGTAAAAATATATTTGATAATATTAAAGAGCCATAAATTACAGCTAATGTTGTTGTACCCAATGCTGCATTTGAATTTATAGAGCTTTGTAAATTTGATGTACCATGGAATGCTGTAAAATGAATCATAAATGCTAAGCCAATGACAATAACATTACGTGTAATTCTAATATTTTCTTTTTTCTCATATTTTTTCACATTATTTTTATTATGAATATTTGAATTCAAAACACGTTCAATTGTAGAAACATCATTTGTTGCTACTGGTGGTGCTGCTGATGTTAACGATGATTCAATCACACGAGATTTTCCTTCGATTGTGTCATTTTCGTCACCAAAAATCATTTTTATCTTCTATTCAAAGCGAAGTAAAAAAATAAAATAAAATAAAATTAAATATATTTTTATGATTTTTCTCCTCTTTAATACATTTATAATAAATTGAATTTGTGAAAAAAGAAAAAAAAAATTTTTTTTTTTTATTTTATTCCTTTTTTATAACTAATATTCAAATAAAAATATACAAATTGCTTCAAAAAAAGGATAACAAAATTTTATAAACCTGATATTATATTAAATAAAAATCTACATAAAGCAATAAAAGAAATAAGAATATAAGGAAAAATGAAAATGCATAAATAAAGGGCAAGTTGAAATATTGGAAAAATTTTCAAAATCAATTTAACATTATTGGTATTCGATATTTTTTTTATTGCATATTTGACGGAGCGACTTTTAAATGTTATTTTAAGTTATTGGGTGAAGAGAATTATTTTATTTTTTTTTTAAATTCATTTTATTGCCAAATAATTATAATAAAACAAAGTTGTGCAATTATAGCACTTATCTTATACAATACAGAATCAGAGCAATTTGCTAATATAGGTGCCTGGAGAAGTCAAATAACGTTTAAAAATATTTGACGAACACAAACTACTGGAATAGTTTAACAAACAATTTTTTTTTGGAAAATTTTAGGATCGTTTGTTATTGATTTATTTTAGGCCCGACTTAAAATTGAATTGATAGAATATTTTTTTTTTTTTTCAGGATAATATACTCTAGGCGTATTATATGTATGGTAATTTTCATGCCAATAAATTTTTTTTATTTATCTCTTTTACACAATAAAAAATAAAACTTAAAATAGAAAAAAAAAAAAAAAAACTGAATAAGAAAATCACGTTCACGTTTAATGGTCATAATAAAGCAGTTATTCCATTTTAATAAAAAGAAAATGTTCTTCCTGATTTCAAAAATCAGAAGCCATAACAGATTTCAATGCAAAAAACGTGACAGTATTAGAGGCGTTAACAGATTGTAAAACTTTTTTTTTTGCAACCTCCGTAATTTTAATTTTTTTTTTCACATTTATAAGTTGAATATTATGAATTAAATGATTCCGAAATATATATAAATTTGAGATAAAAAATTTGTTTTATTAGGTATATGGTTAAACACCGATAATATTTTTTTTTAACGCCTCCATATGACTTATATATACAAAACTACGTACATGTATCTAGTAGTATAACAAATAAAATGATAAATTGATGAAATCAAATGAATCTAATTTAAAATTAGTTACTAATTAGTATTTTATTCAGTTTAATACAATATTTTTTCGACAATATCTGCAATAATTATTAATTAATTATTTTAGAGGCAGGAACAGAACAATTCGATATGCATCTCTTTACATAATATATTATTGTATAATAAACGTACTAATAAAAATTTTATGGCTTCTTAAAGTTCGAATTTTCTGTACATATAGTGATATTTCAATAAACTCAATTTGACCATTCTATAAATATTTTAACCATAGTCAATTTAATTTGACAGACATATAAAAATTTTCCGATTTAAATTAAGATAGTGAAGAATAAAATAGAATAATAAAAACCAACTGTGACTCACTCAAACATATTGTATGTTGTATATTTTTTTTTCTTTTTCTTTACATAAAACTTTTAAAAAGTCATTTATGTGAACATTACTGACAGGGATTTTAAACTGTTAAACCTTTATTTTTATTTTGTGAATTCTAAATAACGGAAAGAAAAGTCGATATACACATTGTACATAAATTGTATGTTTAATACAAATATATAATAAGGAAATCCATAAATTTTATTTATTTTTCATTTTTCTTCTTTTTTTTTTTTTTTTGCCTTTCGGAAATATTATCATTTGATGTCAAACAAAAAAAAAATCGAAACTATTGGACTATTGGAAGAAACAACTTTAAAAAAAATCCTTTAAATTTAAAAAAATAATATGTATAACAAAATTTTAAAAACAAAATTATTATTTGGCTGTTCAGTTTTTTTTTTCATTTTTCATTTAGGTCATCTTCAAGTAAACATTTAACAGGAACTATTGTAGACATATTCTTAAGAAAACTACAATAAGAAAGAGAAAATTCTAAACATTTACACAATTTAATATTTCAGTTTTTTTTTTTTTTTTTTAAATCATTTTGATTCTAAATAATTTCTATAAAATCTATATTATATAAATAAAAAAACAAGTTGTAGATAGACACTTAAATAATCCCAAGTTTAATTTTCTTATATCAATAATATAAAAAGTATAATAATGACTTTAAGTATTTATAACCGAAAAAATTCACTAATCTCTGAAGTTTACTTTTCAATAATCTTAGAAGTTTTCATGAAATAAATTTTTACAATATTATTCGAAATGCATAATCTTCGAGCCGTCAATCTTTTACAAATACATTACCACACACAAAATTGTGATGAACCTAAAAAGACTAATATAACTAAACTGAAGTTAATCTTCAGCCAAAGCTTAACAATAACTGCAACAAGAAAGAATAGCCCAGAATCAGGGTTTCAAATAAATTTAACTAAACTTGACAAATTTCAATAATTCCAAAGTTTCTTAATCAAAATCATTTTTAATTTTTGTTCTTTATAAATGCTATAAAATAAATATTTTTATAAAAATTCTCTAATGAATTTTCTTAACTGATGTATACCACTATCAAACTTCATTTATACAAACTTTTTGCGAACTATATGCACTTAAAATTGCAGAATATACAAATTCTGTAATGAAAAAACAAATTATTGCATCACAAAAAAAAAAATTAATTAAAAAAATATGACATTTTTTTTCATTTATTAAAATTATTTTTAATATTGAAAATTGAAAATAACGTAAAATTGCAATAAAATAAATTGATAAAATAAAATTATTAAATGTCTTCTTTACTGCCACAAAAATATTCTGAATAATAAATATGCATTTTAGTTGATGAAAAACTATAAATTTTTGAACAAATTTCATATTGAGATAAATTCTCGAAGGTAAAAATATTCACAATGATAATATTATTCGAAAAAAAAATATATATATAAAATAAAATTTACAATTATTTTATTTTTTGCTATCGCGATGATGAACAATGCCCCATGAAAATTAAATTTACACGTTTTTATTTAATTTATTCATTTTATTTAAATGATAATAAAAATTAATATAATTCAGACCTGTTAAATAAAATAAAAGTAGACCAAAAATTGATTTATCTGTCATTGCATAACTGGACTATTGAAAAACAAAATATGATTGTACTAAATTCCAAACTGATTTTGCTGAAATTTTTTAGATAACAATATTTATTCCATACACCACCTTATCGATAATAAAGTTTTAGCTTACGGTTGATCCTATTTCTTAATCTTATTGAAGGAAATTTTTGTTCCGCCTACGATTCTATCCAAGGACTTCAGCTGGAATTTAAAATAAATTTCGATGAAAATTCAAATTTGCTATGTAAGTAGAAGTCGATTGCTATACAGACGGAATTGTTTTAAATTGAAATATTGTGAACGTGCTTCATTCTTCATTTATGATATAATCTATTGCTCTAGATTTTCCTTTTTCTAAAAGACTATTGTTTCTTATGCATTGTAAAAAGACTTAAAAAAAATTTCAATATAAAAGTATGCGGTTTGTTGACCATATTCAATTTTGAAATATTGATGGGAAAATTAAAAAAATAATACCAAACTAATTAAATTGATTTGAAAAGGAATCCTTGGAAATTAAAAGAATAAATCATTATAATATTTCAATCATTAAATATCCAATTTATATTTTTTAATTTTACGATATTTTATATTTAAACAATCCATACTTGTTCATTTCTTATTTCACTCAATACTGTAAGATTATATGTATTGAGAAATAGCCACATATAGAAATTGAAGACATTACATTTAAGCATATATAAAGATACAAAAATAAGTATTTTTCATTTTTAGAATAAATAAAAATAAAAAAAAAGAAAGGGAAATAAATTGTTTTATCTTAAAATACATGCCATAGATTCAATACTATTGATAAAAATATTTTATTTTTGCTTCATAGTTAAAAATGAATCTTTATATTAGTTTTTTATAGCATTATTATACACAATAAAAAAAAAAGAAAGATTTATGTTTTTTTCTTATGTAAAATTAATTTTATTTGTAAAATATCTGTATAAGTGGATAAATCTAAAATTCTACTTTTTTTTTTTTTGTTTAATATTATTTCTGCAACTCTTTCAAAACATAAGAGTTTATGAAAATGAATAATAAAAAAATAGTTGTGATTATCAAAATTTATAATTTCTACTTCACTGTCTCTTAAACGTCCTGGAAATTTGTTTTCATTTCTTTTCATTTTCATATAAAACAAAATAATAAAGAACGTAATAATAATATTTGAAGGAAAACAAAAATTTCATTAGTTTTGTTTTAACAAATTTAATTAATGTTGAAAAATGACATATAAAAATGTATTTACATGTGTTCAGTCTTTATAATGAAAAATGTATCGTATTTATTGCTTTGACAAGAATTCCTTCGGGTTTAATCAGACATAGAAACAATATTGTGAGTGTTTTACTAGTTTAATATATGTTTTTCTTTTTTTACACAATAAAATGTTTATGTTATTTAATAGACTGTTTAAATTTATAAAGATATTTTATGATTTTGTGGCATAAATGGACAATAATCACAGTAATAGGATGACATTAGGACACAAGAGGCTTTACTTACTTAAACCTCTAAAGTTAAATAGAGACGTTTTACAATTATTTACTATAAGATAATAAAAACATTCTTAAATTTTAAATGTAAAAATAGAAAAGTTCCTTTATTTTTATAAAATTGAAAGGTATGTGTAAAAATTAGGGTATGTATATCAAGAATGGTTTTTGAAATTTAAAGGAAAAAAATACATATTAGTTATTATGTGTACATAATTATAATTATACGAATAGATATGCAACATTATAAAATTTCAATAGTATCAAGTTATCAACAAGTGAAATTAAGAACATTGACTGCATTTTATAAGTTAACCTTAAATACACACAATAACAAGAAAATAAATACATTATGTTAGTAGGTTAGTACACATACATACACTGAATATGCTAACCAGGAGGATAATAATAATAAAATAATATGAATTAGTTTATTAATTTCTCCGCAAATAGAGTTTCTTGATATTGAAAATAGAAAGAAAAAATAAATTTAAATAAATAAACTTTTTTTTTATGGCTATTGCACCTACTAACATTTATAATATACATTCATGTGCAGGATTAGAAAAATATATTATTATTTTTATTAATTTTTTTCTCTTTATCCGCGCATCATTATGAAGAGTTTTCACCAAAGAGAATATTTTTATATAATCAAAATCGAAAAAGAAGAAAAATATTTATTTCAAGAGAAATGAATAAAAACGAAATAAAAAATTAAGCTTTCAAAATAAATTTTTCTTTCAACCTTAAAAAAGTGTTAAAAGCTTTCATAAATTAGTTGCCCTTTTTTCTTTGAATCAAAAAGGAAAATTATTTAAATTAATGTTTTCCTTTAGATCTTTAAGACACAATTTCCAATCGGTTTATTGACCGAAAAATTAAATTATTTTTGCTTGATTTGGCAAGAAAAATAAAATTAATCGGATATTTAATATGGTACAAAGACAAAAAAAAAAATACAAATAATTTATTTGAATTAATAACTATCAAACTTTTTGTTTGTTTAAAAAAAAAGTTCATATCATTTTTTATAGGAAAAAATTATATATGTTTAATCTTGTTTAACGTTATAAAATACAATTTAATTAGATGGAGATAGTTGATGTGAATTTGAAATGGTTGTGTAATGTATGAAAGCTGTATAGGAGTTTTTTTATTGTCGTTATTGATTTCCCCACTCATGTGATCAGTTTCAAAGGCATAAGAAATTTAAACTTTGGTCAAACATTTTTTGATAGTATGTTGTATGCCAAATTCGTATTATAGTACCGAAAGTTCTGCCGAATCAGACTCTTTCTGAAATAGTTGAATAATAACGGTTTTTTAAATAATTTTAAACCTTAATTTTATACATATCAAAAATTTTGATTTTTTTAAATGATTTAATGTTTTGGTAAATTATTTCTATTCTATGACTTATCACTTAGTTCCTCAACAATCGATTTAAGACCACTACTGCTTATTTATTTATTTCAAATGCTTAATACAAGCAAATACAAACAAATGGTATTAAAATTAAACCTATATACAATTAATTTAATAAGGAATGTAAGAATATATACAAAGGTAAGTGAGATACAAGAAACAGAGAATGTGTAGTATTTATACTACTAAATAATGCACCAATTAGTTTGAATTGATTAAAAAAATATAAAATGGATTTTTAAAAGAAGGACTTTCGAAACTATATAATTGAAGTAGGAAATGATATCGGTTATAAATTTTGAATAGAGAGTTAAGTGGGCTATATTGACCATAATTGGTTCTGGAAAATTGAATACAAATATGTATATAATATAGTTAAAAACCAAAACAAATTAAAGATTTAATCCTAAAATAAAACAAAAATATTGGTTATTTTATGAAACAAAAAAAAAATTAGAGAAACTTCTTTTTATGATTTATGATGCAAAATATTCCATTTTGAAATTTTTTCATATTATATTCATATTATATTCATATTATATTCATATTATAATTCAATTATTCAAATTTTAATATCAAATAGAATGAATTACAAATTATTATTTTATTTTCAAAAGATATATAATTTATAAAAAATTCAACTAAATAGCAATAAAAATTTATGCAGAATGAAGAATTCTGAATTCCACAATTAAAAAATCATTGTACATTTTTCATATAAAATCTGAATATGCATTTTCTTAGCACTGAAATTCATTTTTCAGTTTTTTATAAAATTCTTTCATAAATTTTATTGTTCAAGGATAAAAAAAATGTATTTTTTTCAAATTTTCAACTTAAACTTGTTGATTTTCAAACCTTGTTGTTTAATCTAGAGAGAAATTTACCAACATAAATCAATTTTGTTTTTCGTTTATTTGCCAAAAGATAAATTTATTTTTCAAAAAAAAAAAAAACAGAAAGCAATCCTATGCATATTTTCTTTTAAATGCAAATAAAATAAGATTATGAAGAAGTTTTATATACATCATATAAAACGTGTATAACGTGATTCGCGAATAAAATTTGAGATGCATTTAAAGTATTATAAAAAACCTATACTGCATGTACTTGGAATTTCGAAAGTTTATAAGCACAATAATTTAGCAATTCTAACCACATTCCACCTATTTATTACACATTAGTTTCGAAAATCTAAAGAAAATGTTGTGCATTAATGTTAATAAAAACAAATATGTTCTATGATATTAAAAATTGAAGTATTGCATGTATAAGCAAAAAAAAAGTTATACCTACTTGTAAATCAAGATCCTCTGGATTGCGAAATTTTGGAAGTTACAAAATGTTATTACGAAAATCTTGATTTTAAATTAACTTTATTCAAAACAATCATAATATTGAATCCAAAATGTTGAAACCTCAATAAATTCCAAAATTATTTATTCACATATTTCAAAATTTAATGAAGAAAATTTAAAAATTTCATTTAAATTTTATTTTAATTTTTTTAGTTTACATTTACCATATATAATAGAGTACTTGAAAGAACATTTTTTCTTAATAAGTAAGAGGAATTTTTATTGCTCACAAGAGATTTTATTATTTTTAAGTAGTTTCTTCTTTATTATAGCATTTATTAAATTCCTAAAAAAACTGAAGATTTAATTTAAATTTTCCTCTTTTTCCTGACGATAAAAGTGTTGCCCTAAAGTATTAATCTTAATATAAAAACAGTTTGTTTGCAAAATTTTATATCGATGTCATATACATAAGAAATTTTGTAGAATAGATATATTATGCATTATAGTGTAGATAGAAAATAATTTACAAGTTTGCAATATTTTAAAAACTATAAAGTAAATATTATGAAATATTTTTCCATAATTTTATTTTATTGCAATAAATTGATGCTCAACTACACTCAACTAAATGAGGATAATATATGTAATATACATAATGTGTAACTTCATTTGAAGTGGAAAAATAAATTACACACAGGACTTTGATATTTTAAAAATAAAAAAAAAAAATATAAATAAATTTTATAATTCATTTGTTTTATTTTTATCTCTTGGATACAAGATCTAATGTATTTAAGTACTATATGTACATACAATGTAGATGCAGCATAAGAACAACATACTTAAATAATATGTTGTACTTTTATGTTTCATATAAATGAAAAAAAGTGAAAAAAATAAACTATATTTATAAAAATGACGCAGATTCTTTAAAGGACATTGTTCTTAAATTGAATAACTTTAATTTTCAATGTAAAATTTATATACACAAAATTAATATCTATTTAAATTATTTTATTTAACAATATCTGCACGCAAAAAGATAATAAACTCGTAAATTACTAAAACATTTTTCAAAATAATAATAATAATATTTTTTTTAAAAGAACAAAATATTTTTTTTAAATATTTTGTCTTGCGAGAAATTATCATTTTCCAGCATAATTTCCATATCCTAAATATTAAAAGAAAATATAACAAACATAACAAATAAAAATAACATTGAAGGAAACTTTCAATTTAAATTTAATTATCTTCCATTTCCTTTATGAATGTTTTTAGTTGGAATGCATTTAAAATTTTATTGGCGGAATCATCAATTTAATTTAATTATGATTTAAAATGTTATAGTATAATGGTAGTTATAAATTCAAATATTTCAAAGAATAAGTAATATTATGGGGACGTCGGGTCTGTGTTAGTTCTGAATTCTGTGGTTTCAATTCCGCATTATAAAATTGAGGAGTAAACAATATTCTGATAGGTTTCTCTTGGCATTGTCAATTGAAATAATTTAGAGAAGGATTTTCTGCACGCAACGAACAATTAAAGTTTTTGATCAATTATTTGTTATTATGTCTTTAAGTATTTTGCTCAATTTGCAAAAATTTAACCATACTTTTATAGCAAAAATTATACAATAAGCAATTAGATATGTTTATTGATAAAATAAAAAATAAAGAATTAAAAAAAAATCAGCAGTTTGTTGTGGCAATCTATTCAATTTCTTTACAATTGTATTTTCATTATTAAGTTAAGTCATAAAATATTATTTTCATTCATGTGTCCAATAATATAATTTTTCTTCTATAAAGTGTCTGTTAGTTTGATTGCGATAATAGTAAATTGATGTTTGCGATAATAGTAAATTTTCAAATGAAATTTATTTATTACAGATTGATTTAAAGTTCCTTTTTATATGATTAAATCAAGACAAAACTAGCATTTAGTTAGTATTTAGTAATATTAAAATTTTATTTTCATGGAATATATAATTTTGTACATATATTTTTAATAATACATAATGTTTGGGTATACAATATTTTTCAAAGTAATTTTTTAATATGAACTATTAAATGTTATTAATATTAAAAAAGATGTATTCTAGAATAAAAATAAGATAAATATCAAAATGTATCAATAAGTAGGGGAGAGGCTTGCAGGTTTCCACTGCTTGCAGGTTGCCACCACTGATGTATTTTGACATTCTAGCAGTCTCACAAACTAAACTCCAAGTGACATCGACGTCAAAAGAACAGTTGTCACTTTTAATCTACTTTTGGAGCGGACAGACCAATAAAATAGTGTTTACTGAGCAAAGTGTGAATTATTATTTTCAAAAACTTTAAAAATTAAAAATAGTGTTTTTGTCCTGTGCTCGTAAAGTGAAATTTTTTATTAGCAAATCAATATAAATAATTGGATTGTGTTGCTTTTTCATTCCATTAACATATATTCCAAAAAAAATTAAAAATATATTATGAATTGGCAATTTTTTTAAATGGATTATACAAAATTGCGTCAGAATGCAGGTTGCCACTTTTATTAACTTGCAGGTTGCCACCGTGATGAAAGCACTGATGACTGTATGATTTGTTTGAAGAAAATGTCGGAAGTAGACACAAATGCACAAGAGCTGTTCACGGGAAATGTGTTTCAGTGTTTAAACTTGACCGAATTCTGATTCCGATGAAGATGATTCCATACCATATTGCAATTTTATATTTTATGTTAATTTTCAGTCATTTCTTTATGTTTACAGCCACTGGGTGTAAGTGAAATTCAATAATAATTAGAATACATTTTTAAATGAAACATTTTTCAGTTTCAGTTTTTCAACATTTTCAGCAATTTTTCAAAGGGTGGCAACCTGCAAGCCTAAATTTGAAGAGTTCGATTTTAGATACTTTTGAAAATTAGCTATAGAATTTTTATTTTTAGAGATTTCAAATGATTTCTAGGCCAGGATTGTAGCTTTTTACTTCCTCTTTCCAACGCATATACTTTTTGTGCAATACGTTAATTTTTTGACGAGTTATGATAAAAAAAAGCTATGGGGTGGCAACCTGCAAGCCTCTCTCCTAATCAAAGAATAATTCATATACAACTTTAAAGCAAAAATAGACAAGATATCATTTCTTAAATTGACATGAACTAGATTTTAGGTAAAAAAAATAACTATCTACCATAGTTATTTATGATTCTCATGAACAATTAATTTTATCGATTTAAAAGTTTTTTTAAAGTGAAATTTTTTTAATATACTTTTAAATTACATGTACATATATTATAAATATATAGAAATACATAAAACCATGTAACATTTAAAATTAAGATTAAATTTGTAATAAAGAAACAGTGATTATACATACCTCCTATTTCCTTTGAATAAATTCTTTTTATAAAGTAAATAATATTAATAAAACTCAAGAGCTCAAGGATATTTATTAGATGATTAAAATAAAAATTATAAAAATTATAGCTATTGTACATATTGTAAAATATGCCAAATATACTTAATTATTGAATATATTGTTATGCAAAAAAGAACATGAAATATATGGGTAAATAAAATAGGTAATATTTTATCATATTTTGCATTACCAAGCCTTACACAACAAAACCGCCGTATGCTTATTTCGTAAACTATTTTTAGTTTTATAAAATATAATATAATTTTATTATTTTTTAACATTTTTGCTGGGAACAATCTTTTTTTTCGCTCAGATTTATTGAATACATATTGATAAATTCAAAACTTTTCCTTGTTTGGGGAAATAATTTTCACCACACAAAAATTGTGTGTTTTTTAACAATAGAACCATAGAAAAAGTTATTAATTGCATAAAATCGGCGACAATGCAATATTTGCAACCGTACTTATGAAACATAAAATACATAATTTATGAAACCACAAAAATCGTTTTGAAAAAGAACATAAAATGTCTGTAGACATTATGACGTTTTGCTCGTAACATTATTGGTGTAGACAATTTTAATATGAACTTTCAAAATTTCGAATTTACTTTTACAATCCATCAATCAATAATTTTAGCGTTAGATTATTAATTCAATACTTTTACATATATATTTTTATATAGTATACCAATTTTGGACATTATATATAAATTTAAATATAAGTTTGTATAAAACTTTTTCATACAAAAAATGTGACATTTTTACTATTTATCATTTATTATGTAAATCAAACACCAAATAAATATTGTTACAATGAACAAAATTTTCGACGAAAAAAATTTTTGTTGATCCTTTTTTTCAAGAAAAACCTACAACCACAAAAAAAATTTTCACATAATTTATTTTTTTTTAGTTTTTTGTTATGCATGTAATATTAAATATTCTTTCGGCATAAAGCTTAAAATAAATAAAAGAAATTATTTTAAACATAAATGTTATTGGGAAAGTTTTTTTAATTTTTGTTATAATGGATTAACAAGAAACAAAAATAAAAATCATGATAATATCTATTTTTTGAACCAAACAAGAGGAGTCACTTGTTTACTCTGCTGTGCATAAATTTTCAGACGAATGAATCGTGAAACATTTTATTAGTTTTCATTGTTATAAATTAAGCTATACTTTAATTATGATGACTGAAAATAAACTGACTTTATTCTGTATTCAAAAATTTCATATTAAAGTTACCTTATATCATTGAGTAATAATATTTATAAGAGGGACAGAATTCATACAAGTAAATTTTTTTCTAAATAACTCAAAAATTATGACAATATTTTCAATGTATTGAGTAACATTTTTTAACTCAAATGTGTTTATTCTTAATTTTATTATTTTTATTATTGTATTAAGAATAAACACATTTGAGTATGAAATTTTTATTCAATACATTGAAAATATTGTCATCATTTTTGAGTTATTTGGAAATAAAATTCTGAAATTTACTTGTATGAATTCTGACCCTCTTATAAATATTATTACTCAATGCTTATATCTACTATTAAAACATTGAACTTTATTAATTTTGTTGGTTTTTATTAAAAATAACTTGTTAAAATTTATAGTGTGAGTTTTAGTTGTAATCTATTTATTCTTCCGTTCCTGCTTTAATAATCCTTTACCATATTTTAACAAAATATTTTTAAGTTTAAAGATTATTAAAATCTTTAACCATATTTTGTCAATAACAGAATATAATTTAAAAAAAACAGAAGAAAAATATATGTATGTTATAAAATCGTAATGATTTGAACCCAAGATATTATTAAGGAAAGGAAAATATTGCTCTGCCATACTACGTACAAATCTGTTTCATATTATTTTCATTGATAAAAAAAAGAAAATAGTTTTCTTATTAATATTTCCTTTTATTATAAAGAAAACGATAGAAAAGCGAAATATATATAGTTTCTAAATATAAATTTGTTTTCATAAGAATAAGACCACATCATTGGAAAATATATTAAAAAAAAAAACAATATTATTCTGGACCATTGAATAAAATTACTCTGCTCTTGAAGTATGTAAAAATAACAAACAATAATTGATTAATTAACTTTCTAAATTACTAGTCAATCTGGGTCGTTTCGCTCTAGCCTGCTTTGAAAATGGTTCAAAAAAGTCGAAAAAGAGGTCCAGCTGTCACGATAAACAGCATAAAACCATCTACGAATAATAAACTTTCCAATGGTACCGGTTTCATCCAAATCGATTTATTGGTTCAGAAGTTTACCAGGTTACTTCAAACCCTTGGTTCCATTTTTAAATATGCATAAATATACACATCTGATACTATTCTTATAAAACTGAGTGTATACTATAAGAACATAAAATGTTTTTTCTTACTCTTTTTTTTTCTAGCTATAAAGAACTAAATTTCCTTTTACTGATCTTTTATTATAAATAATAGAAGTTTCCTGTGAAAACAAACTATGTTGAATCCTTTAAATATAGACTTTTTGTTAAAAAATTTATAAAGTTAATAAATAAAAAAAAAAAAAATGTTTATAATATTTATATTGGAACTAAAAATAAAAAAAAAATAAGAATTTATATATAATTGTTAAGTAATTTCGAGCCTTATTTCGTTATTACCTTAGTGTTTGTTTTTTATGGTTAGGATAATAAATAAAGGATTTTTCTTATTTTAATTTATTGGCAATATATTTTGTTCCTGTCCAACTTATTCAGGGCTTGATTATTCTATTCTAAGGTAGTTCATCAAGTAAAAAACTACATTGGAGTAATCAACAATAGATATTTTAATATTTTAATCGATAAATATTCTTTAAAAAACCAGCGTATGATAATAAAAACTCGTAGAAACGTATATACAAATATTGAACGGGTTTTTTAGACAAAGTGTAGATTTTAATATTCAGCACTTCATAATAGTGTCAAATTCATAAAGACAACATAAGATTTATGTTCATATTTCAGGAAGGTTTCAATTGTAAGATTATCTCCACATAATGTTGAATTCTTATTCGCTAACTTTCTATAACTAAAAAATTTAACTAAATAAAAGTGTTTAAAAATATTTGCAATGCAAATTATAATACAGTGTGAATCAAATCAATTTTTTTTTTTCAATTATTATCACTCAAATCAAGTTTTTCAATTAAAATTGAACAGTATCAAAATGGGAATCATATATATTATATTTATGTATTGAAACTTTCAACTATGAAATATCCTTTTAGAAGTTCACAATGTTACTTTGTTGAAATGAAATAGTACTTAGAATATAACACAGCATTTTGGTACAAAATCCTGGTCGGTTACTCTTTTACTACACAATCTAAATCTATTGGAAGAATAATAATGTCTTTTTTGGGCTTTAATTCTCTAATGAACATTAAAAGAGAATATCTTCTAAAATTTCTATTTTGAGGGAAATAATGCAGTATAGGGTTTTATTTCCGCCCTACGTGAGAAATAACCTCTAAAAACGCTGTTTTCGGCTGAAATAGAAGACGAAGTATTTTTTTGCTACCTCTACACAAACATTATCTTATTCCTCTTACGACACTTATAGAAGATTTAAAAATAATTAGGTATATGAGAACATAAAAAAAATATATTTTATGAAATAATTGTGACACCGATTTATTTGATATGAATTAAAACTAAATTTTAATAGATATTTAGTTATTGGACCCTGTGTATTTATTGTGTATTTTATTTTTTATAAAAATGCTGAAAAGGAAATAAAACCGATTTTAAGACTTTTTATTATTATTATATTATTTTTATATTTTGTGTAATATTAAAGTTTCCTTATTTTTTTTATTTTTTTTGTTAATTTTTCCAATCCGATTATTGTTATGCTAATTTTGTAAAACTGAATGAACGAATTATTTATAATTTGGTAATTTTGTTTTGTTTAAATTTCAGTAAAAACAAATAAAAAACACAATATTATAATAATAGTATACAAGGAATATTCTACTATATTTATTATGTTATGATATTTTCTCTACATAAAAAAAATATACATATTTTTTTTCTTATTCTTAGAGAAAATTTTTCCTTTAAAGCAGAATAAAAACAAATATTGCACTATGCAAATTTCTTTTTAAATTTTGGAATTGAAAAGAAAAATTTTTAAACAAAAAATAATATTGTTGAATAAAAGAATAAATAAAATCTTTATGCAAAAATTTTCTGTTTTATTTAAACATGACATGATGATGATATCAATTTAATAAAACAAATTGTTTATTTTGGCACGTTTTGAATAGTGTTATTTATTTACAAGTCCTGTATATATTTCAGAATTTTAAATATTAATGTAATATACTAAAATATGTAGTAAATATGCGCTTTTCCATTCGAAGAGAAAGATTTTTTTTGGTATAAATATTAATGAACTATATTCTAAAATATGTTCTATAAATACGCAATGAAGTTGTATTTTTGTTCTGACTACAAAATTATTTTAAGTTATTTATAATTTCATTTAAAAATTATTAACTAATAAAAGAATTGTCGTATTTTTATGATTATTTTTATTTCAATTAAAATTCTGTAACATATGTATTGTACACGGTAGTTCAATAATACATTATATCTACATTGCAAAGGATTCATTTGCCGTAATGATAAATATTATGCACGATAATTACAATTTAATAAATAAGAATATACATGTTTATATTATTATATAAGATATTAAATATAATCATATATATTAAAAATATGTACATAAATAATTATGAAAAAAAGTATGTTGTACTTGAACACATATACTTTGCTATGACTGCATGCACTTCTCTTGTGAAATTTATTTAAAATTATCACGTTTATTTTTTTGTATGTTCATTTTAAAAGTTAAATTTTATTCTCGTAGTTTAATAAGATATAATTGCTATTAATTTGTTTATTGTTTATCTTTGAAGTACTTAATGAGACCGAAAATTTTTTGAATTTTTATTTTTTAATATGGAATACAACTTCTACATAGAATGTATTTTTATATCTTTTTTTTAAATAAATTAAATTTTCAATGATGATAAACTTGAAATATGATGGAATATAAATTTTATTTACAGTTTCGAATGAAAGTTTAATACTAGCTTTTAATTCATAACGCTATAAGTTGTAAGTCTAATAGAGAAAAATATCAGTCCCTTGGAGTATTTATTAAAAAAAAAGAAAATAATTTTCTTTTATAACTATTTAATAAATGAGTTAATTAATTAAAAACAAATTAATTTTCCTACAAGGAAGGAAGTCTCAAAAGAAAAAAACAATTTTTTTTGTGACTTTAAAAAGTTCTTAAACAAAAATTAATATTATTGTTTATACTATAATCTTGAAATTTTTTTTATTCAACTAATTCTATATATATAATTGAATGATGAAAAAAATAAGAAAATAGATATGTCAAAATCTGGAAACAAGCCCTTAGAGAAAAATATGAAAAGAAAAGAAAATATAATAATATAATAAATAAATAAATTTCGTTTATTCAGTTCAACTTGAATAATTTGCATATGAGGCATAAAAAATTTTATAAATTTTATTTTTCTTTATCCACATACATAATGTTTTTCTTATTTAATGGTATTGACATATCAGAAATATTTTTTGTTTTTTTTTTTTTTGTTCTTTGGATTTTTGCATCTTTTGAGATTTAAAGAAGTTTGAATTTTTTGCTTAAAAAATAAATATGTATGTAGAAATTTATTTTATTTTTTTTGGTATCTTAAAGTTTAACACAATGTACACATAAATCTGAGAATAAATAAACTTTAAGAATAAGTGTTTTAAAAAATGTTTCTCATGAAAATTTTATTTTCTTTGGCAGTGTTTAAGTTTTTTTTTTCTATATAAAATTTAAAAAAAATATTATGTGCTTAAATGTAATGTCTATTCAAAAGATTATCACAAGAAAAATAAATAATATGGATTGGCACGGACACTTTAACTATACTTTAGTAAATTATAATACGTACGGCTTTAAAGTGAAAGTCATTTTTGATTAATAGGAAAGACTAGAGTGACATATTTTCCGACCTTCAAAATTTTCCTTAAAAAAAAACTCGAATTTTCGCGCGAAATTGAAGGATGGAATTATGTATCTTTTGAAAACTAGTCGACAAAATGTAACTAGACACAAAATGTAACAATTGTCTACAATTTCCTTCTTGTAATTTTTTAAAAAGCTGAAATTACATATTGCAAATTATTTTCTCAAATTAATCATCTTTTGAGCTCAATACACATTTATATAAAAATATAATCATATGTATATTATTCTAAAACTTATTTTCTTTCAAGTTTTATTAATTTCAAGCCTAAGAAAAATTGAACATTTATGTTAATAAATTTAATATTTTTGAAGTCATTTTTTTTTCATCGTTTCTTAAGAAGTTTAAAAGGATATAAACAAAACCTTTTTATAAATTTAAGTGTTTTTGATTTTAATATTTTTTTTGGCCGTCTTGTTTAGTGGTATTCTCATTATCCTAAGGCGTTTGATATTCACCTCAGGGTGTAATTTAATTCAATACAAGTTTTTAACTTTCAGAATCTCTAAAAAAAAATTATCGTTAAACTGAGAAAAATTCTTATTAAATCAGTTATTTGTATTTTCTATACATTTTAAAATTATATTATTAAAGGAAATTTGAAGTTTTATTCTATTATCCTGAACTCGAAATAAATTATTGTTGGGATTATTGTTTTTCATTTTAAGGTAGGTAAATAGATATACTTCTTTTTCTTCCTTAAAGCTTTAATGAATTATTGTTATTTTTCTCTAACAAAAATATAATAATATTAACGGCGCTGTGTGAATATTAATAATCATTAACATCAAAAGAATAAAAATTTAAATAATTTAATACGTTTAAGAACAGAAAACGTAATAACAATAAAAAAAAAGGATCAAAAAGATGATAATTTAAAAAAGGATATTATTATTTAAGAATTAATTACTTATCTGATAAAAATCTTTCAGAAAAATATTAATAATAATTTTTCATAAAATATATTTATTTATTTTCTTGTAGCTAGCTGCTGGTTAAAAAAAAAATTCATGAAAATAACAATGAATACAGACCTACATACACAATATAGAATTTATCAAAATTGTTAATTATTGATTTTGACATAAATAATCTTTTTGATTTATTTATTTTTCATTTAATTCAATGAGTTCAAATTATTTTTGGTATAAACATTATTATCATTTTTCCTCGTCTCTTTTTCAACTAAACTAAATTTTCGTATAGTTGTGTTTTTCAAACAAAGTAATGTAATATTTATGCTGCCATCTGTTTCGGTGATATACTTTTATAGACACAGAATGGAAAGTTTTTACTTTAGAGTTTGTACACTAATAGTAGATTATAATATATGTTAACTAAATTTGTTATTAATTACGAGGTGTCTATACACACAAACACATTGACACGAGTCAATACTTATATCACGAGACCGAAGGTCGAGTGATATAAATTGACAAGTGTCAATGTATTTTTGTGTAAATACAGAACGAGTTGTATAACAAATTTTGTTAACATATCTTATATACTGCTTTAATGCGTAGGGGAGAGGTAGTCGCAAAGAGAGAATATAGAGAAAATTTATAATAAAAAAGGAAAAAAGGGAAATGTTCCACGTTAATTTTATTTTAATTTCTCTTTCTTTTAGAGATAAAAGAAAAAAAGGGAAATTTTCCACGTTAATTTAATTTTAATTTCTCTTTCTTTTAGAGATAAAAGAAAAAAAATGGAAATTTTCCACGTTAATTTTATTTTATTTTCTATTTCTTTTAGAGATAAATTGAAAAAAAAGGGAAATGTTACTTGTTAATTTTATTTTAATTTCTTTGTGAGTGTCAGTGATATTATTTTTGTGTATGAATTACGTAGTTCTCATTTTTTCTTATTTTTTTTTTTTTTGATTTAGCTGTATTGAAATATTTTGAGAGATATTATGTTTGTTTAGGTATTACGTAATATTCAATACGAAACATCTAAATGATTTCATTATTTACGCAGCTGCATCTAAATGATTGCATGTGTATTGACGCATGTAATATTCCATTAAGCGATCTAAATTCTATACTACTAAATACAACATAACGATCCGTTACGCATTAAAAATATTAAATTTTAAAGTGATTTATGCGCTATAAATCATTTAAAGTTTTACACAATAGCAAGCCGTACACCGACACTTTTTTTTAAACGCCAGATGACACGCCACGCTTTTCAAAAACACAAAGTTGTACTATTAAAAACACAAAAAAATCGTTGGATTGTCATTTGGAATTACAAAATTTTAGACACTCCACACGACATTCTAAAGAACAATAATTTGTTAGGCTTATAAAAGCTCTTTAACTGTCGTTCAAACTTCCACTTTTTTCAGCGTTTTAACTGTGTAGTGTGTGTGCAAAGACCTTTTGTTGAAATACCACTTAAACTGACAGTTTTTTTGAAAGAAAAACCGAGAGTTTTTTCATGAAAAAAAGTGTTAGTGGATGGCTTGCTAATAATAATCACAAATAATTTAAAAATGTAAAATTTTTAAGGATTTTTTGCAAACCGCAATGCTCAATACTCTGATAAAATCTGGCAATAAAGTTTCTCAACAACAGGGTCGGCTCTTTATAAATGTATGACGTATTAAGTACCTTTTTGAAATATATTAAAATCAATATCCTAAATAATCGTCGATATGAATAATGTAATGGAAAATTCTCAATTTTCATCCTAGCGCCAAAATTGTTTAATAACCTTCAAAATGATACTTATATCCTTAAATGTTTTTCTCTTCAAAAAATATTTTGTATGAAAGAGTTGCCAGATCATATTTCATACATTTACAAATAAATTTAAAAATTAACAATGTTACATAATACGATATATTTTTCTTTAATTAGCGTTTAATGTGGAAATAAAATTTAATGTTATCAAGAGTTTTTGGTAGTTTTTGAAATTTTCAATTTATTGAATTTTATTTTTTAACATTATGTTTTATATACAAGTATATGTTCCTTTTTTTAATACAAAATAATAAACACGTATTTTAATTTTTTTCCAAAAGAAATTCTAATAAAATATAATCTTTATAAATAAAATATAGTTTAATTTTGGAATAGAATTATTGCGCATATAATTCTTAAAATTAATTTAAAATAACAAAAATAAAAATTTCCGGAATTGAATAAACATAAAATATAATGTTTCTTGTTTTACTTTTTTTTTTCATAACTTTTTATTTTGTTTCAATTTTTATTTTTAATTTTTTTATATTTATATTGTATAACAAACTTTTTCTTCCATTTCTAAATAAAAAAGAAAGAATTCGAAAACTAAACATAAAATATAATTTTTTATTATTATCAGAAAATTCAATAAATAAATTACTGCAAATATTGAACAAGGAACTGCCTCAACTACCCATATTGAAACAAAAAAAAAATGTTCATGTAAATGTTACAAACTTCTTATTCGTACTGTCAGAGATAGTAAATTATGAGATGTCGCATTGCATACTAAAAATTATTTTAAATTTTGTATGAAAATGAGGATTTAATATTTTTAATATAATTTGCAATTTAAAATAAAATATAAAGCATTCAATTACGGTGGACATTTGAATAATGTATACCCAAAGTTCAATTCGAGGTAGGAATCGAATCAACGACCAAGCACACCGTGCAGATAACAACAATACCGCAGCGGCTACTCGGCGGACTGAATCTTAATAAATAAAAAAATTATAAACTAAATAATGCAAATTAACTTTATAATTATGTAGCCAGTAATGTTATATTTTCGTTAATAAATTTTCATATTTTTTTTTCTTCTTTTCAGTTCTTTTTAGTTTGGATAAATTTGTTTCGGATACGGAAATTTTTCGACAAACTTACATAATATTATTTAGACTTTTGAAAATACATATATGCTCAGTTAAATTTTTTAAATTATCCAAAATCAAATAAAAACTTTTTATTTTCAATGTAAACGTTCGAAATTATCAAGAACTTATTTTTCATTTCAATTTATATCATAAATACATTTATATACATTACATATATACATTATAAAAAATTGAATTTAGAGCAATTCATTAAATTTTATTTTATCTTTAAATGCAAAATTTATGTACATATACATTTAAAAATTCATTTTCAATAAACATACGTGTTATGAAACATTCTAGCGAAGTCTTATAAAAAAAAGGTTGATTGTTAGGCTTTTTGGTCTGTGTCTTACGTATAAACTTATTTTTCTGGTTCTCGCACTTAATATATGACATTTAGTTTTCAGTTGGGATTTAAACAATTTAACATATTAGTTTTTTTTAATTTTTTTAAGTCTCGTTTTAACTGAGAACTTAAATGTATTTTATGAACATTTTGATTATACGTAATTATTCGATTCAACGATCCGAGATATAGTTTCTAAAAGCTTACTTAAAAATTAGTCGCGAGGGGTACTATAATAAACTAACTTTTTTCAAGTATAAAGAAGTAAGAATAAAATTATGATTTACTTATTTGTTTCAAATTTAGAATACATAATTGCAATCTTTACCCCAAATATGATATCTGTGGCTTCATAAGTTATTTGATGGAAATATCTGTGGCTTCATGAGCTATGATGGGAATCAAAGATTCAAGCATATATGTATTTGTAGTATCGTAATATTTCACAATCTTTTTAGAATGACTCAAATATTATATGAATTGACAGCATAAGGATACACGAAATCTATACGCAAATATTTTCAAGTAAAGGAAAAAAAGCATTGTTCTGAAATAATTCTTTTAGAGCATACTGTGTGCTTACATATATCCAAACACGAAACTAATTTGTTTTAACAGTTTTTGAAATATTGAATATTCATTGAAATATTTGCTTCCAGGAAAACTAAAACACTTATCATATATATTACATTTGACACCTTGAAATAAGTATTACAAGAAAATATAATAATCTTAACTAAAAGCAATCTACAAAATGTTTTACACTTAAGCATATATGTAAATACGACTGTAGAATATTACATTGAATATTTATATTGTTATTGTTTTCCCATTTATGGATTTATGGATTCGAATTAGATTTTGACAGTGCATAAAATTAAATGTTTAAAGGACAAAATAATGAACATTAAAAACAAAAACAAAAATAAATTTGATTATTTTAGTTACTTTATTTTTAGGATATTTGGATATTTCATGTAATGTTATAATATATTAGATTAATTGTAAACCTTTGTAAAGAGGTTGCATCAAAATTTCTTATCTAACACTCACATGTTTACTTTAGGTTTAATAAAATAACCTCGTCTTAAAATCAGCTACTAAACTTATTCTGAAATATAACCTTTCTGTCTGAAAAGAAATAAAATCACGAAAATCGGAAGTTCCTGTAACCTGTTTCACTTGAACTTGAACCAATAAGTTGGAGTGAAATGAAAGGAAATTAAAGAAAGAAAATAATCTAGAATAAACAATAAACATTAGATATATCGAAAATAGATTTTGAAAAACTAAAAACAAAAACCAAATTTTTACCATGAAAAATATAATAAGATACAGACTAAGAACAGAGTTATGTATAGAAAAGGCAATGAAGTGTAGATATAACTAAGAGATTTTATTATGTCTATCTAGCTATTTTAAACCCTTTTTGATATCGAATGAATTTTACTACTTAAAGTTTGATGAATATTGGGCATGGCATTTTAGATAATGATATGCGGTTTTTAGATAATGCTCCATATTATAGGTTCTGTTTCAAATTTATGCTTGGGTTATGGACAATTTATTTAAATTTTAAAATTTATTTATCGAATCTTAACAGAATATCGATTTCATAAAAAATCTATAGAAATTTTTGACGGTAATTTGTCTTTTTTCTTCAAAAAAAAAAATAAATAAAAAATCATAACAAAAAAAAAATAAAAATCTAGTTTCACATTCTGTTCATTCTAATAAAAAAAAAAAAAATATAATCTAATCCATTTTATATGAATCCTGTCATAAATTTATTACATTAATTCTTTTAAATATTTTATGATTAATGCCTTTAGCTTTAACATTTTTACCAAAAGAAAATTTTGTTTCCTGCTGATTTTAGTAGCAATAAAATAAACATACAAAACATCTTCTTATATTATTATACTATCATCCTATCAATAAACATTGTACATAAGTTTTGTTTATCTACATTTATATACAATACGCATAATAATAGATACTTGTATTGTTTTTAATATACATAAGGATAAAAACAAAGAACATACAATGTCCTTGATAGCAACAACATCATTAATTATGCAAAAACAAATATCTTTTAGTAATTTGAAAATGATAAATGTTTGAAAAAAAAAAAAACTTTTTAGAGAATTTTTTAAAAATGAAATTTAATCAAAAATGATAGTTTTGAAATAAATACCTATTAAATATCAGAAATTATAAAAAAAAATACGCAACGCACAATCATATGTATTATGTAAGCGTTATATTCTGAAAATGTTGAAAAAAATTCAATATCAGTAGACAATTCGAATGAATAAAATCTGAATTCCAAATGTTTCATCGCTTATCATAAAAAAAAATGTTTATTACGTCTTTCACTATCTTGAAAAAAAAAACTATTATGGATGTAACTTCAAGTATGTGGATTAGCTTTTAGAGGTATATTTAATTTAAAGCATTGAAATTTAAATATCTTAAATTAAACTAGTATTAATAGAAGCTTTTTATTCACATTTTTGTTTTTGTAACTAACAAAAAAAAAAAATATAAAGTAAACCAGTTTTATAAAATTATAATTTTAAAAATGTAACTAATTATCAACTTTTTATTTTATTAATGTAATTCCACTGCTCGAAAATACAAATTTGTAATAAATTTCCGTTTAGATTAAAATATCAAGTACTTAGACTTTTCGATGTGTATATAATACAAACCACTATAGCCTGCAGGTATGGGGATTAATATATTGAAATATATATTCAAATATCCGAAAATATTGTCTTTTTTTTAAATCATCATTTAAAGTAATGCTTAGAAAGGGTAAAATTACTAACCAATATAAGTTTAGATCAAAAAATTATAGTTAAAAATACAAATATCTAATATATCTTTCTGTTCTTTCCTGAAAAAAAAAACTAATTTAACTAATATTTTATATTTGAAATAATGATTTGTGTTTTGAGATTAACTATTGATGTCTTTAAATTTAGGGTTAACTTTTTAAATTTAGACTTTAAGTATTATGCACAATAAATCTTACACATATACTTGCTTCAGTAATAACAAATTTTCAAAATGCACTATTATTTTAATCTTTATATAGTAACAAAAATTAACAAGAAAACAAAAAATTGAAAGATTGCGACAAAAAAAAAATTATTATTTAATTGAAGGTTATAGCGAATACTATGTATATATAATGAAATGATTATTATTTTATTTTTTAAGGTTGAGTTACCAAAAATTCTAATAATAAAGATAATATACGTACGAACAGTATTATCATATTATTTTTTATAGACATTTCATTAAACATAATAATAAACACATTATGATTTATAGTACCATCAGCATATCAAACTAAACTAAATGTGTAGAATGAACATGTATTCGAGTAAATAAATTATTGTATACTCACCCTTGTATTTATATTATATCATTAAATTTTAAATACAGTAATTATTATTATACTAAGCCAAATAGAACAAATCTGTAGTGCTATACTTATTATACTTAAAAATTCACAAAAATTATTATTTAATCAATAAATAATTTAAAAAAAATTTAATTCTATATATTAACAATGCCTAAAATTTATTTACATATCCGCGAATAAAAAAAAAATAAAAACCAAGACCTTAATCAATACTGTTAACTTTATTAACTAAAATCAGTAAAAAAAAAATGATGAATTAAAACATGATTATAACTTATAGTTATATACTATACATGTATACACATACTTCTTAACAAATGTTTCATTAATACTTTTTCATACTTACTGGGGGTTATTATTTGAAAAAAAAAAAAAAAATTATTCTCTTTTCCAATCGAATGCAAATATATAAGTAATATTCATTAAATTTTATCAAAATATAATTTGAGAATAGGATTTTCGTTCACTTCTTAAGATTCAAATGTTCATAATAATCCCCTTACCAATTTAATATTAGAAAAATAAGGTTACTGACAATTTTTTTTAAAGAGAATAAGGAGACGGTATTAATTTTTGAAAATAAAAATTTATTTTCCTATACGAAGTACCTATTCATTTCTTTCATTACAGGCTTTCAAATCAACTTTTTCTTCAACTATTACAAGCACAACTTAAAAACGTAAACCTTTTTCAGTCAACCAACTCGAGTAATAATAAGAATATAATTATAATTAAAAATTCTTTAATTCATTACTATTTATATTTATCTAAGATTTATTTAAAAGTTGTATAAATGTAATTGGTTAAATTTGGTTGCATATTACTTTAATATAATTTTGAATTTTATAACCCACCCTTGAAGTTCTAAGTCGCTTAATTAATTAATTTCCAGCCATCATCAAGACTTAAGTAAATTGGGAAAAAGAAAAAGTTAAATGTCGTATAGGTTACTCAATTGACCTTAACATGAAAATCTTTGTAGGTCGAATTTTTCTTTCCTTGTTTTAGTTAGTTTTGTTAAAAGTTTAAAATTAATGTAAATAAAAATTAACAAATAATATGTTGTAAAAGAAATGAAAATGGAAATCGAAAATAAATTCAAAAATGAACTTGTCACTAAATTATACCAATCATAAATTTATTTTTTAATTTTTTATATTTAAATCTGGTTTATGAAAAATTGCATTTTATTTAAAAAAAAACATAATAATGCATATACACTTGTACATACTTATGACTTTATTTGTAACGTCATTACTTATTTACTCTATTTGAAGGTTAAATATCAAAGCTTCAATTTATTCTCACGAACAAAATAATTAATTTACATTGAAGTTGAAGTTTATTATTTAAAAAAAAAATTACCTTAAAAAGCTCTGTTAAATATTATCAAAATGATTAATCTCTAATATTGTCACTCCAATAAAGAACATAAGTAAGGTATATACATAGGTAGGTACATTTATATTGAATTAAAATAATCACTTCCGCAATTAACAGTCATTGAACTTAATAAAAAGGTCAATAAGGGTTGGTTTTATAGAAAATGTTGAATTGAATTCGAATAAATGAATTAGTATTTTTTAGAAACATTTTTGAATTAAAAATTAATTTTTCTTAAGGTGGGGAATCATAATTATTATCATCAAATTAACCAGCAAAATATAATTGATTGTAAAATAATTAAGTAATTAAGTGTAAATCAGATTGAAAGAAAGTTCAACTTCTTCTCGACAAATACATGAAAACTTGAAGGGTGAAATAATTAGCAAAATTTTTATAATATGATATAATTATAAAATAAAAAAAAAACTAGCTAAAGCTCCGTTGTTCTGTTCGCTATATATTTTTAGATTCTTTTAAAGACAATTTTATGTAATAAAAATCATGTTATTAAAGTTAAACTTTTTATTGGGTATGAAAAAAAAATGAGGGTCATAAATCGAGGAGTAGGTACCTAAATGAAATAATAATAATTAAGTCAATCGTAGGTATAATATTTTGACTTTAATTGTTCTCATATCAAATCAATAAAGATTCAAATGCAAAACGAATGAAAAATCTTTAATCATTAACTTCATTTTTAAATGAAATTGATCATAAAAATATTTCTTAACTACATTTTGAAAGAGAATTGGCGTTTTAAACAATTAGATGTATATATGAATGCATGTATATCTATCGATATCTACCTTACCTACTTATTTTTAAGTATTTTGACGGGCAATATTTTTATCAAACAAGGTTAGCTTAAATGAGTTTTATGAGAAGTAAACCGACATTCTTATTATTTAAAAGAATTTATAAAATTTCGTAAAAAAAAAGTCCACTTTAGTGAAATCCATAATAGACCTATTGGAGTATTTTATTGACAACAAAGTAAAATGTAGAACTAAGTACCTAAAACATTGAATGGTATAAAATTTTTCTCTTAAATAATTAAACTTTATTATTTAGTTGAGAAAATAGGAAAGCTTTAAAAATTCAAAATTTACTTTTTTCTATGTTTTTTCTTCGGATTGATGTAAATGTAAGCAATAACGTTATTTTTAAATTTCAATTTTATATGTTTTTATTTGAATTCATTTGATTTCCACGAACGAATTTAAGAATAATAATACCGAACAATCATAAAATTTGATCTTTAAATATTATTTTCTATGCAATTTTTAAAAATTTAAACTTAGGTTTTGCTAATTTTTATTTTATATTATCCACTACTAAACAAAAAAAAAAAACAAAAGAAAATATTATATTCAACAAAATATATTTCGAAAAGGTGTATTTATTAATTTAGTTATATTATTCAAATATAGATGACTGTTAATTGATATTACACCTAATAGGGGGCCGAAAATAATTAAAACTGTGATAGCAAGAAGAAATTGTCTAAACTCTAAGTAGTTACAAGCCACTAATTTGAATAAATTAGAATAATATAAAATATAATTAAGTGAATATTGATAAATAAATTAAAATTATTCATTAAATAATAATGCGATGCTTGGTTAAAATAATAATTATTTTAAATTTAAATTTAACTGTGAGGTTAATTTTTTTATTTCTTTTAAATTTGTATCACCATGTAACCATGCTTTTAATTTTGTTTCAAATGTGCGGCGTACATGTTCTTTTATATTTATTTTTGGCAAACTCACCACTTTTGATGTTTTAGAAAAGTGAATTGTCAAATTAATATTAAAAAGAAAAAAGCCGGATTAGAAAATTTTCATCAAATTAATTTATTTTATTTTTATTTTAATTACTTAAATTAAATAATTTTTAGTGAATTTGAATTTAGTTCAAAATGGCAGCAACAGATATTTTAATGCAGTCAAATGAGAACAGCGTCCACATCCAGACTCACAATCAAAATCAATTGGAACAATTTTTGCTGTTGGCAAAAACGTATGAAAAATTTAGTTTTTCTTTTCTTTGTCTAAATTTCCAAAATTATTTGATATTTTAAATTTTCTTCTTTTTATTTTTTTAGTGCCAAAGGTGCTGCGATATTAGAGTTAATAAAACAAGTTCTCGAATCTACTGGAGTTCATGTGTTCGGAGAATTATTATCAATGCCAACAATAATTGAGGTATAAAAATGAAAGAGCTACCAAAATTTGCTAATGCTGCCTGCCACCTCGACCTCATAGATTTCAAAGAATGTTGTCACATCTGTTTTTTTTGCTTTTTATTTCTCATTCTAGAAAACTGTTTGGGGGAAAAGAAATTTAGTCATGAATACGACATCAATTTCAAATTAAAATTTCTCTTCATCATTTCTCGTTTACTGCCGAATATATTTAGAATTTTCTGTTCTAATTCGAAGAGTTGTGATTGATAATTACATTTTAAGTTTTACAAAACACCAAGCAAGGCAAGCAGGTCTCGAATTAGGAATATTTTTATACATTTAATATTAATTCACTTCATAAGTACTTCCAATAGGTAACTGTCACACAGTTTTTAACACAACTACAAAAAAATCTTGTCTTGTAACATACTGTAGGCATTATTTCACTACATACTCACACAGTTTTTTAACATAACATTACAATTTGTTAAACAAAACTATCAATGTTGACTTTTAACCACTATTATTATTAGAACAATTCTTAGGGAGGGAAATGTTCTGATTATTACAATAAATTGTCCTGAGATGTTAAATGTATGTTGTGTTATGTTGTTTCATTCGTTCCGTATATTATTATAGCGATAACAAAAAATGACTTTGAAATCTTTAGAATAAACGATCCTATTAGTCATGATGTTTTGAATGCCTATCAAATCTAAAGCAGGCAGAGGTCGTTTTAAATTTCAAAGACTTCTTGAGATAAATTAAATAATACTGTTTTTTTTAATAAATTCCTCATTCCTTTTTAGCTGGAAAAAGGATCCAATGCAAAATATTACAATACCTTGAATTTATTTGCTTATGGAACATACAAGGAATATCTCAAGAATCCAAATAATTATCTTCCATTATCGAGTGCTATGAAGAAAAAAATTCAACATTTGACAATTGTTTCAATGGCAATGCGAACTAAATGTATTCCTTACCAAGATCTGTTGGAAGAATTAGATATTAAAAATGTACGGGATTTAGAAGATTTGATCATTGAAGCCATATATTCTGGTAAGTGAAATAACAAAAATCTTAAGTCACATTTTTTTAAAGCATCATCAAACGAATTTTAATTTTTATTGATTTAACAATATTATGAAGATTATGAATTAGTACAAAAAAATTGTTTCAAATGAAAAACTGTCTAGCTAGAATGACCTGTCTAGCTAGAATACAGATTTATCTACATAATATGTAGTAGGTATTACATAAGTTTGACGATTTTTTTCAGTAATATTTGCGCAACAATTTGTTGTTTAATAATTAGTATATATTCTGCATTTTTTGTTTATTATTTTTTTATTATAAATAAAAAAATAAATGAATGAATAAATAAAGCGATTTTTGCAATTGCTTTGATAAAACACCTTGCAACTATTTTTTGTCATATCGGTTACTGGCCTTTTTAGTCGATTAATTATAGTTTTATTTAATAGCATTAAATTAATACAAACGGTTTTTCCTCTTTTTTTAATCATTAAGCTTGACAAGTGTTTGGAGAAAAAATGCTTGTCGGCTTCATCAGTTGCATTCGACAATTTCATATCACTATCGCTAAAAATTTGGAGATACGTGAAATGTAAAGGTCGTTTTTATTCATTTTGCCAGATTTAGAGGAACGCGTAAAATGGACTTATAAATACTCAAGAAGTCGCAAAAATATGTTAGAAATATCGGATAGTCAAAATAAACATAAAAGCATCTATCGGCGGTTGAGAACTATTTACGTACACTACAAAAATTTCTCACTAAAAATAATTCTGAACTTTCTATTCTAAACTAATTCTTCAATTAGTTGTGTTTAAAACCTTGAAAATTTCACTTAAAACAAATCATTTAAATTTATTTACTCTTCGGTGTAACTTTGATTATAAACCGTTTAAAAATTTTATTTGTGTTTTTTTATTATCTTTCATATTTTTAATTTGGATGCATGTTTGACCCTAGAGAAGTTATAAACTTTTCCTTCAACAACTTTTTCGCTTTTATTTTAATAATACCTGGAATAAAAACTAAATTTTCGTATATTTTATCCTTCACTTCAGAAATTTGCTAAAATGAAACTGTTTTAAAATCATTTTTATTAACAAAAATGTTTTTTTGTCTGAAATTTCTGAAATTATAATATCCCCAAGTGGTTGTTATTGTTTGATATTCATTTATTGACATTGAATATGATAATATGTACAAACTTGTAGACCCATCCAAAAAATTTAAATTGACATTTTTTTTAATTCTAATTTAAATGTAGCTATTCGATAACGAGATCGTTTCCAGGAAATATAAGTTTTTTAATTGATTTGTGTTATTTAATAATGAACTCAGAGCCGTCCTAACGTATTTCGCTCATATCATACAAAAATTAATTAAAGTCTTGTGTTATATATTAAAAAATACATAAATAAAATATAAAAAACGATTTACCGTCAATTCACTTTTGGTGAATTGTGTTTTCGGCGATTTTTTAACAGAACTCAACATGTCTATAATTTTCTTTGAATTGTGCTTTCGGTGAATTGTGTTTTCGGTGAATTGTGTTTTCGCTGAATTGTGTTTTCGGTGAATTGTGTTTAATATTATTTTCGGTGAATTGTGGTGTTGGTGAATTGTGTTTTCGGTGAATTGACGCGACACGTTAAAAAGCATATAAGCAAATTTTCGGACTCGTAATTTTCAGCACAGATTTCCAAGTGCAAATTCCCTTTTTGGTTTCCCTTTTCTTGTTTTTATTGTTATTATTTTGCGCCCCTTATATTTCGGCGCCAATGTGCTATAGCACAGTTAGCACATTGGTTAGGATGGCACTGAATGAACTCAAAAATACTATACAAACAAATTAGTTTTTTGAAGAAAAATTTGATTACGAACATTTATTTTCAACATTAATGCGCCAATGCTAGTCCGATTCTAGTGGAGATTTAGAGGCCTGAGTTATAATTAGCCCGCTCATAGATAATTTATCTCAACCTAATGGAAGGGAGGTGAGAAAATGCAATTCTAAAACTAGCCTACAGAATTTTGTAAGACGTATAACAAGTTGTATGAAATTATTAAAAGCAATGTAATTAATTGTTTTTTTTTTTACGAAAATTATCTTACTGTGTTTATGGCAATGTTTTTCGTTAATTTTAATTTTTTGTTACTATAATTAAAATGAAGTGTAGTGCAATGCAATTGAGTTAAATTAACTTGATGCTATTTTAATTTCCTTTTTAAAGCTTTAAATAAATTTTAAAACGTTTTGGTTCAAAAATTCGAAAATAATGAAAAAAGAAATAAAAAATTACTATATAAATTACTATATATTATTACTATAATCTATATAAATGTTTATGACATTATTATGTAAATCTATTTCTGTTAATATTTATGTAGGTTTTTAACTCGTTTTCCATCAAAAATGAAAAAACGGACGATACGTTTTCATTTTCTGTGTCCGTTTGTCTGTCGCGTACTTAAATGCTTATAATTAGAATTACTATACTAGTTGGCAAATTTTGATCTTTTAGTTACCAAAATAAGCGCAATCTGGTTCACTTTTAGCTAAGCCGAAGAGTAAGTCTCTTCAAGCTTGGACAATGAAGTTATATATAAGCTCCAAACCGGCGAAGGGTCTAAATTATTTTTATATAAAATTTATGTTATTTAAAATTTTAAAATTAATAAATTCTGATGAAAGTTAGTTAGATGGATATCGATAAAATAAAACTAAAAAAATGGAAAGACCCCGATTGTGTCCAAGGATACGAACTGAGAAACATAAAAACATAAAAAGGAATTTTAGTACCGATTATGTCTAAGGATTCGATTGAGGGACTGAAATTGGATTTCAATGATTGTTGGTACATGAACAGTTAGCAATATTGGAAAATTAAAAAAAGTATTCGCAAAATATTTTAAATTCAAATGTTGAAAGTGGCTTCAATTTACATATTCTAGTATTTAGAAAATATAAATACTAGAGCTAGGATCATATCGGATTTTTTTTTGTATTTTAAATTTAAAAACGTATCACGTTTAGGTGTACAACCTCACCCAAAATCCCATACATATAATAAAATTATATTTTAATAATAAATAAAACAATTAATCTCATAAAGCCTATAAATAAATATCTCGGTTACTAACCTTCTTAGAATATTGTTTTTCTTAACAAGGAATTATGCAAATCAATGTATAAAATAAAATATACTTAACTATTTTTTTTTTTGTTAAACAAAATTTCAATGATAACATTTGTTTTAGGCAATCATAATATTTATTGCTTAAATTGATAGAAGCAAAAAAAAAATGATTATTATAGGTACGACAAAAATTTATGTTACTAAAATATTTGCTTTGGGCACTTTACTAAATGAACCATTACTATTGCACAATATAAAATTTAACTAAATATTCCCTGTAAGCTTAGGAATTTGAAAAAAAGGAACTATTCAGTTGTCATGTTTGCTTAATGTTATAGATACACACATGCATTATCTAGGTATAAATTTATGTGTTTAACAATTTTCTAGATATCCTTTAAAAGTAAAAAAAATATTTTTCATTCTCTTGCCAACTGTCTCTAATTCAATTTTATTATAAATTGTTAAAATTTTGGGCGAAATTAATTTGTGTTTCTCATGAGCTGTTTTAAATTTAATCCAATATTTTTTGTTTATATTTAATTTTAATTTATTTCAATGTGGTGTTAAGTGCTATAATATATCGATATTAAGGGCTCGTACATGTAGAGTAGGTCAAAAAATTATTAAAAAATTAGATTTATTTCAATTGATAGAAATTAAATTTTTGCCCGATATTTTGAAGAAACTCAAATAATTAACTTATGTGTATATGTATATTGCGATGTAGCTTCTCATCTTACGACTGTTAACCCAGAAATCATTATGCTTCACTATTTTTTATTCCTCTAATTTTTCATAGAACAGATTATATTAAAAAAAAAATACCTACATAGTTTCTTTTAATTCAATAATTCTTTAGCATGATTTTGTGCTTAAAATGGTTGGCTCCAAATTTTTCGCAATTCTTGTTTTTGTTAAATTTTCAGAAAATAATAAATTTCCGAAAATAATAAAGGTTATAAATATAAAATAAGTTCGAAAGAAAAATCATCTCAAAAATATATCAAAAATATATCAAAAATGTATCAAATATAAAAACATTAAGAATCTATATATATCTAGGCTTAAACAGCATTAAGATTTTGTCTACGGATGCATTCAGTTTTTATGTTTCTATCAAAAATATTTAACTTTTGAACTTGAAACAAGTTCAGTTTTCTGTGGAAATTGATCTTGATCATTTCGACTACAAAATCATAACATTTAATCAGTCAAAATAGATCAGCTTGTCAAGTCAATTTCTACTGATGATTTTTTTATAACCAATTCAATTCATAGTACATAACGTGTGCATAATATACGTAAATGTATATTATAGTGTAGGTGTTATTAATAAAACAAAAAATAATTTATATTTTGTAATATTTTATTTCATATTGATTGGATAATTCAAAATAAGAAAATCAAATTTACCATACATAATTCCGAAGATTTATATTTTTAAATTAACAAAAAATATATCTATTTTTATTGTTGAGAAGGCAGAAAACTTAAAATTTGCTTTAGATTTCTTTATAAAAAAAAAAGAAGAAAAATAATAAAAGGAAAAATTTGGATTTATTTAATAAATTTAATATAAAATCTACCAAGAAGAAGAAACTATGATATAAAAAAAATATTTCTAGATATTTTTTTTAAATTTCATTTATGTATTAATGAAAAATAAGAAAATATCCTTTATCTCTCAAAAATTGTTATAAAATTTTATTGCAACATTGACAAGGGTCAAAATCATTTTTTTTTTTATTTTATTTTATTTTATAAATTATTGTAAAGTATATATTTTTCCTTTTTACAATTGATTACAATAAAAGTCACTATAAAAGGACGATATAATGTTTTCATAAAATCATTTTTACTTTAAAAAACATTCATTTTCCAAAACCAAAATAAAAACATTCATAAATATGTATAAATGTTATATGAAATTTTTAAGTAATATTGAATTGAGTTAAATATTATATTGAATTTTTTTAATAGATTCAGAATTATAAAGTTTTTTTAATATTGTTATAAGTGTTTTAGTTCCTAAGTATTGTATAATATTAGTTTTTAATAAGATTAATAATATGTTTGTTTCGATTCGATTTTGATGTTTGATTAGATTACATTAACACGTTTATTGATAGACTTCGTCAATTAATAAAAGATCGTTCATTTTCTCTTCTACAATTTCTGAAAATCATTAACTTTTATAAACTCTATAAATGTGATTTAAAAAAATTCTCTTATTTTGGTTTTAAATGGCACTAAAGTTGAAGTACCTTGAAATTCAAAGTAATAGTTGTATTTCTAAAAAGTTAAACTTCCACCTACACCTGCCTTCGCTTTATTATTGATGATTAAAAGCTGTTTCAGACATATTGAATAACACAATTATTCAAACATTGGTTGTATAAAATAAATAATCAATTTTACCGCCAATAAATGTCTAATAAAATAATGAAATGTCTCTGTATACATAGATGTAAGATTATTTAGGACAAGATAATTTTGTGCACAAAAAAAAAATGCAACAAAAAGTTGTTCATATGACACAAAAACTTTCCGTCCAAATTTATTATGGTATCGTCTTCTTAATGTTCAACTATAAAACTTTTTGATGAAAAAATTAGTGTTATGTGCTTACTCTCAAAGATACCCAGACTACAAATTTATTTTGACACCACTTTGATAATAAATTTATTACGGATAAGTTATTATAAAACTTATCATATTAATAGATACTGTGAATATAATGCAGGAAAGTATGAATTACATAAAGTGTATTATTATATAGGTGTACTATGTAGTTCTGTAGTGAGACATCTTAAAAAAAAAAAAAAAATGAGATAACGTCTAATCCTGATGCATTATTTATTACTCTTTCTGATTCTGCAATGAATTTGCTGCAAAAAGGGCAAATAACTTTGTACGAACCTAATATGTTTTCGAAAAAAAATGTATTTTCGGACAAGGTAAACTGAAAATTAGTATGACACTTAAATAATTATAAACAAAAACTTTTCTATAGAAGATTATTGTTTTCTTTTTTGAATGTCGTTGCAGTGGATGATTTTCAAAATCAAACTAGTTACTAGCCTTGAATAATAAATGCATTATTTATATCTGGAATCACCAATAATATCAAAAAATTAAAGAAATTATTTGTTGCCTTTTTGTTATGCTAATTTGATTCCTAAAACTCATACCGATGAAAATAGTGGTTAAAATATTGAGGATGATGATCAAAGCGATTGTGAAGCTTATGAATTAAATAAATTAAATAAAAATTTTTTCACAAATAAAAATTATTTTTTATATATTATGTACATATTTAGGGACATTTCATAATTTTATTTTAAATTTCCAGTTTTTATAAAAACACATTTTACAATTTTTTTTATTGTCAATTATTTCAAAATACGAATTTTTAAGATGTCTCACTATGGAACTAGTATAGCGATATATTAGTGTTAACCTTTACATAATAAATATTTTTATGAATGCAATATTTTATAACTTTAGAAATTAAAATTGTTATACAAAATATGATAAAGGAAAAATTTTATTTCCAAAATAAGCCTTTTCTATATGTTCGTAATCCCAAAACACAATATATAGTTCCTTGAGAACTATAAAAACAACTTCTTTGGAGAAAATTTTTAAGAACTTAATAAACCCAGGTGTATTATTTTGATAATTTAAAAATAAATAAATTATGCATAAATTAATTAGATTGGGGACATAAAATATTTTTGACGGGGGAAAAGAAATTTAGTTAAAATAAGAAAAAAAAAATTTTTGTTTTACTAATTTGTCATGTTTCTTTGAAAATAAAATTATTTTTTAATATTTTCACATAAAACAACAAAAAAATAGATCTCAAGTTATTTAAAAAGATGAAAGATGAAGAATTTAAAAGATGAAAAGTACTTAACCTTAGAAATACTATTTAAATATTTTCGAATACTATTTAAATACATCTCAGAACCACGTAAACTACGGTCAAAACCACTTAAATAATCTAAATGCCATGATGTCAGGTCTGAACTTCGCTATATTTTCAATATGAACAACATAATTCATTAAAATATTTTTTTTATGAAATATCAATGCTTCTAACCGAATCATAACAATAATTTGAACCAATACCAAAAATTCTTGTTCTGGAGAAATTACATATATTTTTAATTTTAAGTAGGTAAATAAAAAAAATGTTTTTTAATGGAGAGGCAGTGTAGATAGATAGATAGACTAGAACTACCTAAGAAAGACAAATTTGAAATCAATATTACGGTAAGTTGTTCTAGTGAGCTTGTTAATAATCAAAAATTGCAAAATTACGTGATTGTTTTATTCAAAATATTATATTTCTATTTGGAACTTAAAGTAATATGAAAGAAATAAAAAAAAAAAAAAAAAATTCATCAGCAGCCGCCAAAATGAATAATTTTCTTCATTTTTTAACTTTATTTTTATTAAGAATGACGTTTTTTTTTTTTTTTGGGTTCGAAATTATATCAGGATCAAAAATAATAATAAAAGTTAGTTAGAAATGGGAATATGAAGTTAGAATAAAGTTTATTTTAATGGAAAAACTTTTTCAACGTTTAAATGCAAGATGAAAATGGTATTCGGTAAAATAATCAGAATTTTAGGTATTTTGGGGAAAAAAATTTATTTTATTATAACAAAAAAAAAAATTAAATAAAATAAAATTTCAAACATTCTTTGCTCCGCACAAGAAATAATAAACTTGTATATATATATATAATTTTTAATAAATTAGATTTACGCGAAACCTAAATCTCATCACTATAATATTATGAATACCTAATTTATTTATTTTTTTTTTCTTCTCTTTCTCCATTTATTATAAGCCATTTATTTTGAAACTGGTTTAACTCATTTCGAAAAAAAAACTTACCTAATTTTTTTTCAATTTTTGACAATAGATAAAAATGTAAATGCACTTAGAACTTTTTCAAAATAAATATCTTGTAAACATTTCTATTTAAGAATCACAAGTTTATTTTAAGTTTAATCTCTTTTGAAATCTCTTTCAACATTTAAACATCCCTTAATAATATTTAAACCCTGTACGGTTCACATAATAATTTTAATAAATTTCTTTTAATTTTAAAAAACGTATATGACATAAATGTATATAAACAACATGATAAGCAAATCGTATTATCATCGAAATAACTATACTCATTATAAATCATGTGAATAAAAAAAATTATTGATGGTTTTAAAAGATTTTTGCCCCTAAATTTTCTACCAGCTGTATGAAAGTTTTAAAATAATTTATGAAAAGTATTCGAAAATTAATTGATATTAAATATTTTTGATGAATTAATACTTGTGGTGAATAAAATGCTCAATTTATCATGCTTTTACTATAATAATAAAAAATAATAATACAAAAATATAACTTAAACCATTTTCAAAACAAATGGTACTATGTTTCTCGTCTTTTTAGATATATTTCTTAGATAAAAGATAAATAGAAATAACCTCTTATTATTTTTTAAAATGAAAATAAGAAAACAAGCATCTGTAAATATAGAAAAAAAAAAGAAAAAAAAAAAAACGTGAAAATTTCATATTTAGGAAAACATAAAAATCTCATTTTGAATACAAATAAGAATAAAATTCGTGTACATATCCTTCAGCGAAACTTTTACTTTGAATGTTTTGGTTATTTGTCTTAAGGATTTTTTTTTTTATTTTGTTTTCTTTATTCTTTTTCGTTCTATCTATGTTTTTATTTTATTTTGTACAATATTTTTCTTTTTAAATTTATTAAAAACATGTTATAAATTATGACATTTTACTTTAGCTTGGAATCATTTGAATCAAAGCATTAAATAAAAAAAATTTTTTTTTAACGTTAATAGTGTTAGCAAAAGTTAATAGGAAATTTTGGAAATTCTATATATCACAGCCTCGAACAAAATAATTGAAGTGCAAAAATTTATACAAAATTTTGAATCTTTTTTTTTTATATAAGTAAACTATTGAACTGAATTGAGTGATGAATTCAAATCTTTCCCCGAATAACCAAGGCAAATACATTTAAAGTTTTCAAGAGTCAAACATGAATACTATATTTACCTTGCATTGCAATTATGGGAAATAAACAAACACTTTAATCTGTTATTTCTTAAGAAACTCGTTATAAAGCAGACGTAAGAAAATAGCTTTAAACAGATGTAAACTTAAAAGAAAATATTTTGCAACCTTTATCTTAAATATAACTTCATTTTTTCAAATTAAAATTGAATATGTTATTTTATTTTCAGATATTATACATGGAAAATTGGATCAGAAAAACAGCCAGCTAGAAGTGGATTATGCTTTGGGACGTGATATTGGTCCCGGTGATATTAAAAAAATATCAGCAACATTGCAAGAGTGGTGTGAATCCTGTGAAACAATACTAAGTACAATTGAAGAACAAATAACCAGGGCTAATTCAGAAAAATCAAAGCGAATTAAACACAAAGAGCTAATTGAACAAGAAGTGAGTTTTGGATACGTAAATATGTCGATAATATTGTTATTTTAAAATATATAAACTCATCATTGTCTGCAATTTTCATAAGTTTATTTTATTCCTATTTTATTATCTTACATATTTTTGAAATTTAATCATCATTGAAATTAAACATCTAACGCTTGTCGACAATCTATAATTTATTTATATTGCACCAACCGAACTGTTTTTTCATTCTTTTACAACTAAAAATCTCTAGCCCACTCTTCGGTGTTTTTTTTTTTGTTGTTCAAAATATTCATATTTGAACTATTTTCATTCATTAATTTCTTCTTTTTTTTTTTAGATTATAAATTTGAAAAAAGCTCTTAAGACTCAACTTAACGATGTGGAAGAAATAATTCAATGTGAACCACGAGAATCAACTTCCGGCCAAGAAAACCGTAAAAGATCATGTAGATCAAAATCAGCTAGACCATCTGGTAAGTCGTGGTTCAAGCAATTTACATAAATTGGCCAGCGAAAATTCATCTTAATATATTATTATTGCTAAAATTAAAATTCATTTTTAAAAAATTTGATTCATAACTTTTGAAAGAATAACCAATGAAAAGCTTTTTTTAATATGTAATAAAAACATTTTTTTTTTTTTGAATTTAATAAATACAAAAATTCGTAATTAAAAAAAAAAAGAAGCGAAAATTAACATAAAAACTATTTTCTATTTAGTCTTTTTTCTATCTTTTAGGTTCTGGTGTGAAACTTCATCGTTAAAAATTTTATGAATTAAAAAAAAAAAGAAAACAAACAATACGAAAAAAGTTTTTTATTTGTTTTTTTTTTGATGAAGTTTTTTTTTGACATTTTCGGAAGAGTGCTTGAAGTCCAAGTCAATTATCAAGTTATCAATATAAGTTTATTTTCTTTTTTTTTTGTTTATTTAAAACGTTCTATTTTTATAAGAAATAAATTACAATTGAATTAATTTTTTAACAGTTCTTTTTAGTTACATTGAGAAAAAATTCGAAAAGAATCCATAGAGTTTTTCAGCTAAAAATATTGGATTTCGCAATTTGAATGAGTGATGAGCCTATTTTTAATCTCAATAAATATTTTTTATTGTTGGGAAGCTTACAATCTAGAAATCTACAATTGTAAATATTGGTGGAAAGTGTTTATTAAGATTTTTAAGCTTTTTTAAAACAGAAAATTGTTCATCAAAGACTTTCGATGATGCGTTCCCGGTATAATTTATCATTGAAAAATGTGAAGAATCTTTTCATTTTTTTGTGAGCAGTGAATAAAATGTTTGAAATAAAAATTATCCGGTAATCGAAAAGAGATACGATTTTTAGAACATGACAAAGAAATAAATGTTAATGTCGCATTCGCAAAACAATAATTAATTTCTATTAACCGAAAGAAACAATAAATTATTTTTGAGATGTAATTTATAAAAGCAAAAACAGCATATAATCAATAACACCAAAAAACATTTCGAAAAAGCAACTCAAATTCTTTGTTAATGATACTATGATGTTCCTATAGTGCCTGATTCTAATATGCCTATTTGCATTTGTAAAATAATTATTAAACTGTTTCCCAAACAATTTTCAAGATAATTTTAGATTCTACTACAATATGTAATACAGCCACGTTAATGTTGGCTTAGAATTAGAATTAGAGATAAATTCGTACATAATTTTAATAAAATTGCCTAAGTATGATGAAAGTCAAAAGATTTAATTAATTTAAATACATTTTTTATTTGTATAGAACTCTAATTTTCTGAAATCTAGAAAGATTAGTTTAGAATATATTATATTAAAAAAAATTCAATAAAATTTTATTTACTCCAACTTTATTTATGTAAAAGTTTTCCTCAAAGGTGCTTAATGCTTATAAATTTGCGTAGGCTTACATAAAATCAATATAAAAATTTATTTTCAACTATATTGTCCTCAAATTTTTTTATATATTAATTTATATTTTATTTGTCCTATGAAAAGGAAAAAATTATCTAAAAATCTAATTCTTATATTGTATTATATTGATTTTTTGTGTATTGTTGGATAATATAAATGTACCTATGTATATAGAATATTTACGTTGAATGAAAATTACGCCTAGAATAAATAGAGAAGAATCCAATAATATTGAATGTTTTCAGAATGCTGAAAACTCGAAAACAATCACAAATTTTTTTTTTTAGCTATTTCCTCAATTTGATGCCTATACAATAGAACGATAAATTTTATACATAAATTTGAAATGCCATCATTTTAGAATATTGGAAAATAAAATTTGTTTAACTGAATTAACTTTCTTTTGAGCCTAATAAAAGTATTAGGCTAAAAAATTAATTCTCATTTTATGTAATTTTAAATTTTTTACATAGTTCATATAGATTTATAGAACATTCCAACAGTTCAAATAATTTTCATTTATTTTTCCAGAAAAAAGTCTTCTGATTTCGAATAAGCTATAATAAAAAAAGTTCCTTATAATTAGTTTATCTAAAATCGGTCACGGAAAAAAAATCAAATTTTTTTCTAGTTGACGTAACGACACTTTATAATATGCCCGTTCAACTACGTATTTTTAAACAGACCTCCAATTATTTACATTTATGTGGTTTTTCATTTTCATAGTTTTTCTTTTTGTGAAACCTTATTGCTTGTATTGTTATACAAGAATAATTTCAACTAATTTCGATTTATTTCTATTTGTAGTTGTTCATAACAATATTCATATTACGTTTTTGTGGAAAATTTATTTTGTCAACAATGAATAATTTCTTGAAATTTGAAAGCTTAATTTGATATAAATTAAGTTAATTAAATGTAAAATTTTCTTTTGTTCATGCTTTCAACAGCAGTTTCAAACTTTTTAAAAGTTTTTTGTTTATTAAAAAGTTAAAAACTATTTTTTATCATGTATTTTTATGTAATTATTATTTTTTTTTTAATTGTTATTTAGCAAGATGCAAAAGCAATGTTAATATGTATAACATTTTTATAACATAATGAATGTTCAATAGTACTTATGGGAAATAATAAGTTTTTGAGGATTCAGAGTTTAAACCGAAATATGAGCTAAAAGTTGAAAGTATTTTTAATCCTTTTAATAAAATATACGTATTTGTGAAACAAATAATTGGTAATAATGATGTGAAAGTTGAATTTATGAAGTTTTTCCTTGGATCAACTTGAGCAACTATTCTATTGTACGATTTTACACGTACATCACATTATAATTAAATATCTTAAAAACTTAGATAATGGAGGTATTAAAAAGTTTTTTTTCTTTATAAAATTAAAGTTTTACCATTTTTCTTTTTGATTTTTGAATTTTTTAGATTCACATCTGCAGTCAATATCTGTACAGTGTATAATATTCTCGTAATACATATAACATATTTATTATATGCTGTTAAAAATGGTAAAAATCTTAAGTTCTTAAAAATTTCAATGCTTGTTATTCAATCTAAAAACCAAAGAAATAGAGGAAGTTTATAACATAAACTATTTTTTTTTTTTGTGGAAAATAAAATTAATATTAGAAATGTTTTCATTTTAACTTTAAAGAAAATTAACAACTGATGTTAAATTAATATTTTTTTTATTCCATCTATGCTCTTACCTTAAATTTAATCTGTGCTCTCTTATTCTTTGAAATTCTTTCATGACGATGATGATGATGAAATTTAATACGGAAGAGTTCTAAATTTTTCTAAGACGGAAATAATAAAATTTTGATAGTATTGCATATTCTCATTTACTAATGTTTACTCCAGGGTAAAAAAAAATTAAAAAATTATAGAAATTTCTTTATTTCTCTTTAAAAATTTTCATATCATTAGTGTATCCAGTTTTATATTTATAAACCTTTTTATGAATATTAATAAATGATTCCACCTTAGTTTATTTTTCTATTAAGTTGTATTTATTTTTTTATTTTAATTTAAAATAAATTGATTTTTTTTTGTTACATTTTATAATTTTTCTTGTGATTTTTTTTCTTTTCAGGTTGCATGTGAATTTTCCTTTATTTTTTTATATATAGAATTTTTCCCTATAAATACAAAATTTTATATTGGAAAAGCTTTAGGGATTATTTTTTTGTATAATTTTTTTTTTTTTTGCTTACCAATTTTATTTAGATTTAAAGCATTTTTTTTTTTTTATGTTGTACCATGTTAGTTTTCCCAAATCTATAGGGCTTCAATAACATACAAAAAAAAAAGTGAATATTATTGAGTTTTTTTATTCCTTAAAATCGGTTTTTTGTTTTGTGTGTTGAATTTTGAATGAATATCTTCTCAACAATGAATATGTTCACAAAACAAAAGTAATAAACTTTCATGATTAAAGTTCATATTCTTTTTGTAATAAAATTTTTGTAAAAAAAATTATTAACTGCATATGAGTAGTCAATTATTTTTCATATATAGGTCTAGTCTAGATTTTGTTTATTTTTTGTTTCCATTGTAGCTTGTTAATTTAATAAAAATTAGAAATATAGTATATAGGTACGCAAACTTCGAGTGTACTATTAACTACAGTGATAGTTGGCCGAAAGTCTTATTTTAAAATTGTAATTCGATGAAATTGATTTGAAAAATGAAAAAAGAAAAATAATTTCGAACATGAATCACTTCATCTTTAATAGCGAAGTGAGTACAAAAGTATAGTAACATTTTGAATATTATCTTATTGTTTTTTACCATTACTTCTCGTAAATTTTTTAAATAAATCATGAGTGAAACGGGACAATATCTAAATTTATCAAAATGCTAAGTTTGTTGTTCCAAAACTAGTAAGTAAAGTGTACTTACTTACTCTTTTGTTTATAATTTTTTGGTTTTCTACAAAAATATTGCCATTAAATTATTCATTGAACTCTTAATACATATTTCCATCTTCTATGTATAGCAACTAGCAACTAAATTACAAACGTCAGAAATTAAAATTTCACATTAATATATATAACATATTTTTTTACACTCGAGTTTTTAAAGTTAAAAGTTTTATTTTCAGTTTTCTCTATTCTATTCGTACATTTTTATTCAAGTATGGTATTTATCCAATAATAAGCCTGAATTCAAATGTAAAAAGTATTAAGAAGTCGTATCTCTCTCTCTGATGATTTTAAATTTGTCTCATTTAATCTGAATTACATAAAACTTTATTAAGTAATGAATGATGTAGACTGAATATTTGTTATCATAAGATTTTAACTAAAAAAAATTAAACTAGAAATAATATTCTTATCGATTGAATCTGGTTAACAAATTGGAAAACTAATATTCACATGCCGTATTATAATTTCAAATTCAGATTTGCTAAGTCGTCATTTAAAAAAAATTTGAAGATTTAATTTTGAATATATACTTCAATGATATCCATCTACAAAATAAAAAACAAACCAAAATCAAGCCATGGCCACAGGACACTTGAGCACTAGAGCTTACCATATGATGTAAAAAATTTGAAGATTTGACTGAAAATTGCTAGTCACATTTAACAATGAAACCACCTTCCAAGGTTGTTTTCCGATTAAATCCCCATTAAATTTATTCAAATATGTGGATTTACAGATTTGCTACATAGAAGAAAAAAAAATCTTTTAAATTTTTTTTCATTTTCTTATACTGATTTCATTTGCATACATAATGCTCCATAGTTCATCATCATGAATTCACTTTGCTTTCCAAGAAAGAAAAAAAAGCAATAAAAATGGATAAATGAATGAAATGGAAACAAAATAGGGTTAGGTTAGGTACGTATATTATGCTCAGGTTACACATATATTCTGCTTTGAGGGTGAAATCAATGTTTACTCAAAACAACTATTAAGCAAAAAAAAAAAAAGTAACAGCTGAGATTTTTGGGGGAGATTTTTTTTTTTATTTTTTATTTAAAATTTTATTAGATTTTTGATTTTATTATTTTTTATTTTTTTATTATGAAAAAACGTATATAAAATAAAATAAATCAATGTTATGCAAATGAGCTGTTGATGAACGTTATCAAATACTAATTTAAGATACCTATTATATTGCCAGATAAATAAATTATTAGCTTTATATGCAAATGAATTTATGAGAAATTTAATAAAATCAATAAAGAAAATGAATTTTTTTGGAAATTTTTATTTAAAATTCATTTTTGCAAATCCTAATACAAAATGAATTTTTTTTATTTTATTTTAATTTACGGATTATTTTCTTATAGGTATATATAATAATACCATACAAATATTGAATTGCAAATATTTTGGTATTTGAAAAATTCAAATAAATGTATATAAGGTGTTAGAATCATTAAACTTCAATGATGGTTTATCTTAATTTTGTTCAATTACGCTCAAAACTCGTTTTAAATACAATTTTTAACTACAGCAATTTAAAGAAAGCTGAATTCTTTTTCACCTAGGAATTTATTTTGATGTATTTAATCAGACTATTGAAGAGATCTGTGTTCCTAATAAAAATCAGTAAAAATCTCTAAATGTAATTTTATTTGGCCAAAATATAAGTAGTTTTAGCCAAAACCATAGTTTCGAATTTAGTTAGTTTTGTTAATTATTTAAATGAGAATACTACCATTCCAAGCTCATTTTTCTATTGTATGCATGGCTAAATTCTATAACTAATTTTTTTTCGAAGAATTTGGACCAATTTCATCAAATTAAATTTTCTCAATTATATTTGAATTAAATTCATATTATATGACTTTGTTTTAATTCATTTTAAGTTTTTTTTTTCAACATTTATTTTAAGTTTTCAATAAATTTAATAAAATATTTTAATATAATAATATTGTTTTCTTTTAATCTGATTATTACGTTCCGAATAAAATTATATTCTTTTTATAAATTCATATTCAATTATTTAGGTTCCAGAAAAATATTTATTTTTCATTTTTTAGGTATACATGTATTTTTATTTATTACAATTAAAATGACAGTCATTATTTAGTTGTCGTCTGTTCATAGATCAATTTGGGATCCCTGTGTTCAATATAAATATTATATTCGCATATATACTCGTAGTAATTTATACAGATAATATTTCAATTGAATCATAAATATTTTCATAATTTAATACAAAAAAAAAAACAGAGATTGATGAGTTTTTTTTTTTTTTCTAATTTAAGGATAAAGCATCTAATCACAATATGTATTTAAACATAAAAGCTTTTTGTGTTTTCATTTTATGACTTGAATGTGGTGTAATCAATCATAAATTCACGCAATCATTCACACTACTTTGAAAGGTTTTTTTTTCTTGATATATCAATTGAATGTTATTAACAAACAATAATAATTTAAATAAGTTTAAAAAAAAAAATAGAAATAATTTTTGAAATAACTTTGTTAAGAGTATTATAAGTATATAAATGTAAAAAATATTATGTTTTAAATATACATAATAACTTAATTATTAATATTTTGTTTACGACTGTGGAAGCTAAGGACTTCAAACTTAATAAAAGCTTAAATTAAAATATTTTAAAACGGCTCTTCGAAATTTGCTCGTGTAATAATTTGGACGTACGTAAATGTTGAATATAAAATCTACTGTACACTGTGAAATGTTATTAGATATGTGTACAGAAAGGGTTCTTTTTGCAAAAATGATGAAAATTGTGAATTTTAAATACGATATTTAATATTCTTTTATTTTATATTATATTTTATAATATCTTCTTATAATACTTTTTTATATTTAGTTGCTAGTATTTATGTTTAGTTTTATAACTTTTTCTTAAAAATATTCCATATTATAGAAATAAATTCATTCAACCAGATAGGAAATATTTTATTTTTTTCTTTTTTTTTTGGCAAAAAATTAGTTAAATAAAATTTACATATTCCTATGTATATAACGATTATATGAAATGTCCGTTCATTTATAACGTTTATACGCACTTATGATTATGTTACTACATAGATACAGATAAAGTGAATTGTAATCTTCTTCTAAAACTAATTCGTATTTATTTATATACATAAATTTTATTATTTTTTAACTCGTCAGCATTTTATGTTTAACATTGCACCATTGTATGTTATATATATTCTTATAGTGATATCTCAATTATAGTTACATTTCACTATTAAGGTTCCAATGTATATTGTTAGAATCTTACACGTAAAAAAAAATTTGTTATTCATTTTTATGATTTTGTTATAATACAACATACATACATAATTTTATTGAAATTTTCTTATTATTAATGATTTTTGAGAGAAATATTATCATTGATTAAGAATACAGAAAGATTTAGCTAACCATCTTTCTGTATTCTTATTCAATGATATTATCTATTTGATTCCATTGCTAGCCAGGGCCGGCTTAGGAGCGATGCAGATGTGGCAAATGCATATGGCGCCATAATTTAGGGGCGGCAAATTGACCGAATTTTTTTACGTTTTTTTTAATTTTATTTAAATAATTTAAAAAAAAATTAAAAATTATAAAATGTAATATATATTAATAATTTGGCTAATATTAATACAAAATATACATAAGGCTAATATCTATATAATAATAAATATTTTGCATATCTTTAGCTGTTTATAAGTTTTTTCATCCATATGGTTTGAGTTCGACCTAAATTCATATGGTTTGAGTTTGTATAAATTCCATATGGTTTGAGTTTGAGGAGCTAAAAATTATTAAAAAGTTTAAGAAATAATATGGGGGCGGAGAAACTTATATGTGCACAGGGCACCGCAACTGTTGAGCCGGCCCTGTTGCTAGCCTAAACATATCTCAAAACGATTCTACTCCTATATAACTAGAACAAACTGTAAAATAAAGAGCAAGACGATAATAAAACAGGCTCAAGATGCCGATTTACTAATTTTCATAGTGTAATAAATGAAATTTTTTTATAAGTAATGCTCGTTGTCCTTATATCCTTATATAAATATGAAAACAGAACGTTTTCGGGTAAGTAATACAAAATTCGATTCAAATTTGAAGCACTACTGAATAAAAAAAATAGTGGTTTTTTTATTATATCTTTATGTAAAAATAATTTGTTTTTCATATCTCTATTTCCTCTTTTACATAATGTTTTGTTTTTATAAACATTAAATATTTAAAAAAAAAGAAAATTTATTTTTTTCTTTATTTTAAATAAAATTTATTAAATATTTGAGATAACATTAGCCGTCATGGTATAGTCGTATTGCCATTATCCTACGGCATGTTCGATCGTGGCGTGGGTTCGATTCCTTCGTCGAACTCGAATTTATGTTAATTTTCTCAATTTGTTAACTTGAATTAAGTGTTGTATCTGTTGTATCGGTTGTAACTACAGTGCACATAGCGACATGCGTTCTAATTTTTGTATGATATTGTATATTTTTTCTATTGAAGCATAAAATGATAAGAAATAAAATTTATTAATAAATAATCAGTTTTTTGCGAGAAAGCTGTTAAGTTCGATTCAGGCACCTTTCTTTTCTTTTTTTTGATAATTTTCCAATATTCAATTTTATTACTTTTTTTTAAGATGGAGCTGCCTGCCATTAGAAATATCTTAATTAAATGTAGTATTAAATACTTATCTTTAACTTATTTCTACATTAACATGAACTATATTTGACTGCCTTTACCTATACAGAGAAATATAGTACGGTATGAATTTTTAGTATGAATAATAACAGCACTATCGTTCAGCTCCATTTCTATGCAATACTATGAAATGAAGCTAATCCACACAAGTTTTTTCGTACTTAAAAATGTTGTATGCAATTATTCCTTTGTGTATTCTATGTTACTATGTGCTTTAACTCTATTCGAGCATAAAAATAAAAACTTACAGGTGAGAAAGAAGGTACATCATAGTTTATATATTATTGTTTAAATATTAAAACTAATTATAATTTTCACAACAAAACAACATAATTTTGAACAAAATATTATTACAGCAATTTTTTTTTATTCTTGTGATTATTATACCTGTTGATCAGATTTTATTTGCGTTATTTAGATTTAATTATAAATTTTTTTTTTCTTCTTCTTAAAATTTATTTTAAATGGTTGTAAATGTTATTAAAACGATAATATGCGTATTTTATTTTGTACACCTACTGGAATTATTTTTGCCAATTAAAGAAAATTTTATTAGTGTTTTTGATTAAAAAATTATTTTGAATATCCTAAGGCTATTGTTTATTCTTTCATTAAGAAAAAAGGTTTAATTTTAATTTTTTTTTTGTAATGACAGTTGAATGAAACGTCTTAGGTATATATCTTTTCAAATAGATATTATATAGTTAAAGATACATTGTGTGTAGTGTAAGTATAATAACCTAGATTTTATCTTTATTTCGGAATAGGCGCGGAACTCAGTGGAAGCAAAGGAATCAGTGCTTCTGAGCCCCAAAGGTTGTTTGGGGGTTTTGAAAAAGTTAAATTTTCATTTTAGGTCGTTATATTATAACTTGGTTACGACATTAAATTCTTAATCATCGCAAGAAAACTTAAAGTTATTCAGTTTAATGGCTATTGAGGTTAATGAAGCGAATAACTCAAATATTTATGAATTTATTGATGATGATAAACTGAAAGAAAACATTTTGTATGATTTCCTGTCCATCGGTTTTTATTTAAAATATTATTTTTATTACCTTATATGTATTATGTATGTATGTATTAAAACAAGTAAATTGTTAATTTTTTTCGCAAAACTAATATTTACTAGAGGGACTAAAAAGGCAAACGATTTTCTGCTTTCCGGCCACGACCAACAAAGCTCTGTGCTGAGGAAAATCATATGATTAAGTTTTTACATTGATGCTCAATGAGTTTTTTTTTTCTCAACTTGAATTTTCTTTATTTGAATACAAAAAAGAAATTGCAGTGATTAGCCACATATAAACAATATGTAACCACCTACTTAATATGTATACAATGTTTTATGCAAATTTTAAAACTTTTTTTCTTCACAGGGTTTTGATGACTTAAAGAAGTCACTATATTTCAGAAGAAATATGCACATAATTTTGCATTTTAAATTCGATAACTTAGTATGTATTTTATAGGCCTAACTTATTTATGCACCACATTGTGAGTATTGATCCAGTCTACATTTTTTTTCTCTTATTGATTTATTTTTTGCCATTCATTTGAGTGATGATTAATTTATTTTTTTGCTCAATTTTGAAATTCTACATATAAAAGCAGAAAAATTCCTTTAATTTATTTATTTTTTTGCAATTTGTTAAGCCCTTTTTAATCTTTTCTTTTTGAGAGAATTTTACCCAGAATTAAACATTATGAAAACATTAAATTGATTTTGATAATGATGAAACAAAAAGGCAAAAGGTCAGTAAAAAAAAAATTGGATTTTTTTTTTGTTCTTAATGGAAATGATTATAATCTGATAAATATTCACCTACATTATATGTATATGTTTTGTATAAAAATATAATGTATGTTTTATGCTTTTAACTTTTATATATAATTAAAACAAGATTTTTTTCTTGATCAGAACCAAATTACGTAGAGAGTATTACCAACAGATTTTTGTAATATTATTTAAGTTTCAAGGCATATTTTTGGAAAATATCATATAATCCAACTAGGTACTAGGTAGGTTCTCTTAAATTTTTTTTCTCAATAATAAAAAAATCAGTTTTTCTAAAATTTTAATTAACATAAATTTTGAATTGCAACAAAATGTATCTATTCACTTCACTTTATTCCGAAAAGGGTGTAATTTAAAAATTTTTTTTTCCATTTTTACATATTTCTACATTGTATAATAAAAGAATAAAATTATTTGTGTTGTAAATAAAACAATTAAAAAGAAATGTTCCTTAGGGTCGTTTCTGACAATATTTACACAAACAGTTTTTATTTCAAAAATCTTTTCGGTTTCCTTTGTCAATATTCTGGGAATTAAAATATTTAAGATTAAAATTTTACTTCATTTGAAAATTATTTATAATTTTTATTTAAAAAAAGACACAAAATAGCTTCAAAATACCTAAGCACCTAGAACTCACCTACTAATGATAATAAAAGTAAAATTCCTTAAAGTAATTTTTTCAGAGAAAAACGAATTCCTTTTTAGGAACATAAATATGTTAAAATAGCATTTGTGTTGTATAAAAAAAAATCACATATTAAAAAAAAATCAAACGTATTTCGCGAGAATGAAACTTACATTCATAGTTGACTATTTTATAATGTTTGTGTTGCATTTAAGATAAAAAAACATATTATGAATATCTATCTGTGTTATAACTTATTTTGGATAATAATTTCAAGCTAGTCCTAGACCCGTGCAATCTTTAAATTTCCATAAATAAATAGAATATATTAACATTTCAAAAAGGTTATTAAACGAAAAGATATTAATCGAAAAAAAAGATAGAGAATATTTGTTTTATGGGTTAATATACTTAATTACCCAAATATATATACAATTAAAACTTTTGAAAACTTGAATTTACCTTCTCCTTTCAAGTCGAAGAGTGGAAACGAAAATTATCAGTGATAATAAGTGTAGAGCCTAGCTCCAACGCAGAAGAGGAAATATGGTTCTCTTTTCAACACTTGACGATCCTATCATATATTATTCGTTTATTTTTTTGAATATTGTGTTTGAAGTTGGCATTTTTTTTTTCTTTTTCTAGATTAGAGAAATCTCAATTTTTCCACATTAGTTTTTCAGAAAATGATAGGTGAACTTAAAATTCATCAATTAATTCAATAAATTAATGATAATTTTACAAATTTTAAAGGTTTCAAAAGATAGTTTTGAATAAGAATCACAGTGAAAAAATCTATAGACTCATACCTACATTTATACATACTCATAGTCATAGGTATGTTTTTATTACTCTTTTTCATAAAGTTTCTTTAAAAAAAATCATATCTTTTGTTTTTATACACCGATACTAGAAATTTTTAAAATTAAAAATTTCCTATACATATAAACCTCAAGATATTTGGGTTATGGTTGATTAGGCATCTTCTATACACAAACTTTTTAAAGATTTTTTTGGGCAAAAATAAACTTCGATTAAGATTATCTTTTTCTATTTATTTATTTATTTTTTTTAATTTGCTTCTCCATTATAATATTATATACACATAGGTATATAATAATAAAAAAAAGAAAAACAAATAAAATTTTTTATATAATTTTTTGTACGAAAATTTTTTGATTTATTACCAAAACATTATTTTTCAATATTTCACTCATTCTGACTTAAACATTTAGTATTCATTAGTGTAGAATCGCGGTTACCGTAAAGAAAAAAAGAGTATTCCAATTTTTAATGAACCTTTATGGGTTGATAAAGTGAATTTTGCAGAAATAAATTTAGATACTTTTTTACCTTTAAATATGAATGCTCTGAAGATATAGTGAGTGTCAATTAGATTAGAAAACTTCAATGAAATTATTTCTTTCTATTTAAAGTTAAACTTAAAATTATGGAAAAACTTCAGTTTTCTTTTTATAAAATTATAAGTTTACAGAACTCCTACAATTTCACATTTTTCGTATGTTAAAATCTTTAAAATAATTAATTTAAAAATATGCTTATAAAATTTCTTTATTAATAAAACTTCTGCAAAATTCAGATAAAAAATTTTCTTTTTTTTTAAACAATTTTTTTCTGTATTATTTGTAATTTCTAGTATAAAGAAACATGTTAAACGTACTACTATATGTATACGAACGTATTATGTGTTCATCAAATCAAAATCATCATAAATTTTCTAAAATGATCCTACTGGTTTTTGTATGACAATATTAAACTCATAAAATCAACAAAAATTTAATATTATCATATTTTATGTACTTGGAGTGTACATAATGTATATATACATACATATTTCTTTTTATTTATTTATACAGTCATATATAATATATATGAATATAAAGTCTCTTATGGCATAAACTGTGGAAGAAATAAATGATTTATTTTACATTATTTTTATATACATTTATATATATTATAAAACGATTTCACGAAATTTTTGTGAGTAAAAGAAAAACTATTTTTAGTTATTTTTTTTAGATTTTGGAGAATAAACTTCTGAATTTTCATTTTAGTTCGTAAATCACATTATGAAGTATTATGTATCTGAAAATGCAAAAATATTATAAAATACTTTAAAAATTTTATATTCGAAACAAAAAACTATATATGGATATTAATATATTTGAGACCACAGTGAGCACGATAAAATAATTCATTATTACATAATTTTTATCTGCCTTTTATCTAACGTTTCGTGAAATAACTTCTTTTTTTTTGTACATATTTATATATATACGAGTATATTAAAAAGAAACAATTTAGAACATAGGAAAAGATACACTTTATGATTTAAATACTGTAATAAAGATATTAGATTAATATTAAAATTTTCTTCCTAGTTACATAAATTTACGTATTATATTTTATACAATACCGTATATACATACAATATAAATATATATATTGTATTTTACCATAATTTATGATATAAAACAGAAAAAAAATGTTGTTTAAAATCAATAGAATTTTAATGTTTGATCATTGAGTGTTGTGTCGTTAGTTTGACACAATCAATTTATATGAATATGTCGCTTTTATCTAGCAACCCCAAAATAAATTGAGGAGATACTATTCATACTTACATATTCGTTATAGAAAAAAAAATGTAAAAAATATTTTCTTTAATTTCTTCTCATTTCATATTGATTGAATTAATTATTAAAAATAAATTTATTTGAAAGCTCAACTCTTTAGTTATAAAATTTTCTCGTTAAAGGTTAATATTTCTAGTTTTCTACTACATTACTATCACAAATCATAATCATATTTTATTTAATAATTTATGTAGTATATTTTTGGGAGCTTCAATAAGTTAGTGCTCATCGGTGATATACATATAAAAAATTCTAAAGGGCTTGACAGATGAACAATCCGACGACGACGACGACTTGTGACTGCTCAAAACATTGAAAGTTAAGCATACTAATGCGGGAAACTGCTATCAACAAGAAAAGGAAAATTATAAATTTGTACAGATCTCACATTCAAAGATTTCTTACATTTTTCTACTGAAAAGAAGAATTATTAAATAAATTAAGTTGAGAAAAGCAGATGCAATTTTCTTAGTAAGGAAAATAACATTTTATAAAATCACATTAAAGTTAATACGAATTTTCCTTTTATTTTTTTAATGAAACAAAGTGTTGAAGATTTTTTTTTTTTGTTTTGTTCTTTAATTTAAATATGAAAATAAAATACAATTTTCGTTTTATAAATTAAAAAAAATTCAATTCAATTTAACAAAAACTAAATAGATACAACAACTGTTCCAACTTCAGCATAAGCTTTAAATTTTGTAGAATCAACAATTTCTCTGGAATAAAATTTGAATACAGGAAATTAATTTAAAATTTAAATAAAAAAAAAAAAAAAGGAAAAATTTATATTAAAAAAAGGGAATAGAAAATAATTTTAAACTAATTTTTGCGCCAAGAAAACAATAAATTTTATTAGATATGTTATACGGAATTTAAAAAAAAATACATTTAAAAGAAAAGCACTATTTTCTCGTATGATAAGGAAGTACATATACATAATATATTATGTATAATAAGAAAATCAATTAATTTTAATATTTCTAGGATTAAAAAATTAGTCTATGAATGAATTTTTGTTAAATAATATTTTTCCTCTTTTTATTTAACTTATATATATAGTATTTTATTGTATACATACCCGTCGGTGTAAGCAGAATGAACTGATGTTGTTATTATTTCAACTTTATTTGAAATTTTTGAATAATGTTCTTTAATATTGATTTCTTGATCTTTTTTACCAAAATTTAAAATAATGACATATTTCTCACTATTAGACTTCTCTCTGAACAACAAAAAAAATAATTATTTAATTAAAATTTGTTTTTAATTTATAATATTTAGTTTTATATTATTTACCTTTTATAAATTAATATATTATCACCAATAGTTTTTCGTTCAAAAGTACCTTCTTGGAAAGATGGCTCCTTTCTTAATTTAACCAATTTTTTAAAAACTTGCAAATGACTAATTGGAGACCTCGATTGCAATAAAACATTATTTTTTTTATAATCAGATGAAACTGGAAGCCAAGTCGTTGTTGCAGAAGAAAATCCTATATTGGAATTTTAAACATATATAAATCTTCATAAGAACATAAGCTTTTGAAAAATATTGAAAAATATATAAAGTTTTATATATAATAATTTATAAGCTTATACATATCTGTACATAAGCTTTCAAATCATCTTATATAGTTGAACATTTATTTATCAACAATGTTTAACTACATATTTTATGTTCTTTTATACCTGAATTTAAAGAAGCATCCCATTGGAAAGGTGTTCTCTCCGGATCTCTTGAAAATGTTTCATATCGAACTTTATCAGTATTACATCCCTGTGGATCCACTGTATCCTCCCACGATATATGAACATCAGTCATTGCAATTTCTTCTCCCTACATCATTTGCCACAAAAAAACAATTTTTTTAATTTATAATAATAATTTTCTAAAAATAGCTAAAAATTATTATTATGTATTAAAATATTACGTTATATGTAACAGCAATTCCTGGCAGTGTTTGCAACAGCATATTTAATAAGTCAGCTCGATTTTTACCAAATCTTGATGCTAAACGTTTATTGTCATGATTTCCCATAACCCAGTTAGCCTCAACACCCTTAGGCATTTTACTCATCCACAAATTAATACTATTTAAAAAGTCAACAGCTTTACTTCTATTATTCATGTTAGTTATTAATTCAAAATTAAACGGAACATGTGATCCTTTGACATCCTTGGTACCGTAGAACTTAATAATATTATCTAAACTAGTGTAAGCCTCAGTCAGTAAAACTCGTCCGTCACCACCATTGTCTTTTTTAAAATCGTCAACAAGTTTACGCCATTGAAAGGCCATATCGTAAGTTTCTTCTTGGTCATTGGTGTGAATGTGTTTTAAATGACAATAATCATTTTTGTCCACACAATTGGGATCATGACTTAAGGGCTCATTGGGATATGTTCCTAGAAAAAATTATTTTCACTTTAGAAAGACATTTTTTGAACTTGAATCACCTACTATTAAATTATAACGAAATATTTATTCACCATCAGAAAAAAAATTTAAATCAATCCTTACCTGTATTTGGATCTATCTCAACTTCAAACAAAAAAGGTACGGCATCAATACGAAAACCACTTACTCCTTTTCCTAACCAAAATCTCATGATAGCTTTCATTGCTTCAACTACTTTTGGATTACGATAATTTAAATCTGGCTGTTGTTCTGCAAACTGATGTAAATAATATTGTTTTCGTGTAGGATCCCATTTCCAAGCTGAATAACGAAAAACACTAAGCCAATTATTAGGTGCATCTTTTTTTCCAGTGGTTTTATTCAAAACCCCATCATGCCAAATGTAATAATCTTTAAATGGTTCTATACCGTTTTTGGACTTTATAAACCAATCATGTTCGTCACTTGTATGATTTGGTACAAAATCTAATATGATTTTAATTCCGATCTCTTTGGCTTTTTTCAATAAATTTTCCATATCTTCCATTGTACCATATTCTGGATGAATCTGGTAATAATCGGATATATCATAACCAAAATCAACCATTGGTGATTTGAAAATTGGTGATAACCAAACACCCAACATACCAATATCTTTTAAATATGGCAGTTTTTCGGTAATTCCTGTATTAAAAAAGTATATAATTATTGAGAATAAGTATCCAGATCTTGTATGTATATGAAATTGCAAAATTAGAAAATTTATTAACATTTTTTGCGATTAGTTCTCCTAAATAACTGATTTAATATTCAAAATTTTATTTACCATTTAAATCTCCAATACCATCACCGTCACTATCCCGAAAAGATCTCGGATAGATTTGATAGAAATTTGCATGTTCAAACCATTCTTTGGCCACTGTGGCTCCAATTAAAGCCGTTAATATTAAATATATTTTCATATTAGAAATAAATTTCAAAAATTTACTTTTTACTTCATTTATGCATTCAGAATTAATGCTAAAATATAAATGCAATTAATAAAATTAATTTTATTAGTTTTTATATTCCACTCAATTGACTTAAAACTTAAGCTTTCCCAACTATTTATGTACTTAATTTTTTATATCAGAATACTTCAAGTATGTTGGTTTTTTGATTTGTTAATTTGATTACTAATTCACAGGAAATATTAATTGACTTTTTTTTAATACAGACTGTTACATTACAGCATAAGCTGTTCAATTAATTCTGTGGGAATTAATCAATTTTCTTTCGGCGTATAATCATAATGTAATTAAGTTCCCTTGTGATTTTTTATTATTTAAGTAATTTAAGTTTCGTATTAATAGTAGATTAGTGAATATGTAAACTAAATTTGTTATTAATTAAGAGTTCTGTATACACAAAAATACATTGACACGAGTCAATACTTATATCACGAGACCGAAGGTCGAGTGATATAAATTGACAAGTGTCAATGTATTTTTGTGTAAATACAGAACGAGTTGTATAATAAATTTTGTTTACATATCCAATATACTGTTTTAATGCGTAGGGGAGAGGTAGTTGCAAAGAGAGAATATTTTTTCTTCTCATTTTTTCTCTTTTTTTTTTTTGTTTTTGGCTGTATTGAAATATTGTGAGAGATATTATGTTTGTTTAGGTATTACGTAATATTCAATACGAAACATCTAAATGATTTCATTATTTACGCTGATGCATCTAAATTTTTTCATTATATACGCTGATGCATCTAAATTTTTTCATTATTTACGCAGATGCATCTAAATGATTGCATGTGTATTGACGCATATAATATTCCATTTAGTGATCTAAATTCTATAGCACTAAATACAACATAACGATCCCCAACGCATTAAAATTATATAATGAATAGTTGAACTTAATTCCACATACAGTTTAATTCATATTTTAATTCTTACGAGACGTGAAACAAAATGATTCAAAAATGTTTAATAATAAACTTTATTTAGCAAAAATGTCGTTGAAATGTAAACTTATTATAACTTAAAATATCTTAGTACTAGTTTTAACAATAACCACGATACTGGAACAGTTTACATCAAACTTCATATAAATACAACTTTAAAAGATATATCTATAAATAATTAATAAAAAAAAATCTTTAGCAAAATACCAGGACTCTTTTCGTATTGTAAAATATAATTCCGGTACAAAAGTACACTTCTAAATTGTATGGGAGAATAAGGGATTTTTCAATTTATCATTTATTCGAAACCTTCTGTGAAAGTTGACGAAAAGAATTGAAATGAAATTCAAATTAAATTTAATTCAACTGTAAAAGCGAAAAAGAATTGAAGTACGATTTGATCGCTTTTGTTTTGCCCTTGGCCTATCTACACATTTAACCTTCCATAAAAGATTTTGAAAATATTTTTAATAGTTTTTAATAATCAAGTTGTTAAACGACACATAAGCACCAATACTTGGTTTTGCTGTGACATAATTTCACAAAATTGAGCAATGTAAAGAACTGAAGAAGAAAGGACCGGCGCAGTGAAATAAGGCCGCGGGAAATAAGGCCGCGATAGGTTTTTGTTGCGGTCTTATTTCATTTTGAAAAATGAAATAAGGCCGCCAAAAAATCCTCGCGGTCTTATTTCATTTTGAAAAATGAAATAAGACCGCATAAAATTCCTCGCGGCCTTATTTCGTTTTGAAAAATGAAATAAGACCGCGACAAAAAAAAAATTAATCGGAGGGCTAATTTCATTTTGAAAAATGAAATAAGGCCGCGAGGATTTTTTCGCGGCCTTATTTCATTTTGAAAAACGAAATAAAGCCGCGTAATCCTGTGAGGTGAGCACACAGGGCAGGGGGCAGCAGGGCGGTGGGCGGGCGGTTGGTTGGTCAGTGGGGGCTAGCGCCGCAAATCCCACTGACCAACCGCTCGCCCGCCGCCCTGCTGCCCCCTGCCCTGTGTGCTCACCTCACAAGATTACGCGGCCTTATTTCATTTATAAAAATGAAATTAGCCTTCCGAATAATTGTTTTTTTTTTGTTGCGGTCTTATTTCATTTTTCAAAACGAAATAAGGCCGCGAGGAATTTTTTGCGATCTAATTTCATTTTGAAAAATGAAATAAGACCTCGAGGATTTTTTCGCGGCCTTATTTCATTTTTCAAAATGAAATAACACCGCAACAAAAAAACTTCGCGGCCTTATTTCCATCCCCCGAAAGGACCTATATAATTCTTGTATCTAAAAAGAAAAAAAAAATTACGTGCAATGTAATTTATACTTTAAAGTCGTGAAAAAAAAAAAAAATATTAATGTGTTCAATATTATTATTAAAATTCAAATATGAGTATTATATTTTTATTTTCTAAATTATAAAATTTATTTTGGTAAAATATTATTAATGTTATTAATGATATATAATATTTTCATAAATGAAGTATAAAAACTGTGCCAAAATCGTCGATATCTAATAAAAACAAATCACTGCACTATCATGTAATAGAAACAAAAATACAGATTACAATGTTTGAAAAATTTACGCTTGATGTAGTGTAAAATGTTTATTTAATTTATCAGTTTATTTTATATCATACTTTTATAATGAAAACTACTACAAACAATGGTTATGTATAATTAGTTAAAGTGATTATTAGATAAAATTATTTAATTATTGAAATTATCATTTTATTGATAAATTATTCTTTAAAAGATAACATACGAAATTGTAAATGTTTTGATTTAATTACAAGTATTTTTTGTTAAATCCACATCATGATATCTTTCATTTATTTTATGAATAATTAATTCTTCATTTAAAAAAAAATAAATTGAAAAACTCATTTTATAATTTCATGTTAGACTCTTGAATGTTAGACTCTTGAATATATTGATTTTAGTTCTTTTCCATAATAATAATAATATATTGTGGTGATATATTCTGTTCTTTGCAAATACATATATTTACCATTATCACTCTTATTTTATTTTATTTTAAAACATCACTTTATACGGAAATTTAATCTTTTTTTTCTATGTTATTGAATAAAAATCATAAGAAAAAATTGAAGAGAATCATAACACAAGAAAGAATCGTTACACAACTATAACAATTTTCAATAATTTAGAGGAAATGACATTTTTAAATTCAATATTATTAAATTTCTTCTTTACCTAATACAATTCTGGAGATAAAACAATATAAAATTATATATAGATAAAATGGGTTCTGTATAATATGCAATCTTGTATGTGTATAATATAAATATAATAACTTCTTCTATTTTGTTATTTTATTAATTTTAATTTGTGTTATACTATTTTAAAGTATTTTACATGCTCTTGAATGCAAGTCTGGCCTTATGCGAGTCCAGATGAGTTCAAGTTAAATAAAAAATTATGATCGTAAGGGATACTTTTTTTAAAGAGTGATTGAGTCATTTTTTTTTTTAACTTATTTTATACTTGACTTTGCTGATGATGAAGTTACATGTTTCTTTAGTTTTCGTAAATATATGTTTTTATTTTAACATAAATTACTGCGACGATGAGACGCATTACACCACTTCTTATTAGTATTTTTACTTCAATGAGGAATATGTAAAATAATTTTAATGAAATAAGTAATATCACAAAACAAAATTATCTGATGAAACAATAAATAAAAAAAATAAAAAATTGAACATCAAATCAAAATAATGAATTAAAACCTCAAAAAATAAAATGGCGAATAAATTAACTATATAAAGGTTAAAATAAATAATCTGTTAATAGTAGATTACAATACATGTTAAGAAAATTTGTTATTCTTGCGAGTTGTGTATACACACAAACACATAGACACGAGTCATGTTTATATCACGAGACCGAAGGTCGAGTGATATAATATTGACGAGTGTCTATATGTTTGTGTGTATACAAAACGAGCTGTATAACAAATTTGATTAACATGTATTGTATACTGCTTTAATGTGCATGTGAGAGGGAGTTGAAAACAATACATTTATAATGAAAAAAATAAACAAAAAAGTTCAAAATGAAGCAAGGAAATAAAATTTAATAAGGAAGTTTATTTATTTATCGAAATGATTTCAAACCGGAAGATTCCTAAAATATTAAAAAAAAAATTAGTAATTTTTCCAAAAAAAATTATTCATTTTCTTTTTTGCAAAAAAAAAAATCGAATAATTTTTTTTTAGAAAAATTACTAATTTTTTTTTATTATTTTAGGAACTAATGGTCTTCTTAAATTTTATTTAATTTTATTTTTAATTATTAAAAAAAAATAATAATAATTTTATAATTATTTTTTTTATAATGAAAAATAAAATCAAATAATAATTATATGATTATAATTTATATTTACAATAAATAATCTCCTTGTTGCTGCCATTTTCCTCGTTTGTTGATAAAAGAAAAAAAAATTCTTACTTGACATTTGACAATTCACATCAAACTTTATAATGACAACAAAGATATTTTCAGGGTTACCATTGTTCTATTTTTATTCATTTTGTTTTTTTGAATAAAAATAAGTGCAATTTTTGAAGTGTGGTTTAAATTTTTGTACTAAAATCCAACCACACTCGTTTAAAAATTTAGTAGTAGAGGTTCGAAGATCCTTTAAAAATAGTAGATTGAAACACATGTTAAGAAAATTCATCGACTGATCGACTGGCCGCTTTTTATAAAAAAAAAAAAAATAGCCGCGTATTTTTTTATTGGTTCTTTTTTTTTTTTTTGTTTGCTCAGAGGGAAAATGTAGATTAGCTCAGAGGGAAAATATAGATTTTAGAATTATAAACTAATCTTTGTTTGACATTGATATGATGCATGTGAGAGGTATACATTTGCAATTTTTTTTTTTTTTTTGGTATTTGTCTGTATTGAAATATTGTGAGTGTGAGTGATATTATTTTTGTTTATAGTATTACGCAGTTCAAAATGAAGAATGTAAATACAATATAGAGCAATGTAAATACAATTTACATCACAGGGAAATGTAAATACAATTTACATTCCTCTATAATTGCATGTGTATTGATGCATGTAATGGACCATTTACCGAGCTAAATTTGCGAATGTAAATACAACTTACCGAAGACATGCGCATTAAAATTATTTGAGCTTTTAAAATAAAAATAACCCAATTTTTTTAAAAATAATTTACATTTTTTTTATTTGGCAGATTTTTAAAATTAAAATTCATTTATACGATTATAGTACACGACACATTTATTTTTCCATTACGAACTTATAAAATGCAATGTAAAGTGGTGTAAGTTGGTGAGTGGTTTTCAAATGCATAAAATTAATATTTTGAATACATATTTGGAATTAATTTTTACATTGTGTTTATAGAAATCAATTGGAATTATAAGGTATTATATTTTATAAGTTCTGCATTATGAATGGTTCTTGTTTTTATTATGGATGAAAGATAATTTTATTTTTGTAAATTTTCCATTCTTATTTTGTCATAATAATAATGTCACTTTATTTCTTTTTCTCTTGTCTGTAATATAATATTCTTGGAGATAAAAAGATGTGACTCAAAATTATATTAATAATAAAATAATACACAAAGAATATCCTCGACCTCGATTCAAAATAAGATATCTCTTGAGTTAAAAAAAAAACAATATTCAAAAATTCGATTTACATAATAAGTTTTGAATAAATTAGTTTTATTAATTATAAAACTAATAATGAAAATTATTATAAAAAAAAATTAAATTGTACAGGTATCTGTGTGTAAAAGATATTCCGATATATTCTTAATTTTAGTCAAATTATTATCATGCATAATTACAACTTCAAAGCAAAGTCTTATAGAAGCTTAATATGACATTATAATACTTTCCCTCTTATATTGGGCTTCTAAAATTAAATGTACTGGTTTAAACTATATAATAGCGCTATATTACAATCGCCAATACTAAGTTTTTTTAAACATCAGCTTGAAAAAATTATGAATTGAAAATTCTTAGGTTATGAATAGAATTTACAATTGAAGGAAATATGCACAGGCTTTTTTATAATCAATAGAAAAATCAAAGTATAAACTTTTCTTATTCTATAGAGAAGAGTCAAGAATATTCGAATAATTTTATTTGTTTTACACTTTATATATCTTTTTTTTAATACAGAGGAAATTTCCACAAGAAGTACGATCTGTAAATTTAAATTTTTTCGCGATTTATTTACAGAAGAAAATATATACAAATATGTGTTGGTATATATTTTATTTTGAGAATAATTAACACGTAGAAAATATTTGGTTAATTAAAATTGAAGGTGAAAATATATATAACTTTTTCGTAATTAAGTAATTAGTTAAGATTCTTTTAACTAAATGCTAAGCTGTTTCCGTTGATTATGTATGTATACTTATTCTAAAAAAATTAAAAACTAAATTCGACAAATTTGGCATAAAAAATATTTTTTTTTCGAGCGATTTTTTTTTTCAATTTGAATATTGGTCTCAAATGTCAAATTGTGTATATAGATATCAAACTTTTATTTTACTTTATACAGATTGAGTTACAACATTTTCCGTTGGTAATCGTCCATATTATTTTTTTTGTTTTCAGTTTCCTGTGATGATGTCTTCGATTATACATTTTCCTACATCTTATTTCGATTATACATAATTATAATGACATCTTTTAAGTTAATTTTTTTTTTTGAGTGTACAAATAGAAAGAAATTGCTGATACAAAAAAAAAAAAAACAAACAAACAAAATTAACAAAAAATATTTTCCTCTCACCAAAAACACAAAAATAAAAATTTAAAAATAAAAATATATGTACAATAAAAAAGTCATGACCACTGCGTGATATAATATTTTTAATCATTTTCGAGTAAAGACTAAAAAAAAAAGAAGCATAAATATCAAAAATAATACATTAATTATAATAATAAATATTAATTTTTTTTTTGGTTTGAAACGGGATAAAAAATTCCCTTATTTTTTTTTTTTGCAAATCTTTTTCATTCAATCAGTTCGTGAATATTTTTAATTCTATCTTTTATTATTATTTGCAATCAGAATTTTATAATCTATGGGATTTTAGATAAATTTATTTATTGTCGTTATAAAAAAAAAGAATTAAAATACCAAAATATTAACTAAACAAATGAGTAAAGTTCAAACAAAAAAAAAATTCAACTCAAACTATAAAACGTTAATAAATTAAAAATATGTATTTTTCATAAAATCATTTTCTTAATTAAGCATAAAATTATATTAAAAAAAAAAAATCAAAATACTAAAAATACTAAAGTTACAAATTTTTTCTGATGTGAAAAAAAATTAAATTAAATTTACTCGAGTTGTGTTTCAATTGTTAAATACAATATAATTTGAAGTTCATTCATTAAAAAATAATAATCTCAAGAAATACTCAACTTTGTTTTAATTTTTTTTTTGGCTATAATCTGTCAAAATTTCTTTTGTTTTGTTTATAAGGAGATCAAAATTTTGCTCTCCTTGCAATATTAAAAACAAAAGTCATTCTATTTGTACCAAATGATTCTACAAAAATAGATGACTACAAATTCCCTTTATGTGCTTTCAGTTTATCTTTAAAATAGATTAAAATAAATTCAATCATCGTGAAATATTTAACACAATATTATTTCGAATATTATGCGTTAAGATAGTTTTATTCAAAGTGTGGAGTTCAGATTGAATTTAGTAATAAACAAACTTTGTTTAGTGTCATAGTGTCAGCTCATTAACAGGAAGTAACAAGATGCGAAAAAACTTCAAATCTAATAATATTTGTCAATAAGTACCATGAGTACTTTATACCTGCTGTACTCAAATAAGTGTCTACAACTACAACATATATTTTATATCTGTTAATATGTCAAAATCAGTTGTGTAACTTAACTATTTGGAAATAATATTTCCGATTAGCTCTAAAATATTTCGAAACATTTTTCAAATTATAATCTTACTTAATAGAAGAATTGTCGATTTGTTGGAACGTCTAACAGTACAGCTCTCTGGTCAAATAATACATAAATTTTAACATTGCTTTTTAACTCGAGTCGCTATAATTAATTAAAATATTATTTTAAGTTCTTTCTAATTTTACATCAAAAGTAAAACTAGTACATCAACCCGAACCAAAAATTTTTTTCTGTGTACAGTACATATTTATATTTATTTATTTTTATTTTATTATACCCGGCTTTTCTACTATATAAAATTTGTTTATATACATCTAAGTATCTAAATTTTTAAAATTGCAATTTGATTACGACAAATAATCTTTTTTCCAAATGCATATCTCGATTTTGAGCACATAAACAATAAACAAAACAAAAAAATAAAGTGTATTTAAATTGATTAGCTTAAATTAAATTTATTTCAGTACCTCTTATAAATTTCAATAAAATAGTAGTAGTGGCAAAAAATAATATAAATAAATTTAAAGTGCCAACAATATTTACGTACTTAAAAAATTTTCAAATCCAAAAATGTTAAAGATAATATTATTCAATTTATTTGTGATTTTGACAATTTGTAATGCTGGTGTTTATCCTAACTATCGATATGAATTAATTAATGAAAACAATCATGACGATTGGTGGAGAACAGCAAATTTTTATCAAATTTATCCAAGATCTTTTCAAGATTCTGATGGTGATGGAGTTGGTGATTTAAATGGTAAAAACTAGTTAATACAATATTTCAATAAATATTAATTTCAGAATTCAAGAAGACTGAACAATATATGTAGGCATATCGAACATATCGGTTGAATGACATAACTTCAATTGTCTTTAGGACATTATTTAATTGACGTTATTGACGTTTGAAAGAACAGAAATTTAAATGATTTTAAGACTTTTAAGATTTTCACATAATGTTGCTTTTCTAAAGTAACACAGAGTCATTGATTTTATGGCTCAATTCTTGAGACAAAAAGTGAATTGACGTTTTGAATTTCTTCGAAATATAATTTGTGAATTAGACAAATATCATACAGTTCCTTTAGATTAAAATTTTCATTTTAATTCATTTGATTTAGAAATAATATCTGGTAGCCAATATTAAATTTTATTAAATAAGTAGAAAGTTAAGATGAGGGATTTCAGCTTAATTTTGAGTTAGAATTATTTTTAGCTTGAAAATTGAAGTGAAAACCACTCACCAGAAATTGAAAAAAATAATTTTTAAAAATGTAATGAAATAAAACATTTTCATGTTACATATATTACGAGTATAACTACTCATAATGAATATTTTCAACGCAAAATTTTATTTCTTCGATTTCTACAATTAGTTTTATGGATAGAAATTTTGTATTGCTTTCATATTTTTGTAATCGCTTTTTTTTTATAGTTTTGTCGTTTTATTGTAAAAGTACAAATTAAAAAAAAAATATTTCCCGGAGTCCGCATTTTCACAATTTTTACACTAAGTGTAACAGAAAAGTGTCAAATACCTTCAAAATTATCTTAAAAATGAAAAATGGTAGGTTTGCAGGCCAAATTTTTTTAAATATAAATGTACCCAAAAAGAAATCAAAGCTCAACGAAAGCTTCACACTCGTGATATAATATGCATAATATAGAGCAATATAACTTTCCTTTTATTCCTTTTATTGGAAACTAAATTGTTATATCTGAAATGCGATACAATGGTCTTAAAAGCACAATTATATAATAAATAGACCAATATTTTAATCAAGTAAGATATTTCATTTTTAATAACTTAAGATTTTAAGTAAAAAACCCCACCTCAGGTCGGGAATACTTGACTTAAGTGCTAAGTGTATCTTTTGTCGTAATTTCAAAAATGCAATAAAAAAAAATTAAAATTAAAAGTTAAAAATATTAAAAAAAGCGATAAACTTTTAAGAACAACGTGAAAAAGTTTTCAACAATATTTTTGAGTATTGGCGATAAGAATTCTTTTAATAAGTACAATAACTGAATGAAACAATATTTACACATTTTAAAAATCATTGAACTTGAAAAAAATATTCTTTGAATAACAAAAATAAATGTGGTAAAGAACATTTTAAACTTGTATTCGCGTAATAGAATTGGACAGTACTACATTTAACAATCGTATAAGTAAATTTGATAATTTTTATCATACTGTTGCATATAACGTCGGCACAAAATTTTATTAATTCACAATATTATCATTGCAGGAATTACTCAAAAATTATCATATTTGAAAGAAATTGGTGTAACAGCGACATGGTTGTCTCCAATTTTCAGTTCACCAATGGCTGATTTTGGTTACGATATTTCAAATTTTTATGAAATTGATTCAATTTTCGGAACAATGAATGACTTTGAAAAATTAATTGAACATGCCAAAGAATTAGATATAAAAATAATTTTAGATTTTGTACCAAATCATTCAAGTGATGAATGTGAATGGTTTAAGAAGTCGGCTAACAGAGAGGATGGTTATGAAGATTTTTATGTTTGGCATAAGGGTAAAAAAATATTGATTTAAAAACTATATCATGATTATATTTGTAAAAAATAATTATTTAAAAAAATATTCTTTATATGCAGGCTTTGAAGATCCCAATAATAAAACTAATAGATTGCCCCCTTCCAACTGGGTGAGTGTTTTCCGTGGAAGTGCTTGGACATGGAATGACGACAGAAAAGAATTTTATTTGCATCAATTTCTTGCGAAACAACCAGATCTGAATTACCGAAATCCAAAAGTACATGAGAAAATGATTGATGTTTTAAAGTTTTGGTTAGGTAAAGGTGTAAGTGGCTTTCGAATTGATGCTGTTCCACATGTTTATGAATGTGTACAAGATAAGAATGGAAATTTTGTCAATGAACCTAGGAATGAACAAGTTCATGATCCAGATGATTACGGATATTTAATACATACTTGTACAACTGATCAACCAGAAACACTAGATTTAGTCTACGAGTGGAGAAAAGTTATGGATGATTACCAGCAAGCCAATAATACCGAAGCTAAGTAAGATATTTTTTTATTTATTTTTTGATGTCTATCAAACAAAACATCTTTAACAGTTTTGTCTCACTATTGTTGAAAATTTCCCCAATACCATCGTTACTTGAAGAGCTTGAAGTTCAATTGGTTGTTTAAATCAGACTTGTATCTTGCGTGAGGTTTTAGAACAAAGATATTTTGTGTTGGTTTAAAATTTTGAATTTTTTTTCTTCCTGTGTACAGAAGGAATTCCAATTTCTAAAATTGAAGTTTATCCATAAAGAAACGAGTCCATTTGCTCCTGTTTGTACTAAGGTCTTTAATTACTTGCTTGATATAATCATAGCAATAAATATTTATTTTTAGAGTTCTGTTAGCAGAAACATATTCACCTTTAGATATTGTAATGAAATATTATGGGAATGGAACAGTTAACGGGGCGCATATTCCGTTTAATTTTCTCTTAATCAACTGGATAAGTAATTCATCTAACGCTGTAGATTATGCTAACACGATAAATAGTTGGTTATCAAGAATGATAGATAACCGAACTGCAAATTGGGTGGTAAGTTTATTATAAGAACCTAAGCCATATATATTCACTGCACATACTCATTATACTCATTATACTCTCATTGTTATATTTATTTTTGCAAAGGTTGGTAATCATGACAAAAATCGAGTTGCTGCAAGATTAGGTGGAGATCGAATTGATATGATTAATATGATTGTTATGACTCTACCTGGTATAGCTGTTACATATCAGGGCGAAGAAATTGGAATGGAAGACGTTTGGATTTCATGGAAAGATACAGTTGATCCGAGCGCTTGCAATTCAAATCCAAAAATATATGAAACTTTGTCCCGGTATTTTAAATTCAAACGAAATTAAAAAAAAAAATTACAATTATTTTTTTTATATATAGTGATCCAGAAAGGACTCCTTTTCAATGGAATGATGATGTAAGTGCTGGATTTTCTACAAACAAAACTACTTGGCTACCAGTGGGTCCAAACTATAAAACTTGTAATGTGTTGAAACAACGAAATGTAGCTAAAAGTCATTTAAATATTTATGAGAATTTAAGACAACTAAGGAATGAACCTGCTTTTAAACAAAATCACTCTGCGGTTGTACAAGCTATTAATGACAACGTATTAGCCATAATAAGGTAATTTTATTTTTAACTCAAATGCAAAGAGGATAAATTAAGGGATAAGTTGAATATTTCTTGGTATCATAAATTCTCGTTAAGTTATAAACTACACATACATACATAAATAATGTACAAACATAACACAAACAAACATTCCTACTGTTCTAGGTTTAGTTCCAAGGCGCCACAAAACTAGTTCACTATTTTTTATGGAACCCGAATGGGATTTTTGGTTTTTTCGTCCATTTTCTACACTTTTACCTACGACAGATACATCCCTTTTCCACCATCAGAAATTTGCTTGAATTCAAATAATTTATTTCTTATTTTTTAGATCATATAATAAAAAATACTACATAACATTAGTAAATATCAATGATTCCATTGAAAATGTGGATTTATTAAAAATATTCAAAAATTTTCCCAAAGAAATGGAATATGTCATAACAAATGATGCTTCATCTCATTCAATTGGGTGAGAAAATATTTTGTTTTAGTTAATCGCTATAGTACTAACTTTATAAAATTATTTTTCAGAGAAAAAACCAATTCCGATAATATTACACTGTTAGCAAAAGAATCAGTGGTTTTGAAATCAATCTCATCACTTTCATATTATAAATATCTAGTGCCATTGGCTGCAATGTTTGGTTAACAACAAGTCTATGTATAATTATTGTGACAATAAAAACTCTATTCCTCAATAAAAATTCAAATGTTTTTTAATTTTTGCACATAGATAGTATGAGTAATTTATCCATCAAATCTAAAAGCTGGAATGAAATTTTCTTAATCATTTATTGAAACTTTAATTAAAATCCTATTAGAATTAACATCAAGTTCATGGCAAATACTTTTATTTAATTAAAGGATTTTTAAATTAAGGATTTTTAACTTAAGCAGGAAAATTTTATAACAATATATTATCGTTGAGAATTGACGTCGCTTTATTTAAAAGCTGAGATATAATTTTATCGATGCAGATTATATTAGAAATTGTAAATACTGTATCTCTTGAAAACATAGCTTGCAACATAATATGTAATAATAATTTAGAGCAGTGTTTCTCAACCTTAGGGTCGCGACCCGAATTTGGGTCGCGAAAAATTTTCAATGGGTCGTTTTAATGGGAAAATTCTATTACAAATGCTACATATATTTTTTCAAAAATAATAAAATATTTTGATTATGTAAGAAGAATTAATCTATGTATACATCTATTTTCTAACAGATTGCTCTGTTTTTAGATTGATAATAATAAAACAGCTTTTAAAATTCATTCGCTTTAAACAAATCGAACGAAAAAAAATTAATTATCAAATGAATGTGTCAACAACATATTATAAGTCGTTAAAATAAAAATAAATAAGACATTTTAAAGGTGTCTTTCTAGCTTGTCATTAAATTTTTCAGATTTCGTCGCGTTATTTTTCACATTGAGGGTCGCGTTATTTTGTATTCATATTTTATAGGTCGCAATAGTAGAAAGGTTGAGAAACGCTGATTTAGAGTATATTCGTTTTTATTCGTTTTTAAATTAATTTTTGTGGCTTTGAAATTTAACTTTAATTACTTTTTCCGTGGTTTAATAAAATTTTGTATATAAATATATACGATATACGTATAAAATAATATAATAATAAACAATCTTTAGATATCTGTAATTTAATATAATTATCTTAAGCATCTCAGGTTCAAAGAATTTATTACATTTTCTGTCTAAAGCTTTAAATTTCGAAAAAAGCTAACTTTAATTATATTTTTACCATAAGTCCACAGAGTTTAATCAATATCAACATACGAACTAACTACAAACACCTTCAATTTTGAAATTTAGATAATAGTCAGTTTACATATTTATGTTTATAAATTTTTTTTTTCAATTATTTAGATTAATTAATCTATTTAAACTTATCTTAAGTTACATTTTCATCGATAAAATAATAAAATTTTGTCTTTAAATTGATTTGCCAAAATTTCGATTAGTTCAGTTATGAAATAACGTTTTTCATTATCAGTTATAATTATAAATATATATCTGTATAGCTTAATTTTGTTTGAAATTTGGAAGAGAAAAAATAAAATGAATTCATTAATTTGGATCATTATTGGAATTTTATTCACAGACTACGTTCAAAGTGAATTAGACGAGGAGAATTGGTGGCAAAAAGCAAATCTTTATCAAATTTATCCAAGATCGTTTAAGGATTCTGATGGTGATGGTTTGGGTGATATAAATGGTACAAAGCTTAGTTGTGATGTTAGAAATTCGTCATCTCCTTCTTACAGCCACAGTTAAAGTTTTTTTTGGCTTGCTTCCAGTAAAAAAAATAAATATATATCTTCGTTTCACTATATATGAGTTAATTTCGACCATTCGACTGCCAAAATATGTGAAATTTGTCCACTTTTATTAAAAGTAAAGAAGCAGGTTCAAAAAATATTTTGCTGAAATGTCTATAGCGTACTATATTTTTATTCACTGTCGGGAGTGAATTACGGATTTGCGCAAAATTATGATATAGAATTAAAAATATATTAAGTGTATTTTCTATTGAATTTTTGAATTTCAAAATTTGCATTCAAAGTAGAAATTATAATTCAGAATAAATAATGAAACGCAAATAATGCCTGAAAATTTCAATTCTAAATAGGCATAATTTAAATTGTTAACATCTTTTTCGTGCTATTTTCTTAAAATAATAAGTTTGGCAATAAGTTCACATCTAATCTAATTTAATATACATTATGAATTGTTAGATTAGATAATAACAATTTGTACAATAACAATTTGTGTAAATGATAATATTGTCATATCTGTTAAGAGATACCCATAAGTATTTAGCCATTATTGTATATTTATAGTTGAAGTTACAAAAACTATTGTTTTTTCGTGTTATAACAAACTATATTGTTAAACTGTAACCCACACACGTTAAACATGTTGCATCGGATTAAATTTTTTTGTTTTGCAGCCTGACGTACAATGACGAATTAAAGATAAAAATAATAATAATAGAAATTTTACTATTTCAGGAATAACACAGCAGTTATCGTATTTAAAAGAAATTGGTGTAACAGCGACATGGCTGTCACCCATTTTTAAATCTCCAATGGTTGATTTTGGATATGATATTTCAGATTTCTTTGAGATAGATCCATTATTTGGAACCATGGAGGATTTTGGAAGATTAATTGAACGTGCTAAAGAATTAGATATAAAAATAATTTTAGATTTTGTACCAAATCATTCAAGTGATGAATGTGAATGGTTTAAGAAATCTGTTGCAAGAGAAAAAGGTTATGAGGACTTTTATCTATGGCATGAAGGTATGTTTGTTTGGACTTCGTAGTTAATTAAATTGATTTAGCTAAAAAAATGTAATTGTAGGTTTCGAAGATCCCAAAAATAAAACAAACCGTCTTCCACCGTCTAATTGGTTAAGTGTATTTCGAGGTAGTGCTTGGACTTGGAATGAGAAAAGAAAAGAATTTTTTATGCATCAGTTTACAGCTCAGCAACCAGATTTTAATTTTAGAAGTAAAAAAGTTCACGAAAAAATGACTGATGTGCTAAACTTTTGGTTAGAGAAGGGCGTGAGCGGTTTCCGTATCGATGCTGTTCCTCATATATATGAATGCGAAACTGACAAACATGGAAATTTTATAAACGAGGAAAGAAATAAGGACGTTGATGATCCAGATGATTATGGATACTTAAACCATACTTGCACAAGAGATCAACCGGAAACCACTAAACTAATGTATGAGTGGAGAGAAGTTATGGACAAATATCAAAAGCAAAATAAATCAGAAACTAAGTGTGTAAATTTTTTTATTTTTTTCTTTTTCAATATAATATCTAATGCTTTCTTTATAAGTGGTTTATTGTTTTTGGACTTCTTTTTCATTTGTTCTTGCTTGAACATTGGAACCCTATCTGAATTCATAAGAGAAATGTCTACTTAAATTTTTTTAAATTATATATAAATCATTGTTTTATATTAAATAGAGTTTTATTTGCCGAAGCATATTCAGATTTGAAAATATTAAAAGACTATTACGGGAAAGGTGACATTAAAGGAGCACATATTGCATTTAATTTTGCTTTCATCAGCTACATTGATGAAAATTCGAATGCTGAAGATTATTTAAAAGCAATTAATGATTGGATGGAAATAATGACGGAAGGACGTACCTCTAACTGGGTGGTATGTTAACAAAGGCACAGTGCGATAATGTCGTTTAACTTTTTTTTTAAATAATTTTCTCAAAGGTCGGTAACCATGATAAAAGTCGTGTTGGATCAAGGTTAGGACTTGGTCGTATTGATATGATTAATATGATTGTTATGACGTTACCTGGTATATCTGTGACATATCAAGGTGAAGAAATAGGAATGGAAAATGTTTACTTAACTTGGGAGGAAACAGTTGATCCAAGTGCTTGTAATGCTGGCAAAAAATTATATCAACAATTTTCGCGGTAAAAGTCTTAAAAATTAAATTGACTTTTTTTTTACAAATCTTATTTTTTGTAGGGATCCTGTAAGAACTCCATTTCAATGGAATGATGGCATAAACGCCGGTTTTTCAACTAGCAATAGTACATGGCTTCCGGTCGGAACTAATTTTAGAACTTGTAATGTGAAACATCAACGGAGCATAGCTAAAAGTCATTTAAATGTCTATAAAGGATTGGTTAATTTAAGAAATGACCCCGCTTTTCGTGATAGTGTTTTGCTCAAAATTAAAGCAATAAATAAGAATGTTCTGGCTTTTTTAAGGTAATAATAAGGTACATAATAAGATACATTTTATCGCTTAAATTCTAAACTCTCCGATTTGCTTAAAAATACTCTCTCAAATTCAACAAAAAATATTTTTCTTTACGTTTTTATAATTTTTCTTTTTTTATTAATATATTTTATTAAAAAATTTTATTTTAAATAATCTGAAGCTAAATTCTTTTATATTATTGAATAACCCTCGTCCACTGTTTCAAATCCGTTAGTCCTTAATTTAAAATTAAAAAGTTAAGAATTTGGTTTAATATATAAAAAAAAAATAGGTACAAGAGATTTGAATACAAAGTCCATTGTATAATTTAAAAGTTTTTTACACACTTTATTTAATCATTTCAGAGACTACCATGGAACCTACTTTGTTACTTTGGTAAATTTGAATAATAATCTTGAATATATTGATTTAGTGAAAACATTCAGCGAATCGACTTTCAATTTTGAATTTGAGGAAATGCAATATATTATAGTAACTTCAAAATCACCTCATTCTATCGGGTAAGATATACAAAAAAAAAAAATAAATAAAAATTTTAAAAATATTTAATAATAATGCGAATAACTTTTTTTCAGAGAAAAAGCCCTAACCGAAAAGATTGTATTAATGCCCCTGGAATCCGTTGTTCTAATTTCAATTGAAAATAATTTTTAATTTTTAATCCTAGTGTATTATTTTGTTTTGTTGCTGAAAAATCAGACGAAAATTATGGCAATGAATTATAAATCATTTGTACATAAAATTTTAAAAGATATAGTCATTTAATAATGTTAGTATATAATATATGTTAATTAATATTTTTGTACGGCATCCTTCAACCATATTATTTTTTAATTTTTTTAAAATTTTTGTAGCTCAAAAAGTAAATAAATTAAAAAACACTGCTTGCTTGTATTAACTTATATCTATCTAGGAGAAACATACCTTGAATAAATGTAATTTGAACATAAGTACTATATGGAACAAATTTTAGATATTACAATCATATTATACCAGGTAATGTATAATAAGAAATTAAAATATAAAATTTGTGATATTTTCATAAATATGAAATTATTATTTCGGATGGGCAAACATGTTCAAAGCTATGTTGGCAGTCTTTATCATGGGAACAAATTATGTAGATCTCCCATGAATATGATTTTAATAAATATAATATTTAACATTATAATTTGAGTTTAGTTTACTTAAAAAATGATTCCGTTGGAATATGGTGTTAATGTGTTACGTGGTTGATGTCTACATAGTATAAAGTAAACCAAAAATTATAATAATATATACATTATTTTTCTATATCTCATTCGCTATATTCTCGTATGTTATAAAATCTTCAAAAAATAAAAAAGTCATTTAAACTTATATCCATGATATATTTACATAAAATAACAGTAATAATGTTGAAGCACCAGACTGAATTTATTTTCGTTATAGGTTTGGATTATAAAAATAATATACATGATTATAATTTGTAACGTATAAATGTACCCTTGACTACACGTATTCTTAAATCGGTAATAAAATATAAAAAACGATTTTTTTTTCAGAATTATGTTTATATAAAGAATAATATAAATAGTATTATGCTAAGTACATTATAAGCTAAAGTGTATTTTATATAATAAAATAGTATAATAATTATATGTCAAAAATTGACCAATTTCTTGAATTTCTACTTCGAAATTACATCAAAATAAGAATATAATTTTTTTATTAAATATTTTCGTAATAAAGAGATAATGGTGAAGTTTTCATAATTTTGGAAGGTTTCATAGACTATATCTTTTTAATGGTAATGTCCCTGAACTTAAAAATATTTGCATTCAAAATAAATTCCAATAAAATAATTTTTTTTTAATAAAATTTTTTCTTTAAAAATATTAGAATGAAAAGAGAACAAAAAAAGTTAAACGACTGTATGTAAATGATTAATGTTATATTTACGTGCATTATTTACAAAATGTTGTTAAAAACCTGCTCCATTTTTCTATAGGCACATAGACACATAGGACATCAACTATATTTATACAGAATTTATCCTCAGTATACCAAACGAATTGATTTACATGCTCCGTTTACTTGAAATCATTAATTTATAAATAAAATGAAATGACGAAAAATACTTTATTTACTCACTTAACATTATTTATTTCAATAATTCTATTATAAATAAATTTGAATTTATTATAATGTTTAATTTTATACATAATACATATATATAAACATTGTTTAACTATTGTAATTATTAAATTTACACAAATGAAATACATATTATTTGTTAATTTTTTACAGATTATAAATATTTTTAATTATCTGTATATAATATAATATTTTAACTGATTTATTTCATAACCACATATTGTTTATTTCATTCATAGCAATGCATGTAAACTTTTATTATTATTTACCTATATATAATATATTTTGTAAAATCAACATCAATTTCTTAGTTTATATTCAACATGTTCTTTATTAATTACATAGGGTGATGGTAACAATAACAAATTATTTGATAAAAAAAAAAATTAGAATCAAATATAAAAAAATTTGAAAAATTTAATTATTTTTTTTCTCTTCGCTGCAGTAATTTTGTAATAAAAATAAAATCCGAAATGTAAATGTAATATTTAGGATGCGAATAAAAAAATAACTTCAAACATAAATAAATTAATATTATTGTTTTTGAAAATATAAACTAAATAATGTAGGTACCAACTTTGTCTATTGATTTGTACGTATTTTCTTAAAGAAATTTTTTTTTTAATTAAAGCTTTATATATAATATGCATATAAATTTAAATTAATTTTTATAACATCAATAAAAATTTATTGCTAATTTTTGCTTAATTCGTTATTAAGAAACCGCAAAACTAAGGTTGTACATGTTTTTTTTTTATAACCAAAAGTTACCAGCCCAATGAACTAAGCACTTTTTAGAAAAGTATTGTTTTAAACAATAAATATAAAATTTGAAAATTTAAACATAAAAATTAATTTTTATTTTTTTTTGAACAATTCTTATTTTCTAAACTTCTTAGTTATTAAACAGTTTTATGTTCTTATAGGTCTAGCTTATACATTTTTCTCAAATATCTGCCCGTTAAAATAATTTTAATTACTTTTTTTTTGTCCATATTAAAAGTTCAGGGCTCTTGAACTTAAATATGAAGAAAAAAAAGTATAGATATATTTTTATTTATAAAATTATTTATCAATGTGTGTTAGTTTATACATTTAAATTCTTAATTCTTTATATATATGGTTTCGTACCCTTTGTTCCATTTAAAACGTTCTACACTTTATATGTACTCTATAATTAATTAGGATCGAAATAGTATTTCGGTGATTTTTTTTAATTTTTAATAATTTTTTAAAAATAAAATCCGATTGACAATAATTTACAAAAAAAATAGTCAATGAAGCACCGCCGAAGCTAAAATAACAAATCCTAAAATGCCAATCTTAAAATTACAGATATTATTGTAAAAAAACCAAAATTTCTAGCAGTGACTGTGACAAAAAACAAATGTCAATTAAAGTACTAATCATAATATTTTTGGAAAAGGACCATATTAAAGATTTCTTATTTATAAACTAAAAAAATTAAAACGAACATCTTTTTAAAGCATTTTAAATCAATTAAATTAAACCAATTTTATCAAATGTATAAATAAAATATAAGATCAAAAACTTTAAAGAAACAATGACTGAACAAAAAGTACACTAGTTATCTGTTCAAAATTTAATTCTATTTTTTATTTAATAAAAATATTTATTTATTAAAAGATTTTTATTCTGATTTATCTAAAAAATATTGCATATTCTTAATAAAAATTATACTTACACAAACATAATGTTACACAGCGCTGCTAGGAATTTACGTTGCTTTGGTTTATTGTTATGTTTGTCATATGAAGAAGCATAAGTAAGCAGAGAAAAGTTTCCATTAATTTTTGACATTTTCTTCCTTGAATTTTATATTCTTGGATCAGAGAAATTATCAACCAGAAAAGCTATAAGTGACTCCCCAAATAAGAATCAAGCTATACAAATTACACATATATAAACATATACTGTTGACTTGGTCTAATTTGCGAGGTATGGGAATCGAGCCCATACCTCGAAAAATTATCACTAATTATGATGGCTGACAAAATAGAATGCTTGAATAAAACTGGAATGATTTTTATGGTAATAAATGTGTTTTAATCGACAATGTAGTGGGAAACATTTAGCCTTTAACGATTTGCTTTCATTTTCAGTCAATCAATAAAATATTTGAAGAGTAATATATTCTTATTTCTCTATAATATATTTAAACGACCAAGTTATATCACATTTAATTCACAAATCCATCCTTATATAAAAATTAAATTATATTCTTTTAATTTTCAAATAAAAAAATGTTAATTTTCTTTAAGTTAGAATAGTACAGTATTAAAATGAATATAACCATAATGAGTCATTTCCATCCGCACTATTTAATTTTGATTATTTACTTAATACCAAGATTTCTTAAATAGTCCCACAAAGCTTCTGCTGCTGAAATAAATATATTTAGAAGACATTATTACGAAACGAACGTTTATATAATTCTCAACAAAAATTTATGTTTTTAATTTTGATTGAACTTAAACCAAAGAAAACTGATAAAACTTTGCTAAATTAAGCATTGATGAGATTAAACTTTATATTAAATTTTAGAAATTGCAATTCTGTACTGTTAGGATTGTTCTTTTATATTATTTTCTAAGGAGATAGAAACTTGTGATCGTTTGTGAAACAATAAAATTTTTCAAAGATAAAAAAAAATTGATTTCTTACAATAAGAATATTATAGTTTTTCCTTATAATTTTGTTCTTCAATGTTAAAATATGATTTGGTTATTTTTGTTCAAGAATGACGACAGTTTCTATTTCTAAGGGAATAGGAATGTTATCGATAACAGACAATCTCAATCTAATAGTACTTTTGAAGCCAAAAAAGTTACTTTATATTAATAAAAATTTTCAATCAGTTCGAACTTATCATATAAATATATTATTGTGTAATATCTGTATACTACTATTATCAGTACAAAACATATACAAATTGACTTAAAATATATGGTAGAAATAAAAAAAACTTTTTATTCAAGAAGCATATTTAGTAATTATAAATAAATTATTTTTAATTATTCTTCTTTTTTTTATTAAATACTAATTATTAAGCACATAAATAAAAAAAGTTTATAATTTAATTTTTTTAATATAATTTCTTATTTACTAACTAAATGGAAAAATTATCACATCTTTTTTTTTTTAGTTTAAAAAATATACAATTACAATTTTCCAATTATCTAAATTCCTTTTTTTTTTTGTATTTAAAAAATAGTTATTTAAAATATATAATGCAAGTTAAATACCAAAAATTTATATATAGTAATTAGTACTATACCGTACATTACAGACATTATATACATAATTGTCATAAATATATGGCTGCTTTTATTTTTTAATCAATAATAATTAAAAAAAGATAAAAAGAAACTGTTGAAATTAACATTGCATAACAGCATAAAATTGAATGAAATCGAAATAAAGGATTTTACTTGTGCAATAAATATTTTAATCCTTGAATTTTTCAAACACTGTGAAAATAATGTCGACATAAAATGGTTCGTTATAAATAGACACTTAAAAATCAATACAAGTAAATGCATGAATCTGACATTTAATTATTAATTTTAATTTTAAGTTAATAAAAAATAGAAGTGAAATGTGAATTCATTATAAAATAAAAATAAAAGTAGGTAAAAAAAGAATAAGAATGCTATCATTGTGAAAATTATCAAGCATATGAACATTGTAAAAGAAATAATTCTTTTTCAGAAATGTTGCGGACAAGTTAATAAATTAAATGATTTACTCAAAAATATTTTCCGTAATCAGGCAGAGCCTTTAACAGGATTTTATAGTTCTAAATTTTTCTAGATTATTATAAATTTTACAGAAAAATAAAAAAGAAGAGAAGTTAGCAAATAACTTTGGGAACCCAAGAAAAAAAATTATAATGAGACAGTTTATGATTAACGTCCTTGGTTGGAAAACTTTTAAAATTATTGTTATCTTCTGACTAAGAAAAAAAAAATTAAAAAAAAATTAAAATAATACTAATATAAGTATATTAAAAATGTAATAGCATGAAAATGTAATTTAATGTAATAATGTATAAATAAAATTTAAAATTTAAATATATTTGAATATCAAAATATTTATCCTCACAGCCTCAAAACAAAAACACTTTGTTTCAATAAATTATTATTCATATATTCATAACGAGTGGCTAAAACAAATAGTTTAAACTATATTTTGTTGGTAACATCTCAATATAAAAAAACCAATTCAGTGTGAGGCTGTATATATATAACACCAAATAAAGCTAACGAACGAAGCTAAAATTGGATTTATTGTATTTGAGAAACACTTTCATATTTTTGGGAGTTGAGAAAAATTACCTATATTTATAATTTTTAAGTAAACACTTTTTTAAATATATATTTAAATTGGTCAAATATATTAGAAATCAAAGTAGGGCCAATCTCGAAAACCATATACAGACAGATATAGCAATTAGGTATATAAATCCAATATCTTGATTTAAATTCACTTTTTTAGTCGGGTCGCACCAGTGATATATAGACCATTTTGAGGATAGTGGATGAATAAGCTTCATAGAAAATATATTATTCTTATCATAATGATGTATGTATAAAGCTAACGTTTTATGCTTATCATTTTACTTAGCAACTTTTTCTTCCACAATAATTATTTTTTGAAAACCTACGTTATAGAATTTAAAAGAAACACAATTTCTATCTAAGTATTTTTAAAGCTGATAAAATAACCAAATTTAACAAAAAAAAGTATATACTTATTATACACAATAAAATAAATATAACAATAATAAGAATAAAAATTAGAAATAGAAAAGAGGACAATTTAAAAATCTAATATTTATGTTACAGATTATGTATATAATATATTGTATAATATAATATATATTATATTATAATTAGCTATTTATGTTGTATATAGCTAAGGGAAATATAGTTTTTCTTGTCATTTAATTAAAATATTCAAAGTAGCTAACATAAAAATTAAATACACAATTATGATAATAATAATGATGATAAAAATAATAATAATAATAATAATAATAATAATAATAATAATAATAATAATGATAAGCATATAAATATATTCATCTGTTTGTAAATATATATTATATTTAGCTATATATATATTATATTTAGCTATATATATATTATATATATATAATTTTTTTTTTTTTTATAAATAAATTTGCATATCTATTTATTTTTATACTACAATACCATTACGTTGTTGTTTCTTATCACTAGAATTAAAATTTTTTTTATCTTGCTATAAGCTAGTATCTATTTCATTTTGATGTCGTTGGTGGCTGTCATCTAATTTAGGTGATGACTGTAGATTAATTTTATTATTATTAGCTATTTGACAATAATTTTCGTTTGTTTTTGGCACATTTTGATCAGCAAATGGTATTGAAAAATTTGCTAATGCTGTACTATCTAAATTCGTAAATATGCTTGATATATTTATAGTTTGGGTTGCCATTTCACATAATTTTATTTTACCATTTTCAGCTGTGAATTTAATTATTATTATATATAAATAAAGAAAATTACATAGGTATCTAAGTAATTATAAATATTTTAAAATTTTAATTAGATTTATGTAGTTATTAGAATATTATTTATTTTATAGCAATGTATGTTTAAAATTAATTTAAATAATTTAAATATAGTTTGTTATGTATGTTTTAAGTAATAAAAGGTTGGTATACATTTTTCATGTTCCTTTGAAAATGTATTGCGCTTCTTTTATTATTGTATACTCTCATATTTACCAAATTTTTAACAGAATTAATATATCATACTATAAATTATTTTATATACATATATATACCTGTACTTGAAGGTGAAATATGTCTGGAAATTTTCTCTTCTTGATTGCAAGTGGCAGCAGTTACCATTGCAGCTGCCATCATTGATGATGGTCCTGTTCCTGTTCCCCTATTAATAGCACTATACCTTGCTGGCATCATACTTTGACGTACATTCCTTTCTGGCCGGATCAAAATAATGTATAACTGAAAAATAATCAAAAAATTAATTAAATGTTGTTTTCTCGAAATTGGCAATATAGTTCATATTGGTTATAGTTAGAGAATATTTTTTTTAATTTAATTTTTTTACTGAAAAAATAAAAATGTAAGTAGAAAGTGTACCTTAGGTGAAAATAAACACGCAACTGTGACACTAGCAGATAAACTTATTGTAACTGACATAGATGTTATTCTTAGTGAAACATGGTTTCCTGTGCCAAAATATAATGGTACAAAAGCCAGCCATATAACACATGTTGTATACATGGTAAAACCTAAAGAAGAGAAAAATTCACATGCTTAATGTATACATCTTTATGAAAAATCATAATAAATTCACTTTAACTCTATTTAGTTAAATTTTATACAATTCTACAATTCCATACTTAAGATAATACTGTTTTAGATTAATTTTAAATTATGTTATTTTTGATTTTGTTGGTTTAAAAATATAGGATATACAAATAAATATTATATCCGAAATTGTATAATTGTATAACAAATCGTGAAATTACATAAAAAACTTTGAAAGTGAAATTGCAACTAAGTGAATCTTATTCAATTAAATTAAAGAAAATATATAGTTTTTCATAATAATAAAAATTGCAATAAATTATTATAATATTTATACCAATGTGTTTAGACTCATTAAATGCCTCTGGAATTTTTCTTGTTAAGATAGCATAAATTGTACAAACAACAATAAGTATAATTGGATAAAAAAATGCTATCATATAAGACGCATCAATATACGAATCACATACAAGTAAATTATCCTCTCGTGTTGGATAATGATGAATAGCATGTGACGGTGATATTACCATCCAAACTCCATTAATGAGAATCTATAAAATAAAATATTATATGTAGATATAAAATAAAAATAAATTTTATAAAAGATTTTATGAAGTACATAATGTACATTTTTGTGTTCTGTACAAAATAACAAAAAAAATTTTTAAGTGTAAGTGTGTTTAACAATATGTATAATGTTTCAAAATATAATTAGAAGTACTATGCATTTTGTATACCATTATAATGTTTAATGAAGTTCTTTACCGCATACTATAAGTAAGGAATACATGTAATAAAATAATTCTATATTAGGTATTTATTGCAGATATACCTAAATTATATTAAAGGAAAATATTATCTCGTAATTATTGTAGGTTGAATGTAATTGTTGTATGCAATAATTATTGTAAGTAAGACATATTATTTGGGCACGTCCAGGATTTTTCTATATCAGTAATGATGATTCACCTATAATAATTTATAGTCATAACTGGAGTTGGTTTACAAAGATATTTGTTTCTTACGATTATAATAACTAGCTCTGATAAAAATTTTAATGCGCATGTCTTCGGTAAGTTGTATTTACATTCGCAAATTTAGCTCGGTAAATGGTCCATTACATGCATCAATACACATGCAATTATAGAGGAATGTAAATTGTATTTACATTTCCCTGTGATGTAAATTGTATTTACATTGCTCTATATTGTATTTACATTCTTCATTTTGAACTGCGTAATACTATAAACAAAAATAATATCACTCACACTCACAATATTTCAATACAGACAAATACCAAAAAAAAAAAAAAATTACAAATGTATACCTCTCACATGCATCATATCAATGTCAAACAAAGCTTAGTTTATAATGCTAAAATCTAAATTTTCCCTCTGAGCTAATCTATATTTTCCCTCTGAGCAAACAAAAAAAAAAAAAAAAAGAACCAATAAAAAAATACGCGGCTATTTTTTTTTTTTCTAAAAAGCGGCCAGTCGATCAGTCGATGAATTTTCTTAACATGTGTTTCAATCTACTATTTTTAAAGGATCTCGAACCTCTACTACTAAATTTTTAAACGAGTGTGGTTGGATTTTAGTACAAAAATTTAAACCACACTTCAAAAATTGCACTTATTTTTATTCAAAAAAACAAAATGAATAAAAATAGAACAATGGTAACCCTGAAAATATCTTTGTTGTCATTATAAAGTTTGCTGTGATTGTCAAATGTCAAGTAAGAATTTTTTTTTCTTTTATCAACAAACGAGGAAAATGGCAGCAACAAGGAGATTATTTATTGTAAATATAAATTATAATTATATAATTATTATTTGATTTTATTTTTAATTATAAAAAAAATAATTATAAAATTATTATTATTTTTTTTAATAATTAAAAATAAAATTAAATAAAATTTAAGAAGACCATTAGTTCCTAAAATAATAAAAAAAAAATTAGTAATTTTTCTAAAAAAAAATTATTCGATTTTTTTTTTTGCAAAAAAGAAAATGAATAATTTTTTTTTGGAAAAATTACTAATTTTTTTTTTAATATTTTTGGAATCTTCCGGTTTGAAATCATTTCGATAAATAAATAAACTTCCTTATTAAATTTTATTTCCTTGCTTCATTTTGAACTTTTTTGTTTATTTTTTTCATTATAAATGTATTGTTTTCAACTCCCTCTCACATGCACATTAAAGCAGTATACAATACATGTTAATCAAATTTGTTATACAGCTCGTTTTGTATACACACAAACATATAGACACTCGTCAATATTATATCACTCGACCTTCGGTCTCGTGATATAAACATGACTCGTGTTTGTGTGTATACAAAACTCGCAAGAATAACAAATTTTCTTAACATGTATTGTAATCTACTATTAAGTGTTTATCGAATATACTAGCCTCAAGCCTTTTTAATAGTTAATATCTTCAGAAATAATGCATGTTATATTGCCATCTATAATTTCCGAGAATTTAATTTCAAGATACAGCAGTAGAATACCAAAATGTTAATTATCAGACCGAAACAGTTTGTGTTATATTCTAAGAATTTGAAAAAAAAAAAATCAAATTATAAACGAATAGAAAATTTCTTTCGAAAACTGTTAGTCCAAGAGCTCGCAACGTAAGAATTCACGTGATTTTAGCAAGGCTCATTTTTTAATATAATGTTCCATACTACGGTGCAGGACGCATAAAGGTAGTCTGGCTGTCAGACGACGTTGCGTTTACCCGTGGGAGCAGAACCAAGTAGGTAAAAAAAATGCAAAATTACATGAAAAAAACAAATTACTTTTAAATGACATAGGTCTGGCATCCATTTAGCAACGGTATTTCCGTCTGGCAAATTGGATGTAGTATATATAAGATCCAATCTATAACATATAAAAATTTCAGCCTTGCTAAAATGACGTGAAATTGAAGTTTTTTTTTGTTATAAATCAAGGTCTGGCACGGTCTTAACAACTCCGAAGCCGTCTGGCAATGATGCATTAACATTTCATATAATAAGCACAAACAAGTGACATAACTAGAAATCGTGCTATTATCACGTAATTTTGCATTTTTTCTTTGTCCTACCTGGATCTGCTCCCACGGGTAAACGCAACGTCATCTGACAGCCAGACTACCCTTATGGGTCCTGCACCGTAGCATTTAACAATATTTTAAAAAATGAGCCTTGCTAAAATCACGTGCCAAAAACGTTGCGAGCTCTTAGACTATGTGTATTTGAGATTTTATATAGTATACTTTCACTGCAGAAATTTTTTGTTTCAATCAATTGTCAAGTATGAAAGCTAATTTAATTATATTTTATTTGAGAATAAAAATAAATCTTCAAGATTATAATTGATTTAACATTTTTATTACATTACTTTATCGACGATTCATTATCAAGGTTAAAAATTACAAGTTTTGAGTACAGTGCAGTTGTTATGATGTTGCCAGCCACATTATAAAAATTTAAAAATAATAAAACATTCAATGCCTTCTATTTCCAAAATAATTTTTTTTCTATCTTAATATCCAATTGACTTTTCTTTTTCGCACAAAATTATTTTTCTTATTTTTAGAAATTATATAAAATATATTTCATAACCTTGAAAATGTTTTTTTTTATTTTTCGTTTTTTATTTGAAAATTGCATGAAACTTAACATTACATATATATGTATTTCATAATAGCTATTTAAAAGTTATAGGTACCTGAACGGATGTTAAACACGTACAAATTACCAACTGGGATTTTGGGCTGATAAAAGATGGTCTTTTAGCAGATGTGCTGCCAGCTTTGAAAATTCTGGAAATGCGATTTGTTTTTGTCAAAAGTGCTGCATACACTACAGTGAAACAAAATCCAGCGCAAAACCTGAAATTTATAATTTAATAAGTTGCAACATTATAACTACAGTTGATACAAATAAGTTAATTAAGATAAAAAATAAAAATCTGCAAAAGTAGTCAACAATAAAGGTGAGAGTTATTGCCGCTAAATGTTCTGAACACAATTATCTAATGCGTTGTCGAAACACTCTTAATTCCAATTCTTTAAAATGAATGCAGATGAAATGAGTATATAATATAATATTGTAATAATAATAATTTTTTATTGCTTACAGCAACAGCTCATGACCGACTTTTATCTCTTCAATCTGTCATTTATTAAAAATACATTTTTGGACTTTAACTAATTAGAATAACAAAATATTTTATAAATTATTTCCAAAATAATATTTCACTAACTTTCTAACAGGCAACAGTTTCGTGCAGACATTATAATACAAAAAGTTTTTAATTGATACGCATATATTTTTGTTTGTACCTATGTATTCACATTAGCTAAGAATTGTTTGTGAACGTTATTAAAATATTGTCACAGTCATAATTTTCTAATTAAATTTTTGAATATAAAAATATATACAGGTTGTTAGTTAGAAAGACGTTGATTAATTTATTACAGAAATTCTTTATAAAACGATTTTATAAAACGAAATTATTTGTGAACGTTATTTAAATATTGTCACAGTATTTTTAATTACATTTTTGTATGTATTTTGTTGGAAATAAATGAATAGCAAATATAATCCTAATTCTCATTACACACGTTACTTGTATATTGCAATTAACAAAACTATTTTCGACGAAGGAATCAAGGTTCTTATCAAAATAAAACTCATTTTAGAGTACATATTTGTTAAAAGATTTGATGAATTAGTAATAGAATCAAATTGGAGTAATTAAAACTTAAAAAAGATTTTTTATTACAGACATTTTTACATAGCCTTAAAGAGAAATCGACTTAGAAAATTACTTGAATATTTTTCAATGATAATTATCAAGAAGAAAGTTTGGGATTATTTTATCCACAACACCTTGTTCATATAGTAAAATCTAATTGTATACTAGATATTATAACTAAGTTTTACTTCATAAAAAAAATAATAAACAGTAATTAGATCCTTATTTACATACATATGTGTAATACAATGTATATATTAAATTGATACACATGTATCTATAATTATGATAAAGTTTCAAAAAATATAAATTACCTTTGAACACCACATGCTACATTTGTTGGTCTCATAACTAAAGCAAATGTCACCAAGTAACACATTAAAATTCCTGCTAGTAAAATGTAACTTAATTCTCTTCCAGATGCTCTTACAACAGGTGTATCATTGTGTCTATATTAAATATAATATATAATATATAGTTAAGAAAAACTAAATTTTATTATATCATTTTCATCATTATTATATTATTTTTTTATACAAATAATTATTTTCTATTATATTATACAATTTAAGAGACTTTTTAAAATAACATATTTATATACATATACAGAAAACATAAAATAATACTTTGTCTTTATAAGTTATAAAAAGTCGTATAATAATAAATTGTAATTATTATTGTGCTGAGCTTTTTTTAATGAAATTGAAATGCGAAATTAAAATAGATGATTTTAAGAACATGAATTTAACTTAATATTTTATAATGTTATATAGTTATAATAGGTTCATATTAAAAGTCAAACAAATGGGTTCATATTCTTATATCATGAAACTACATTAATTGTAATGGAAAATTGCATTTGTAAAAAAAAAGACGCACAAGAAGATTGTATGAAGCATTTTATCAATGTAATGCAATTAGCTTAACAGTGTTGCGAATAAAAAGTATTTTATATAATATCGGATTGAATATAGTAATAAAACCAGTTTAATTTTTAATTTAAAACTTTTATACAGACCCAAATAGAAGTAAAATATTGAAATAAATAAAGTAAGGGTTATAATAAGTCTAAAAAATTATATCATATTAAAGAATTAAATACAAATATTTAACTTACTTAACAAAAACTCCAACAACAAATAAAGTAATTAAAATTCCAGTTGAACTAAATGCCATTGCACCAATTGCCCAAGCTGATTCGGGACGCAAATAAACCTCAGGTATATCTTGACAATATTCTTTCCAACGATCAGGTAATGTTCCTTTTTCACAAGTTGAACACTGAGTTTCATCATATGGATCTCGCACCTAGATTGAATTTGTTTTTAATAAAAAAACAAATAATATATAATACCATATAATAATAATATTTTTTTTATTAATTTTTATTACGTTTCAAAATCTTTATTCAAAAATTTTCAAAACTCAAAATTATTTTATTATAAATACTGATATAGATCATTTCTATTTCTTCAAAAGCTCTGAAGAAAAAAAATCCGATATGTTGCATAAGAAAATTGTATGTTCCAAGAATTTGCAATTTCATTAACAAAAAAAAAGTTATATAGTAATGCGTTGTTTATAGCTACCACAGTAAAGTAATTTTTGGAGGAATGTTCCGGAAACCTATTCACAGCTAATTTTATCTGAAAGTAAAACATCAACTTCAAAAAATATAAAAAAAAAATTTTTTTTGATATGAAAGGTATCGTAAAAAAATATTATAATAGGTAGGAAACGTAATGAAAAAGAAACAAAAAAATATCAAAAAAAAAATAAATTCAATTTTCTTAGTTATTTGAAAATATTTTTAAAAAATTCTTTTTACGAAAAATAGATAAAATTAATATGTTCATTTTCAGTAAATTTGCTTAAATATAAATAGAATAATAACATAGAAAAACGGTTTTTACGGTACCATTTTTTCAGATAGGTCAATTAGCTATAAACAACGCATAAGTATTAAAGACGCATAAGTAGATTTTTCCACATGTAATGGCATAATAAAAACGAAAGTCATAAACTTGATTTCATTATTATGTGAATTCATAATTTTCTTTAAGAACCTTGTTTGTATACAATTCAAATATAAATGTACCTAATACCTAAACATTCGTTAATACATATTATAAAATAAACTTCTTAAGTTCTTAAGCCTTGAGCACAGCTAATACCGCAAAGCAATTTTGAGCTACCGTAAAAACCGATTTTCTGCGTTATTTCTTATTTATTTTAAATAAAAATTATGAAAAACGAAAGATATTAATTTTATTGATTTTTTGTAAAAAGAATTTCTTAAAATTGTTTCATAATTAATTAGAAAACTGAATTTATTTTTTTTTTGCTCCAGAAAGAATTGACTACGTCACAAAATAATTTTTTTGTTTCTTTTTCACAGCGTTTCTTTTGCATCGAAATTTGGTTTTGCTGCATTTTTCTGTCACAATCATATTATAAAAAAAACAAAAGCAGTTGTTTGCAGTTGATTTTTTTGCTTTCAGGTAAAATTAGCTGTGAACAGGTTTCCTGAACATTCCTTCAAAAATTGCTTTGCGGCTCAATTGAAATTTGATACCAATTTTATAAAGATGCAAATATTTCTTTGAAGGAAACAACAAAAAACAACAAAATAAATTCAAAAGACAATAATTGAAAATGTAGAGGAGCAGAGTATCTAATTTATAAGTAGCTAATTTATAAGATGAACGACATTTTTAATCGTTTTATTATTTTGAGGAAAATTACTTTTTAAGCGTTCAATTTTGTTTTATAATTTGAGGAGTCAAAAAGAAAACTAAATTATCTACTCATGATGAATAATATTCAATTTTTGTTGAGAATATAAACACAATTTCCTAAATAAATACTGTGAGCAAATTTGAATGTCGTTCTTCTTACAAATGAGAGGCTAACTATAAAGTAAAATTATTTCATATTGTTTTCCAATATTAAACAATTTTTGTTTTCTTCTCATTTATATCTTTTTTTTTTATACCTACATTTTTATTTGATGATTAAACAAAATATTGCCAGAATTAGCTTTATATTTCATTAAAATTTCTTTGAAAATTTGTATATTGAGGGCAATTTACCTGAAGTAAAATTTTCTTATGATTTTATTTAGATGTAAAAATGGTTTCTTCATTAATATAGAAATTGAAATTAAGGTTTTTATTTACATGCTTTAGAATTTGTATAACTTTATATGATTTTTTTATTATAATGTGATACTCAATATATTAAATAGCTGAAATAAGGTAAATAAATTTTTTTTTTTTGAAAAAATAATTCTCTTTATAAGATTATATTTAAAAAAAATTTGATTCATGAAAAAAATTATTTTTATAAGTTTTAACGCATTCTACCCCGGAAAAAATTATCCGGAAAAATATAATTAATTATTTTTTACGTATATTATACCTGATACATTGAACAGTTGAAGCAATGCCAACAACAGCTTTCTCCTTCAACATATTTTTTTGCTTGACCGCGCTCACACGGTAGACTGCAAACTGATTCAGGTGGCTTTGGATTTCGCAGTTTAAACTGAACTTCTGCAAATAAAGTAAATTATATTCAAAATAAGTTAGGTATTTGGTTAATATTTTGTTATTTGAAATTTTTTTGTGGGTGTACGTAATTTTGACTTTACCTGTCATATTAAGTCGTAATTCACCCTCGAATTCTCCTTCATAATATTCCCCGACTTTAATCCATCGATAATTTCCAGGTTCCGTTTGTTTGAAATGTATTATATTATACCGTGCCGGGCCGTCACCATTAGAATCAAAACGAAAATTATCTCCGCTCAGACCTGAAAATAAAAATTTAATTTTAAAACTAACCGCTGAGAAAAGATTTAGTAAATAAATTATCTATCTTTTTGTTCATTTTCACCAGTTTTTAATATGACTTTTAATTTAGTATAATGTACACAAAATGAATCAAAAACTTTTTCACATTACCACTCTAAATTCAACATTTCAATTACATAGAAATACCATATTTACTTTGGTCTAGTTAAGATGTATATTAGGCTGGTTCACAAAAAAAATTTTTTTGCCGCCCATACAGATTCTGAAAGCTTACATCAAGAAACGAAATACGTCCTCCTTGATTTTTCGAAATTTTGTTTCCCCATCAAGCGCAACCAATTTTTGTGATGTTTGAGGCCTAGACCTAATAAGGTGGGTTCAAAACTCTGTAACTTTTTTCTCTTTGAATTTTTTTTCCTCCTTTTTTTTTTGGTTTAACTGTCTTGATGCTCCCTTCATTTTTTGTTAACATCGTAAGGCTATACGACTTATCCTTTTTTTTTTACAACTCTCTTAAGGTGAATTCAAACTTTTGTCCCCATTTTATTTTTACTTTAAGACACCATATCTTTTCTAATTTTAAGAGAAACATTTTTTTTTTTTTTTTCATAAATTTGGCATAAATTTTCATAATTTTTAGCATTATAACTAAAAGATAAAATTCTATTAAGTTCTGGTTTTTAAGCTACGATTAATTTTACGACATTAAAAGTATCGCTTTCGTAATTTATTGGTCATTTGATTCATTTGTTAACTGATCTATTTTTTTTAATTAGGAATCAAAAAAGGAGATTTAGAATAGAAATAAATAAGAATTTAAAAATTGTTTTAAATTTATATTTATTTATGATTAATTTTTTGCAATTAATTTTAAAAATATTTGATTTTCCAATAATCGCCATGTTTGGCAGATGCTGGCTCACGATTTGGAGAATAATTCGTTTTTGAGTTTCGTCAGAAGTTAACGATGTGTTAAATTCCGTCATTAATGCAACACTCATCTCGGCGTTGTCATTAGACATTGATCCAGCTCTATGGAAATCTGATGCAGGATATCAAGACGTCCTTCGATTAGTTCAGAAGTTACAAGTTGTTAATGACAACGCCGAGAGGAGTCTTGCATTAATGACGGAATTTAACACATCGTTAACTTCTGACGAAACTCAAAAACAAATTATTCTCCAAATCGTGAGCCAGCATCGGCCAAACATGGCGATTATTGCAAAATCAAATATTTTTAAAATTAATTGAAAAAAATTAATCATAAATAAATATAAATTTAAAACAATTTTTAAATTCTTATTCATTTCTATTCTAAATCTCCTTTTTTGATTCCTAATTAAAAAAAATAGATCAGTTAACAAATGAATCAAATGACCAATGCATTACGAAAGCGAAACTTTTAATGTCGTAAAATTAATTATAGCTTAAAAACCAGAACTTAATATAATTTTATCTTTTAGTTATAATGCTAAAAATGATGAAAATTTATGCCAAATTTATGAAAAAAAAAAAAAAATGTTTCTCTTAAAATTAGAAAAGATATGGTGTCTTAAAGTAAAAATAAAATGGGGACAAAAGTTTGAATTCACCTTAAGAGAGTTGTAAAAAAAAAAGGATAAGTCGTATAGCCTTACGATGTTAACAAAAAATGAAGGGAGCATCAAGACAGTTAAACCAAAAAAAAAAGGAGGAAAAAAAATTCAAAGAGAAAAAAGTTACAGAGTTTTGAACCCACCTTATTAGGTCTAGGCCTCAACCATCACAAAAACTGGTTGCGCTTGATGGGGAAACAAAATTTCGGAAAATCTAAGAGCGTTTTCTCGTTTTTTTTATTTAATTGTTCGAAATCTGCATGGGCGGCAAGAAAATCTCAACATGACCTCAAAAATGAACCAGTCTAATGTATATACATAAAATTAAATTAACGAAAACTTAACATTTACCGGAAATTCAATTACCTTGAAATTCAACTTTTCTAAGATATTTCAATAAAACTTCTCCTTTTGTTGGTTTCATTGCTTCACATAAAGTGGGAACACCTTTACATAAATCTCGATGCATGTCCCTTTTTAAAAAAAAAAAATACAAAAATGAAATTTGTATTTAAGTTTTATTGGAATGTTAGTTGAATGAGAAAAATTTTACACATAAATATATTTAAAGTTTTATATTATATAGCATTACCTTAAAGCGTACGCAAATGCCATAACCGCATCACTAACAAATTGAAGTTGATCCTCAAAATCTGTATTATTTTTAGATAAAAGCTCTTTCCTTGTACAAGATTGATTATACTTGATGTTATTGGGTGTGGCTAAACTATTTGGATATCTGCATTGAAAATGATCCTCCCAAAATTCTGAAAATTAAACGCGCAATTTTATTGAATATATTTTATTATAATTTTCTTATATTTTGTATATATATGGTTATGTCATGTTTGTCATATTTTGAGCTTTATCTTTAATCAGTTTTTACCTGCCTATTTTGATTTCAGAACTTTTAATAAGACGAAATAGCAATGTTTCAACAAATTATGTAAAAAAAAATAAGTTGATCAAATTTACAAAAGCAATTAATAAGATATGCTTAAAAATCAAAAAATCCGGGAAGCCTAGACTAAGATTATTTTATTGATAATTGTGGAAATTCTTCATTTTTTTTATTACAAACCTATAAACCACGGATTTCTTTGGTTGTTTTCAACAGTTAAATTAAGGAAATATTCTTCGAAACCTTTAACTGGATTAGCTTGAGGCTGCACCGATAAAGTTCCTTCAACCTACAAAAATATATATGTTTAAACAATTCTTTGAATTCAAAGTTATTATTTAAGTTAATAAAATAAAATTTAGTTGCGGAATATTGTAATTACCTCGGGTTCATTACCATCTGAAACAAGATTTCTGGCACTCCATCCATCTGAACCAATCCAAGAAAAAGCTCCAGTTGCATTATTTCTTCTAACTGCACGCATTACTTCTCTTACTTCCTGATCAGATCCAAAAATAATTGCACCTATAATAAAGAAATAATTACGTTAACTATATATAGTTTAATTTACCAAAAAAAATTTTTAAACTGTGTATAATTTTGTTCATCAATTAAATGGCGCTAAATTCAAAACTCGAATTTTTATACAGAGAATTATATATACAAAAAAGTTATTTATACGTTTCTTCTACGCATTAAAATTAAGGCCTGGTCGCAAAACCATATAAACCTATTTTTATTAGATTTTTCTGTTGAAATTAAATATATATTGAAAATTTTCTTTAATAAGATTTATTATGACGTCGATAATCCAAATAACTCATATCAAGTTCACAAAAATAATTTTTCTCATTCATAAAAATAAAATAAAATAAAACGTCACTGTATATTTATATAAAATACAATACAACATATATACTTCCCTCAAAATTAAGTATTTTTTATCTTATTGGCAAAAATATTAAAAATGTTTCATTAAAAATATAAAGATCTAGAAGTACTTAAGTGTTATTTTTCTAGCTTTTGAGAGACTTATGATGATGATAAACAAACACTATGACACTTGAATGAAAGTATCAAAAGATTAAATAAAAAAAATATACATTTATATAATATTAATACAATATTTTTTTTTTATAAAAACTGTTTTTGATTATATACATATAGTAGTATACCTTGAAGAACTAATGAAAAAAGAAAATATTGTTGCACACTGAAAAAAAAAGATAGCTTGTAGGTACTTTAACTTTTTAACATACTTGTTCATTCGTCGTTAATAACACACAACAAAACTATAGTACGATTTTCAATTACTTAACATATTGGTAAAAATTAATTTTAAGTGTAGGACGAATTATTATATACTAGCTGTACCCGCACACACGTTGTTGTGGAACACACGTTTTAAGTGAAATTTTTGTTGTCAGATTGATTAACAATTATAGGAGCTATTATTTTATAAATTTGGGAAAATATCTAAGAAGAATTAATATTTATCATTTCTACTTATTCAACACTTATATTTATGAAATCGAATGATATCCTTGCCTTAAACAGGTTTCCAAACCAAACCAAATTTGTGTTTTTATCCATTTCCTCTTTTTATGAATCTAATTTGAATAAAATTGGAAGAATTTTGGCAGTCCTCCCCGGGACGGGTTTCTGCGTAGGGTGCCATTCAAATTTTAAAATAGCCTAAAACGACTCCGAGACAAAAAGACGGTGTAGTGGTTTAGTTTTTAATATTTTGTAGTTATTAGTAATAAAGAAATTGCTTTCTATATATTCGATGAGGCCCCCTTAAAAGAGGGAGCCAAATTTTGTGTTACAAAATTCGTGTGTTTAATCATTTTTATATACCAAATTTAAATGAAATCGGACAAACTTTTGAAGTCCTCCCCTAGGAGGTCAATAAATTTTTTGTTAAAAAATTTGTGTGTGATCAGTTCCTCTTTTTACATACCAAATTTGAATGAAATCGCACGAACTTTTGAAATCCGCCCCCGGGGAGGTCGCTGAGTGGGAGGTCAACAAATTTTTTGTTTCGAAATTCGTGTGTAATTATTTCCTCTTCTTAATTACCAAATTTTGATGAAATCGGACGAACTCTTAAAGTCCGCCCCTAGGTAGGTCCCTGTGAAGGAGTTCAACAAATTTTTTGTTACGAAAGTTGTGTGTAATCAGTTCCTCTTTTTACATACCAAATTTGAACGAAATCGGACAAACTTTGAAAGTCCGTCCCAAGGGGAGGTCCCTGGGTAGGAGGTCAACAAATTTTTTGTCACGAAATTTGTGTGTAAGCAGTTCCTCTTCTTACGTACCAAATTTGAATCAAATCGGACGAACTTTTGAAGTCCGCCCCGAGGGGAGGTCCCTATGGTAGGAGGTCAACCAATTTTTTGTTACAAAATTTGTGTGTAATGAGTTCTTTTCTTTTTACATACCAAATTTGAATTAAATCGGACGAACTTTTGCAGTCCGCCCCCAGGGGAAGTCTCTGGGTAGGAGGTCAACAAATTTTTTGTTACGAAATTTGTGTGTAATCAGTTCTTCTTTTTACATACTAAATTTAAATGGAATCTGACGAACTTTTAAAGTCCGCCCCCAAAGGGTTTCTGGGTAGGAGGTCCCTGGGTAGGAGGTCAATAAATTTTTTGTTACGAAATTTGTGTGTAATCAGCTCCTCTTTTCGGACGAACTTTTGAAGTCCGCCCCCGGGGGCGGTGTTTGGGTAGGAGGTCCCTGGGTCGGAGGTCAACAAATTTTTTGTTACGGAATTTGTGTGTAATCAGGTCTTCTTTTTACATACCAAATTTGAATGAAATCGGACGAACTTTTAAAATCCACCCCAATGGGAGGTCCCTGGGTAGGAGGTTCCTGGGAAGAGGTCAACAAATTTTTTTGTTACGGAATCTGTGTGTAATCACTTCCTCTTTTTACGTACCAAATTTGAAGGAAATCGGACGAACTTTTGAAGTCCGCCCCCGGGGGAGGTCCCTGGGTAGGAGGCCAATCAAATTTCAAAATAGCCTATAACGACCCTCGACCTGACACAAAGACATGGTGAAAGTTTGAAAACGATCGGTTGAGCGGTTTAGGAGCCTATTCGGAACAGACAAACAGACAAACATACAAACATACAAACATACAACTTCGGTTTTATATATATAGATTAATAATAATTACAACAATTTGAGTAAATATTGCCCGCAATTAGAAATTTTAATTTAAGCCTCAAATCTATCTAGAAAAAAATTAAGACTGAATATTACAAATTTTTTTAGAAGATAATTAGTTTTATTATTAAGTAGTATTTTGAATTCAAGTTAATTTTTGTTAAAATCTGTAATCTGATGGTAGATTAAATGTAAATGAAAATGACTTAGATTTAGCTCTAACCTTCCTGCTGTATTTTTTGGCTAATTCCAAATTTTTTTTCAGTGTACATGAACATATATACTAGATTCTTTCTTTTTTAAATTAAAATATTTCCTTAAGGATATTACGCTACTCAAATACATTTTAGATAACAATTTTAGTTGTTTCTAATTTAGTGTAGGACACGACAAATAAAACACTTATTTTAATTGAAGTAAATTTTTTTCTAAACTTTTTAAGAACTAATATTATACTCGTAGTTGGCGTACTTTTAAATAAGTTTGCATAATACTAAGTTTACTCAATTAGCAACAATTACTAAACTATTCAAGAAAAAGGACGTGGAAACTTATAGAAATTTGCAATAAAAACGAATACCAAAAATTTTTTTAGTGAAAAATAAATTACATAAAATATTTTTTCTGAAAAAAAAAAATTCTTAAGCCTTTATATCAAAAGTACCAGTTCGATTTGATTTATCCGAATTTCAATGAAAAGTATCATGGAATTGCTATGTTATACTATATAATTATACATAAACATATACATATAATATTATATATTTTATCTTTTGGTAAAATAAAAGAATTGTGATATACATTTGACAGCTTACCAAAATTTTCCCTATCCCTATAATCTTGAAAAAACAATCAAAGAATAAAAAAATTAAAATTATAAGAAAAAGTTTTGTCTTTCTTTAGTTAATCCATTAATACTCTCATGTTTGATAGTGAGACTTAATGAAAAAAAAGTTAATTTGTAGGTTTTAATTTTATGTTCGAATTCAAATTTAATCAAAGAGAAAATAATCTACGTACTATTTGAAAAGTTTGGAAATTTCTTTTTTTCTTCAATATTTTACCGGACATAATAAAAAGGATTTTTATTTTTCTCTAAAGAAAAAAACAAAACCTTATTGGATTGGTTTTTATTTTTGAATATAAATCTTGTATTTACAATTTACAAATAATATGTATAATAAAACAATTTATTTTTATTCCAATATACAAATGTAAACAATACTACTTTATATCTTTAAATTATTAAAGTTTTCTTTCTTATCCATATATATTTTGTGTTAAGTTTTAAAAACTTTTTAAACAATATTTTATTTTCAAGGGAAAATAATAAGAGTTTATATTAAATTTTGAATGATATTGTAGTATGTAAACAATATTATAGTAAATTGTGTTTGTGAATTCAAACAAAATGTTGCAAGCAAAATAAAATATCGTATTAAATTTACAATTTTATTGAATTTTTAGAGCCGCTTCGAATCGGATATATTTTATAGCACAGGCTAAGTAACTGACTTGCCACATACTATCTATCTGTATCTATCTGGGTATATCTATAATATATAAAAAATTAAAGTCCATTTATAGCTGCTTACTTTTTTCATTATTCAATGTTTTATTACTATTGTGATTTATATAAAATTCTATAACATAAAATAAATATAAAAATTTTAATTTGTTTATTATTCTATAATCCTAAATGCTAAAATAATAACTCGACAAATTTACTACTAGTATTGACAATATGAATTTCAATAGGTGACACCTGTTACTTTTTTTTCAATGATATTATCACAATTCCCCTTTTATCGTTTCATTGACTATGCTGTGCCCTTTGGTTTTCCAATGACATTTGGTCGACTAATTTCGGGGCTGCACATGCCTTACGACTTTTTTGCACCATTTTCAACCATTATTTTATGCGAAATTTATATTTATTTATGTAAACAAAGTTTATTTAGAACTTTAAATAAAATAATAAACAAATAATTGTAAATTAATTGTAGATTTCGAATCAAATATCAAAAATTATTGTACTACATGGAATACAAAATTAATGAAATTTTTGTTCTAGATCTAGGTTGAAGAATATATATTTAAATATATATTTAGTATGCTATGTCCATTATTATATCTTGTATGAACACATCTATATTTACGTATGTAGCATGTAGGAATTATACATTTATGTATATGTGTACATATATGTATGTCATGTCATTCTAACAAACATTAAAAAAAAACATTTGAGTTAAATAAAAAGAAGTTCTATAATTTTATTTTCAAAAGAAATGTCCTCAAAATTTTAATTGAAATTTCTTGAGAAGTCTAAATTTAATTATAATTGAAAAGTTGAAGCATATAAAATAAACTTTTAATAATAATAATTTGAAAAGTTTATAAAGGAAAATGAAATTTGAGGAAACCTTATATTAGGTCTGTATATTAAATAAGTATAAACTACGAAGTGTATATGTTATAAATGTACTAAAGTTAAGTTTTTTTTATTTTAACAATTATTTCAAATTGTAATTATTTTTATAAATATTCACCTCAATATTACTACAAATAAAAAGTTATTTTAAGATTATTAAAATAAGTTTGTTTCTTCATTCAGAACTTAAGGCGAAAATTATTTCCTAATTTCATTCAAATTTATATTTTATTAAATTACCTCTGGCTCTCGGTTTTGTTAATAATTTTAGTACAATATTATCATAAGCAATTTCTTCAGCCACACCAGAATCTTTAACTAATTTCTCTTTAACAGCAATGCAAATTTCATTTTTTGCAAGAAGTTCTTCAAGTTCTTCAAAAGCCTTGAAAGGGAAAAAAATAAACAAACTTTTTTAAAAGAAATATTATTATTATTATTAAATTCTAAAGACGTTGTACAAAATAAAAATATTTTCTTTCTTAGTTTTGTAAAGTAAAGTTAATATGAAAAAAAAAATCAATTAAAATATGGAAAAATTCATAGAAAGTGTCAAACGCAGAGTTCTGAATATTGATTTTAATCATTTTAATGCATTTTTAATAAGACAAAAAATTATAAATAATAGTAGCATAAATAATAGTTTATCGCAAATCCGAAAAACAAAGTACCTACAATAATATAAATTACGATGGTGTGTAGCTTAGGTCTTATTATTTGCATTTTTTGCACAATTTCTTATTCAATTGTTGTATATTATGATGAGGATATTCGTCTCCATTAATTGAAATTTCTCAATAAATATTTTGATTAATTTTATTTTCATAACCATGCAAACTGTAAAACTGTATGCATTTTATTGTTAGGTGCTTGATTGCTGTCTATAATAATTAATAGTTTTACTTTTAATTATTCGATTTTGTACTTTTTGATCATTAAATCTTAACGTTGAATTAACAACAAAAAAAGGGAACGACCGATGACGCAATTATTGTCTTTTACTTCACTTACCTTAATGCCATAATTACTTTCTTCATATATAATAGATATGTAGCTCCATCCCATTCTTTTGACAATTTCAACCATTGCTTTAACTTGATAATGATCTGAAGGTATTGTCCTTGAAAAATACTCAAAACGTTGTTTATTACTTAATTCTGGACTAGTGGAAAAAAATGACACCTAAAAGTGTTATTTTGAAGTTTTAATTTTTTTTTAAATAATATATTCGTTTATAATTATTTTTTCATTTTACTAATTATATTTTAATATTTATTATCGATCAGAAAAAATAATTGTTTTGAAATAAAATACTCATATTTTACATTATAAGATTTTAAGATCTTTTATTTTATGATTTTAAATAAAATTTAATGAACATTATACATCTCCACATCTCCACATCTATACACATATTTTTTTAAGTTTCAAGTTTCAAGTTTCATCTGTATCTGTAACTATATCTTTCCAATTATTTAAATAACTTTTCATTATACCCAATTATAATAAATGACAAAATTATGTTGTTATTCAAAATAACATTTCCTTAACAAAAAGGTTTCTATTTAAAAACTTAATGTTTTCAAGAATCTTTAAGGATATTATTTTTAAGAGTATTTTGATGAAAACGCTATAAAATTATTATTAGTAAGATAATGTTATTTAAATTCTATGCTCTTGTTTATTTTTTTTAAAGAAATACAAATTTTACCTGTGGTATTCGAAATAATCGTAATAAATTTGCCACTTGAATTGATGTTACGGATGAAGCTGCTCCAACAACACCCGAAATAACTTTTCTAACTTGAGTTTTATTACAATGATATTCTGCATCGTCGATATTACTGATAGACCCTGAAAAAAATACAAAAATAAAAATAAATAAATTTTTCCTCTTTTTTTCAATATATTTCGCAATACATAGGAATTCAATTTTTTTGAAAACAATATTGCATAATAATCTGCAATTGCATTTTTTTGTAACTTTTTTATCCAAGGATAAAAAAAAATATTTATGACAAATATTCAGGATGTTCAATAATTTGAAAAAAAAAATGATAATTTGCAAAGGTACAGATACAAGACATTTTATAATTTAATTCAACTTTAAAAATCTTTCGACCAGGTGCACATTGCACATTAAACACATATTTTAGTGTATAATTATGTAGTCCAATGACCGATAATTAATTGTAATGATAAACCGAAAATTAAAGAACTTTGGAAATTTTATTTTTAATTAGAATCAAGACCAAACGCTTTTGCCTTGATTAGAATAAACTAATAAAAATCTAAATTCAGTATTTTGTCATAATAATGACATTCTAAATTTTTTATTTATTTATTTTCTAACTTTGAGGATTTGAATAAGTAAATAAAGTATATGGATTTGCCGCCGCGGGTGCATTATTTTTAAAAAAAACTTCTAAAGCTACCAACTGTACATTTAGCTGCAATTCTTAAAGTCAATATAAGTTAGGAGTAATTTTTGGAAGTAAATTTTTACGTTAAATCTCACCTTTTTTAATATATATACATTATGTACATATTTAATATTAAAAAGTTAATATTTTTTTCTTGTACGGCTTACTAAATATAAGATTATAATGTACGTATGTAAGTTAAGTGTTTATTTTTTCATATTATAGAATATAGAGGATATCAGCCTATAAACACATTTATTTGATTGTTTGAAGCAGAAATTTATAGTACAAAAATTTATCATAATAAAAATTTCACACAAGAAAAAACAAAAAATTCAGCTGTCATCATAAAGTTTATTTTGTTTTTGAAAAATAAATTCCAGGAAAGTTTCATTAAAAATGTAGATTTTTGTAAAAATATTTTTATTTTTATTTTCATCCGAGTAGTGTAGCCCGTTGTTGTAATTGAATATAATGAACTTACAGTTATAATTAAATTTTCAAATTGCAAAATTTTTTCTTACAAGTAATATCTTTATGTTTATAGAAAAAAAATCGAAAATTACTCAAAAATGTGATTGAAAAAACTTTATCCTATAGCTTAATTCTTGATGTCTAAAGATCTGTAACTTAAATTTTATCATAATCAAGTCAAGAAGAGGTAGTGGTAAGTAGCATAGATCCATACAAAGAAACATTCATTGCATTTCTTCTAATATGATTATTACACTCTGTATTACATAAATTCATTTTTTTACTGCATTTTATTTCAATCTAAAAATTTGATTTCATTAATCCAGGTGATGATATTTGCTTGAAGGATTTTAATTAAAATTTTATTTTCTTTAATTTAAACTGCATCTTCATTGTCAAAAGTTTATTAATCTATCAAGTAAATTATCACTTTTATTTAATGGGAACATTTTTTTAATCGTTCTGTTTAAATGTGACATCGCCCGACAGTGTTTGTATATTTATTATTCCAAAGACACATTCATTGCATTTCTTTTAATATGAGTATTACACTCTGTATTACATAAATTCATTTTTTCTTTCTCCTAAGCTTCAATCAAAATTCGTTGAAAGCTAAAACAAAAATATTTTTAAATGAAAATTTTCATGTACCTTAAGGTTAAATTCTCAATATGAATTAAGTTTTAAGGTACATACATTAATTATGAAAACTGAACAAGTTATATTTACATTAAGATCAAATAAAAGTAAATAATTACTGTAGAATCTTTATTATAAGTTTTATTGATTCGAATTAAAAAGATTTATTAACTATTTGATTGTTAGCTTTTTTTTTTTTTAATATTTTAGGTAAAAGATTTCTTATGCCTTATATATGTATTGTACATGAATGTTATGGCCATTGAAAATTTCGGCTCTACATTGTCGAAGAACAAGTATATATTTAAAGCTATATATTAAATTATTTTAATTTTTTTATTATTAGTTGTACGAATTGCATATAAGTTGTAATTTTTGATAAGATGCCCAACAGATTTCTACATATTTGTTTTTTTTTTTAAATCGTCTACATATTCGGAGAAAATTTCACACAATCTATTCGATTAAATTAATACTAAAAATTCAGCTTAACTAATAACTATTATAATGTTTGTCTTATATTGGGCAATAATAAAGTTCTTCCGAAGAAGTTATTGCCAAATTATCAAAATCGTATGAAAAATATACATAGGTAAAAGAAGTTTCTAAACATTAAAGAATTTTATGAAAATTCCATTACATTTTGAAGAAAACAAAAATTTATAACTTTTGATTTATTGGTTTTTCGTTTAAATTTTCTGTTTTGAATTTATTTCCAATTAAATTTTTATTTGCTTTTGAATTGCTAATGAATTGTATATCTATCAAGAATAACAAACTATCAAATTTTTGAACTGTGCTTGTCTAATGAGATTTTGAAATTTTATATGGAAGTCAAAGTAAAAACAATTTTGATTTAAAATATACACTTAAAATTAATTTTGGACTAATTCGGGTAAGTTTTTGGAAACTACTCCTACCCAAATTTTTACATTCAATCATAATTTATAATCTGAGTATTGCTTTGATTAACCAAAAAATAATCTAAAATTATTTCATTGGAAAAACTTCAAATAAAATTAAAAAAACTTTTATTAATATATAGTCATAAGTCAGGCGGAAATACACTATAAGGAAAAAAAATTGTAAAAGTTCTTAAAATTTTTTCGTAGGATCCTTAGGATTATATAAAAGAAGAGATGATAAAGTCTGAGTTATCGAGCGTCAACCAAAATTTCTACAACTATTGTTTTAACCTTTGCACCAAATGGTTTGTTAAGTATACGAAATAAAATGGACGTATCAGTACGATCGTTTTTCCATACAAAGTTTATTTATAGAATGCAATGCGACATCTGATACTATATGATGCATTATCTCTGCCAACCGAAAAAAAATAATACATTTAATAAAAAAATATTTTTATTTCCAATCAAATACACATCAGATATTATTATTTTCCTTTACTGTGTCATTTTATAGATTGTTTTTGATAGATATAGAATTCGTTGCCTATATGTATTTATTTTCTTCAAGTTTTTTAATTTTAATTTTTAAATGTTTTTGTTTATTTATTTTATCCTTTATAATTTTAGTATCAAATATTTAGTTTAGTATCAAATATTTGCACATAACATCAAAGTTGTTAACAATTTTTCTCCTTTATTTTGTAAACTTTCAGTTGCATTTAGATTGCATCCATGACATTACAAATAGTTTCTGCTTGTCAAATAAAATATATCTATAGATAATTTGATTTTATTTTAATTTGGTTATGGATGCGAATAGGATTGATTCCAGACAAATTCCATCGAAAAGTTAGAATAAATTATTTCTTTTTTGATTTCGGTTTTTAAATCTGGTTCGCACAAAGTATTGTATTTCTGCCAAAAACAAAATAAAGCACTACTGCATAATAATTATAACTACATTGCTGTATGTGATTTAAATATCGCACTTACACGTGATAAATAGCATTCGTTTGTTAAATTTGAAACGTGGGAGACATATAGTTTTTTGTTTAAAGTTTGAAACCTTATAATTTTTTTATTGAAAATTTCCATTGAAAATTTCAATTGAAAAGAAGGAAATTGAAAGAAAGTTCTTATAAAAGCGTACGTATTTTTTGTGCTTGATTACAAAATCAATTGTGAAAAATATAATAAATAATAATAAAAAAAATATGAATAATAACTATTATTGTCAATTTATTTTATAAAATTCATTTATTCAATGTTCAAAATTTCAAAAATGCTTTAAAATTAACTACATGGATAATATTCCTTTTAAGAAAAATTTATCAATAATTTTATTAAATGTTCTTTTTGATGCTTTTGAAAAATTTTGACATTCGAAGTATACCCTTCAAAGTTTACTTTCAAAATTTTTGTATTTTAAAATAAAAATTTCTTTGTTGCCTGTCATGAAAAAACAATTCCAATTCATAAAAATTTCTCATAAATATTTGAACACAAAATATGAATACTAATGACAATGCATTGTAAGTATCTATTATATTTAGATTTCATATTCACATTAAAATTTCTTTTAAACTTTCAATTTGAATAAATTCAACAATTTAAATATTTATATTCGAATTTATTGTAATTTTTCTCCAACTCTGCACAATCTCTGGGAGCCATTAGTTTTTTCACTGTTCTGTACGGATGACTGCAAGAGAGTTTAAAAGCTAGATAATCTAGCATTTATCTTTATAATCGCCATAACAAACATTATACATCATTTAAATGTAGTTTATGTTTAGTAGAAGCAATCATTCCGATTTGGTGAAGCTTATAAATCGATACTGCAGAAATAATAGTTATTATTCATATTTTTTTTATTATTATCAATATTTGTGATAGCTTTTATTTTAAAATGACTGTTTGAATTAGAAACAGTTGAACGAATCTACGACACATTATTTTCATAAATATAAGTTTAGTTTGCGTTTCGAATAAATGTTACAGTTTTGCGGAATGTATATTGCGAAAGGAAAGAATTTTTAAATTTTCTATAGATTATTTTAAACTAAATTTAAAGTTTTATGTTAATCTTCTTTGAAAGTTATAAAGTTGCTACAAATTTGTAGTCACCTTAGTAGAACGTCAATGGGTTACAATTGCACATTATGTAACTTCAACATTTTTACATAAAGAGAAATAAAACTAACCACAAACTATTAACAATTTATGTAAATGTAGATATAATTAAATAAATTGATAACAAATTGAAATTAATGAAATGACATAGACTGACTGATATTAAGGGCTTTAAATTTCTAAACCAAATATTTTTTTATTGATTTAAAATATAATTTTTACGCATTATTCAACATCAAATTGGCTTAAAAATCTAATTTTATTTATATATCAATTACTTTTTATTTTGAAACACGAGTATGCTATTATATAATGGTCTTATCGTTCTATTTTAACACTACAAAAAATTGTTTATCCAATTTTATTTTTTTATCTGAAATTTTTATAAAAAAGAAGTAACCAAATTTAATTTTGGTCAAATTTATAATAGTACTTAAAACCCATTTTATAATTTTTTTTTTTGTTGTGGTTTGGCACATTAAGACCTTTTTGTATTTAAAATAGTATAAATAATTATATATGTATGTTTGCAAGCAGGATTATACATAAAAACAGACATTTTTTTTTACATTTATTTTAGAATTTAAAAAAAATAGGGCTAGCCAGTTTCTATTTTACTATATGTATTGTACTTGCTTTGAGTTCAAGAAAAATAAATGTTTAAAAATGGTTAGAAAAAGTGGTAACAGTATTTGAAAAAAAAAAAAAAGAGAAAGAAAAGTTTATTGCTTTATATTTGGAATACTATACATATTTAAGCTGAACTATGTAGGTTCATTATTAACTAAGCCAACATATTTAATTGTAAATTGTAAATGGTTGAAACAATTTTATTTGTTTTATATCAGAATGGTATTGTTGGTAATCTTCTAAGTACATTAATTATTTTAATATGCAGAAAACAGGTATGCAAACATGTATTTTGAAGAATACGTATACAAAGTACACATCAGTTCTTGTTTCTGCTAATCTGACCAACTAACTAGTTACAACTTTTATACAATTCAATCTACGGTTTGTTTTGTCACCTTCATATTTATATCTTTCTTATTTTAATTCACATTTTGTAGAATTTTTGTGAAAAAAGTTGTACTAAAAAACTAGCTACATATTACATAGATACATATTACACCCTTCTATATTGCTCTGATTCGATCCGAACATTATTCCAAATAAAAAGATAAATTATATTATTAATAATTGCGGACTGTATAATGTATGACAAAGATACTGGTTCTAGTTGCATATTTTTTAAGTGTACATATATATGAAAATATGAATGAAACTCATGGATGATCTTTTCTTTCAGTATATTAGTATTTATTGAGGTATTAAAAATTTGTAGAATATTATTATCTGATGAATCTCATGAGCGCTTTATAATATAAATATTTTCATATATTACTATTAACACCCAATTTTTATTATTATTATTTTAGAATATAAATATAGAAAATACAAGTATGTGTATTAAAAAAAAAAATACGTATATCATATTTTAGAGAGCAAAATTTATTTTCATAAATATAATAATCCATTATTTATGAGAACTGATTCATTACAAAATATAATTTTCCAAACCAGTGAATAAATTTAAGATTTTTTTTTTCCTATTTACAATATGTATTTAAAAACATAAATTGGTACACATATACTATTACAGGAATATATAGTATCGTTAGTTTAATGCCAGAGTAGCGAAACTTATTTTTATTTTAAATCAATTATGAATTCTAAATAAAATTGAAAAAATTAATTTCCGAGAAAAACTTTCTTTCCTTAAACGTAAAATGTTTAAAAATATTTTATAAAAAAGAAACATAAACTCTTTTTTAAGTTTATAAATATATTTCACAACATTTACATTATGCCGTCGATATATTTATTTTATATTAGTTTTTAATAAGCAGTAATAAAATTACACATATTTTTCACTTAATATTTTAGAATAATTTCTTTTTATATACTATGTAATAATTATATTATATATAGACCAAAATATCGTCACACTAACTAGAAAGAAAAATATATATTACATATTGTATTTTTTTAAAGCTGTACGAAAATAAATTTTGTTTCGCATAAAATTTATTCATTTTCCATAATTTTTTTTATTTATTTTTGTTTACATTTATTTCGATGTACCTTTTTGTGTGTGTAATTTTTTTTTTTCTTCTTTGGTGTCACAACATTTTCATATATAACCAAATATGACATATTTATATTTTATATTTTTTTTTTTCATTTGCATAATAAAAATGTATAAAATTGAATCAGTTTTTTTTCATTTTATTATTATTATATTATATGTATATTTTTTTTTATATTATTTTTAGCTTTTCGATAATAAAAAGAAAAATCGGTAAAGCAAGTTATTTATGGTTCAATAGTTAATTTAAATGCACAATAATTCATATTACTTTTTTTTTTTTAAGGGATTGAAAATTTTTACCTTTAAGTTAAGTTGAGTTTTTTTTTGTGATTTGTTCATATAAATTTTTTGTTCGTATAAATGAAATATTGGATATTTAAAGATAGATGTTTTATTATTTGTCATAAAATCATTTGAAAAAAATAGTAGGTATATAATTTTTATTATTGATGATATGTCCTTGATAAAAAAAAATAAAAAATAAAAAAATTGAAAATAATAAAATAAAATTAGTTTTAAATAACATTTTTCTTTTGCCTTTAGTGGAGTAGAGAGTACCTTTATAAATAAAATTTACAATTTACAATTCAAACGTTGATGCGTAACTAATTTTTCGTGTTAAAAAATGTATATCATGAAACTATTATTGTCATATTTAAATATAAAATAAGAATTTTTTTCATCCTTTTCCATGTTGTCTTTCTCATAACATTGTTATTGAAGTTCCTTGAATAGATATGCAGTTAGTTCTGTTTTTTTTAAATATTTTTTTAACAATGTCAATAACTAGCTGGAAAATAGAGAATATGATAATTTATGTATGTTCAAGTGGAAAATCGTTTGAAAAATTACACAAATTCTAGCTTCCAAAAGTGAATTCAACCGATTACCTAACACACAGGATAACTAAAATAAAAATACTACTACTTCTGAGGTGGCCCATAAAATAGATATAAGATATTTATAGAAATGCACTATTTTAAATCATAATTTTTGTTCAACTCTCACATTATTTTAAGCTAACAATAAAAAAAAAAAACTATTTACTATCGCTTCAAGTTGTCGTCTGTAAGATTTGACTTACTTTTTTTCTAATTGAGTATAGTACAATTAGGGTTTCCAAATATCCGAAATTTCTGTAACCGAGGTTATCGGATAGTAATTCTAGAATTATCCGGCGGATACCGGATAACCGTATAAAAATAAACAAATAATATTGAATCTAATTATGAATACTATTTATTTTTTATAAATAAAATTTGAAGTATATTATTACATTTTTTGATTTTTTTCATTTAAATAATAGTATTTCAGGAACACTAATGCATTAAATGATGCAGAAGAAAGACGAGATCTAATTTTGGTACAAAAATTTCCTGAAACCGAAAAAGTTCTCTGAATCTGTTGAAGTCGGCTTCGCTGTAGGCCCTACTTTGCTTGGAAAATTCAACAAATTTAATTTAAAAACTTAAAATTATAATTACTAGCCTACTTTTCTCGGAAAATTTAACAGATTTAATTTGAAAACTAACCGTGAGATTTTTAACGGATATCGGATACGGTAAAGATACAGATTAATCCGTTTTGGAAACCCTAAGTACAATGTAAATAATCTACTTTTGCTTAAGGATATTTTTTCAATGAAGTAGGTACTTGCTACTTTTTCCAGGATACAAAAAAAAAGTTTCGAAATATTTTTTTTTCTTATTTTATTTTGTCTCAAAAGGCAAAAACTATTTTATTTAAAAAATAAAACTTTTAATCTTTTAAATATAACATAATAATATCAATTCTCCATAGAGTTTGGCTTAATTTTTAATTCTACTTGTTTTTTTTTTCATCCCTTTTTTGGAACTACAGTGTATATGCGTATAGACTTAATTGTGTTTTGTTTTAAAAAAAACTTAAAAAGAGGCATTGCAAAATTGTGGTTATATTAACATTTATTATTTTCGTTACTGATGCTTGATTTGACTTTATGACCTTTTCTGTACAAATAAAAATTATTTTATTTATGAAAAAATATCTGAAAAATACGTGACGAAAATTGTGTATTAAAAATAATAGTTAATAGTTTGAGATGATTATGTTATTAAACATGATTTAATAATAAAACGTTATGATATCCTTTGCAAGTTATGTGCAAAAAAAAATGCAATGTTAACTTTTAATGAAGTTTTTTTTTTTTTTTTTGAACTTAACTTATATATATGTACATTGAATAATTAGATGTATGATAGATTAATACATATATATGCCAAAAATCAGCACAAACAAATTTCTTTTTTTGGAAACTTTAAGAAAGTATAATAATAATAATGGAATGTAATTAAATTCTACTGCATAAGAAATTTTAATTTTAATTTGTTTGTATATACTCTATAATAAATATTAATAATAATTTATTATAAAACTTTTTCTTAAACATTTAAAACTTCATTCATTTCATAAAGCGCCAAAATTAACTCTGTTCTTTCTGTTTCCACATCAACTGTGCCAGAAGTTTTTAATATTATATATAGAATTACATCACGTATTATTCACTTCCAGTACTGATTTTGATTAAAAACTTACAAAGTTTAGAGGTATTATGTACTTAATATTATAAAATAAAATTTACCTCTACTGAAAATTAAAATTTTAAAATTAATAGTTCGCATATTTTTTAAGAAATAAAAATAAATAACAATTTTGTTTATCCAAAATTCATAACCAAATACGTAAAAAATAAAATGAAGCACCCTTATTGTCGAAGAACTACACGTTGTTACCATTTAAAATATTTGAAAAAAAATTAATTAATTTCGATAAAAAATTAGTTCTAGGTGGAAAAATTTCAAAAAATTTATACATTTGAATAAAACATAAAGTAGTCGACTAGAAAATTCTAACTCTAAGGTAAAAATTGTTAAAATTTTTACTTCATCTAAAAATTACTACATCTCTTTGGTTCAAGAAGGCGAAGTTATTTGCTATCATATTTTCCACTGCACTCACTGTACAAAAATGATTAATGTGGAAAAACTTTTTAAGAATGCCTGAGTTAAATTAAGATATAATGAATTTACTAAAGAAATTGTGGCACATTTTTTTAAAGTTATAAATTTATATTTTTTTAATAAATTTGCATTACTACAATAAAAAAATAATATTTTTTTTCTGGTAAGACAGGAAATAAAATATAAGGTTTTTTTTTTAAATAAACTTTCTTGAAGTTTTGTTGCAGTTGCGAAACATTTAATGCAAGAAAAAGTTTTATTTTTTATTTTCGGTTTTTCTCTTAGAAAAACTAAAAGTGCTATTTATTTATTGTTTAAAATTTTTTATGGCACTATTATACACTTACAACTATGGACACAACATATTTTTAATTTTAATTTCATAACATAATTTACTCTACGTAAATATATAGTTGAACTTTTATTTGCAAAAGAAAATGTATAAATGAATTTTTTGTTCAAATTTATTTAACCCTGAAAATAAAGAAGTTTTTCTCCTTATAATAGTTGTTTGCTTAATACTTGAATCGACCACAGCAAACTACATAGGAAAATGAAATAATGTTAATCTTAAGTTAGTCTCAATTTTTTTTTTTCAATATTGGTTCAATTTTAAATTTAATTTTAATTATTTTAAACAAAATGCAGGATGCTAATTTGTTACTTGACCTTCAACGCGGGCCGTTGCATCCTTGTCATATCAATCATGAGTAAAAGGATGAACATAATTATTATTTCTAACAGAAATTCTAACACTGTGTGACTGATTTTTCGGTTTTCGATAAAGATCATGGACTAATATAATATGCTTTATGTTAAGAGTTTAGACACCTTTCGCTCGAGAAAACTACAGTATATGGAGAAATTTTGTTTCACAAACTTCGGATTTATTTCAGCAGAAGAACAAAATAATTATCCAATAAATGATGACAGTTATTGATGTACACGAATTAAAAAAAATTTGAATGATTATATAACTTGAAAAATACGACATTAATCAACAATCAAAAATGCAGAATGTCTGTGTATGTAACGAAGTAACCATATAAAAAAAAATAAAATTTTACAACAAAAATTATGTAGTATTTTATTACATAATAACATAAAATATATTTTATTTTGTTTGTCACAACACAATAGGCTCAGTATATAGAGTGTTATTCTACAAAAAAAAAAATAAAAAAAAAAAAATTTTCAGCTATATATAATTTATGTCTCGTATGTAATGTGAATATATGATATAATGTTAACAAGCTTCTTTTTTTTTATGAATATCTGACTATAAAGTATTATTTTCTTTTATATGCTTCCTATTTCATTGTACCAATTATATTAAAATTGCTATCCTATATTTATATAAATTGAAAATTGAATATGATGTGCCAAAGATTGAACAACATATTGTACACTCAATGATTTTAATAAAGCTAATAGATAAATTGATTTGAGTTGAAAATAAAAAAAAAAAAAAATCTTTTTAGTGGAAATATTAACCGATGATGTGAAAATATCAATAATGTACTTAGATTCAGCGCTTTTCAACCCATTTGTGCTCTTAATGTATGATAAAAAAAATATTAATAAATAATTTTTTTTAATATGTTTGCTATATAGGATGAAAATTGATAGTTCTGCCGGACGACAAATTTGATCACTTCACAAACAAATTCGAAGAACTATATCTTTTTGAGCAAACACTTAAAAGAAGTCAATGAGGGGCAAAAAACGAACTCTTTTCATAGTAATGCTTTTTCAAATAGCTTTATAATTTGGCAAAAAATTTAGCCGAACCAAAAACTAAGAAACGCTGCGATATTCCAATATCCTTATACTGAAATAAACAGATATATCTATATTTTACAAATCTTTAATTATTTGTACATAAATGTATAAAATAAAAAAATCTATATAACTAAATGTGTTTTTTGTCAATATATAAATGAACCGTATCATTTATATATTTTAGGGTAAAAATTTATAAGTAGTTCAATGAAATGGAAAAAGAAATAAATAAATCTAAAGATTATCAATAACAGCAAATCCATTTATAAAATATTTAGGGCTGTATAACGAAATCTCGTTTTCAAAATCTGGTTTTTTAAAATTTTATTTTTTATTTTTGAAATCTCATCCTTTTTTTTAATCCCGTTTTTTTAAATCTCAATTTAAATATTTTTATTTTTTAAGTTTCTAAAAATTAATAGATTTCAAATAATCAAAGCTATTTTACATTCAAAAAACAAACTAATCATTATTTCATACATAATACTGAACAGAACATGTTTACAATAAAATTAAACTAAATAAATATTTTGGGGGATTCTTTTTCAGAATACTAAAGGATCCAATTGCTTTTTTTTTTACATATGTCTTCTTAGTTTTTTAGGTTTGTTTTCAATCTATATTTTTTATAACTTTGCTCACATTAATTTCATAAAAATAATGAAAAGAAAGTTTAGAACACTACAAAATACTATATAGAGAACTCAAAAAAGTTATTTACGAATTTATTATAACATTTTTAAAAACCTTATCTTTGAAAACGAGATTTTGAAAAACGAGTTTTTGTTCTAAAACCAATATTTCGTTTTATTTATTTAAAATTATATTAATTGTAGCTGGTGATGTTTGTTTTCTTTTTTGTTTATATTTAATTTTATTTATATATTATAAATTTAATTTTTACTTTTTCATCCCAAAAATTAGTCAAGAGATGAAATTTTTTTTATTTAATTAATTTTTAGCATATTTCTTTAATTTTACCAAATGAAATGAGACCAGACCAATAAATAATTATTGTACAAGGGGACTGAAGTAGTTAAAGAATCTGAAATTAAATTTCCACGTTGCACGAATTACTACCAACATAAATTTGAAGCCGTCTTTTATATAAAAAAAAAAAAATTTGTATGAAAATACGAACTGAAAAATTGAAAATTGATTTTTAAGAAGGGATTAAAGAAAATTTTGATTTCAATTTTTAATAAATTGAATTTAATAATTGAATTAAATGTTTTTTAGTTATTAATCTGATTTTACTGACCAATCTTTAAGTTTCTATAGTAATTTTTATATAGTTTCACATACTTGTTATGATTTTTATGCCTACGAGATGCTTCGAATATATTTTTTTTTATGCTTTGTAGAGTTCTTGAAATTTATGTCGGTGCTGGTTGAATGTATATTGCATTTTGTAAATTGTTTAATTGTTAATTATACAGTCTTATGGAACATACATCCTTTTTAATTTGAATGACAACACAAATGTGACTGTTAAGCAGAATTATAATAAATTTATATAATAAACTACAATCTGATCTCATAACTTCTTCGTTGTAATAATATTTGTGGTAATGTGAAAAAAATAAAATAAAAATTGCAAATATGTATATTCTTTTTTCAAATTGAGCCATTTATATTCGAGCCTGAATCACCATTATCATATCTCTTATATTCTATTTTTATTTTAGAAGATTAATATAATGCGTATTTATATAAAATAAAAATATAGTATGAAAAAGATGTAATAAACACAACATAGTTTATTCTGACCCTTCTGACCTTAGGGCAAACATAATTTAGTTTTTTTTTTTTTAACTATAGTTGTGTATAAAGTGTCAGCCCTTGAGATGATTTATTTAAATACCATTTTAATCCATAAAATTTAAATCAATACGGTATTATTATAAAATAATTATTATTTCTAGGGATTAATATGAAAATTATAATAAAAGGGATTAATCTGAAATTATTCGAGACATAATATTGTCAGAATAATAAAATTGATATAATTATTTCACCTTTTAGTTAAGAAATCTTTATATATAAGTATTCTGAAAAAGAGATAACTAACGCAGCTAAAATGTCTATGTATTCCTTGCGATGTATATATGCAGTCAAATTGAACTAGTGGACGACTTTAGAAAGGAAAAATAGTTGGCATTTTTATTTTTTAATGTATCTATTCATATCATATAATCTTTCTGCTCTATTTTGTAGTTGATTGACCAACGAGTTTTTTTTTTCAGTGTAGTACTTAGGTTCATTGGTTAATTCAATTCAACAAACCATTTGCAACAGTTGTCCGTTTTTAGTCTAAAATGCAATTCATAAGACGAAGACCATTACAATAATATCACATTATATATTATGTATTGAAACATTTTTTTTTTCTTATAATAAGTATATGTATTATACAATAGAATGTTGATTGAAAATATAGGGGAAAAAGGTTTTAGGGTTATATTGAAATCCCAATTGTCTCATTTTCACAGATATAAGACATAATCTCAAAATTAATAAAATAAAACAAAACAAACAAAAAAAATCAAATAAAATAAACCATATGTACCGTATCTTATATACCAAGGTATAACATTAGGTTTACTCTCTTTTTTTTTATTATTTTCTTTTATAATCTTCATAGGATAAAATAAAAAAAAACGAAGAAAACCAGAGTTTCCGTAAAAAAAGAAAAAAAAAAAAAGAAAATTTAAAGAAATTTTTTTCCTTAAAGTGATTTTAAATTATTCTGTGAGGATTTTGTGGACCAAAACAAAACAGGAAAAAAAAAATATTTTTATTTTATTATTTTTTGTTAGGCTATTTCTTGCATTAAAAATGAGTTATTAAAATAAATTGACCAAATAATTTTCTTATTTTATTGAATTTTAGAAATACATAGTATATTATAACGTAGGTTTAAAAAAAGGTAAAATTTAACAGGATTATAAATTTGAAAAGGAAAATTTCTCAGAAAATTTATTACTGCTGTATGACAAAATGTAAATTTTCTTTTTTTTTTTAATTTTAATTATATACACACAGTGACTTCTTTGTGGAAATAAATAAAAAATGAGAAATTTTTTCATAAACAAATTTTTAATATATGGTTTATTATGGGCATATATTTACAAACAGAGCATTATGAAAACTATTAAGTAAGCTGTTGAATAGTTTTTTTTTATGTTTGTAGTATTTGTATTTACTTCAATCAAGCCTTATGAAAGCTTTGAGAATAATACAAAACTTTGAATTAAAGAAAGAAAGCATATTTTGTCAAAATATTGTTATAAACCTTTTATATAAATGCTTCAAAGAATGTTGATTGAGTGGGAAATAAATCTTTCAAAATGTCTGATAAACATATTTGAATGAATGATAGCAAGAGTTGAACTCATACAGTTCACGTTATTTGAAAAAACCAAAAGGTTAATAACATTCCAAAATTTCAAAATACATCATAATTAGGGACTAAGTGATCGCTATAATAAGTACTATTATTAATTCTAAAATTAAACTTTTGCTTGAACAAGTAATTTTTTTTAATTCCATGAACATTTACAATTTGCAGGCAATGCATATATTGTACTTATGTATTATAATATGCAAACATCACGTTATATCACAAATCATATGTTTATGTTCGTGTCATCATTATTATGTTTTCACACACGTTTAATGTCTTTGGAAGCAGAAATTAAATTGAATAATATTTAAACATTATACAATTTCATTAAAACACAATTTATTTGGTGATTATATAGTTGAATTCGTTAGTTGTGACAAAACAAATAAAAATTAATGATAAATTAGATAACATATAGGATATAAATTTAAGCTTTAAAACGTAATGAAATATATTTATAATTTTACTTTTTATTTTCTTTTTGTGTTACTTATATTGTAAACAAAATATTTTCACAATGAAAACTTTTTATGTGGCCTCAACTGAATTCACCAAAACTAACAATAATTTTTCTTTTCGTTATATATATATCTTGAATAAAAAATTGAATGCACCATTGCTCTGTTCATTGTAAATTGTAATTTAAATTATGTAGGAAGCTATAAATTCTAGTGAAACATATATAATTTTAAAGGAAATTGAAATAGAATAAAAAACATACAGAGTAAGTTAGAAAGATTCCTTGAGCCATTTCAATATATTTTTAAAAAATTTTCAATGCAATAAATTAATAAATATTTTGTAATTTCTAACTGCCCGTTCTTTCATCTTTTAAATTATTGAAATTCTAAGTTAAGATCAAAAAAAGATGTTAATAACAATTTAAGGATCTTAAAATACTGGCTGAGGTTGCATACTAACATTATTTTCGGTCCGTTCAAGAAATATACATTTTGAATTTTCTTTTTGAACTTAAGTACAGTAACAATTACATTCTTTTTTAATTCACGGTTTGCGTGCGTAGAGTGTGGAAAAAATCACTTAAATATAACTAAAGATTATATTCACTGTTTCATTCCATAATCAATACTGGTTTTTACTCAATAAATCGGAACTTGAAGTCTATTAAGTTCATACTATGGAATGTGGTAGTATGTAGTGAGCTCACCAAAAACGAGAATTAATATAATTTTATTTACAAACGAGGTGCAGAAAGAATAATTGATTGTGTGACACATTAAAATACCAAAAAATCCATTCACTTTTTATTTTAATAAAAATGTACTTTAAATCGTTATTATTATATCCGGAAAACTTTATGCTATTTATAAGTTGTATTCTGCAACATCTGTGATAACAATATATAAATATAAAATAATGTATTTTTTTTTTTAAATTGGTAATAAATTTGAATTGGAATGTCTCTTTGGCACACATATGTAGTTACATATAATGTAATTTGATATTTTATAAAAATTCATTATTTACCTTTAATAAAATCAACGGCCATTTCAAGACCATATGAATCTTTATCACAATCATCTAAAATATGTGCACCCAAAGTTATACCTTTTAATAAATTATTTTCATTTATACGATCAATTGTATAAAGCATTGCTTCTAATGCTTGTATTCCACCTTGTGGCATAATTGGTCCACATGTAATTGTATCTTCACGAGAATGAACCATCATTAGGCCACCTAAAATTAAATCACCTTCAACAACAGCTTCACGCTTTACTGGCCAATGTCTATTGAAATTTTGATCATTGGTCTCTGGTAATGAACGAAATGTTTTACCATTTCTTATTCTTTTCCTGTGGTGATGAATATGATGAATTCTATTAGAACTATTTTCAACATTATGCCATCTATTTAAATTCCATTCGTTATTATTATTATTGTTATTATCATCGCTATTATAATTTAAATTTTCATTATATTTATTATTATGAATATGATGATGATTTTTATAATTATATTTAATATCATCATTTAAATATCCAATTAGATGATGGTCATCACTACTAATACTATGTTCTTCATGAGCATTATAATTTTTTTCTTTAAATTTTAATAAATTTTTGATATTTCTATTATTGAATTTGTTTGTATTTAAATTTATTTCTTCATCATTAAATTGTTTTTCTCTTCTTTTTTTATTATTTTTTTTATTATTATTCCAATCAATAATATTATGATTGTGTCTTCTATTGTGACGTTTTGTGTGTTGATGATATTTAATATTTTTTAACAGATTATCATACGAATTATCATTATTTTTTTTGAAATTGAGCTTATTAAAATATCCATTAGGATCATTTATTACTTTAGCCTCTTGAAATTTTACTGAATTAACTTTATTTTTATTATTGTTATTATTATTATTATTATATTGATTATTAAATTTATTAAGGTTTTTATTAATTTTGGGTTTTATTTTATAATCATTATTATTATCATAATCAAAAGAAAATGTTGAAACATTTTCTGTATCTCTTTTAGTTTTGTGTCTTCTATTATAATTATTTTTATTATTATTGTTGGTATTATTACTATTATTATTATTATTATTTTTGTTATCATTGTTTTTATCATTATTATTATTATTATTATTATTATTATTACTATTACTACGATAATAACTAATATTATTAAAATTTCTTATATTTTTATATGATAATAATGATTCTAATTTTATTTTATCACTTTGATTGGAAAAATTTTCAAAATTTTTTAATGAAAATATAAATAAATTCAACTTTTTATCATAAATTTCATTATATTGATTATTATCCAAATTATATTGATATATTTTTGTTGTCGAATTATTAGTATTATTATTATTATTATTATTATTATTATTATTATTAATACATTCATAACTATTTTGTATATTTTTATTTCTGATTATGTAATTATTATCATGATAATTTTTAATACGATTTATATTTTTAATTTTATTTGCATTATTATTGTTAGATATGTTTTCTATTAAATTTTTATCAATTTTTGTATTATTTTTAAAATTATAATTCTTTAATTTATTATATCTATTATATTTCTGATTATTTACTAATTTCCTGTTTTTCTTTGATATTTTTCTAATTTTTTCCTTATCATATTTAATTTTTTTATAGTTTCTTTTTTTATAATATGAATTCTTTTTTTTTATTATTTTATTTTTATTATTTAATTTTGTATAATAATAATTATTATTTTCTATACTTTCATTATAAATTTTGAAATTTTTTTTTTCATTAATTGCTAACTTCTTGATTGAATTTTTATTAGATAAAATTTTATTAAAATTAACATTTTTGAAAAGATTTTTATCATTTGAATCATTTAAAAAAATTTGAATTTTATTTTGTTTATTATTAAAGATTCTACTTGTGTTTATTAGTGATTTAAATATAAAAGGACTGATGTTGTCAGTAACATCAGTTAAATTAATATTATTATTATTATTATTATTAAATATTTGATTGGATTTAATTAAATTTGTATTTGCAATTAAAAATGGAATTGGCTCATGAATTTTTAAGATGGTTTCATTAATTTTAATGTTCTTATCAAATATTCCAGTCACAAATCCATTTGTAATTAATATTAAAAAAATAATAATTGCTTCAATTTTGAAGCATAAATTTGATGTCATTATAAAGAAATCATAAAAATGGCAAAAGTTATGTTTTCTTTTTTCTCTCTTACTTAGCTTTATGTATTTTTTTATTTTTATTTTTTTTTGTAATTTACTTATTTTCTTTCTGTAATATTATATTTTTCTTCTCTTTACATAATGTAATATATTTTATTGTATATTTGTCCTTATGTTTACGGGTGGATTATAAATTTTCTCATTTAAACCAATCTAAGTAAAGAATAAAGAACCATTTTTAGTTTTTTTTGTTTTTTATATACAATGTTATACCAAAAAAAAATTTCTTTTTCAAGTAATGTTTTGTAATTCTATTGCCGATTACAAAATACACAAAAAAAAAATAGAAAGAAAGGAAATTTATATCCTATATAAAAATAATTTCCATAATTTATGGAACTTTTACGTTACAAATTGAAATTATTATTAAAAAAAATATATATATTTTGAAAGCCGACATCAAAAAGCGGCTCTAATATGTCGATAAGTTTTATCTAACATTATATGTAGTCAGGGTGTATATACAACTTAATATTGTATCATACATCCTAAATGAATAGAAAAATGTGCTCTTTATGCTCTTTGTTTGAATTTTCGGTACACTTCTGATTCAATGCTTTATTCCTGTTTATAGTAATTAATTATTTTGTATTCCGCACCTAAACAACGTATTTTCATTCCATTAATGACTTGTTTTAAAATTAATATTAAAGAAATAACTATAGATAGGACAGCTTTTTCTATTCTGAAACTTTTTGACATACTTCTTGTCTTCAATCTAACCTTATTCTATTATTTTATATCATCAAATATTTTCTCACGTGTTTTGTATATTTAATGAAGAGAATAGTAATTAAGTTATTATCAAGTTCAGTTTTTTATAGTATGTTCATTTATACGTGATAAATGTACTAGCTAAAATTGTTGAATTCATAAATAACGAAATTTCAGTTGGAGTACCAAGCAATTCTTTTAAGTAAATCCATTTATAATTTTTTTACCATGTAATCCACAAAAGTAGAATTTCTACGAAAATTAATAATTTTCGTAACTATGTTTTTAATCATTTCATTTCCATATAAATAGTTAATCAAAAAACCGCAGGAATTGTGCATTTTTTCGATATAATCATGTTCAAATTTAGATACAGATCAACATACATAAACTATATACTTTAAATATTAATATTTTAATTTAATTGAATTTTAGTGTCCTGATAATTAAAGTTATTTATTATTTAAATATATTTAAATGCGCTTAATAGTTTTTTAATTATAAACAATTTTTTTTTCATAAGAAAATTTACTCATTAAAAATTTTTTTTATTTATAAATTTAATGAGTTAAACTAATTTAAATATTATAGTATATTGGATAATTAATGACGAAACTTTATACAAACAAGTCAAGAACATTGAATATATCATGCGACAAGTTTTAGTGACTCCGGCGTGCATTTTTATTAATATGTAACCTAATAATATTTGACATAATATTTGACTTCAACAGTTGTCTTCACATTATATTATTATGAATATGATTCTAAAATTCTCATTCAAAATATGTTGTTTATAATTTCGTTTCCTGCATTTATTCTCAAAATTGTATAAATAAATAAAAATTTAAGATAAATAAATATCACATATGGGCCACTTAAAGTTTTATTTTTCTGAAATCGAATTATATACATATATATACATTTTATTTTTATATTTAAGTTAACACAGATTTAATAATTTTATAAGATTTCGCACTTAACACGTTCTGCTTCTCAATCATTATACATAGTTGATATAACATAATATCAAATACGCATACACCTATCTAAAATGTATATAATTTTTGATGATAATTCTTGAAATATAGTTTTTTTTTTATTTCTTTATTTATGTTTATCTCAGTTAACCTCCATTAAATTGGAAAACTTTAACTTTTTTTTTTTTGTCCAAAAACATTTTTATATATATTTTCAAATGACTCAATGGGTAAAACAAGAACAAAGAATAAGAAGAAAAACCAAAGAAAAACTTTAATATCATATTGTTTTAGATAATCTGAGCACGAAAAATCAAAATTAAGAAATATCCGGTATGATATAAAATAAAATTTTATAGGGTACAGTACACCATAACAATAAAATATCTTGGGGAAGAAAACATTTTAAAGATATTCTCTTTAAACGAAAAAAAAAAAAATAAAAATAAATAAATAAATACTTCACAAAAAAGTTCTTTTTTTTTCAATAATACATAGACTTCAACAATTTTTTTTAGACCAAAATAAAAAAAAATATAAATAAAAATTAAAATTCTACCCAGAATAATAATAATGAAATTATTCGTCGTTGTAAAAAAAAAATGTTATTCCTAAAAGAATTTAAAATTTAAAGGTACATTTTTCTTTCTACTATAACACTATAATATGTGGCACAGTGAAAGTAGTTATAAGTTGATAGGTACTAACTGAATTCATTATAAGATAAACAAAATTTTTAAAAATTCTTAAACGTGAATAAACACTGGAAAATGTTGCTTAACAATTTCGGAGAGTGGAATTTCAAAAATATTATTATTTTTTGAATTTGTTTTTTTTTTTGGTACAAAAAAAAAAGTGTTCTATACTTTAACGTGTTTCCACTTCACCTGCTATATATGAATAATTGGGTGTGCTTAATAAAAGTATACTTCAATATTTCTGATAAAAATTGAAAAAAAAAAAATATATACATATAGCAATATACTAAGTATATTGTAAGAGGCATTTAATACATATAGTTGAATATTTTTTTTTTTTTATTGATTGAACAGAGTATAGCTAAAGAGTATAACAAAAGGTCTTATTAACTGATAAGGCTGCTTGTTTGTGGTAGTTATTTTCGAGAAGAATATAAGACGAGACAAAAAAGACCAGAATAACAGAATAAAACAGAATGATACTGAAATTTCGTAAAAATTAGAGCTTATAAATTCTAATTTTTTTTTTTTTAGGAAAAACAATTTTCCTTATGTGTATCTATGTATTAAAATCTCCTTTATTGAACTTTGCTTGTTAGTTCATTTTTTTCTTGTTCTTGCATTTTTATAATAGCTTAGAGGAGGATAGGGTTCTTAAAGGAAATTGATGATTAATTATTTTATTTATATATTATATAAATATTTAGAATATTGAAGTTTGTTTGTATATTAAATTTTATTTTTAACAATATTTTATGCTTTAAGCATCGGAAAATATTTTATTCTATAATTTAATTATTTTATTTATTAAAGTTTTAAATTGAAAACTTATTATTTTCTTAATAAAAATTTTTTCTTTCCATGTGTATAAAATAATTTGATAGTTTGTGTATAAAATAATTTTATAGTTTTATAATTTAACATCTTATATTCCCAAATTAATATGTATATATAAATGAAATGTTATAATCGTAATTAAATTATATATTAGGTATGCTATGTTTTTTAAAAAACGAACTGTTTTAATATATGACTGAAAATGATTAAGAATTTAATAAAAGTCATGCCTTCTTTCAGTAGTATTATATAGATAGTTTTATTCAGGCATAAAACAATTAAATTTACCTCTTTATTTGACTATTAGAAATTTCCCACACATTCAGCGAAATGAATTATATGAACAATATTGATCAAATAACTTAATTATTATTTCTTTGAATGTCAATTATTATAAATGCAATTTAAAAATTTAAATATTATTTAGATAATTTTTTTCGACAATACATAATAGTATGAATTTAATAAAATTTATGATTATAATAATATTACAAAATTGGATTACAATTGGAAAATTCGAATTATATGATTTTTACCATATCTAAATGTTTATTAGCAAAATGTAAAATATATAATATGTATAGTATTATATATAAAATATAAATGAGAATAATGTTTTAATACAAAAATACAGTAGTACCAGAGACAAATAATTAATTTATTATAATTTAATTTATGCTAAATTTATTTTTGAATATTTGTTTGAATTTTTTGAACATATTAATAAAAGTGTGTAAACTTATTTTAAATAATATTTTAATTTGATTTATATTAAATTAAAATAACAAATATCAAACTGAGACTTAATTGGAAAAAAAAAACAATAAATAAATAATGTATATTCAATATTTATGAATGTACATAATATACAAAAATTTCAAACTCTGTGACCGGAAAACAAATTTAAAATTAAGTATAAAATAAATTTATGGAAAAAAAAAATTTTTTTTACAGCATGATGAAATATTGTAATTAAAATATTCTTTTATAAAATGCATGATATACTTATTGTATATATGTACAATATAACATAAATATTTATCTATTTTTTTTTTTTTTTAATTTTAATTTATAACACAAAAATTCCAATTAAGTGCACATAAAAATAACACACTGTCCTTCCTTTCTATTAACTTTATATTGTATATTTTATGTATATGGAATTAAAAAAAAAAAAATTAAATAGTTTTTCTATTTTTCTTTTGTTTTTTTTAACCATAAAATAACAACGAATTTTATACAGATAGAAATAAACGTAATTCGACCAAAATAAAACCCATATGATGGTCGAAAATATTAAAAAAAAAAAAAAAATTATAGAAAAAAACCATATACCTAACTTTTTATGATCTTAATAGTTTTAGGTATTATGATTTTTTTTTTTTAAAACTTGTTGCAAGAAAATCATTTTAAGTTTTTCAACAATTGTTAATAGAATTTATAGGAATAAAGTTTTAAGTAGATTATAAAATATAACGACAAAATCTTAAAGCGAACTTTTAAATTTTCCTAATACACATTATAAGATAAATTGCGTATAGAAACCATACATATATGTAGCATACAAAATAAAAGTTTCACTATCTAAAATTTTTTCCATGGGAAATTAAAATATTATACTTTTTATGATAAAAAAAAAATCTGTTTATTCCCGGGAAGTTATTTTCTATATATCAACTAATTTTTTATTATTATTTTATTTTTTTTGAATTTTTGCAACAAAAAAATAAAATATAAATTGCTTATTTATTTAAATTAAACGTCTATCAAAGTAATATTTTATCTATTAATATTATTTTATTGGAAGTGTAAAGCTTTGGTGAAAATTGACAAGAGAGAAAAAAAAATAGAAAATGTTGTTTTCGAATCAAAAACAGTTTTTTCTTCCTTTTTTTTACCACGTTCTAATATTATTTTCAATTGAATATTTGTCAAATAGAACATCATAAATCGAACAGTAAAAAAAAATTACATATGTATATAGAAAGTGAAATTTTTATGTCATCAATTTATCTTTAACAAAATAAAATAACGAATTTCATATATTTTCTGTAAAATAAAAAAACGAAGATTTTACAGCCTGTATCTTTTCTTAGAAGCTCTTTTTTCTTTGGTTGTTGTAAACTTGCGGTGATCCTACAAAATATAATTTTGTAGAGAAAATGAAATTTTTAAATCTGTAAAACTTGGCGAAATAAATCCATTTTCATCTTTTATGTATTTTTTTTAAATATCATACTCACAATTATATTTTGGGACTTTTGGAGGCGTTAAGTGTCCTAAGTTAGGTAAATTTTTTTTTATGTTTTTCTTTATTCGATATATGTTTTTAATAATATTTTTAAGGCGGATCTTTTGTTTGATTTTTTTAATGCAACATACAAATCGACATACAGAAATAATATAACTAATATGGTATAAAAAGGTTATAAGAACCGTATTCCCAAACTTTGAACTCTATTGAATTTATTCAAGACATTTGCTTCACTTTGAAGAAAAATCAAAATCATGCTTTACTTTGAAATAAATCAACTTTATAAACCAAAATAATAATAATTCTCAAAGAAACATAAATTCATAATTTTAAAAATTTTATTGTATACAAATTATAAAATCATACTCAAAAATAATGAATTATAAATAAATTTATGCAATTTTTAAAATTTATTATCTTTTAATATTAAATTTTATAACAGTGAATAATAATATGACATCCCAAAAAAAAAAAAAAAAACAAATAAAAAATTGAACAAATTATATAAAGCTGGGTATGAGTAAAAATTAAAATCAAAAAAATATATATTAGGGTAACAAAAAATAAATAATTCAGGAAGAATTTTATTTTGCAACGCTTTTTATTCTTCTCTGTGTATAGCAATGAAATATTATGAAGATGACATTGTTATATTTATAAAACATGTACATAAATTTTTGATAATAAAATGATAAGTTTTTGAAAAAGGATTGCCTTTTAATTTTTTAACTTTATAATTTTATCTTAAAAGTTCATTTATCTTTATTTTTCATGGCTAAATTAAATGCATTATTATTATAATAAAAATTAAAATATTTAAAATTTATTTTTCACTTTGTGGTTCAAAAAAAAAATGATAATAAATTTCATTAACGAAATTCTTTATTCAATTTAACATAATTATAAAAAAAATAAATGAATTTCTTGTTGAGTTGATTTTAAATCCTTCAGGCGTTTAAAATACGTATAATATATAATTAAATTTGTATTGCGATATAAGAATAAGGTTTCAAAGGATGATTATTATATTCAAGGTTTTCAAGTAAACATATTTTTTTTTGTTTCATTTACTTTTATAAATAAACATAGAGTTAAGTATTTCCCACTTGTCGAATTTATTTTAGTATATATGTTTTTATGTACTCTTGGCGTAACCATGTACAGACATAAAATTTCCGATTCCAACAGTTTTTTGTATAAATTATTGTGGTTAAAAAACATAATATGATATGAATTTATTTTCTCAACAACATACTGTTTGTTTGTAAAACATCGTATTGTTGTCCATGTTTTTATGAAATTCCTTAACAAAACATTTCATAATTTTCGCATTACAAATTTTTTTTTTTTTTTTTTTTACTACATATGTACAACATATACAGTGTACTTCAATAATAAATTAACCCTTTATGCTATTTTGTATTCCTTTTCATAAAATATATTATATTATGTTACGTCTCAAGTGAAAAATAAAACTTTTCAACACATAATATATATGTATAATAAAAATTACATTAGAAAAATTATTTTGAGAGGAAGCGTACAATAATTCTTGAAGATAAAAAACATATAACTTGATTTCCCTTTTAAATTATTTTATAAAAATATCACATCAATAATAAATTACTTGATTTAAAGTTTTACAAAAAATGAAAAGTTAAATTTAATTAAAATGAATATTTTTGGCCATTTGACCAAACATATATATTATATGACATTAATTTCAATATTAGAAATTGAGATTTTTAACATAAACTGTATGGATGCAAATATTAGCTGGCGACTTTGTACTGGCATATAATAATATAACATGTAGACTTTTCTGAAATGATCTACATTAAATACCTTCATTAAATAATATACTACATGCGTTATAACGATGAAATATAGAATATATAGCATACTTGGCCAAACTGCGGCTCTCGTTCTTCTTCACTGCGGCTCTAGCCACGTTAGAAAAAGTTTTGTTAAAAATTGATTTTAAAAAATACGATTAAAAAAAAACCGTTTTCTTATGTAATGTATTGGTTGTCATTATAATTTTTCTTTACAACTAAACATGCATACGATTTTTTTTAAATAAATTATGAATGAAAATAAAGATAAATGAAAATGACAATAAAGACAGTTTACATATCGTCGGTCTCGTTTTGTTCTTATATTGTAGAAAAATTATAAAAAACTAAAATTTTAATATGTTCAAAGTTAGAAGTCGAAAGTTCATAAATTATCCGCAAGACTATTTCTATTTCCCCGAAAGTACCAAAACGTACTAAAAAAAAATAACAAAAAAATTCAAATTCAACTTTCTCAAAACTATGTTTTTGCAGTTTCGTGATTTTTGCATGAGACCGACGATATTTAAAACAATTTCTAATTGCGGCTCTCGACAATTCTGATTTTTGTAATTTCGGCTCCTGTCGGGATAAAGTCTGGCCACCCCTGATATATAGCAAACTAATTAAATTAGTTGCGGTATTTGCTTTTTTTTTAGGTCTTTTCAGTATTAATGTTAGTATCATACCTGAACCTTTTAGTATATTAAGGAATTTCTCTTGAAAATTTCGTTATCAGAACTGGCAATAGTCACAAGATTAAAATAGTGAAATATTTAGAAATTTTGTAGGTATGCATATATTTTAAAATTGAACTAATAGTTGTGGACCTTTAAAAGAAACCTTAATATATTAAAGAAAATTTTGTTAGTTTGTCGTTGAAAACTTTATTATTGAATTGTCGTTATATCCTTCTGATAAAAGAGCAAACACAAAACATAAATTCTATTGAAAAAGAAAAATCTTTTTTTTGATAACCATTTAAAATTTCAACTTTAAAAATTTATGTAATACATTCGGAAGCTGTTTCATTTTTTTGAAAATGATAAAATTACATATAGAAATTTTATTTTCATTCATAAACATGGAATAAATTATTTTCAAATCAAAAAATTCTTCGGAATAGGAATTAGCTTTATTAAATTGATTTCCCTGAATTTTATACATAGAGGAAAATATTTTTCCATACATTTAATTTTGTCAATTGAAATATGAGTATCTATGTATGCTTTTTTTTTTTACACATTTTACATACACAAAATAATAAAAAAATATGCTAATTTTGGCATGAGCAAGTTTTTGAATATACAGATATGAGTTATTGGCAGGAAATTTAATCAAAATATTGATACCTTTAAAAAATATTGGGAAAGCAACATACATTTCTTAATAAATACAACGTGCAATATGTTGTGATAGATTGTGATATGTTGTGATAGATAGTATTTTGTGAAAAAAAGATAAATAAGAAGTATATTGTTTAACTTTGCCAAAAGAGCTGCATTTTACCCTTTTTTGAACCGGAGCATAAGGCCACCTTTTAATCCTCGAAAAGGCCGCAGGTTCCCCACCCCTGGTCTAGCACAATCAAAAAATTCAATTTCCTTTTTCCCGATGCTTGGAAATTTTTTTATTAAGCTAACATAATAAGATAGGATTAAATGTTTTTTCTGTTATCGTCTGCATTTTTATAGATTTTAATTTAAAGTAAGATTATGAAGAAATAAATAAAATCTATTAAATTAAAAATAAATAATATATTTTAAATAAATTTAAATTATTATATAAAAATATAAAACAGTACTTCATTATTGAAGTATGGGTCGCGTTTTCACCATTTCAATTTAAGATACTTTAATTTTAGCTAAGTCACAATCAGGGGCTGAAAATATTTTTAAGGTTTCTTCAATATCATTGTACCAATATCATTTAGTTTTATACCATAATACAAATATAAAATTTTTCATCGAAATCCAGAACCTAGTCGGCATCCTTGAACTATAAACGTTTTTTAAGTTCCTTTAATCAAGTGCTGTCTATTTAAAATTTATAGATTTTGCTGATTAAGAGCCCCTCGATACCCGAAATGTTAGAATCTCAAGTTAAATATGTAAATTTCTTGCATTTAAAAATTTTAAGTTTAACATTTTCGAGCTTAAAGAAATTTTGAGGTATAATATTAAAGTATAAGAAAACAATTTTTTTTTTTTATTTCGGGTGTATTCAAAAATAACCCTTTCATTGCGAGGCAAAATAAAACCATTATATATTGCGTATATTTTGGTTTCTATTCATTTCCAGGGTCATAATTAAAATTTACGAAAATAAAAAAAAAATAAATTCATCAGTTAATTAATTTGCGATGTTTTCTTTGAATTTATATCAAAGGGATCCAATATATTGTATTTAACTCAACATGCCTGTAAGTAATTTAATTTATTTTTGTGGATCATCTATTTTTTATATATAATCAACTGTATAAGATAAAATTTTGTGCAAAATGAAAATTTTAGATTTTTTTTCTCTAATAATTTTCGACAATGATTTTTTTATAGCTTTTAAGAGCTTTGAATCATTAGAATATTGTGTAGGTATTATTAAATTATGCTGCAAATACATAACATATAATAGTAGATTATTGTATATGAAACTAAATTTGTTATTAATTAAGAGTTCTGTATACACACAAATACATTGACACGAGTCAATAATATACAAAATGTACAAGTGTCAATGTATTTTTGTGTAAATACAGAACGAGTTGTATAACAAATTTTGTTTACATATCCAATATACTGTTTTAATGCGTAGGGGAGAGGTAGTTGCAAAGAGGGAATATTTTTTCTTCTCATTTTTTCTCATTTTTTTTTTTTTGTATTTGGCTGTATTGAAATATTGTGAGAGATATTATGTTTGTTTAGGTATTACGTAATATTCAATACGAAACATCTAAATGATTTCATTATTTACGCTGATGCATCTAAATTTTTTCATTATATACGCTGATGCATCTAAATTTTTTCATTATTTACGCAGATGCATCTAAATGATTGCATGTGCTTTGACGCATATAATATTCCATTTAGTGTTCTAAATTCTATAGCACTAAATACAACATAACGATCCCCAACGCATTAAAATATTAAAATTGTTTTTTTTTCCGTTGATAACATTACAAATTATATTAAAGAAGTTAAATATATATCTGATAAAAATTAGGCAAATCTGAAAACTTTCGTAAACTACTGAAAACCACTGAATTAGAAATTAAAACAGTATGTGTAACAAAGAACTAATCATCATCAACGCATAGTGTATTTAAATTTTTCAATTACTATACAATTTTATAATTTTTTTTTGTTATCTTCAATTGTGATTTAAAAGTTGTTATTAAAAAAAAATTTCCCACTAAAAAACATTATTAAAATTCAACATCATGTTAATATCTTCTTCTTTTTTTTTTAACAAAGTCTCATCTTCTTCTTATTTTCTCTCATACATATATTGTATATGATAAAAATTTATGTCTAAAATAAAAAAAAAATTTGGGGGATGAAAAAAAAAAAATTAAATTTTTTGTATTAAATACCTTTCAACCCCACAACCAAAAAAAAAAAAATTGTATTATCTAATTTAATTACCATTCATTATTACTTGTGCTTTAATACTAATTCTCTTTTATTGTCAGGTGAAAATTACCCAAAATTTCTAAATTCGCATTTAATGTGAAGAGATTTTTGTGTTTTTTTTTTATCTAACAAGAACCACACGTACTTGCGAGCAAAAAAAAAAAAACGAAAAAAAAGACGTAATAAAATTGGTGTTATTGTATTTTAAGAACAGCAGATTTTTTTTTTGTTCAGAATTTTCTTTTTTTTTTTTCATTTACGTTCTTCTTCTACCTTTAGCGAACATAGGAAATATTATTGCTATCAGAAAATATTCATAATAACATCATTAAAAATTCTTAAAAAAGAATTGTTGTTTTTTTTTTTAAAGTTCATAAAAAAAAAAATGTTTTTCTTTATTCGTTTATCACTTAAAAAGCCTAGTAGGCACCTCCTTATGCACGTTAAATTTGTACAAGCACCGTGTTAATTTTAACATTGTTAATATTATTTAACAGTTCCCATTAATATTTTCGGAATACGCAGTTCGTTCTATTATACCTTGTTCGCTCTCTATTTGTTTTCTTGCCAAATTTCTTCCACTTATTAAGTATGTATGAAGCACTTTTAGAAGTCAAAATTTCCAGTTATTTTTTCAAGAACATGGTATTAATTTATTATGTTTTGCCGCACTATATTTTTGTTCGCCCAAACTACATTTTTATTCGCCGGAACTACGTTTTACAATTATTATCGATATTTAACAAATTTCAAATTAATGTTTTTGAATTTTAATGTTAAATTTTTTCATGGAAAATTATCAAAAATTTAATTCTTAGAGAGCACCACATAAGTCCAACTTTAAGGAAAAGATTTTCTTTTTATATATATTTGTTATTTCGTCGAACAATTAACACTGTGTTAAATTTCGAATTACGTACTAGCCTTAAGTGATTCAAAGAATTTCATATAATTTATTTTTTTATTATTTGTTTTAGTTTAATTTAATTTTTTAAAGTATTTAATATTTTATCCATCATCATAGTTCATTACAAAAGTTTAATAAAAAAAAAATTACTAAACATTGGATAAAAAAAAATACGTTTTGTAGTATGTCTAACGATTTTGAAATGGAAATTGATCTACCCCACACGTTATGCGTTTTCGACCTACGCATCGAAAACTTGCATTCTCGCAGCAATACATTCAATGAATTGGAATCGGAATCAATAACGACTGAAAAAAAAACCTTCACCTCTCTGGAGTTCTGATTTTAATCGAACCACAAAAAATTCAATAAGGTCTAAACAAAACAAAAAAGTAAGTATTCAGTTGTTTTTATATTTTTATCATAATTGTTTTTGTAGGTATATATTTTCAATGTTAAATGTTACATATAAAACTTTATATGATTAATTTTGATACTTTATTCGTTCCTTTAAAAATGCCTTTGGGTGTTATTTTTTTTTTTTTGTTACTATAAACAATCTAATGTTAAGGGAATATATACATATACCAGCCACGTAAAATACCGGGTTTAATAATGGTCTTAAAATAATACAATTTTATTCATAAAATTAAAAAACAAAAAAAAAAAAAAAATAAAGCTTACGACTCATCTAAAATAATCATCGCAAAATTAATAACTTTTTATATCTTATTATTATATTTTAAGAAATTTCTATCAAAATAATAACTTTTTAAAGTCATATAAATTTGTGTAGGTAGGTGAGTAAAAAAAAACTCTGTTACAAATATAATAATTCGTTATTTTTGATGATAGGTAATTGAAAAAAGAAACATAATCGCTTGTCACTTAATATCTGAAATATTCCTTCTTCTCCTATAGAAATGAAGATCTTAGTTTTTCACAAACGATGAATTATTTTTTTTAAATAGTATAATGTTGAATTGTTTTAAAAATTTATATTCGTAATAAAAATTATGTTTTCTGAAATTGATCGTGAAGTTATAGATATTTGTGTAAACTCGCGTTATTACGTAAATCAGAATACACTGCTGCAGATTTCGATTTTTCTTAACACTAGCGACATCTGACGCTTACTTCTATTGCTGATTCTAGTTTATTTCAAAATCCTTCTTAAGTGAGCAATTATTCTTCGAACTTCTCCATAATATGTGAAACACTTACTTGAAGCACTTACTTGATAAAAAAAATTTTGTTTCATATAACTAGTTTAATTTGAAAGAGTCCTAATATTACTTAAAAATAATATACCTACATGTGCACTTAGCCGTGGATAAAAATAAAAAAGAGAAAAAGCATTTGGCAACTTGAATTGTTAAATAATAAAAAGTACTTATTGTTTTTGGCATACCTTTTTTTTTTTTTTTTGGAAAATATAATTTAATAAGCCTTTTTTTAGCTCCAAGGATTGTTCACATTTGTTTTCTACATAACCTACATAAATGTGCTTAATATATATAATGTATAGTGTATACTTATACTTTAATATTAAAGCCATTTTAATTTATATAAACGTTTTATTTATATTTGAATGTATGTATTTATAATTTTTTATGTATTGTAAGGCAGATACATAATGCATGATAAATTTTTGTAATACATAAAAAAAAAGTTGTGTTTTCTTTCAAATTTTAATCCCTTTCACTTGTTGGTTTTATAATTTATAGTTTACATTTCTTATATACTACTATATGTATGTATATACGCACTATTATAAAAACCTTATGTTATTTTTGTTTTTACTTCAAAAGGATTTGAATTTTATTACATTAAACATGTAAAAATTTAATAGAACCTTGTAATATATAATATGTATAGTTTTCCCCTAAGTCACTTAACAAACATTTTTTAGGACCGAAAAAATTTGAAATTAATATGCTTAAAAGAATTATTAATATTAAAAAGAAATAAATTATTGGAGTGATTTGAGATTTTAGAGAATTTTTTTTATTTGAATATACAATTATACAACTTCATTTCTTTAGATAAGATTGGTGTACAGTCAGGGCTGGATTTACCCTTAGGCTAAGAAGGCTGCAGCCTAGGGTCCCGTTGACTTGCGGGCCCCCAAATTCAACTGTTTTATTATTTTAATTTAAAAATTTAAATTTTTAGTTTAAAAAGTTATTTTTGAAAGTAAAATTTTGTCGAAAACACAATTCTCTTCATGTTTATTTAAAAAAAATTTGTGTTGGCTTTGAAATTAAATTTAACCGTTTTCAAACAAAACATTGAATTCAAATCGTTGAAATCAGCCGAAAGTATTCGTTTAGTTGAGGCGTACCCCGATGATTTAGAAATAAAATTTGTAGACGAATTTTTACAGTTTTCCTCTACGATAAATACCGAAGAAGATCCTAAAGTTGTGGACTCCATTTGGATAAGTACGTTATGTTGGGAGCATATCCAAACGTTAGAATGGTTTTAGGAATATATTTTAATATCCCAGCGACCAACTTCGAGGGTGAAAGATCATTTTCAACATTATCACGTGTAAAAAATCATATATGCACTGGACAAGACCGACTAAATGCCTTATCGTTAATAATGGCTATAGAATCCGAACTACTACGCGAAATGGATTTTGATTCCATTGTTAAAGATTTCGCAGAAAAAAAATTAGGAGCAAATGTTTCAAATCTAAATTATTTTTTTTGATATACGATTCGTACTTTATTTTATAAATGAATAAACTTAATATTATTGTCTCTTATATTAACTATATAACAGCAGAAAGCAAATTAACCTTTTTGTTTAATAAAAATCTATGAAAGGGCCCCATATGTTTTAGCCTTGGGCCCCCTCAAGAGTAAATCCGGCTCTGTGTACAGTAGTAGAGTAGGGAGGCATACAGACTTAATGTTATACTAAATTAAATTTGTTTCGAATTGTGTGGAGTATTTTTGAATACAAATATAATTATCATAAATAAGTCTTTTGTATTTTTAACTAAAACTCAATTAACTATATTTTCATTATAAATATGATATTGAAAATATTCATAATTATTATTTCAAAATTAAATGTTAAAATAAATTATAGTATGGCGCTTCCTGTGTGCACCCACATATAATCAGAATACCTTTTACGATAATAATTTTGTTGCGGCTTCATGACAATAATGCACTTTATAATTAAAAATTTATATCTATTTATATTAAAATTAAATTACATTGTGTAGATCAAACATTATTATTAAAAAAATAAATAATTAAATTATGAATAAAATTGTATTAGTTTTATATAAATTCAAAAGTTAATTCTATAAAATTTGAGAAATTAATTATAATGTTAAATTGATTAAATTTTAATTAACATATTTGTGCATATTTTTTATATTTTCCCGTCTCATTTCGAAGCGTTTGAATCGAAGCATTTCAAGTAGGTAGTTATTAAAATGATTTAAGTATTTTGTATAATTGCAATGAAAGTAAAATAAACTAATTTATTGCAAATGATTGCAAGTTATTTCAAATGATGAAATTTTATGAGATTTTAAATTATTGCTAAAATTATTTCATTCGTGACAAACCCTCTCGCCTTATTTTGATTAAAGCATATATTATAATAAATGTTTGTATAATATAGGATAGGTACCAATACATAAATTAATTCATTACAAATATTACACATAATGAATAACAATAAATTAAATTCTTTTATATTTTTTATATTTGCGTTGAACTTTAATTGAAATTCATTGCCACAACAAATTTAATTTGAAAGGATTAAACCAAAAAAACCACTTAAATGGAATCATCCTAATTTAATTAAATTCATGTTGAAATCTATTCTAGAATTTTAACATGTAATCTACATGTGAATCTAATTAATATCACAAATAATAAAAACAAATTGTGGTAGTAAATAAATTTTTAACAAATTAATTTAACTCTTTTTAACTTTTCTGGAATATTTATTTATTTTCATTTATTTATCTTTTTTTTATTTATACGAATTTATTTTTATTTTTTTTATTTTATATAAACAGCTATATGTTTATATGTATTATGTTAAAATGAAAGAAATTTTTCTCAATGGAATTGTTCCTTTAAATTTAAATGTGTAATGTATATATATGCTATTTTACATATATTTTTATGATTATGTTTTTTAATATTTAATTAATAATTATTATAATTGAGAATATTTATTTCATAATAAAAAATTATATGTTATTTACCATATATAAATATACTATGTTATATGTTGTAGATATATAATTTTATGCTAAGATAATTTACTATTGTTTTACGCAAATGTTTGGAATTGAAAAAAGTAATTCTAATTAATTACCATTTTATTTATTAAAGATAAATAAGGATTGAAAAATATAATAAAAATTAAATACATAGCTTTAAGAAATAAGGCAAACTTAAATATAAGTTCCTCATATTGCTTATATTGTTTGTAAACTTTCTTAAAACTTAAAAAATGCAAACATAAAGTATCTTTTAAATAATATAAATAGAAATAAAGTTATTATACATGATTTATAACAATTGTGTTAAAAAAGTCACAAATCAAAAATTAAATAGTCTTGATTTCTCTTGTTTTTAACATCGAAATAGACATAAGTAAGAATATCAAATGCGCACGCAGCATTTATTATTATATTCCTGAAGCTGAGTGAGGAAAAATATTAGATCGCTTAAACATCGAAAAGCAATCATAACTGGAGGCTTACACTGAATATTTTTTAAGACTAAAATAAATATGTAAATAAATATGGACATTTAATATGTAATCAATTTATCCATCATACATGATAAAAAATACTTTTAATTGAATTTTGAGTACGGGATATTATACCGGTATGTGCGTATCGATCAATTTTGAAGCCCGTTAACCATGTATAAATAATTGAAAAACGTGTTTTCGAACCATTTCTATAACTTCGGACCAGATTTTAAATACCTTTTTTTTCGCACTTTTTTATATAAGTCGTTATAACCATTCTTGGCACTGTTTTTCATATAAATATAAGTAATTTAATTAAGTCAACACATTATAAGATTGGTTCACATCAAAAATCATTTTTACTAAAAACAAAAAAAACATATAATCATTACGAATGGATATAAAATAATGTTAAAAAAAGCAGTTTTTTTTTCCTCAAAGGATAACATCATTTTAAGATAAAATTAATTAAAAGCTTAAATACTATATTAAATGAAACAGTTAGTATGATAAAAAACAAAGCCATATGACATAATATCACCACCAAAATGTTATAGTACCAAAATGTCTGTCATTCTTTAATGAATCTTAAGATTAATTAATTGAAAACATGATATTATGTACATATATTATATATAATGTGTTTTGTATAATAAATATATAATTATGTTTATTATAGAATGTATAAGATACGCTCCCATATGCACATAACATAAATGTTATTTACATATACATTTTTTTTTAATCATTAGAACTTTTTTTTTTGAAAGAGTTTACTTTAATATACATATATATCTTCTTTTTTTTTTTGTGTGTTTCATAAATAATAAAATAATAAATAATACTTAAGTAAGTCAGTTATACACATCAACTGTAGTTTACTTAATGTATTTTTTATAATCTCTAAAAGGAGAATACTTACACACATATGTATGTAGATTGTTTTGTTTTTTGTGTAAGATGAATTTTTTAAGGTTCAAAGTCACGTAATTTATCCAAGAAATCTTCATTTTGCTTCTGTTTAAAGAACCACAATTTATCTAGAAATTTTTTCCTTTTTTTTTTTTTACTAAATAATAATATACATATATATATATAATAAACATTTATATTAAATGACGTTTCGGTGTTAATCTATACATATACATAATATAATATACAATCAGCATGAACATTAAGATTTCTGAATATAAGAAGTAAAAAAAAAAAAAAAAAAACAAATGGAAAAAATAACCATTGACAGAGATTCTCTAAAAGGTTCAGCCGCCTACAAAAGAACAATTTGACAAGTTTTCTTAATATAAAATGTATAGAGACATCATTTTAACATAATATTACGTACACAGAAAAAAATTTGCTCGTACTAATAACTAAATAATTCGTTAAAATCAACGAAAAATTCGTTATTTTGGCTACAACGAACATTTCGTTGAAAAAAGCTCGTAGTTCGTTAAAAAAGTTCGTTATACCCCAAAACCAAAAACCTTTCAAATTCTTCAGCAAAAACACCGCAAATACGAAAGAAAAATTTTACTAGACTAAATTTTTTTTTTTATTTATTTAATTTTTTTTTTATTTCTTTTTTGTTTTTTATTTTAATTTTTTTTTTATTTTTTTTTTTATTTTTTTTTTTATTTTTTTTTTTATTTTTTTTTTTTTATTTATTTTTTTTATTTATTTTTTTTTATTTATTTTTTTTATTTATTAATTTTTTTTATTTATGTTTCTTTTTTTATTATTTATTTTTTAAATTTTTTTATTTAATTTTTTTTTAATAATTTTTTTTATGCCCGCTTGTGGCTTCGAACCACTGTCCTAAACATTGCAATCCATCAACTCTGCCACTGAGCTATGAACTAAATTTACGGCAATGTGTAAAATGGAAAATATAAGTTCTGTATGGATTGAAATTTTTGTTTCCCGTATTTAACGATAACGAACTTTTTTAACGAGTACTAAAAATGAAAAAAAAGGTTCGTAATAGAAAATAAACGAAATTTACGTTACAAAAACGTATTTATTCATTATTTTTCGTTATCTTAACGAGAATGTCATTAACGAACTTTTTTGACGTAATGAGTACGAGCAAATTTTTTTCTGTGTATATAAAGGTTATTTTTTTGTTGTTCAAAATTTTGTTAAAATTAGGCGGATAAGCCTTTGTGCATTTTTATTTTTAGTTATTGTACAACAGGAAGGAGAGATAGATGTTTTAATTTATGAGTTAAGCACTCCCAAATACATTAACTTGAAATGTCAATGTTAAGATTTCCTTTTTTTTGTTTTGTTTTTTTTTTCACAATATTTAGATTAATGATATAAAAATTTCTTAATTTTCTAAAATATAATAATATGAGTTTTTCATAACATAATAAATTATTTATCCAAAATTAAATTGAAGTTGGAACAAAATACCATTTAAGCAAAAAAAACAAACCAACAATTTTTGTTAATTAAACATCAAAAAATTTGCAATATTACTTTTGAACAATAATACTTGAATTAATGTTTCACAAAATGTACCCGTATGGAAAATCAATTAAAAGTTTAATATTTTAAAGGATTTAATCAATTTTCAATTATGAATTGAATTAAAATAAATAATATTGTTTGCATTTAGTTGTACATTATATATTGATCGTTCATTTAGTTTTAATTTAAATAACCGAAAAACTTTTTTTAATATTTAAAGATTAAAAAAATTAAATAAATAATAATTCTTTATGACAATGATTTTATAATTTTAATTTTTTATGAATAAAAATTTTTTCAGTATTTAAGCTTTAAAATCTTGTTTTTGATAAGAAAATGAGTTCAGTGAAATTATATGTAAAAATTATTATAATTGGACTTAAAAAATAATTTTTTTTAACTTTAGTTATTGTTTAATATTTATTTTCCTGAAGACTGAATTTATTTTTTTGTCATTATTTCACAATACTTTTATGTGAGCAATTCACAAAACTTTTATGTGATTTTTGAACTGAATAAAGATAAAATAAAAAAAAAAAGGTTTACATTTATAATAATTCTGAGAAGTTTCTCATAAAGCAATTTTCTAATTTTACCAAAACGAATTTTATATGAATTGAAGTTTTTAAACATTATATTTATGGAAAATAGTAATCAATAAATCAATAGTAATCAATAAAAGAAAAATATTTTAAAAATTTAATAAAAATAAGTGAAAAAAAATATTGAAAAAATTTTTCAATATAACTTCAAATCTGAATAAATAATAATTTAAAATATAAAAAAAAAACTTTTTATAGGTAACAAAAAAAGTATTGGTATCTTTTGAAGAATTGATTAAAATGTCATCTGCACTGTCGGATCCATTGAAAAGATTTACATCCGTAATTATAATAGAGTATATTTATATTTTATATATATATAAAATATTTATATTACCATAAATGTGTTATATATACATAATATATAGATACTATAACTAAATTTTGAACTTTAGCAAATACAATTTATAAAAAAAAAAAAAGATGCTGTCTATGTTTGTATGCTTTCTATATTAATAATACATCCTTTTCTCCAGGGAGTCAATTCTAATTTTTGATTGAAGATAAAATGTTGAAGAAATAAATATTATTTTTTTTTCTTTTCTATTTATATAATTTTTTTGTTTGTTTCCTTGACTGTATTAGAGATAAACATTTTAGTAATTTTTTATCTGAAGAATTTTCCGAAATTAAATCTTAAAACAATTTTAATTTCATTTAACTCATTTATAGTGGAAAATTTATTCATAAATATTGTATTAAGTATTTTAAGCTCACAGGTTGCAACAAATTGATCTATTAATTTGAATCGAATCATGTAAACATTTTTAATATTTTATAAATAAATTATTAACAGAATAGATGTTTTTTTTAATATTAATCAATTTTTGACATGGTGGCCTCTTTGATTTTTAGGTATTTAATGTTGGTATTTCGAGAAATACAAAATGTTCAAATATTATTCAGTCGAATTTTAATTTTTTTTTTTCAATTAACAGCCTCTACTTTTAACGAGCTGTAAAAAATGTATATAAATTCAATTTTCCATTGAAAACATAATCAGCTGTGTTTTGTTTTGAAGTTCAAATAATAAATTAACATATTTGCTTTTCATCGAATATTTAGGTCAAATTTATTACACGTTCATTGAATTAGAAATTTTTTAATTTATGTTTTTTAATTTATGTTGCATGAAATTGTTTTGTATGTCGCATGAGAGTTTGATAATCAAAACGATCTAGGAAATAAAGATCTAAATTTTGTATTTATACAAAATAGAAAATAATTGTAAACGTTTTTTTGATTTGTTTTTCTAAACAATATCCTTTTTCGATTTAAAAATTCAAATTTAGATTTTTTTTTTATATTTGTCCTTCATTTTACAATTTTTTTTTTTAAATGAAATTAATAATACATGAGAGACTGAAATAAAAAAAAAATAAAATCCCCGAAAATGTATATCAACATAGTATTTTCATTTTTTATGAAATATAAAATTGAAGAAAAACAAAAAAAAATAAAATAAAAATAAAATTTGAAATAACAATAATATAATATTGAATTAAAAATCTTTATAATTCTCTTCACGACATGAAATCGTACTGCATGACTTTTATTCCTTTGAAATTAAAAAAAGAAAGGAAAAAAAAAAAATAAGAATATAAGGATTCTAATGTTTTTCACAAACAAAAAAAAAAATGTTTTTCTTCTTTATCTAAATTTTACTTTTTGTGCGACCTAAAACAAAAATGAAAAGTAAAAAAAAAAATGAAAAATAAAAAAAGCAAAAATTTAATCTCAAGAGATTTTTATTAAATTACATTTCATATAATATAAAATATATGGAAATAAAAAAAATATAATGAAAAAAAAATAAAAAAAATAACGTAAAATAAAAATATAAATAAACCAATATACAAAAAAAGAAAAAAATTCACATTGATTTGTTAAAGGTTTATGATTTCATGAAAATATATGGTCCCTTTACACAATATCAACGATGATGGTAAGATATTAACGATCTGGTATATTGCTATATGTGCAAATGATAATAAGACTGTAGTACAAAAATGGTTTAATTCGACAATTAATGTTTTTTGTTATCCTCGTTTCCAGAACACAATTATCTGACGTCTACATAGAGTGTTTTTGTTTAAATAAATCTTTGAAAATTTTTCAGGTTGTTAAGAACCGTCTCCATACATCACGAACACAAATGTCAGGTTATAGTTAGTTCCTTTTAAATTTACATAATATAAAAATTTTGACAGAAAACAAAAAAGAAATTATTAAAAAAAATTGTTTTATTTAAAAATAAAATAAATAATTAATATTTAATTACAGACGTGATTTTATTTCGAAAGATAACAAAAAAAAAAAAAAAGAATAATTAAAAAAAGTCTACGATTTATAGATTTTATTATTAAAGTTTCTTAATTAGGCGAAACAAAGAGAGCAACAAAATAATTACGAAAAATTGTAATTCGAATTGTGTGGAAAATAGAAAAGAAAAAGCGAAAAAAAAGAAGAAAAACTTTGGATTGTGTTTTTTAAATTATCAATTCACAAAACAAAAAGAAGGAAAATATACATCCTGTTTACTTAATTATTTTTCGTGTTTTGGTTTTTTTATTAATTTTTGTTTATTCGGGAAAAGAACACTTTTTTTTTTCTTCGTCTTCTTAATGATGATGATTAAAATAATTGTTATTTAATTCGAATTGTTTTTAAAATTATTGATTATTATTCAATATAAATAATAAATTCAAAATTAAAATAAATTTAAAAAATGATTCATTAAAAAAAAATAAAAAAATAAAAACATATGTATAGTTTAAAATTTTTTAAATTTACCCCAATTTGGAAATTTTTTTCTTTGGCAATGTGTAGTTGGAAAATTAAAAAATAAAATCATAAGGAATAAACACGACACATTTATTTTACTCAAAGTTTTCACTTTTATCAATATTCTTCTCTAGATTTATAAATTTACGAAATTCATTAATGAACTTATGTTCGCCTTTAAAACTATTCAACAGTTAAATCTATTTAATTTTAATTTTTTTTTATATGATTATTATAAATAAAGTTTTATATTTTACAAATTTATTTAAATTCCAAATGTTTGTTTTAATATAAATATTTTTTATAATTTATGTAAAAATTGTGTTAAATGATAAATTATTGTTAATTTGGGGTTTTATTTTTAATTTATTTATTCATTTATTTTTTTGTTTGTTATCAATTAATTGTGAATTTTAACATCACAACAAATAATTAAAATTTACTTAATTAGGTGATTTAAATTCAATAAAATAATAATAAAGGATTTCTGCTCTTAACTACATATTTAAAGTACCATTATTAAAATTGTATAGTGTAGTGTATGTACATAATAATAAAGAACTTATTATTATTAAAATATTTATGTGCAAGCACAAAGCTCATAATAGCATAATATCATGCTTATTATTATTATTATTATTATTTATATTATTATTATTGTTCTACAGAAAAAATATTTTTTTTATAGGAAAATTTCTTTTTTATTTTATTATACTATACAGCGGTCGGCAAACTTTTTTGGTCGTGGGTAAAATTCGCCTAAGATGAGATTTTTTTAAACTTATAGTGGGTCAGTGACAATTTTATATGATAGCAATTTAAAAAAAATAGTTAAATCAAAAGTTAATTTATTTATTATCTAAGGCTTACAAAAACAATTACTGCGAAAACTTTCTATTTTGTATACAATTGTTGTAAACAAAAAATTTGTATATGCAATTGTTGTAAGCAAAAACTATATTCATTGATTTGGGAACTACTTCAAAATTTCGAAGCGGGTAACATGAAATGATGCTTTGGGTCGCCCCGTGACCCACGGGTCATAGTTTGCCGACCGCTGTACTATAGTATAGTAGTACAGTATTATAGTATAGTTAAATCGTCTTCTTTGGAAATTTTCCCAGATTAAAATTGATTGTATAAATTGGATTTCAAAATTGTTATAACTTGCCATCCTTATTTTTTTAACATTCCATATTTTCGTTTGAAAATAACAAAACTTGGCATCGAAGAAAAACAATAAACTAAAGATTTTAAATAGTTTGAGTTATAATTTTCAACACCAATATAACTTAATTTGGCAAAACATGGAGTTAGTGAGTTTATGCAGAATTATTCTGTTCTATTGTCAACAGGTATTCAAAAAAAAAAAGATAAACTATTATTATATTATGAATATATATCTGTTTCGGATTCTTGTTTTTTATGCAGTATTAATTGTTTTAATTCATGTAAGTACTTAAATAATATAAGTATCTTGCAATTTTTCAATGCTTTGGATAATACATTATAAGTAGTATACATTGTGTGTATAAATGTTGTAACATATATTGAAGAAATCAAAAATGAAGTTAATTTTAAGATTATCATTTTTTATTTAGTAAGTTATTTTAATGTGCATGTGATCGGTAAGTTGTATTTACTACCGTAGAATTTAGCTCAGTAAATGGTCAATTCGCATGTAATTATTTACTTAAGTAAATTTTGTTTACACACTTCCGTATTAAGTAAATTTTATTTACTTACTTCATTTTGAACTTTTGTTTATTTTTTGCATTGCAAATGTATAGATTGCAACTACCTCTCACATGCACATTAAAGCAGTATATAAAATATGTTAATTAAATTTGTTATACAACGAGTTGTGTATTTACACGAAAACACATGGACACTTGTCAATATTAAATCACTCGACCTAACGGCCTCGTGATATAAGTATTGTCGCGTGTCCATGTGTTGTAATAACAAATTTTCTTAACATATGTTACAATCTCTTTTTAAATGAACATTTAAATGGAAGTCATATTATTAAAATCGACCTTATATAAATAGATAGATTGGTAATATAGATTTACAAAAATAATATTAATAAATACAATAATAATAATAATAATAAAAATATAAAAAAAAAATCAACAAACGGAGCTTCTTAATTTCAACAACATAAATCTTATAATTTCCTGTTGTTTAACAATAATTGCAAATATATTCGAACATAATATTGTATTTTTTTACATAAAATGTATGATGAAATCTAATATCATATTTATATGTTATGATCAGATTTTATTTTTTTTTTATTTTTCTAAAATCAAATTTGATGTTTGTTAATTTATCATTGCCCAAGGATATTTGATGGTCATTATAAATTTTTTTTTCAAGTGAAGTTTCTTTATATCATATTTGTTATTCATTTTATATATAGAGTAATAAAATATATTGTATTATTTTGATAACTTACATTGATTTTATTACAAGTTTTATGGTATTTTAAAAAAGTTTTACTATTCTTTATTAATTTTAATTGAAATTACCATGGATATATATACACAAAGTTATCTAAAAACTCTTTGTAAAATTCTAAAATCTAATTGGAAACTATATAACTATTATAATTTAAGCTGGATGATTTCCAAATTTTTTGATAATAAGTAAACACTATTCCTTATATTGGAATAAAAAAAGAAAGAAAAATTTAATTTTCTATAGAACAAATTTAGAATGCTTTCAATTTTATTTTAAATTTGCTCCAGCATAATATAAATATTTCTTATTTACATCAATAGGTTAAAGATTTCAATTGTAATCGTAACATTGTTATAAAAACATCCTTTTTTATTCAGAATATTCAGAATATTAGTATATAATTGTATATTATAAAATATATTGATTTCTATGTATAAAAAATTTATATAGATTCATATATAGGTAAGTAGTTCACAAATGTTTCAAATCATATGTATATTAAAAAATTTGAAATATTCTTGTAAATTAGAATCTGTAGATACATTAGCATTTTTACAAAATAATAAGAAAAAATATTTTGATAATAATAAAATATTGAAATTGACGTCAATAATAATAAAATTTTTAGAGATCTAAAAGTGACTAAAAAAAATGATAGAAAAAATAAAAATTGCATCAAAAAAATTGTTTAAATTTTGCCTAATATTTAAAAACATGTTGGGCTAAAGAATATCAATAAAAGATTATTCTGTCTTATACTTATAAAATGAACTATAAGGAATCCTTTGGTCTATAATGTACGTACTACTATCACTTTATTATTACACTTGTGTACGCAATATTAAATATCTATATAAGTCATAAATAACATGATTTTTAATTTGTACTCATTAATATTAAAAGTTTAATATATACATCTTAATTGAAAATTTTCGGTTTTTCCCTACAACAATTTATTTTACGTTATTCCTGAAAATTTGAAACAAATATAAGTATAGGCAGGTAACATTTTTTTTTGAACAAATGTTCCAATAAATTTGTAGTTTTTCATTTAAAAAATAAAATGTGTTCACAAAATTGAATATGTATTTGAATTAAAAATAATTTCAAATTATACACACACATTTTAAACATATATCTAAAAAAATAATATTAAAAAGATAAAGATAAATGATTATACAAATAATACAAAAATAAATTCTGCAGTATTAATTTATAATTTTCATAAAAGTGAAATCCGCAAAAAAAAACTTTTTCAATACATGTAATTATAGCTATAAATTTTTAAAGAATTTTATTTTGTATTTTATAAACTTTTATAAAATAGAAAAAAAAAAGAAAATATTATTTTATTTTTTGCACTTATCTAAATTTCATAAATGATCGAATTATTAAGACTCAATGAATTTTCAGGCAGTTATATTTTCCAATATTTGAAAAATTTATATGTATTTATGGAAAAAAAAAAATAATAAATCATAATTTAACAATCATTAATTTTTCTTAGATATATACACATATATTTTCTTTTTCATTTTTATTTATTTCGATCAATTTTCACAATGTACAGACAGGGCCTATTAAATAAAGCTAATTCATGAAAAATAATTTTTTTTTTATCTTGAAAATTCCATGCAGTAAAGTTTTTATTGAATTTCATATCAATTCGATGAACAGAAAAAAAAAATTTATTATACAATTTTACGAGTTTTTTTTTTATCAATTTTCAAGGGATGAGTAAAAATAACATTTTAGTTATATGTTCTCCAACATGATCTTCTAATCTAATGTGGTTTATACTTTATATAATTCAAACCCTCAATTCGTGTTCACATCATAAAATAAATTAAATTATAGTTTAATTTTGATAATGCACAGCACATCACAAGATGTATGTGCAATGGAGGTTTTTTTATTTTTGTTTTTGTACACAAGCAATACATAGTTTATAGTTGCCTGAATATATACTTTATAAACTTTATCAGGTTAAACTGATTTAGAAGTAATTTGAAACAAATTTGAACACATAACTTTTTTGTATGATAAAACAACTAAACAGGTTTAATTGCTAACACTCATTTAAATAAATCCCTAGACTGTAAAACTTATAAAACTATATAGATACAGATATAATAAAACAGTTTTCTACTAAAGGGTTGAACATTTTTTTCTTCTCAGATATACTGTTTTCACAAAAGTGAATTTTCTGAAATTCATACATAGTTCTGTTTGTTTGAATAAATTTCATATATGAAAGAAATTTATATTTTTATATTGTCATTGAACCTGGTTAACATGATTTTTTCGTTTAAATGTGAGAGAAATTTTACACTTATTATATTTGTTATTTTTTTTGGGACTGACTGGTATTTAAATTGAGAGCAAGTTTGTGTATATTATTAAATTTTATTGATTGTCAGTGCAGAATACAAATTTTCAGATTATGAATTAAATAATAAAAAATAAAAAATTGTTGAAATTTTATTAAAAAATTTAATTAAATTTTTAGATAGTAGAAAAAATTATTTTAAACTTGAAGATGTTCAAATTATATTTTAGCCTGGACGAAGTTTAAAAAAATAACGAAACGTTGGTGTAAATTTGAAACTACAACACGTATCATTGTCCTATTCCTATTTTGAAATAACTTAATAAGGACGGAATACGCAAATTAAAAATAAAAAGCGCAAATTATCGATAAAAAAAATTATTTAACTTTATATTAAAGCGGTCCCAAATTCAATTTCTATTTTTATATATATACATATATGTCTTGGGTATATACATCATACCCATTATTAATAAATGCTTGAAAAATATGTTCAGCATAAATTTTACCATTTGCGATATTAATAAATTGTAAACATGCAAAAAAAAAAAAAAAAAAAAGATGTACAAATAATGCGTTATACAAAATTTTTTAGAGGATAAATTTGGCTTGTATTAAACAAATGTTGGCAGAAAATCAATGAAATATCATATTTTTCTTAATTTTATTAAAAGAAGAAAAAAAAAACCAAAAATCGAAAAACTGATGATAAGAAGAAAAAAAAAACAAAATTATTGTTTACTGTGTGTTTTCCTTTTTTTTTTTTTCTATTTCCCTGTTCTATGATGTTTATAAAGAAAATCAATATAGAATTTAAAATGTTATATATATATATATATTAAATATATTTTTCCCATTTTATAAAAAAAAAATATGAGGGAAAATTACTTAAAAGTTCATTCAAATATTTAACATATTTTTGCGTATTTTCTTTATACTATAAAAATATTTTAAATATGCTTTGTAGGTTCAAAAATATATTTTCCACTTGAAAAAAAAAAAAAAATTATTATAAATTCTTTACCACAAAAAGATTTTGTTATTTTTTTTTTTTATTATAGTAATTTTCTTCAGAGGTCGGTATATGATTTAACAAAATTTGTTGGGTGGAAGGAATTAATATTGTATTATTTTTTATTATGAAAAGATGTTGCAAAAAAATAAAATAAAATAAAAGCATAAATGTTTATGGAATTTTTAAGGCATATTCATTGCCAAAAATCACTTAATCGCAAAAGGTGAAATACAAATTAAAGTATCGTTTTTTTTTTTTTTTATATTTTTATTATTGCTGGTTAACTTTTCTGGTATGTTTATAATTTTCATTATAAAGTTTAACATAAGTTAAACTATTTACTAGGTTTGTAGAATTGCAAAAAGGAATTCACTTATAAAGCTTTTGTTTATCAAAAGATATCTTATGTGAGAGTAAGCACATGTCAGATTCTTTTGTTATTGTTTAAAAGTATACTTTATGTAGATGTATGAATACGTTATCAAAATTATCAAGTTTGATACCTTTTTCAGTTTTAAATTTTTAATCATTGTCATCAAAATTTATTTATTTTAAGATTGGAAATATAATTTGTCATAGGTATATTTTCAATGTTTTATCTTAATGTGAAGACTATAAATATATTTTCTATTTTAATATTTGATAACATTGTAAAATAAAATAATAATTCAATACTTATTATGGAAAAAATATATATTTTTCAGTTATGAAGAAGTTGTTGTACATATATTTCTTTTCCAAATTTTCACAAATATTCTTTGCAAAAAAAAAAAAAGGTTTATACATCTTCTGGCGCTGAAGAGAGATTATAAGCATATAATTTTTCAGGATATTAATATAATTATTAAGATCATCAAGGTAGAAAATTAAATTAAAATTGATAAAAGCATTTAATTTTTGCATGTATTTACTTACTATGACAAAACCAAAAGTTATTAATTTTAATTTATAAAGAGAAAGTACAAAGAGTAATTATTATTAAATATTTGAAAATTAAATTTTATTGCAGATGACTTGATTCAACCTCAAAATCCAAAAATGTTTTCCATTTAGATATTTATGTACTGTGCGTACATATTTACATTTGTACTGTACCTATTAGTTATGTTCTATATTTGCAACATTTACACATTTACAAAAATTAAGATAAATATTTTAAAAATTCCATTTTACAAATTTATTTAATGCTAGGCATAACATAATAACTTTTGAATTATATTTATTTTTGTTTTAGAAATTTTTAAAAGATTAATATTAAATATTATGGTATTGGTTATAACAAAGTATAGAAATTATTAATTGATATTATTTAATTATATTTGATTTTTGTGGAACATCAATCAAGTTATAGATGGAGAATATGACGCTAAGAGGTAAAAACAAGAAAAAAAAAAAAAACAAAAAATAAAAATAACCACAAATATAAAAGTAATCAGAAAAATCTTAACTATATAAACAATATTTCAGTTTTTCCACAAATGTACCAAATGGCTTGAAATACGGTAAAGACGCTTTAAGATTTATAGTGTCAAAGCATGTAATTAATAAATTAAATTAAATTAAACCGACATTGTAAATATGTTTTTTTTTTTTAATTTGTTTACTATCTTTTCGTTCATTACTGAAAATTAATTAAAATTTATGATTAATTAAAAGCTTTTATGACTTCACATTAGTATTATAAGTTCACATTAGTATTCCACTATTTAATTCATATTTTTTGTTAGATATTAGATTTTTAATTAACACGCAAAAAGTAATTTTAATTTGACGTTATCCGAAAATCATTATTTTGTGTTTTCCATGTTAGGTATATATTCTTATGAAGTATAGGTTTTCTGTCTGTGTGTGGAGCTTGCAATATTATATTCTGATTTTCGCTTGTTTGATAATGCTAAATATTGTGCTTGCATTTTTTAACAAATAGAACGATCAGTAAATGATACTGTTAATATAATTGATCGATATAGTTTCAATCTGAATAATGAATATTCGATATTTAATTATACATGTTATAAATTTTTCAGAAATTTAATAGGAAATTGTAAATACTGTAATCTAAAATATATGTTAATTTTTTTGTGACATTTAGGTATAGGTACTATAAATTTTTATTAAAAGAATTAACAATTTTTTTTTTTTTTAATATTTTCATTTTATTTTTGAAATTATTTTCAACGAGATAATATCAATGTCAAAAATATTACATTCTCTATCTATATAATACTTTTCTTTTAAAAGGCTTAAATTAATGAAAATGAAGACAATGAGAAAATTACATGAATCAAATAATGGCAAAAATAGAAAATAGAAAACAGAAATTTGAGGACAAAGAAAATCCTTGTTTGCATTCTTAATGACATTATTTTTGCACAATCTGTAAAACTTTACCATTGTACAATATCCATAATTGCTGTCGAAGTCAATTTTTATCAAAATGGTTATACATATGTTTATGATATAGATATGTATATACATAGTATAGTAGTTTGAAAATAATATTCATTTTAATTGCATACAATTATCTTATGTATCTAATTTTTATGTTTATGATACATGAAAATTGGATTTCTATGTTCTATGTTCTATGTTCATATAGTTATATTTATGTGAGCACTTACTGAATAGTTTTTAATTTTGTTTATATATAACTATTCTAACGATAGATACAAAGCTTAAGTTTATTAGAATTGCAAAAATTTTTAAATTTATTAAATTTTTAAGGTATAAGTATAAAGTGGGTATCCAATTTTAAAATACCTTTTGTGGTAATTAATTTAATTTTAAACCCTTATTGACAACGTTTTTTATTATATAAACAATAAATCTTATTATTTTAAAAAAGATAAAAATTAATGAAATGTATTATTCTATTTTTTGTTCAACAAGGAGAATGAAAAATATAAAATTATTTTTGTTTTATTTGAAATAAGTAATTCAAACAAATGCTAGCTACAAATTTTATAAAAGTATTAAAAGAACCTTAAAATTTGGTTTCTTAGTAATACTTAATTATCGATAGTGAGTAATAATTATTGATAATTTTCCTGATAATTCTGATATTTAGATCAGTCCTGTCTGACATTCAAGTGTATGTATTTAATTTAATTTTTTCCATATAATAATGCGACAAAAGATATCATATTTCATATTTAATAATAAGTAAAAAAAAAATCAACAATAATAAAATAAATTACTAAATAAGTATAATAAGTATAAAATATTAGATTGGAAAAAATGTCTATTCTTGTTACGTAAAATTCTTTCAACGTAATACTTGTTCGAGATAAAATTTAAATATTAGAGATATTTACACATATGTATAAAAATGTTTACAAATGGGACGACAGAAGTTTGTTTAAGTCTTTACTACGAATAAAATTAATAAAATTCTATGGTCTAGTGATTTTTAATGTAAATGAACTTAACTCGTAAAAATAATATGTATAAATTTCTTCATATAATATATAAAGTAGGATTACTAAGTGTACACATATTATAACACAAAAAAATTGTTTGCACAATAAGTACACAGTTGACAACCTAAATTCCATATAATTGATTGCAATAGATCTTGATTTTAATGTAATTAATTTTATGTTTCTAAATTCTGTTTATGCGAATTGATATAAAAAAAATTCATAATACTCATGGGAAATTATAAATGAGTTTAACAATTAAAAATTATATTCGGCTCCATACCAACTACATCTTGAAAATGGAATTATTATTGCTTACAATAGTCTAACTTCTTACAATAAAGCGAAAATAAAATAAACGGCCAATTCATTTAAGAGAAGTTTAAAGTCTGTTGAGAAAGTTTTCTCAAAAAAAAGGTGATTACAAACTTTTTTTAAAATGAACTTGTATTTAACTACCTGATTAAATCAGAAACACAAACTAAATCTCAATTTTGTGAAGAAAAGTTTTTACATGTCATTGTGATAAATTACTATCAATAAACTAAATTTTTTGAAATTTTAAAATCATTGTTGAAAAGTTAAAACTAATATCTACTGCTTATAAAAGTTCTTCACTTTTAGAGTTTCTTTCCTTCATATTTTTTTTTAAATGAATTTTATCCAATACCTTCAAAGTTTTTGTTAGCTTAAAATGAATTCCATAAGGAATATTAATAATAAAATGTAATATGTGCTTTCCAGAGCCCACGTATTTAAAAAAAAAATATTAAGAAATTCTAACTTTCTTAACTTGAACGTGATATAAATTAAAAAAGAAAAATTATTTCCTGGAGTACCAAGATGTACAATAGATTCTATATATGTGTACATTTTCTGAATTTTCAACTTTTCTTATATTAAGATTTAAAGATAAATACCTTAATTGAATTAGAGTTTTTTGATTTTTTTTTCATTTTAACTTATCAAAGACTCTCTTGAAGCGATTTCTATTCATTGAGAATAAAATAATATAGGTACTTATATGTTTATGTTAGAATTTTGTTTTGAAAATATATAAATTAGAAAAGAAAAGATCAGAATTCACTACAGATCGCGAGTAAGCTGACGAAAATGTAAATTAGATCATGATTAGTGTCACTATACTTTCGTTAGTTTATTCTTGAAAATTTTAAGTTAATATTTAATTTCGGATGAATTTCCAAAACTATTAACTAAAACTTAGATCCTTGAAATCTTAAGTTTAAATGTATCTAGATTTTAATGGTAGGTATATACCAGGCACGAAGCGTGAGTTTTTCAATATCGGAAGCACACTAAAAGAATTTACTGTTTTTTAGGCTTACAAATAATACAGTATTAAATAAGGCAAGATATTGAAATGATCTGAAATACATAGGTTCATTTTAATTATTTTGAAGTTAACATATGTACATTTAATGTTTATTACAAAATTGATCCGAATTTTTTTTACTTTAGAATAAAAATTTTAATTTGAATTATTTGAATATCTAAAAATTATATCGTTTTATTGTATCTTCAAATCAGAAAAAAAATCAAATTAGTATACTTTTCAGCGCAAATAATGAATTTCCTTTACTCATTATTCTTATTCTTATACCTAATTCCCTTTCCTACATTCTAATGTTTTTTAGGCGGTAAATTTAGTGTCTCTGCTATTAAAGCAAATTAAATTCCTATCCCTTTCATATTATTGAGAATGCATAATTTAAAATCATTATTCGCTACATTGAAATTTAGTTTAACGCCTGCTATGAAATTTAGGCGTTAATAAAAATTCCATACTAAAAATAATGATTTCAAAAATGTTTCCATTAGTACAGAATTTCAGTATTGAAAAGCGACATCTGGATCTGATTATATAATCAATACTGAAATTCTCTTTGAATGGGAAATTTTTTGGAATCATAATAATGAATTAAATTTTTGCATTCTTAATATTAGAAAGCGAATAGAAAGAAATATGTATTGTAAAAGGTAATATAGGGGTAATTCCTATTGAATGCAAGTTCTGAATGCATTATTCAAATTTTAATCTATGATTTTTTTGTTAAATATTAAAATCATTAAAATCATTTCTACGGAAGCACTCAATACGTTCAATATATGAAGGATTCGTCCCTGGTATATACTTATTATTCAATTAGTATATAATATATAATATATAATTGGCTTACGATACTTTCTCATTCACTGCAATCAAATTTAAAAAATATCTTATGCGATTATAGAAGTTGGATTAATTCTTTATCGTTTCCTTTGATTTAATAGATTTAAATGAGTAAAATTTTTTGAAACGGAAATATCCTTTGAAACCAACATTCTATTTAATATACATAAAAATACTATCTTTTTCAAATGTTTCAATTCAGATTTATTTTTCTCTTTTGTAATTATCTTATTCTTATTATTTTAATGAAATAGCTATAATTAAATTTTATTTTTATTAGTTTAGGAAGTTCATTTAATTTATGTTCGTGAATAATTTATTATATTTTATTAAAATCTCATTTAATTGATAACATGTGTCTTAATAACTTTTTAATTAATTGAATTTGATATCATGTAATATATTATGTATGTAGTCATAATAAAATCAAGTTATGTGAATAAGATACAAAAATGATTTGTGGAACATGTAAATTATATAGATCTATGATAATAAATTGCTTAAAAATTAAAGAAAAGATAATATTCTTGAATTAATAATAAAAATTATAAGATAAATAATATAATTTCAATTTTAATGATAAAATAAAATTATTTAAAACAACGTATACATAATTACCAACAAAATTATTTCCTTATACCTCTCGCTGCGCACGAGGAAGCAACTTTGTAATCACAGAAATCGAACTAGTTTATATGTTTAAATGTGTTTAAATTAGATTAAGAATATACATAGATTCTTAGCTTCATACGACATTATTTTTGGTATTTTCATGTGAATGTGTTAGTAAAACAAAATAAAATACGTGATAATTATCAATGTATGAAAAGAATTTTATTTAGTTTTACTAACACCCTCACATAAAAATACCAAAAAAGACTGAAAAATTTTTGTATGAAGCTATAAATCTTTCTGTATTCTTAATCTATGATTAAAGCGACTATACTAGTTTTTTGAGGGTGATTAAATTATCAAACATATTTCTAGCTTTTATGAAAAATCGTGCGTAGCAATTTTTTTTAATTTTTTAATTACTAAACTAATAAATTTTTAAAACATATTTAAAACAATAATACTTCTAACTTGTATCAAAGAAACATTGTCTTGTTTCCTTTTAGTAAGATAATTTCATTCAGGTATTCTAAATCATTTTTTTTTTTCATAATTCCATAAAGGGATTATATTAGATTTATACTATATATTTGAACTTATGTGCTTCTATTACCATAATAATTTCATAGAAAATAAAATTAAATTGATATCTACATTTTATGTTTGAATCACTAGATTATAAATTTTACTTTGAAGGTATATAAAATGACCAGAATGTATTTAATATATTTTTGTATAATAAACTTCTTCAATAAAGTAAGACCAATTGCTGTGAATAAACCATTTTAAAGTTTATTTTTGATGAAATGTAAGGAAACATTATAGAATTTGTGTTATTTGAAATCATTCCATAGTAGAAAACCTACATAGAAATAATTTGGTAAAATATTTTTAATAAATGTTAAAGTAAGTTTAAAAGAATTGTATTCAATAAAATCAGACAAAATCTATCTCTAAATCTACGGTCCTAATTCATATCTATGGTGACGGCTAAGAACAAACAATTTTTATGTGTCCTATGACCTCAAATTCTTGGTCGATCAAACATATTCTACTCATTAGATCGTATTGTTTGGTTGATTCGATAATTATCAATAATTGGAAATATACCTATTAATTTTCAACATAATAAAGTAAGGAAGAAAGAAAATTAGTTTTTTTTGTCAAAACAATAAATCTATCCTTGTAGATTTCAAAAGATATCCTTTAGGCTTTTTAATTATAGGAAAAGACAAAACAAAAAATTTTAATACTTAGCTTCGTTTGATCTTAAAAAACAAAAAAAAAAAATTATCTTGAAATAAATAATTGAATGAAAAGTATTTTTCAGAAAAATCTAATTAAATAAGTTAAAAAAAAAGAATTAGGTAATTATGTTGGGAAATAAAAATTAAAGTGATTTAAGTATTTTTAATGAAATCAAAAACTTAAATTATTTTTTATTAACATCATCATACATTTTAACGAAATTATGTTAACTTTTCTGAATTGGGTTAATTTTAGAAAAATTCTTTAAGTTCTATTATTGAAATGCTCGATGAAAATAAGCTCTATATAGACTATTTATTTATTTTTTCAGAATAAACTTTAACATTTTGAATTTTAACTATATTATTATTTTGAACGAAAATCTAAAGGATTGTTGTAATTCAACAAAAATTAAATTGAATTAAATATTTTCATTCTATATAATAAAAAATCAATAAAGAGTTTATTGTTTTTTTTTTAATACCATAAAATGTTTAAATATAAAACACTTAATAATTATTGTAAAAAAACAGCTGGATACATATAAATAATATGTCAATAAAATGGACAATCATGAATATGAATAAATAAAAAACTACTACAAAACATAAATATTTTGTAGAAAAAAGATATATTCAAAAAATTTTATGTTGTGGTCTTATTAATTTTTAATTTTCATTATATTTGTAAATTTATCAAAAATAGCATGCAAACATGCAATAAAGAAATAAAATATTTTAAATACAAGAGTGTGAATTTAAAAAAATGTATTATATACAATATTTTTTGTTAAAGGATACGTTTAATTAAAACATATTATATGGGCATAGAATTTAAATTAGTATCCTATGCAAATGCTCTTAACTTATCCATACGGAAATTATACAATTCAAAAGAATTAAATGACAATTGCAACTTTTATTACATACAAATCAAAAATTAATTAAATCTTTTACACCTAAGGTAAAAACTTTAATTTACTATTTCATTTCGCTTTATTTCTAAGTTTTCTTTATACACAGCAAATATAATGTATAAATTTAATTTTAGTCTGTTAAACATTGACCCATTCGTTAACTTTAATATTTAATTTAAATTTATACAACTATTACAACTATCCATAATAAAAACTTTCATTCTTGCTTTTTAAAAAAAAAAAATAATAAAAAATTTGTAACTTCAATAAATATTTTTCTTCGTTTTGTTCAACTAAATTCAAATTGTAAACAATCATTTGTTGAATTAGCTCAATTTCCGATACTATATGGTTATAGTAGTGTTATAGAATATTGTGGGTGTTGTCTTCTGTTAAATATTATCCAATTCATTTTGAAAATTTTAAATTCAAAGGCGATAAATTTTTAATGATTAAGGAAACACATTTTTTATTTTGATATTTTATGTGAATTTTAACGGATTTACTATTGGATTATATATACTTCATATATGTATGCATATATTCATAAAATAAAAATAACATTAAATATGTATTATATATATTTTAAATAAGTCGGTTTAGTATTTGCATTTGAAAATATAAATAGTTTAGATTTAGATGGACTACATTTTACTATATTTCTGTATGCATTCATGAATAATTCATTTTAATACTGATAATAAATCATGGAAAAATGCAAAGTACATAAGCGACCCCAAACAACGTAAGGGTTTTCCATGAGCTTTTTGACATGATTTTTCTGTATATTCCTTTACGTTAACAAAAAAAAAATATCTGTTTATAATTTTATTTATAATTCAAAAACAAAAATCTTTTACAGTTTTATATTTAGCAAAGTGACGTACATAATATATTTTTTAATAAAGGGGGATATAATTTATTAAAATTTTTCTTACTAAAGCATTGGTTTTAACTCAGATGTCGATGTGCAGAGCCGCGGAGCATTCTTCTTATCGATCTTTAAGCTTTGTAAGTGTGGCTTGCATTTTATATGATATTTCATAGAAGAAATTATCAATAACGTAAACAAATAATGTATAAAATGCATTGAACGACTGTTCTAGAAAGCCTTTTTTTTTTGCTATATAAATTAAACAAACGAATGAATTCTAAATTTAGAAATAAAAAATATTCTGTATTAATTGAATCACAACATGATTACATTATAATTCCGCATGCTGTCGAATCTACAATTTACAGAAAACAAATTGATTTTTTTTTCTACAAAATAATGTCTCTGGTTGACTACAAATTATTAGAACATATATTATTGCAGCACATCCTCCTATGTATTAACTAAATTCCACAATATTCCAAAATGCAATAATTCTTTTTTTTATTACAATATTTATTATATGTTAAATGACAAACCATATATAAATATTCTAAGTTGTGAAACGTTTATTTTCTCAATTTATTTATTTAATTTAATTTTAAAATCCAACACTATAATGTTAAATTTAAAAAAAAATAATAAAATATATATTGAAAATGAAACCATTTCAGTGAAAAATTTAATTTTATCTAGTTAATAAAATGTTTATATAAAAATTATTATGTTTTCTCGCTATCATAATGTCTAACAAATTGAATTATTGGATTTATACTTAGATATTTATTACATTCCAATAATAAAATTTATAAATACTAGTTTGATATTATAATAAATAATATAGATTTTCTTTTCGACATTTTGTGGTATTAAAAATAGAAATAAACAAATATAAACACGACACAAGTATATCATACATCCTTATCATGTTTTTTCATAAAAATCTTTAGCAGAGTACAATACACCTGCTGAGATTTATATGGTATCAAGATAAAAAAAAAGAAAAGAGAAAAATAAAAAATAGTGCACCAGCTGATTTATTTCCTTCTCAGAATAGGATTGGTTTTTTTGTTTTTTTTATTTTCTTGGTTCTTTTTCTTCAAAAAAGAAAATAAATTATTTCGAGAATATTAAAATTATGATGTGTATAATATATTTTTCCTTTAGTTTTCTAAACTATTTTTTTAATGATTTATTTCATTTCAAATGATACCGCATAGTGTTATATATATATATAGTTTATTTTAATTTAATATGAATAAATTTTTTATTCTGTCAATATTTTCATTTTTCTTATGGTTTATAATAATTAATTTTTTAATATTTATTATTATTACATTCTTTGGATATTTATCTATTTAAAAAAATAAATTCTAAATAATAATTAATTAAATATAATATTTTCATTAAATATAATCTATATCATTAACAACAAATTTAAACTATACTCCTATCGCATAATTATGTGTATTAATACACTAATTGTACTTATACATATACTTTAAATACATAGTATAGTAAACATAAATAATAAATTTGGATGTATTGCTGATAGTACTTAGTTATTGAATATTTGGAGCCAATGGCTCAGCAACAAAACATTTCAAATGATAATAATAATAAAGTTGTTAAAATTGATGATGCCTTTATATTTTTTATAAATAATTTTTACTTCACGCTAAAAATCATTGAGGACAAGAAAATGGGGGAAAATTTTTGCAAAATTGATAGTTGAATAAAATATTTAAAGGCTCTTTTTTAAACACGTTTTTTTTTGCTTGAGGATTGAGGATCCTGTATATATGTAAGATCAAACAATTTTTTTTTCATGTAATTCACTTTTCTATTATTATTTTCTTTTATTTATTTATTCCTATAATTCTGCAATTATTTTTTCAAGTGTATATTAAAAAAAGGAAAATCATAAAATAGTTCTAAAATTTTTTTTTGATATTTTAATACTTGATATTTACAATTTTTTTTACAAAATAAACTCGTTAATTAATTCATTAGAATTCTCATAATTAAATGTAATTTTTCAAAAATAAAACTCTTGAACGTAAGTTTTAAAGTATATTTTATTGATGAACATTTTTAATTATAATTTCAATAACTTATTATACAGGTATTTCTATAAAACTCTATAAAACACAAAGCAAGAATATCAGTATAGAATCAAACTAAAATTCAAAACTCTAAATACAAAAGTATCGTAGTTATTTATTAGTAGTTATTTTGGCACACTATCAAAAAACTTGAATACAATAATGGTTTCACTCTGTGAGTGAGCATGTTTATAGCTTATATAAAGTCAAAAAGCCAAACTAGGTTTAAAAAAACAAAATTGTTTTGTTAGAATCGTTAGCGTTATGCAATTTGGCCAATTATAATAATTTTCTTTGAAATTAATTATAAATCACTTTCAAAGATCTAAATTTCAGAAACCAAAGTATAAGCTTCGTAATAAATTACTTCCCAAACATTATAAAGACTTGAACCAAAGTTTACTCTGAAACATTTTTTTTTTAATTATTTTAAAAAACTCATAAATTTTGTTCTTCTGGAAAATACAGCACTCTAATTTCCATTAAATGAAAATTTAATACCATATTATTCAAAGTTAATTGTGCAAACTAACATTATAAAAATTTTACATAGTACCATCGAAAAATCAACTTAATTTTTTTTTTTTTTGTGTTCAAGATATATAAGAATAATTTTCTTGAAAGTACAAACACAAACAATTTCACGCCTTTAAAATTATTGTGTATTTTACCTTCTAACAAAAACCTGAAGAAAAAACATATATATCTCAGTTAGTTCGTTCTTTTGATGCACATTTTATCTGATCATCATCAGTATAATAATAATGTTCTGCTTGTTTCCACATCAGGAAATAGTATGTACACAAGCAATTTATAGAGAAGAAACTCATAAAAGACATATGTACGGATGGAATCAATTTTTAATAACACTTCATAATATACATGCATACATTACATAGATAGTAAGAATTACACAAAAAAGCTTGTTCAAACTATTCGTCACGGATAGCTTGTAATTGCAATATCCTTCCCAAGATATCCATAAAAAATATTGTTAATTTTGAATTAACAAAGAAAAAAAAAACATTGAAAAAATTGACTTGATAACCGATAGTCATCATTTCTTTTATAAAAATAATATTTTAAGTGGATTACATGGGAAAAAAATATAAATGAATAAGACAAAGCTTGAATGCATTTAGAGAGCAAGAACCATTGCTGTAACGGAAAAAAGCATATTGTACAAGTACAGACACCTAATTTGTAATTTTAATATGAACTTATGTATTCTACCGCATAACTATTTTTGCTCAACGAAGTATTGTTTATTTGTAAATACTATACTTTTAACTTAACATCGGGCGGATAGATTGTTTTTTCACTCCACAAAGGCTAAATGTTTTCAACTGCACGTGTGTAACATTAAAATTTCATTGCTTTCAATGCCATTATACTGCACAATTGTATGGAAGTTTGAAATTAGTCAGATGCAACATAGATAATAACAATTGTTAAAAAAAAGGAACAAAATCGTAGAAGAAATTGTCGATCAACATCCACAGTGTCATAATCGATTTCGGATTTAGACTGAAAAAACATATAGTTTCAGCTATATTTTCGGTATATTTTTAAGCTAAGTATACAGTTCAAATTGAACTAGTAAACGACGTTATCAAAATTTGCTATATGTCCATATCAAGGGAAAATTGCTAACACCTTTTTAATATAACTCTCGTATTATACAAAAAAACTTTTTTTATCATTTATTTTTCGAGTAGCAAATTTTGCTACAATTAATTTGCTATATATTTTTGAAACGTTTATTATTTACTTAATAATAAATAATAATTACTACCAGAAAATATTGCAGTTTTAGCTATTAACTTTATAGCTATAATTATCCAACGAGTTTTTTAATTTCAGTTAACGACTGGTTAGTGTACATTTAACTAAATTTTCTAAATCAATGTATTTTTCAAATTAACTGAATTGTGCATATACAAAATGATAAATAACAGGTATTTTATTAACACTTAATTACAGAGTTGGAAATAAATTAATGACTCTCTAACTAAATTACACATTGCAATTATACAAAATCATTGAAAATTTATATTATCATAAAAATTGCAAATGTGTGTACTTTATATTTAGATAGTTTAAAATAATTATAAAAACACTATTAATTTTTGTAAAAATGTGTTTTATCATTAGTTACACTTCAAGTTGAAACTAATAATTTTGAATCTTATGCCTGCATTCATGTATAAAATATAGTTTGTTAATTTCTATACAAGCAAAGCAAAACGAATAAGTTTATGTCTAGTACCCATATAATTTTAACGTAATTTAAATTTTCCACACAATCATAAATTTGATAGAAACATTTTTCTTTAGAAAAGAAAAATAAAATAAAAAATAAATTCTATAAATTTCCTGTTTAACGGAAAGGAGAATTTTCTTTTATTTTTTTGCTCCAAAGTTTTCAATTGAAAATCTTTTCTTTTTTTTTTTTTTACGGAAAGTAAAAAAGTCGGAAAGAAAATTGAAAAAAAAAAAAAGATTTGATTTTTTTTTTTTTTATATTTGTTTCAATTAATGTTTTTGGTTTATTTTTTTATTCTCTACACATTTTACTTTCATTTATTTATTTTCCTCACAATTATGGTGTTGTTTTTTTTTTTACTTTAATGTTTTCTTGTTTCGTTGGAACTATTTCTATTGACCACCAAAATAAAAAAAATATATTTCTTGGGTTTTTATTAAGTTTATCTTTTTTTTGGTATTTTTTTGATATAATCCTTTTCATCAAAACTTTTCTAATTAAAAAGAAAATTCTATGGTAAAGTTTTGCTTTATTATAGATTGATTACAATATAAAAAAAGGCTCATGAATGACATTTTGATTTGTTTATATTAATTTTTATAGAAAATTTTAACTTTATAATTTACAATATAATTATATATAAATAGTTTATTTACATAAAAAATTTGAAAGTGCGATTTGGTGGAGGCTCTTCTGCCGGACAATTCTTGGTAAGTGATGTCACAATTATTGAGCATTTAGTGCTTAATTTGTGACTATTAGTGTCACAAAAACTAGAATTTGTGCTCGCTTTGTTTTTGAGAAATTTTGATTTTCGAATTTCGAACATGGGTCAAGGGGTCTCTCTGGCCGGATTCGAATTTCGAAAAAATATTGATGCTATTATTTAGTGCCTAATTTGTGCCTATTTGTGCTACAAGAACTTGAATTTGTGCTCTTCAAAATTATGTAAAAACATTTTTTTTAGATTAGGCCAAAATTCCTAAAATTCGACCGAATTTTTTTTCATCGAATTTTGGAAAAGGGAAAACGCTACCATTTAGTGCTTAATTTGTGCTTGCTACCGTGCGGTCTACTTACCAACCGTGCGATCTACTAACATACATTCATAATTTCTTTAATTTTGATATCCAACACATAAGACGCAATCTAGTTCTTTTATTTTTTTTATTAATGAGAATAGGAAAGAAGATTATTTTCAGGTTGATGTAAATTATTTTTAACTGCAAAACATTATCTTATTAAGAATATTAAAATTAGATAGAAGCTAAAATAAAATTAAAAAACATTATGATAGTATTCGAAAACAAAAGTATAATTGTCAAAATTATAGGAAAAATCTATCAAAGGATGGATATGGCAGGAATATGATATCAATAAAATAGTCTTATTTTAACATTACATTAGAATAATCAAACTAAAATTTCTTTTTCATACATTACTATATTATTTGCATAAAATGTCTTAATTATTCATGTTATTTTTTAGTAGAATTGTCAACTAACTACTATTTTATATCATAACTATTTAGCAATAAAACAAAATGTACGGAAATGAATATACAAAAAAAAAGAAAAAGAAATAAAAATGTAGTAAAAATGAAAATCATAAGTAAAAAATCAAACATGTTTTGTAGTAAAACGTATTATGTATATAAACCCAACATTTTTATTTTACAGAAAATTTTTTATTTTATTTTTTTTTTATTCATGTATATTACCAAGTATAATGGAACCTAATCTAAAAGCTATCTAAAGATATTAACTTGAATAGATTTTCTTTATAAAATATTCTTGTTTGTTTTTTTTTTTTCGTTTTTCCTTTTCCAACTTATGTTTTTGTTTTTCCGTAATTTTTTTTGTCATTAAACCTAAAAGCAAAGTGTATAATATTGTTTATATGGTGAAAAAAAAAAAAAATCACGTAGAAAATTAGAATTACACAAGGCAAAAAAAAAAACGAGAAAAAATTGAATTACGGAAAACTTATTTTTTCTATATTATGTAAAACAATAAGGTATATTTATTAGAAATTAGATGAAAATAAAGTTTTCGTTTTTTTTTTTTGCTACTTTTGTAAACTAACAATTATTTACATTGTGCGGGAAGAATCTGTTTTTGTGACATTGTACACAAAAAAGTCATTAAGTAAATATAGACAAGACAGAATAAGAATGATTCGTTTTTATTTTGTGAATTTATTTTTTTTTTTTTTTTGTAATTTAGTCGATTGAAGTTTAATTAAGAATTTTTTTTTTTTATTCCATTACAGATAAGATGATAAATTAATTTTAATCAAATAGAAATTAATTGTTAGGTATTTTTTAAATATATAATAGGCACTTTTAATATAAATATGTACATAATCATATGGTAGACATTTCTATGATATGAAAGAATTTTCGATCTTTGGACACTGAACTGTGCTTATATTTAGTTTCCAGACATTATAAAAATTCTTATGTAGAGTTAGGGATTGTAATAATTTATAGCGGGTACAAAAAAAATGTGTAAAATTTATACAAAATATTCTTTGAAGGTGGAATATCTGCGTGATTTATTAGAAACATAAAAAAAAATCATAAAAATTGTATCCAGATATTTTATTTTAACCCAACATTAAATCTGTTGTACGATCTTTTGCTGACCACATAATTAACATTACCAAAAAAAAAGTCTGTTTAAAACAAATATAAGTAAAAATAGTCCAGTCAAGAAATTATTGATTATAGAAAATTAGAAAAGGCATAGAATTATACAATTTATTTATGTATATATTCCAAAAACCCTATCCCTTAGGGGCACCCATAAAGTAAAAATATTTTCATGAAAATTATTTTCCAAACAAAAAATTAAATAAATCTGTCATACCCCTTGTCTTGAAATTTATTTTTTTTTTATTTTTTTCAACTTCTATTCTATATAGAAAGAATATTATTAGTTATAAAATATTTTTAAATCAATATTAACGCAAGTGAAAAGAATATTATTATGATTCTTTCTTATAGTGATGACATATGATCATTAGGCAACATCTTTATCTATTTTCACATGATTTCTTTTAAGTGGATGAAAAAAAAATATCAACAAAGAATTTTTAAGATTGAGAACAAAATTTAATAAAAAAAAATAAACCAGAACGAAAGAAAACACCAACAAAAAGAAAATTCTTCATAACTGCTAAATCATCATCTTTAATAAAAACTTAGTATTTTGTTTTTTTTTTTTCTTCTTCTTCTTTAAATTTTCTTTCAAGTGTAAAAAAAAAAAAAGTGATAAATTACATGTCTTTTTTAAACAATAATAAATCACTTAAAAAAGAAAAGCTTTTTAACTACTCTCAGATATATATGTAGTAGTTACTATAGGCACATAATATATTTCATCCCTAATTTTCCAGCAAAAATAAAAAACAAAATTATATTGGTCATTTCGGATAATTTCATAATCTAAAGAAAATTTTATTATGTATATTATTTCTTTTAAATTTCAAATAATAAATCTTTACAATAAATACTATGTTTAAGAAAAATGAATAATTTTTCAAAATTATTATTTTAATGGAGCGCGCTTTTTTTTTAGGCTTTTTTTCTTTTTTTTAAATATGTTCAAGCAATATGTTAATTTTGTATAAATTATAACTTATATTATAATATAGCTATTTTGGTATATATAGATTCAAAACAAAAGAGAAATCATATAATAAAAGACGGTAAAAAATTTTTTAAATATGCAAATCACTTAATATTGAAATTTTCAAGATAAAATTTTTTGTTGGGCAAAACAAACCAATTTCATTTAAATTATATAAATTTTAAAATTCTTTCTAAAATAAATACGATAACATTTAAAATACGATCATTATCTAATAATTAAAATTGCTAATGTGCAATTATTAGTACACTAAGACATTTTTTTTTGATTAAACATTTCTTTATATTTATATGTATTTTTTGGAAAATTGAATTAAAATAGAATTTTGGTTTTTAATTTCCTTTCAATTTCACTTATTTCGTATTAAAAAAAAAAGTAGGTGGGAAATTCGATATAAAATATAGCAGATTATAACTAAACTGCATTATTTTATAGGTCGTCATGTATAAAAAATGAATTATAGCATAAATTGCTACACCAAAATTATAGTTTTTTTTTTCGCAAAACATAAATTGTAAAAAAGTTATCGTTATGAACAGATATGTTAAAAAATTAGTATTAAAAGCTATAATTCCTTGCTATAGATAATCTTGTAAGGATTTACAAACAAGGGATATATAAACTATAATCTATAAAAAAGACATAAATAAAGAATCGTATGAACGAGGCGAGTAAACAAGCTCAAAACCTTTAATATAAATATAAATTTTATTCTTAATCACATTAAATGGAGGGAAAAACTTAATTTTAAAATTTATGAGTTTTCGTAAATAATTGTTTTAGGAAATATTTTTAATTTAATTTTTTTAATGATTTTTTTTTTGTGAATATAAATTTGAAATTTAATTGAATATGTATCCAATCCATATTTATTTTTTTACAATATCACAGAATATTGAAATCGCAATATCTACAATATTATTAAAAGTATCATATTATTTTTTTATTTTTACAACATAATATATTATTCATACCATACGTAAATTTAATATAAATATATTTTATATTGAATAAAACCAAATTGAAGTGAAATTGAAAAAAAAACTTATTAATTTATTTTAAGTTAATTTTATATTATATTATAATCAATTCGAATTTCCAATTAATTTTTGATTGGCATCAAAAATATTATGCATTTGATTTGTTAAAAGTTTTTTTATTTTAATATTATTTGATATTGATAAAAAATAAAACTTCCATGTAAGTAGATGAAATAAAACAGCGTGAATTACGATCAAGTTTTCGAAATGAATAAATAATATGTAGTCAGTAATTTTTGGGACGATCAAATAGATTAACTAAAGAAGTGGATATGTTGGTATTCAAAGTTATTTGTTTAAAAATAACTTTATTCACAATTACTCATACAATTACGAACTTGCCTTAGTTTTTAAATAATGCTAAAAAAAATTCAAATTGTGAAAACGTATTTACAAACCAGTAGCAATTTATTCCGGAATAATTAATTGTGATATTAATTCGATCGTGACTAGTGTATATGGAAAAGTCTAATACAAAAACTTCCGAACATATTATTTCAATGTACAGGATTTCCATATAATAATTAATTTTCTGACACAAATTAAACCATTACACTTCAAATTTGTGACTAAGTGTTTTTTTCCACTAATTTTTTTATTACACAAAATTTTTTTTTTTTAACTGACATTCAATATAAATTTTAAGTTCTAAAAAGGATTTTATATAAAAGTGTTTTTTTTTTTTTATTTCTTTTTTTCATTTTCATTTTCTTCTTAAAAACGAAATTGGTAAATTGAAAAATCGAATTTTTCATTTTAAATTGAGAAAATAAATTAATGAAATCAATTTACTAATGTGTTTATTTTTGTTGTTAAACTTTGTATTATTGGAGAAATTTTGAAACAGAAAATAAAAAATTTTTGAATAAAAAAACTTTATTTGATTCATTTTATTTTTTCGGAAATTTTGTTCTCAATTGAGAGATAAATTAAGTATTTTAAATAGTTTACGTAATGAAAATTTAAATCACTGAAAAAAATTCAAAAAGAAAAAAAATACTAAACGTATAGAAACCCTCGAAAGCAAAAATAAGGCAACAAATTTTTTTTTAAATTTTTGTTTTTTATGTTAAACCAATTAAAAAAAATAGAGTGAATAACGAGATAGAAAATAAATTTTCTTTTGAACTTAGGATAGCAATTAGTTTGTTACGAAAACCAAAACTGAAAATGAAGTGTAAATCAAAAAATAAAAAAAAATAAAAACAGAATTATCTTCACTTTGCAAGGAAGCAATATTGACTACCATTAAGTTTAGTGAATTCCAAAACTCCACTCAGCACGCTAACAAGTTTTATTGATTTATTGTTCCATCATTATAAGACCCATAATTTGAGTTTTGAACTTAAATCTTCACAAAAAATACAAATTTAGTTAAATGAAACTTTTTCAAAAGATTTGAAGACAACATAACTTAAAAATTTCAATTAAAAATATTAACTATGATTTTATAATATTCAAAATGTTTGTCTAATACCGATAACTTTCTCATCTAATATATGTAGTCAACATAATATAACAACATAAATAGTATAGTTAAAGTTAAAAAGATTATATCACATACAATATTTCTCGTAAAATTCTTTATTAATAATAAGCTTATTCAATCCTTTTCAAATTTAATTCCAAACATTTATTTAAAATATCATACATTCCAGAATTATTATATTGCATACATACATTACATTACAAGTACTTAATATAGTGTAAAACTTTGAAATTTTATAAATTTTTCACACAATTAATTATTATAATGTTATTTTAAATAGAAATAATGATTATATATTATGCAAATTTGAAAACAGTCATCCATATCATATTTTATTCAATTATAACTATATTATTAACATCCTTCATCACACTTAAATAATAATAAGAAATAATTTGTTATAGTTTTATTTGGTGATTGCCATTATAATTTTTTTTTTAAATAATGATGACTTTCACTTTTCCTTTATTACGAATTAAATTAATTAAAATAATAAACGTTTGGGTGTTGTTTGGCATAAAATTTAACCAAACCAATAATGTTAAAAAAAAGAAAAAGACATTACCATTAAAAAATAATTATATGATACTTATTTTTCTAAAATTTTATATGGTCCATTAAAAAAATGAAATTTAAAGATATTGAATAAATGTTGAACTCTGGACAGAATTTTAACATTAATATAAAATAGAAAAAGCTAGAATTTTATTATATAGAAAAAAGAAAAAACTTTAATCTAACTTTTATCTAAAAAGTATTTTACATTTTTATCTTAAGAGCTTCAAGCTAAAATACATTATTTATAAAAACGCAATAATGTAAAGAAAAAAAAAAAATTAAAAATATCTTGTTCACTTAAAAAAGTGCTTAATATTGATGATTTTTTTTTTTTATTTAAATTGATTTTCCTGAAAAATTGATAATAATACTTTGTTTTCTATAGTTATAAAAGTATAATTAAATGTAAGAAAATGTAAATAGTATATTTTTAAAAAAAGGTATTTAAATCTACGTAATTAATTTCCACATCATTAGAAAATATAATATACGGTCAATTCTTTTGAAATTCAAATTTATTCCGCCCTCTGAATATACAGTGATCTTATTTCTTAAATATAAAACTTATTTATATATCTTAGCTTATATAAACTATATATTGATGTTGAATAATAAAATTTAGAAATTACAGTGTGTCCAAGTCAAAATTTAGCTGCTTTTTTAGATTTTTAGTGAAAACCACGTAGATTAGGCAAACATATTCAATATCGGAATCTTAAAAATGAAGATTGATAGTGCAGAAGCATATTATATTAGTTATATTAGTTAGTTTTGTTAGCTTGAAAATATTTGACATTCTCAGTTAAGACTTAGTAATATCATTTAAATTATAATAAAAAAAATATATATTTTTGAAATGAAAGTCGACAACGATAACGTACATTCTCAAACTTCATATCATATTCCTAATGAAAGAATTTTAATTGTAACTGCAATTTCTCTTAATAAATTAAAAATAAAAATTTATAAATGGATTACAAACAAAGATTTTAGCTTCTGCAATTAGTTTTTTTTTTTGTGTAAATATGAAAAATTTAATTTTAATGAATGGAATTTTTATTTTGTTTTTTATTCTTCTTCAAAAACTGTTTTATTTTATTTTTTTTATATAATCTGACTTTTATTCTGTTTTTAATTTACTCTGCAAATTTGTAATAAAAAGGTACGAAAATTTTTATTATTATTCTGCAGCTTTTGTATAAGATTTATGATAACTTTATTTCATTAATTTAGAAATGTGATTTGTTTTTTCTTATATACTCAGTACAAATTGTTGAAATTGCCAATACTTGAATTTATGGATAGATTTTATTTAGTTTTGTTTTAATAATTAGAAAAATAAGGACAAAATTTTGGCTAAAATTATGCAATAGAAAGTTCTGAGTTCTTTACATTTGCTTTACATTTTGTTAAATTGTAATTCAAGGATTCGAAATAGTGAATAAATAACATTAGAATTAGAAATTTGATTTTTGGAAAGTTATATCCAATTGTACAAAGTTTAATATTCAAAATAAAAATTTTTAAATTTTAATTCTATAGTTTCTGTACAGTACATATACTATATATATAATATATATTAAATCTACAACCAATTAATCCTGATGAATAACATTTCATTTGCAAAGGATCAAAACCTCAACCAATTTGATTGATAGAATAGTTCAGTGCGTGAAACTTATTACATTTTTTTTTTAAATATCTTTCTTTATTTTTAGCTCTATAGAAATTAAAAAAAAAAATTATTAAAATTAGTTCAAATAAAAAGAATATTTAAAAAAAAAGGCTCCATACATATTTTATTCCGCCATATAGTAAGTTATATCAATGTGAGAGTAAATATTTGTTTTAAAGTTTTCACTGTTTTAATTTTCTATTAAAATTTCTTTATGATAATTTATTCTTGGGTAAAGGGTTAATTTAAAGGAAAATCTCTTAAAGAAAAATAAAGAAAAATATTTTAATGATCTTATTCAGAGTTTATTTATCCCAAAAAAAAAAAAAAAAAGTTTAAAGGCCTTAAATTGTTAAAACATTAAACTTAAATAAGGATTTTATTTAAATTATATAAGTTTAGAAAATATAATATAAATCTATGCCACATAATACTTTTATAAATTTACTAACATTCTACTATTAAAATAATATTCCTTTTTCAAAAATCATTTCAAAATTTAATAAAATTATTATTTAGAATATAGAAAATTTAAAGTATCTTCTTCAGTAAATAATTATGTGTGATTATAAAAATAATTAAATAATATTCATAATTGATATGAATTTCTATTCCTTAGGATTTATTTATAAATAAGTTTTCTGATCTGTGGGAAACAATCTTAGAAATATTTTAATACTTTCATTTTTTGTTCCATATATACAGTAAAATTAAATGATTTTTGAACTTTCCTATATGTTTAACATGATTTTCATGTTTTGATTAAAAAAGCTATAGAAAAGTTTACTTAAATTTTGGAAGATTATAGGAACTATTATTCTTTATTGTTGCACATAATGACATGATTATCGACTCTAACTTTGCAAACATTATAACTTTTTGCATTGCTCTGAGACCACTAAACTTTAATTGATATTCAAAGAGCACTGAAGAAATTATAGTGAACATAACAAACAAATGAAGAAAAAAATAAATTAAATGTTTTTTTGCCTAAAAGGTTTTCTTAATAAACTGATTTGTGTATATAGTTTAGAAGATAGAAGTTTTCTTTCAGACATTTTCTTTTCTTCATTGCAAAAAGGGCAGTTAAATAAGATTTATATTCAAAATTTATTTGCCCCAACACTTCGTCAAAAGTGTCATGAACGAGGCAAAAAGGAAAATTTATTTTGTTTTTTTTTTTTTTTTACTTAAGAAAAGTTTTATTTTTTGTTTTTAAATTAAGTAGTTAATTAAAATTTATACCCATTTTTTTATGTTGGAATAAAGGAAGAAAAAAAGTTAATTACAATAACTTTTTTAATGAATAATGCAGCTTAATGACTGTTAAATTGTTATTAAATTAAGAATCCTCTACTTCAAAAGAACCTAAAATATTTTATTTTTATCTTCTTAAATGTATTCTTGTTAGAAAAGATTTATACATATAATAGATGAAATTTTTAAAATTTATATAATTTGTTATTAAATTTTACTTTCTTATGAATTTTCTATGAAGTTAATGACATTTAACCTTCTATAATGTATAGGTTTTTTCAACTTTTTTAAAGCATAAAGTCAACCATTTAAAATGAATTTATTTTGATCTTAAATACAGAAAAAAAAAAGTTTAAATGTGAAAAAAATATTATGGCATTTCATAATGATGTTTTGTTTGGGGCTATAATGTTGAAAAATAAAAAATAAAAATATGTAAAAGAAATATTTAAAAGAATTTTTATTTCTCAAAATACACTCGTAAAAATTTGCTTTCAATTTGCTATATCTTGTTGCAACCAAATAAATATTAATTTGTTCATGTAATGAAGTCCAAATTACATCTAATTGGGAAATATTGAGCTGTCAAAGAGTTACAATATTTTTTTTGTCATTTGCGAAAGATAAAGATAATATTTATTTGTTCAGCAATTTGCCAATAGATATTTTTTATTAAAATAAAAAAATTAAAATTTAATAATATTGCTTGGAGTATTTATTCTTTTATATTTTGTTTATTTATATAATAATTATTGTGAAATACATTATTCGTTTCGTTTTTGATCAGGTGATACCAGATTGGAACATCATTGAGATATCATCAGTTGTGTACAGATAATTTTATACATTATGACAAACATTTTTAGATTGTTTAGGATTTGACGTGAATCTATAAACCATACTAAATCACTTCAGAAAATTTGATCTTCAAGCATTGAGCCGTCTGTTATATAATTCTGTAATATCTAAATGATTTTGCAGATTGATTTTGTATACTTTTCCGAAAAATTAAAACATATACTATAATGTAACTAACGAAGTGGTTTTATAGATATTTCATTAAATTCCTTCAATGGCCCCTTATGAAATAATTCAAAGAAAATGAATTCTTGTAAAACTAAAACAAACAAAAAAATAAATAAATTTTATCAATATAAAAAATTAACTAAACACTTCAAAACTTTAAATATATTTTTTATGGACTTAGAACTAGCTCGTTCATTATTCCTTGTTAAAATTGCTTTTCGAAAATATAGAATTTTCTTTTCGAAAACTGATCTTTAAGATTCATAAAAGTTATAAAAGTGTACTTTTGTACGTAAAAATTGACTATACTTATGCAATAAAGATTAACAACATTAAAATTTATGATATTTTTATATTACGTGAATGTCTTTTTGTTAATAAAAATGAATATATGTGTAATATAAATAATAACCAACCACTATGCGTGTTATTTTATTATTATTTCATACAATAAAATGAATGTAATAAAAATATTTTTTTTTAATTAAATATAAAATTTCCTCTATTTTCAATTTGTGTGCACACAATGAGTTTTCAGAGTGTGCAAGGCGATAAAATACAAAAAAAAAATTAAAAATGAAACAGATGATCCAAAAATAATATAGGGTAAAAGGACTGAAAAATTAAAAAAAAAACACACACACACAAAGTCCAGAAATTTTCCACTACAGAAAAAAGTGAGAAAAAGTAACTAAAATAAATGTATTTTTTTTTTCTTTTTTTTGTTCTTTTGTGGAAAATTATTATGACTTTTATATGAGTTCTAAGAAAAATACCCCATTCTTACTTTAAATTTTACTTCTTTTTTTATTCCTAATATTAAATGAAAATTTTATGGTTGTTAAATAACATTAAGAAATTATTAATATTATTTTTTTTTGTTATTTTGCTTCAAAAGATTTTCTTTATCCTTTGCTTTTTCATCTATTATGTGATTTAATTCAAGTGTACTGTTCAGAAATTCAGTAAAGCGTAAAGAAAAATGATTATTTAAATAATATATAATTTTTAGAAATGATTTTCATCAAAAGTAAAAAATGTTTATATTTAATTATAAAAATTCAAAAAAAAAAAAAAACTGCATAAATAAAGAAAAATAAATAATTACAAAAATTTGAAACAATTTAACACCTTTGTGAAAATTGTAAAAAAAATTAGCGGAAAATATTTTTAAAAATAAAAAATTTAACATATATAATTATCCACCCCATGATGTGTGGTCGAGTTTTAACATTTTAACATCACCAATAACATAGGATAATTGAAAATTCTTGCCTTTTTTATTTTATATGGCAAAATACAAAAAAAAAGAACCATAGAAGCAATTTATTTGTTTATTATTTTGCATAAAATCATCATTGGACAAACCGTATAATTGGAATTTGTATATATTACATATGTATGTAGAGAAATTTTTCCCGTGTTATGAAATATTTGAATACAAGTTTGTTTGTTTAAATTTGAATATATTAGTATAAATAAATAAATAACTTGTCAATTTTTTTGGCTTATATTAAAAAAAAAAAAAAAGAATAAAATAAACAAATTTGTGGGTATTTTCTTTCAATATAATTTTTATTTTAACTTTATACTGATATTACCGCAGGTATAGTTGAATAATTCAGATATTTTGTATCATACCGTGGACAGAAAACAAATAAAAACGATTTTCCATATAAGCTCTATAAGCTCTTCTCTACCATGAAATCTGGGAAATATATTGTTATTTTTACACTTAGTCTCGGCCTCAAGTGTAATCTCCGTCATAAATTGAAAATTTTTATTTAAAATGTAATTAAGCCCATGCCCTCAAGTATCCTCTTTCATAAATTTAAAACTCATTTTTAATTTGTAATTACACAAAAAAAAAAAGAAACAATAAAAGAACACAGGATAGGATATCAATTTTCATTCTTATCATTATACTTCATACTGTGATCCTTTTAAAATATAAATGTTTTAATAACTCGCTTTACGCGTTCACACCAATAATCTCAATATTTTATGTGTTTTTTTTTTTTTTATAACAAAAAGGAAAACATTTTTCTTTACCTCATACTTTTTTCCATTATTGATTTAAATTTTTCTTTTTATATACGCTTTAACAACAATAATTTTTTTTTTTTACGATTATGTCCTTTTTGAAGGAAAAATGAAAAAAAATAAGAAACAACGGAAAATAATTTTCAAAACATATTAAATTCCCATAAATATTGTACCAATAAAAAACATTTTATTAAGGAAAAAAAATATTATATAGAATTGGTATTAAAAACCATTCTTTAAAAAAAAAAAAATTTAATGAAAATCGTAATTCTAAGTATTTATAATAAAAATAAATGTGAATCTCGTTCTCGAATAATATGTAAACATATATTTTTTTTTAGCAAGGAATTAAAAGCAGTATTTGGAAAGATTTTGCACAAAAATTAAAATATACTGTGAACATTTTACTAAATTTTAAATGTAAAATAAAATTTAAATATATTTTTTTAACCGACAATTAAACATAAAAACTGTCCAATGAAAACGTCATATACTTAATATACAGTGTAACACAAATGAAAATAAAACTAAAAACTGGTGCGGAGTCAACAAATTTCGATAACATTAATATCCAAAATTGTTCATTTCATATGTTTTACTATCTTTAATATGCGAGGAAATTTAAATATTAGTTAACAGTAATTTAATGTAGATATAAATATATTCTAAAAACATATCCCGCCCAAGCGATATTGTTCCAACAAAATTTTGTTCTCCCCATTTTTCATTAAACTGAATAATAAATAAAAGAAAAAATCTTCAGATGACAATATTTTTACAATTTAAAAACTACAAATTATTTAAGAGTTTTTGTTTTATTATATCAAAAGATAGATGGTTAGTTCTATGTACGAACTTTGTAATATAAGTACAATAAAATTGAATTTAGCAATAGCAACAATATGTTTTAAGGACAAATTCATTCAAGTACATATTTGAACATTATGTATGTATGCTTTAAAACTTTTAACTTCTTGGAAAAATTTGTTAAAATGAAATTCTGTCACAAATTAGTTCTGCTGTACATCCCTGTCGAGGATCATTTCAAACAAACGAGCTAACATGGATTTCTCAATTAATCAAAACTACAAAAAAAAACTTAATTTGCAATATCATTAAACAAATAAGACCTTGTTTATTCTTCGTATACTTATTCAAACTTGAAAAATATCACTTCGTTATCCTACATAGGTAAATAAAATGTACATTTTTTTTTGTAGAAAAAAAAAACATTATATGAAATATAAAAAGAAAATCTTATACAATTCAATAATATTAAAAAATGACATCATCATAATATTCTTTAAAAAAAAAAAGAACTTATTCAAATTTTGATTTTTTTTTATGTTTTAGCATAAACAAGATGAAGATATTTGCGATACCATAGAGATCTAATTTCAAGTGTCATTAGGAAATATTATTTTTGAATTAAGAGTTCATTAAAATAACATATTATATATATTGTGTAAAAACAAAATTTGTGTCTTAATGAAATGTAATCTGAAATATAGAATAATGGAATATATTTATATTATGGAAAAAAAAAATTTAATGACACTTATGTGTAAAGTAAATGGAAATAATGATACATGTTATAAATGTGATATTTTCGTATTTATTTATATTTGTGAAATTTTTTTATATACATAGCTCTTAAACTTGTGCTAAGTGTACCTGGACTTGGTCTTGAGGTGATAAAAAACATATATCTGAATAACAACTGTGCACTGAAAAAAAAAACTCGTTGGAAAATTAGTTATAAGATTCTGCTATAAAGTAATAACTAAAACTGCTATATTTTCTGGTAGTATATGCATTTAATATTAAATGCATAAAAATCCATCCAAAAATATAAAGCAAATGAATTGTAACAAAATTTGTTACTCGAAAACTATAATTTTTTTTTATAACTATAATTTTTTTTTTATACGATATGAGTTTCTGAAATTTTCATGACAAATATCACTATAATCATATTGATAACGTCATTCAATAGTTTGATTTCAACTTTGTATGTACATACCAAAAAATATACAGAAATTATAGCTGCCGCAGCTATCTATTTTTTCAGTGTCGCAAAAGAAAATATGTAGAATAATTCAGCTTTTCCTTTTCAATTATAGTTAAATGTAATACAAGAGAAATTATTTGAAAATTATACATAATTAATATTTGCTTTCACTGTTGTATATTGTTGAATGCGCAAATTGAATGAAATTATTTGAAATACAAATATATGTTTCAGAATTTATAAATGTCTTAACAACTTGTCGATAAACTGAGGATAAATTAAGAGTCTCAATTGTTAATATCATCAAATACCAAAAATTTATTCGATAGTTTATATTTAATTTTGTTCTAAAATTTAAGAGTTTTTCGGGAGTCTAAAATCTTTACGTTCTTTATTCTGTATTTTTATATAAAACCGAATAAATTAATTTTATTGTGAAAAAGCCAGTTTTTTGTAATTTTATCCTATACATTCAGTTTTTATTTCTTCATTTTATTCGAATTCAGCTCAATCTTAATTCTTTTTAATAAATTTCTTGTTGGCAATGAGTTTCTTCAATTTTTTTACTAAAGCACCACCAACGGAATGACTTTTATTTTACAAACTTTTATAAAAATCAGTTGCAAACTTAATAAAATATATTTTTCTTGAATGATTACTTTTTCAATATGCAAAATAAACCCTGAAGTTTTATTTTCATGCATTTTTTTGTTAAATATTTTTACTGAAATTTATAAATAATACCGAGATTAATCATATGATGGAATTGAATAAAAAAATCAGTTTAAATTGTTTTTTTTTTCTGCTTAAAGTTAATCAGCTGATTAAAATGTCAGAAAGCTTTTAATACAATTGAAAAGTTCATGTAAATAATATGTACATTCATTAAATGGTCATGTAAATGGAAGTTGTGAATAAACAATAAGAAGATTAGATTGGAACATAAATGCTTTGTTTTTTTTTTTTTTTGTTTATAAAAAAATAAAATTCAATTTAAACTGAAAATATTACAAAGTAATAAAGTTTCATTTCAGCTTTTCTAAAGCTTATCAAAATGTGTATTTTATTTCGAAAATAAAACGATACTGAATACATGAGACAGATATTATGTTTTCATTGTGTAAAACCATAAAAAGATTTTATGTGACTTTTGTCTTTGATATTTTATTATTTGATGTTTTAAGTTTAACAATTTTTAACAAAATATTTTAAAATTCACAAAAAAGATTATATGTGCAATTATGGGATCCTGTTTTTTCTGTGACTCGAATAAATTTTTTGTAACATATTTTTTGAATGTATCACAGTGTTTCAGAACTGTAGTACATATTTGTTCATTACCTTTTGTTGACTATTTCTTTGCTGTGAGAAATACTACGGACATTTTTTTCGGCTTTAATTTTGAAGCCATTGATAAACTTGATTGTATTCGTGACTGGGTTTCTAAAATTTTAAAACCAATCAAAATTAAAGAAAATACTTTACAGGGATTATTCTAAGATCTGAAGATTTTACATGTTTAGATTTAAATTTTAAATTTTTAATTATAACAAACATAGAATCAGTACATTATATGTTATACTTAGGAATGTTTTGGTACTCCTTCATTAATGATTGGAATTTTGTTTTGAAAAGTGGGATAAATAATAAAACGAACTATTTTTATTTTTTAAATTATCGCAAATATAATTCAATCAATTTTTTGCAACTTCTTCAACTCTTGATTAAAGACATCCCAAAAACGAGAACGAAATATTTTAAAGCTGATAGTTTAAAATAGAATAATAAATACATTACATACATTATGTTTATAAGTCATATTGAATAAGAACAAATTTATAGATTTATTCGTCAAATTAATTATTAACTATATAATTCAATTTATAAAATATGTATACCATTAATACGTATATTGCGATTGCGATGCATTAATATCTCTGGTAAAGACAATTTTTTCATTTGTCATAAATTCTTAAATGTTTTTATTTTCTCCGAATTCAATTTCTTGAAAAAAGATTTATAAATTTTTTTGACATTTTTACGAAACATTTTTTTTTAAATCATTCTGTAAAAAGTATTTCTTTTTGCGATAAGAAAAAAAAATCATCATTGTAAGACTTTTGAAAAGATAACATACAACGTATTATATACTATGTGCAAAAAAAAAAAAGGTTTAACAAATTCCCAAAAAAAAAAACTTTAAACAAATTAATTAATTGAAAATTTAAAAAATCAAATCTACTAAGTACTTTGATAAAAACATTTTAATGAAATTAAAGATTAAAACAAGTCAGGCGCTATGATAATAATTCAAAATGGCATTTTATTGAAAATTTCTTTTGATAAATTAATTAAATAATATTAATTATATTTTTGTTTGATTTAAAAGCTTATATTTCAACAATTTTTATCTAATATAAATATAAAAATAAAATTTTGTAGCAATTAAAAAAAACTAATTCTAAATTTTAACATAATAAGCATAATGCTGAATATAATTTAAAAATTGTAAGTAGTCTGTCCGTATTAATTATATGTTAAAATGATGATAATGATTTGGTTGATGTGTTGGATCAACTCTTTAAGAATATATAATTTCATATACATATATATATTTTTTCAATTTTCAATGGCATAAAATGTTGTTTTTCTAAGCAGAAGTTAATACTTTCAGAGTTTATCCAACTCATAAAATTTATAATATATAATATAAATAGTAAAAATAGTTCATAGCCGTGATGATGATGAGGATGAAAGATTATGAAACATTAGACGTGAGAATAAAATAAGGGACGATACATAATATCAGATATTGACAAATTCATATAGCTTAATATATTATTAAAATATTTAAACAAAAATGTACAAATTACCTCTTCAGTTATTGAATTATAGTTGAGCATAATAAAGCAAAGAAATTAACTATAGATTCATAATCTTTTTTAATATCTTTAGTCTTTATCTAAAATTATTTTATTCAAATTCTACTATGTTTTTTAATGTTATAATATATTATAAAAAGTAAAACACTCATGTTTAAGAACGTAAAAAAACAATGAGCTAAATCGGTCAAAGAAACATAATGTAATTACAAAGTGCACATCTAAATCAAGAAGATTACCGTATAACAAATAACATAGGTAATTATTAATAATAATTAAACGAGATTGAAAATAACTAAAAAAAAAAGTTTATAAAGTTCTTGAAAAATGTTCTTTATAATGCGGATCTTAAATAGAAATATAATAATGCCAAAAGTTCAAACAAAAAAGAGGCAGAGAGAATCTACATATTTTTAAATGCCATCAAAAAAAGACATAATAATTCAATTTTGGTTTTTATGTTGTATGCTCCAGATCTTTCATTCATCTTTGCATTAATAGCTTAACATCTTCTTTTTTTTGTCGCTTAAATTTTGAAAACGAATAAAAAGTTTGAAATTTATTTTATAAGTTGTATTTTCCCAAAAAAAAAAAAAAAAAAAACAAAAAAAAATTAAGTAATCTGCTTTTTCTTTTTGTATATTATACGTAACCTAAAAATTGGATGAAAAATGGAATTTTAACTTTATATTCATAGTAATTAATCAAGAATTTGACAATGATGAATTTGAAAAAAAAAATAAATAAATAAAAAAAGAAAAAAATTAAATTCTAATATCTCACTATTAAAAAAAACATATGAAAATATATATTATTTAAATTTTACTTGTGCACATTATGATGTGCACATACTCATACAAGACTACAGAATATTTATATTCCAGCATAAATGATATCTGGGTATAAAGTTTCAGATATAAATACTTAAGAATCTTTTAAAACAAAAACAAATATCAGATAATTTGTCAGCAATTGGTATGGTATTATAAAAATGAAAAAATAATAAATTTTTTCATCTGCCTGTCTTAATATCACCTATACATCTATCCTCTGAGCTATAATGATTTCAATTAAAAGATAAAAGCTTTATGCTAATTTAAAATAAATTTATAATTGAAGTTTCTATTTAATATAAAGTATAAAAAAAATATTCTTTATCTCCATTTGATGAATAATTTTTAGTGTTTTGTTGCTATAGATTTATATATCAATTTTCATCAAAGATTACACAAAATGGTATATCAATGGATATTTCCTCATTTTTTTTTTATTCCCTAAAAAGGGAAAATATGTAGAAACTTTTATATTTCTAAAAATGTTGAAGCTTCGCTGAGGTTTTTAACTATCAAAACATTTTTTCAAGTATTTAAGATTAGTAGTAATTTCTTATTGCACTTTTTATTTGATATCGGCCTTTAAAATAATGTTCAAAATTTTCAATGTTTTTTTTTTGTAATTTTTTGATTATAAATAAATGCAGGATAGTTCTGGCAATACCATTAGTATACTATAAATTTAAATAAAATAAAACAAAATAAGAAAATTTTGTACTTAAATATAACAATAATCTTCAATTTAACTTCAGTATTACGATTATAATTTTATTCTTTTCGTGATGTGGAAATGCTCTGTTTACATTATTTTATTTAGAATATCGTAATGTAAAAACAAATACGAATATACTTAAAACAGCATTTTAATATCAGAAGATTATCCAATTTTCAATCAATTAATGTAGTATCATGAAATATTATATTATTTATATTTAAATAACATAAATTCCTGTCTTTATCTATATAAAAAAAAATGTATATATGAAAGTACACAAATAGATTTATGTTATTAAAATTGTACGGTATATCAATATAATATGGATAAATGTACCTACTTTTTGTACATATATACATACTACATTGGAATTAATAATAAAATTAATAGACAGCATAAAAGTTTTCTTTTTAGACTATACCTAAATATACATAAATAAATTAATATTTCAAAAACATGAAAATACTTAAAAGGTCATTGTTATATTTAATATTGATATTTGTGTTCATTGAAATTTATATACATAATACAAACAAAATCAAATATATACCTATAGATATAACTTTTGGATATTTTATTGTTAAGTAATAAGAGATACATTCTATGCTTGATGTTCGATAAAATAAATTCTGTTTTTGATTTTTTTGAACTACGTAGATATTTATAATCTAATACTGTATTATTATTATATATATTTATTAATATAAAAAACAATTATACAAAATATATAATATATATGTATATAGATAGAAATATATTAAGAAAATCAATAGCTATTTAATGTTATATAAGATCTAAAAATACTATAATATAATTAACACTTCAAAAACATTTTATTATCTAAATTTCATATTAAATATCCAATATTTTTATGTACTTAATTTCTTTAATTCAACAATCCACTTAGCATTATTGGTGGTGATGTTTATATTTAATTTAATATTAAAATAAAAAATTTCTAAGAAATCGCTGGTATTATGTATACATAATATTTACAAACAATTTTAATTTTTATTTTTTTTTCTGCATTAACAATAAACATAGGCTTCGTTGATGTTAAAAGAATCTCTTTTATTTTTACGGAATTTATGTTAATATAAATAATGTATATCTTTTTAATGCTTAAATACATCTTTAGAAAAAATAAATATAGGTTCATTTTGACATAAACACGGGTTTCGATTCATTGTTTTTAAAAATGACAGATTTTATTAACTAACAATAATACTTGCTTGAAGATAAAAAAAAAATTAGAATGTCTATAAGAACGAACTGTCCTTAGTCCTTTTATGAATAAATTTCTAGTCTTTAAATGTACTACGATTCAATATTTTCGATTGTCAAATACAGAGATTAATGTTTGGCCATTGATTGTGACCATAGTATCTTAAAATTAAAGTATCCTGAATCAAAATGCTGAAAACGGGGCCCATACTTAATTTATGAAGTACTGTTCTATATATTTTTCTTCAATGTCGATATTAGCATTTCTTTAATACTTTAATAAAATATAGAATTTTCGATCGAAATGTTATATGTTTATCATTAATATGACAGCCAGCAAGTTTTTTTTTTGGTATTTGAAAATTCAAAAAAAAATTTCTAACGTAAAAAGAAAACATAACATATAATGCATATGTACAATATACATAAATATAAATTTGACATTTATTTTGTAAATAATAATAAATTTGCCTTCGGGATTGTAAACAAAATGTATGTTAAAGTCAAAGAAGAAAAATAAAAAAAAAATAAAAAATATTTACTTATTATAAAATAAGTTTTTGTTTGCATTTAAAATCAATAATAAAATTTGTTCACATTAAAGTTACCATTATAAATTATTTGGGAAGCTAATTTGGTACTACTGGGAATATTGACGGGTGTTTTTTGTTTTATATGTATAAATATATTTGTATATAATAAAAAGAATTATATATCTTTTTTTATCTATTTCTATATAATTTAATTAACATAAACCTATTATGATTTTTATTTTTTATAGGAAGCATAATCAAAACTACATACCAAAAATAATAAAATTTCACGAATTAGATTAGCTATATCTATATATATCCCATTAGATTACAAATTTCAATTTCAAGAAATTTTATGATAAATAAAGTATAAAAATAATAATTACTTTCATATCCCTTAGGACAGTTTAAAGCTTTTGTATCGTCATGATATAGCTTTCTTTTGTACTTATTAAAATTAATATTTTTAATAAATAACTTCAAAGTTATATAATTATATTAACGTTATTATATAAAAATTAAATTTTTATGACCTATAAGAAATAAATATTAATAGGATTTTGACATGAGTGCCAAAATTTTCCCAGATACTTCGATTAAATTTTCCCTGATTTCTTTATTGCCGCTGTAACCGCACATTATTGTAACAATTATTCCGCGAGTCAAAAAACAATTAAGCCTAGCAAAATTTTTAAAATTATTGAGCTTCGATATTCAATTTAGGTTAGACAACGATTCATACTGTCAATTTATACCATTTAATGTGTTGCTGTAACGATTTTATTAAAATTTAAGGTTACTTAAATAATTTTAAAATTATAAATGAAATAAAATCTTATATAATTTAATTTTTTTAAAGAAAACCAACTGAACCAAAATGTAATCCTCGACCTTATCCACAACTCACAGCATGAAAATGTTTAAAAAAAAAAATCGAAATTTTTTTCAGTATTATTGTGGTGCCAATATAAAAGAAAAGTTTCTTTTTCATTCATTTAATAATAAATAAATTAGAAAATAAGTTGATTTTAGTAAAAAAAAAAAAATAAAAGAACGAGAGTGCCAAAATGCTTGTGATAACAAAAACAGTGGAATGAAGAAAAAAAAACTTTCAACATCTTTTGCTAATAACTTTTCATTTAGAAGAAAATATGGGACTCTATGTTTAAATATAATAAAAAATATGTATATAATAATAATTTTCCTTTTTGTTATATTTTATAGTATACACAATTCACACAACACATAATATTTCAAATTGTATAAAATTTTCTTTATTTTTATTTTTTTTTTTCGGTATTTTAATTGTTTGTCTGTTTTTATATGCCTGACAAATTTATTTATCTGGGAATAGGGTAAATTATGGGGGAACGACTTGGGGATAATTCTGACCACGGACGATAATATTCCTTTATTTTTTTTCTTTTTTTTATTCATTTTTATTTATTTTATTTATGGGATTATATTATTTTTCCTCTGTAAGAACCAAAAATTTAGCGAAAAATCAGATAAATTAATGTATATAAGGAAAATTTCGTATAAAAAGAACAAAAAAAAAAGAAATTATTTATATGAAGAAGCTTAGCAGTATGTTTTAATAATAAATTTATTTATTTTGACATTTTAAGTTCATCAAGGTTTCTATTGAAGAATATAAGTAACTTCGAAGAAAACTTAATGCATCATTTTTAAATGTTTTTGCTTGTGGTGTGAAATTAGTTTGTCACCAGTACTTGAAATAGTGAACATCATTTTTGACTGCACTAACAGGTTAACGTCGTCGCTGAGGAATGAGGATGCTTTGGGTTTCTGTCTTGTCCTACAAACTGGAAAGTTCTCAAAAAATTTTAATCTGAAATGTGAAAGTTTATTATTAAAATATTATGGTGTAGAACTATTGAAAGGAAATTATACATACAGTCAGAAAACAACACAATTTTAGTTATAATCTTTAAGCTGATTCTCTAATGGGCTTTTTTTTTAAGTGTATAGTGTTTTCAATGTAGGTATCACCTTCTCATCCAAATTTTTATTAAATTTTCAATCATTTTGGAAAATTTATTATTCTTATAAATATCAACTAAGTAACTTTATTAATTTTTTGAATAAAATATACATTTTGTATAAATGTAGATATTGATTATAATCCGACAATATTCAATGCCCCATTTAAAAAAAAAAAAATTCTATGTACCTACTTAAAAAAAAAAAAAGCTTTTTTTTTTGTAAGCCTGGAAACATTGAATCCCCAATATACTATTCGAATTGAATTTATATGCAAATAAATTAACGACTATTCGTACAATAAAAAATAAAAATGAATGTATATAAAATAAAAAGCAGTTATGGTTGAATTAATTTTGGTTCTTGACTCCCAAAAGATATTATATTTATTATTATTATCATTATTATTATTATTATTATTATTATTCTTAATATTATTTTTCATTTTAAGAAATATTACAAATTTAATGTATCCCATGTTCGAATTTATGCTAAACAGGGACACATTTTGTTTTAAGTTTCAATATTAAGTATTTAATTTAATTAAATTTATAACATTTGTCCATTTAAAAAAAAAATAAAATTTAAACTTTTGATATTTTATTGGCACTTAAAGTCAGTTTTTATTTCTTAACTTAACATAAATTATATTTAAGGCATTATTTTGCATTGATATTATTATTAAATAAAAAAATAAAAATTTTATCGAAAAAAAATTTTCCTACACAAAATGTCTAAGTCTTTTTCGGAATTATTATTATTTTTGTTATTTTAAAATTTTATTATCCTTCTTTTTCTTTTTTTTTTTTTTTAACTTACACTTTTTCATATAAAAGTAAAGGGGATCTTACATAAATATTATTTTTGACAAATAATTACAAAGTTATTCATAATTTTCTTTTTGTTTTCCATTTTAAGCAATCTTGTGTCAATGTGTTATTTTTAAAAATGTTCCCATCAAATTTTTTTTTTAAGTTTTATAATAAAAGAGTTTGCGAATTTTTGATTCGAAATGATTATGTTAATATTGATATATACATACATGACTACATCTTGATTCACTAAATCAAAATCTTTATTTTTTTTATACATCGTATCAAGATCTCTGCTTATTTACAAACTGGATTGATCTTAGATAATTGATTGTTTTGTTACACTATTAAATATAATGAAATATTAATGTAGCACCCTTGAACTAGAATCGCAATATTAATAATTTTGAAATCTAAGTCTATTTATCTTTTCTAAAGAGAATAAAATGTTACCGCAAATGTCAAAAAATATTCAATTAATTGATTTATATTTTGTATTCTTCACATTAGTAGAGACTTAATATCAAATTTGTGATATTATTTAAGAACATTCTATAAGTACAGAATAAAATATCTTTAACAGACGGATAAATTAAGGATTTGACTTTTCTCATTATATTAATTTATCAATTGAGTAATGTTTATATATGTAAAAGCGTTGAAAATATATTTAAAGACATTTTTTTCTATGTTTTTTTTTTATATATGTATATCAGTAATAAATTATTATTGCGAAGTAAGCGAAATAAGTATTTTATTTTTAAAGAGCTTGAAAAAAAAAATAAAAATTAGGATGGATCGTTGTTGTTAATAAAAAAACGAAGATAATAATGTACTGTATATGTGGTTGGTGTGGTTGGTTGTAACCCAACCATCCAATCGAAAATATTCATTATGCACCAAAATTTATTTAAACCATTTGGAATTGGTGCTTTTCCAAACAATTTTTTTTTTTGGTAATTTTGGTAAAAAGAGTATGGTCAACCAATTAAAAATAAAATATTTTTATAAAATTATACTATGCATTTATATACACTATACATACACTATACAGATATGGATAATTAAAATAAATAATATTGGTTTTATCAATTTTTTTTCTCTTTAATTAAAATTAAATAATATAACATTCAATATTATGCAAACAAATATCAGTTTTTGTACTTTACAATATTTAAACATTTAATATTAATTTTTCTTTAAATTAGATGTAAACAAAAATATAATAAGTGATTTTATCAATTTTATAACGATCCATCTGAATGTACTTTTAGGTATAAATGTTCATACATATGTATACAATAAATAATTCCCAATAATTTTTATATAAAATAAAAGGAAATAATAATCAAAATAAACTCTTAAACCATAGTGCTTAGTCAGTTCATTTTCTTTTTTCTGTTTTTTTTTTTGTTACTGTTCCAATATCATAAAAGCATAGTGGGTGGGGAAAATTTTCCTTTACTTCAAAATAATAATAATAAAAAAAAGAAAACTTTTTATTTATATTTATTATATTTATGTATATTATAAATAAATAAGAGATGATTATTACTTTTTGTCTCTTGACACAAATATAATCTATCAAAAAATTTATTGAAACAAATTCGTAAAAAGGTTAAGAGAACTCTATAATAGTTTAATATAGAGATTTAGAAGAAAAATGTATATGAATTTTAAATTAAATTTATTGGGTTAGAATTGAGCATGTAACATGTAAGTTGGGAAAAAATATTTAAATTTTAAGCCGGTTTTTCAAAATTTTATCTAATCATGATATATAAATGTTTTTTCTCTTTCCAAAAGTTCAAAACAATCCAACCAAAACTAAAAGGTTTAGAATTTCACCTAGGTTTGTCCATGTTTTTTTTTTTTTTAACTTATCACCTCTCCAAAACTCTAAAACTCTAATAAAAAATTGGGGTATCTTATTTTTATTTTTAGTAACCCACTTTACTAAACTGCTTTCAATTAACTTTTTCAATGTTTTTTTTTTATTTATCATTTATGCTTAATTGATTTTCAAGCATATTAATGTGATTAAGTTATTGAGCGCAAAATAATTAATATTTATTTTTAATTTAATATTAAAACATAATGCTTAATAGGTATCTCTTGGGCCTACATAAAAAAAAATTAAAAAAAAAAAAACACAAAATCTAACAAAAAACAAAATTCTTTTAATATGAAAATAATATATTCCACATGTGTTGTTATATTTAACACACAAACTAATAATTATTACATTAAATTCAGATTCAATAAACAGCCAATTTTATATTGATTAGTATAAAATTAAAAATAAATATGGCTTAATACCTAAATTATATGTACAATGTTTTTTAAATGTATGTATTTATATTTAATAATGCTTTATTTAATCAATCATAATTTTTCGTAAACATATGTTGTATATTGAACTAAGCATTAAAACAATCTTTATAATATGTTTTTGAAAGGTAAAAAAGAAAAATAGACATTTCGCAGATACAATTTTTATTTTTTTTCTTTATCCTACCTACACGATGATTGTGTATGCACAGCCACAAGGGATTTCTAAATTCCAATTTTTTGTTTTTTGTTTTTTTTTTGGTGTTGTCTGGAAGGGATCCAACGTATAAACCTTGATCACAATAAAAATTTAAAAGGTAATTTTAAATTGAACGATTTTGTTTGTTTAAAAAATACTAAAAAGTATATAGAAAATAAATTTAATTTCGCTATTTCAAGTATATCTAATTTAGAAAATTTTTCAAATGAATAAAATTGAAATCATTTGAAGTGAATCTTAAAAAATTAAGCTTGATTTTATGTAATTATTATGCTATATAAACCCAGGATTTCATTGTTACCTTACAATTTCGTTTAAATTGTAATTTTTGTTTTAAATTTCAGAAATATATACTTTTTATTCTTTAGCAAAATTTGTCTCCAATTTCAATTTGTCTCCAAATCGTCATTAACAAATTTTGGGGTTATCAGCGAAGCATACTGACACCTTTTTTGGGTTGATAAAATATTGCATTGTCACCGAAAATGTGTGTTTCTGCAATCAGTAAAATTGATTAAAATAAAATAAAAAATAATGTTGTTCTCCATAAATTCATTGAAGGTTTTTATTCTGTCACAAAATCAAAATAACCATAAAATATTTTTTATAGAGAAAATGTTTAATCTGTTCAGGGAAATAAAAACGTCTATATTGCGTCCTTGTTTCTTTAAAAACTTTTTTTTTTTCATTACAATTTTTTTTTTCTTATTTTCTTTAAGACTTACAACGACCATTCTTTATACATATAGCCCACATTTACGCTTTACAGCAAACGCTTATTCCATATTGAAATATATACATTAAGTACATGTCCGGTATTATTTATTTAGCTTAAAATTTATTTTGGTAGTGGTATCAAAATTTCCATTTTTGTCGGTATTTTACTTGAATTACATTTTTTTAGGGATATTAATATTCAGTGAAAAACAAAATAATAAAACAGAATTCATTTTAATAACGATTGATTAACAACGTATTATCCCTAGGGGACTAAACACTTATATGGAACCTTTCCAGAATAATATTACAGACAAAATATAATAATAAAACTGTCCCAAGTTTCGTTTTTCATTTTCATAATTTTAATTTTTTATTATTTTTTATCTTAAAATTTTTTTTCTTAAACATCATCACTTAAAATGTTTTAAAAAAAAAATGATAATTTCAAAATTAAATAATTAATTAATGGAGATACACTAAGTGATATTTTTTATATTTTTCATTGACAAACAAGAGACTCGCAAAAAATAAAATTATTTTTTATGCGAAACTAATAAATGAAAAAAAAAGAAGCTTTTCATTCAATTATAAATGAAAATTCATAAAAATTTAATAAAGTAATTGGTATTTAAAAAAAAAAATATTAACTAAACATTTATTATTCAAGAAGAAGACTAAATAATAATAAGCCCGTATACCAAGATAACATAAAAAATATGGCAAATAATTTTATGTTTTTATGAAAATAAAATAAAAATTAATGAGTAAAAATAAAAAAGAAAGTAAATTAATTTACGATTATGTACATTGTACATAAAAAGAATCTATATCAGAGGCACAAATAAATAGAGTTTCCATACCGGGATTTTCCGGGATAGATTACTCGGGAAAATTATAGTTTTCATTAAAATAGTCAATTTCACATTGTTATTTTATTCAAAGAAATTATTTTCAAACATTAAATTAAACGAGTTAAATTTAATTTAGTATTTAATTTGATTTTAATCTTAAATTCGGAAGAAATTAAACTTGAAAAGGGCGTGTAAATTGTAGTGAATAAGAGTTTTAAGGAAAAGCTAATTAATTTAGACTATGGCAATAATTTTCAAAAAGAAATTTATAAAAATTATTCAAGATTTTTAAAACAAAATAAGACCTATTTTAACTGAAAGTAAAAGATTTTTTTTCAATAGCATCAATATATAGTTAATGTTTTTGTTTTTATTTTACTTTAATATTTTTAAGATTTCCCCGGATTTCCCTAAATTCAAACGGAAAATGGAAACTCTAGTTATAGAGATATATTTTTATTAGTTCTCTGTAAGAAATAACAAACTTTTTCAATGTTGGGATTTGGGCATCTATAATTTGTAACTAGATATCCTGAACTTATTAAATATTTAGTTTAAGCTTAACAGTTCGCTCTCTTTGCAACACGAATAAGGGTTTAAAAAAAAATATATATAGAAATCAGTTTATAATTAGATGATATTAAAAGAGATTAATTGAATTTTTGATCAAAAAATATAATTTTTTACTTCAATTATTATACATTTTTTCTGTTAGTACTGAACATATTAGCTTGTTCATAGAAAAATAAACATGTATGTTTTTTTTAAGATAAAGTATCGACTTCTAGTATATGAGATTCGGCAGCAGTTTAAGTTTTTCCGGTTGAAAACTGCAAACTCTATTAGACTATTAGAACAAATTTCCAAATTTCAGGCTGTCCAATCGAAATTTTAATTTTTTATTATTTGCGTTTCATTTACGAGTACATACTTAAAATATGTTTTACTTAAAAAAAAAAAATTTTAACTACTTGTGTAATATATAAGTATGTGAACAATTGAGTGGTTTCCTAATATTTACTAATAAAACTTAATTGAAGAGGTCTAGCCATAATTATAATTCATATACAAACATAATTATTTCAATATAATCTATATTGAAGTTTTTTTCTATCATTCAACCTGGAAAAAAATAAAATTATATATATAAAAAAAAAAATAAACATTGCATAAATAAAATAAAAGTATGATAAAATAATATTTCTAACGACACAATTGAAGAATGAAAGAACTTTTTTCTATCAAAATAATGAAAGTCATTTATTTAGGCAATTTTTTTTCTTCTAAATGATAAATGACATGATAATGATTTGGTTTTTAGAAGGTCATGTCATATTATTATATTACGGTATGAATAAGTTTTCACGCAGATTTTTTAATTAAAAATAATTGAGCAATTAGGAATGTTTTTTCCTGGCTTCCAAAGATGTTAAATAAATTAACTTAGATCTTAATTTTGTATAAATATACATAAGTAAATTCAGATGTACAACTAACCAAAATTTCTATATTAAGATTTTGATAATGTGCAAACAAGAACATTTTATTTCTTCAAATTTATAAATTTTCATGATAAATTCTTTTGATATCTGAAATTTTGTTTTGGAACATCTTTAATGGAAATTCTTTAAGTTCGAAAATATTTTTGTAACAAAAACCATCCTACTAATTTTCGTCATTAAATAAAGAATTATCAGAATGAGATCAATCAATATAATTTGTAGTGCAAAAAAACTACCAAATATTTAAAAAAAAAATCAAACTGGTTTTAAATACAAAAATGCGAGAAAATGTCTTAGTTTATTACCAACGCGAATAATTTTTTAACAATTTATCTGCCTACCCTACCCATTAACTGGAGAGATTTTTCATAATTATGTATAAAAATGTTTACCTTAAAAGTTCTTTATCCGCACATGACATTATCTTTAATTAAATTCCGTAACACACCCTATCTCACTTTTATTTATTAATATTAAATTTATTAAAAATTCTAAAATTGATTGATTGCTCGAAATATCTACAACGTTTTATATATTTTCCTTTTTCTGTTGAAATTTTAATAATTAACTTTTATAATTTTTTAATGAAATTATATTATCAATTTTAGTGTTGTTTTATTCATAAATCAATCATTTTTGATTAAGACTACTAAAAGAAATGTTCACGATGAACTTTACATTACGCCAATTATAATTTTGTAAACAAACTGTTCTGAATAAATAAAACTTTCTATAAATATAGAAATCCAAACGAGTAATACACGAAATTATTTTTATGTTATGTACAAGAAAGTATATTTATTTTATTTTTAATAATTATTATAAATTTGTATACTCACTTGATATAATATAAAATAGTAATATACTTTACTTTTGTTTTTATATTTCACATCAAAATAAAGATAAGAGTCTACTCCTAATAATATAATACTGACAATATTATAGATATATTTTTATTTTTTACCAAAAGGTAAGTTAATGAAGATAATATAATGTACACAAGTCTTAAAAAATCAGTCAAACTGATCTAAAAATAATAGTAATAGTATAATAATAACGTAAAAGGTGTTATTATTACTATATATTGTTGTTATTTAGTATTAGTATAGTTTATATAAAATATATATAATATACTAAATTTTACTTTATGTTAAATATTTTTAGTCAGAAACGTATAATTAATTTAGCTATAAGAAGATATCAATTTCCGGAAGGCGATGAATAAACATAACTATAAGTTAATATTAATTAAGTTAAACATAATTGCTTGCAACTAAAGTTTAAATACTTAGTGATAACTTAGCTTAATGGTTTATAGTAATAGTTACATTTTTACAAACTTTATGAGAAAAAGAAGATTCAGTACACAGGAGTTAAATCAAAAATATGTACATAAAAATGTATATCAACAAAATGTGCAGTAATTTTTTTAATGGTGTTAAACAGGTGCAAAACCGTGTTATAAAAACAACTTTTAATAAAAGTTTAAGTGAGTGTATCAATAAAAAATAATGAAGACTGATAAGAATAAATAAAAGGCATGAAATTACTAATAGAAAATAATAACTAACATCGATTTATTTATTATTATTATTTTTTTTATTCTTTGCGAAAACATTTTTAATGAATTCCTTTCAATGAATTTTTTATTTTATTTTGCGAAAAATTACGTGTAAGATAAAATTAACCCCAGGTGCGTACGATAAAGCAAAAGTTAATTGAAAGAATATTTATTAAAACATTTAATAATGAAAAGCGAAAGATATATGTATATGTATATATATTTTTGAAACATTTACTTACTCGTGTAAACATTAAATTTCCTTATTTATTTTTCGCTCCTTTTGAAAATAATAAACCATTAATTTATATATACATTATGTACATAAATATAAAAAAAAAAATTTACCTAAAACTGATGTGAGTATAAATAATTTTAATCAAATATTTACAAAAAATAAAGGGATAAAAATAAAAAACAAAATTAAATCATATTAAATTTCAAACGATTATGTTTTAAGATTTAAAATTATAATATATATTGAAATAAAAATTAATTAAAAGAAAAAGTTTTTTACAAATACAATTGCGGAAAAAGAATATACAAAATCATGGATTAAATTCTTATCAGCATTTCGTTCATTATTATATACAGAGTAAAAACTAAGTACAAAAATTATTTGAAATTTTTTTTTTTATTCTCTAAATAGAAATCTTTCTTTGCAACTATATAAACATCATATTTATGTAATTGTGTTGATCTGTACTGACTGACTGAATGATTCTGAAGCCAAACGATTTTGTTTTTCATATGAAATGGTGCTGATTATTATTTTTATAAAATTAAGTAAGGGATTTTTCTATTACGGGATAACTTAGTTATTAAATAATAACTTAATATTAAATATTTTTTTTTTATTAATTATATAAAAATATAAAACAGTGTCTAATAATTGAATTATGGAGACCTTTCTCAACATTTCAATTTAAAATACTATCCGGATTTCTGAGATCGCCCTCTAAACACATACATATACTAATTAAGATTGAAAACCACTTTCAGCACCCTCCGCTTCTCTTTTTTGGGCACAACTGGGGGCCAATCATTTGTTTTAAGTTTCTTCAATGCACATCTATACTTAAATACCAATTTGCTTAGAAATCTATTTACGCCATAAAGTTCAAATTCTTGGACCCATTTCTTGCTATCAATTTTTTTTAGAAGCCTCTTATCAACATTCTATCTACTCAAAAACGCGACAGAACAACACATAGTCCGTTTTTAAATTTTTAATAGAAAATGGACTAAAAATTCTTGATTCTAATAATGAAGTAAGTTTTATAAAGTATAACTATAACTAAAACATTGATGTAAAATAAGAAGAAGATTGAAAACAATAATTTTTAATATTTTTGTTCTTTGTTGTTCAGTTTTTTACGACACTAGTAAAACAATTTTATAATCATTGTGAAACAATAATCTAGCCTGTCATATAAATTTAAAGACAAGTCTTAATATAAATGGAATATTAACTATCAAATAAATTCACCAGTTGTCAAAAAAAAAAACTTAATAATTATTAAATATATTTTTATTTTATTTTTTATATTAATTGAAAGAAAAAGTTATTTGGATATTATTTTTATGTATCAAAAATTTTGACGTATAATTGACCTTCATTTATTTAATAAAATTTTTCTTCTATTTTCTTTTATTAAATATTTACACCTTGGGGGTATTTTTTTTTTGAATATAAAAAATTTCGCTATACCTGTTCTAAATTCTTAAAAAAAAAATTAAGAAGAATCTTATTTAAAAATTTCATAATTAAATGAATAATTCAAAAGTTTCTATTGTGTTCACAAAATAATTTATTTAAAACCAACTTTTTTTTTGAAAAAAAAACTTTTAACACCAACAAATAAAAATATAAATAAATAAAAAAAAAATTATTAAATTTTTTACTCATCAAGTAAAATTTCCTAAAAGGAGAACTGACAAAATCAAAATTATAAACAAACAAAAAAAATTTATAAATTCAAATTTAAAATGAATATTTTACTCTTAATATATATATATTTATGTATATATGATTGTATAGTCGTATATACAATATTTAAACAAAAAATGTTATTTGACTTCAAAAACGTAATTATTAATTTTTACAGAAGGGCTGTCGTGTTTTCTTTTTGAAATAGAAAAAAATGTTATTTTGAAAAGTTTTCATAAAAAAAAAAAAACAAAAAATAAAAAAAACTTTTTTCTTAATGGAATTTATATAAATTATTGAGATTTCTTTTTCACGCAGAGAAAAATTTAATAAAATTTCATTCTTTAACAGAAAAATTTTTGTTTGATTTGTGCAATTATACCGATTAGTTAAAAACATAACTCTTTGGCGAATAAATAATATTTAGCGACATCTAGCAAAGTATTGTGAACTAAGTGAATAGTGAAGGATCTACCTTCAGGAATTGGTATGTTCTATTTGTACCAGTTTTTCACATTCCTTTTTTCATTCCTTTTTTCATGCCTTTTTTCACTCTTTTTTGAACAAAAACGTCACAAAAAAATAAGAAATAGTTGTTTTAATTTAAAATGTCAAATATGTCATAGGGCCAATGAAAAAAAGCTTCAGGTAACTTTATATATGAATAAAAACAGGTTGCATAACTTTTTTTTTTTTGGTTTTCATGAGAAAAGGAGTGATAAAAGACATGAAACAAGGAATGTATAAAAGTTATTTCAGTTATTATTTATGTATAAATAAAAATATCAAAAATAATATTAGAAAAAATTATTCTTCCAACCTTGCAGTAAAAATACAATTAGGTGTGGATGTTTAATATACACACATAATATTCATTTTCAAGATCCTTTTTCTTGCATCATGATTTATTTACCCAAATAAAATAATATAGTTTAGTAGTAATATTGTACTTTTTTTAGCTAAAAAAATATTTAAATGCAAATTTGATTTCAATTGCTGTTATTCAGATGCATAGAATCGGAAGCGTTTTAAAATTGAATCAAAATTTCATGAGTTGTGATTTGTTGAAAATTGAAGATAAAAAAAAAATTATTAAATAAATAGGTACGAGGATTATAAAAATTAAATTTGAAAACATGAATGTAAATAATATTTTTGAAATTAAAATCTTTGAGATGATTTAAAATCAAGACAATTTTACTTAATTCTTAGAATTATAAATAAAATATCCTTGAAATATGCCTATTGAACATATCTATATGATGAACAAGTATAATTACATGTGATTACATATAATTACATACATATAATTTATAAAGTTCTAAATTTAAACTATAAATTTTGTTTCTTAATCTTTAAGAATAAAGTTTATTAGAAATTTTATTAAATAATTTCATATGTTGTTGATAAAAATGTGCCTTAAATTTAATACTACGTGTGTTTTCTTAATTTAAATAATAAAATTTACCTCGTATAATTAAATAATCCCTTGAAAAACAAAATTCAACATTATTAAAGATTTGTTTCTTTGCGAGAAAAATTAAAAACCGATATCAGAAGAAAATGAAAAACAGAAAACAAAAACATAAAATTTTTTTAGTTCAAATCAGTATATATTCAAAATAAAATTTACATAACAATTTAATAAGAATATAATAAATCAAATTATTGCAGTTGTCAAAATCGATAAGAATGAAAAGTTATACATTTATTATTATCAATAAAGAGATTTGACTAAATAGATCTATCAAAATTGATGAAGCTAAAAAAAAAATTGATATAAAACCTTCTTTCTCATAATAACAACAAGTGTATACGACTTTATTATAAATTGACTATAATTGTATATCTTCTTAAGTAAGAGAAGTAAGAAAACCAAAAAATGAAATTAAATGAATAGAAATCAATTTATTTCTTATCTATGCTATTATTTTGAAGAATAAAAAAATATAATATAAATTATAATTACTTCTTATCTTTCATTTTAATAATAAAATTGACTTAAGGAATTTAAAAAACTTGGAATAAACAATTTACATTAGATAGAAAAACTTTTAATTCAATTTTAATTTATTCATTTTCTTCAAATTATTTGTGTTTCATTAATCAGATCTAACTAATTTATGTAAATCTTTTTAAATTTATTATATATATTTTTTTTATTATTATTATTATTTTTCTAATTTATATAGGAAAAGTTTTCCCATAATGAAATTCATTTCAGGATATTCAATTATCCTTTTAGACTTCCCTTTTGAAGAGCACAGAACCAAAATAAAATATTATACTGAAAGAAATTATTAATGGTTTGTAAGTTCAATTTAGTGACAAAAAAAAATATTGAAAATAAATTGATTGAAATGATAAAAAAAAAAATGTTTATGCATATTAAGAAAGTATTTATAGTTATATATGGTAACTTCGAAAAACTACGTAGTTTGTAGTGACAAAAAAATTTAAACCCTCAAGTATTTTATTCTTGTGAATTGAAAAGTTCTTGAAATAAAAATTTATACTTATATACATATACTTATTCATATACACGTACAATTCAACATCCAGATTTCAATGAAATTAATGCTTGCCGTATAACAGCAGACATGTTAAACTGGCAACTACTTAAAAAAAAAAACAAGGATAGTAAAAAGAAATTAAATTGTTCAATTTTAAAATGCAATTTATTATTTTACTTTTCTGCAATTATAATTTAGAAAAAACTTTAACTGCATCATAAAATAAAAAAGTGGTTTCAATTAAATTTAAATTCGAAAAATAGCTTATAAAGTTAATTGACGTTATGAGCCTTTGTACAAAAGGACTCAAATCCTCTCTCAGAAAAGACACAGGAGATTAAGGGTTTTTTTTTTTAAATCGGGAAAAAATTTGAAATTTCAAACTGAGCCATGAAACTAAAAAACAAATCTCCTTTTTTATAAAAGGGTCTCAATATCTATATAATATGTTGTTACAATTCACCAGCACAATTATTTATTCCTAACCTATACATTTATTTATTTATTTAATGTAAGGGAAAACATAAAATTATGTTTTAGAAAATTTGAAAATTAATTTATATTTATTTTTATGGTTTCTTTCATTATTTTTAATTCTTCTCATATATATTCTTTTTTTTTCGGGAAGGAAATTAATTTAAGGCAACTGAATTGTTCATTATTTATTTTAACAATTCTGCATTACAATTATAACTGCATCAAATTCAATGTTTTTTTTTGTTGAAATATGTATACTAAATAGAAAACATAAATTTAAAAAAATTAATTGCAAGGAAGGGCATTTATGAAGAATATAAAATTTAAAAATTATTTGTTGTTTGTCTCAACTAAAAACTTAAACAGAAAATTTGTTGAAAATTTCATTTAAATATGCCAGAATTTATATATGCCAGAATAGGCTTCCTTCATTTAATCGAAAATGAAACAGCTCATAAAAAAATTGGGATTGAAAATAAAAGTTGAAAATGAACTAACTCATTAAAGTCCAAAATGAAATAATTGATCAATCGATGAACTAATTCATAAAAATTAATATTATGATTTTTGGAAGTTGAACTTAGTAATACTCAACATTAGTATAACATTAGTATAATATATTTAATTCTTTAATATTATGGGCTTTTTTATTATTATTATGCTTTGTGAGCTAATTCATAAAATATGAAAGTGAATTAAAATTCATTAATGAAGTTCCTTATGATGAGTTAGTTCATACAGCCAACACAATAACTCTACACAGTGTTAGTGACTGCTTCACAAAATCAAAAAAAAAAAAAAAAATTTTAATGATTGAATTTTTTAATAATTAAATGTCTTCCTAAAAGCTTCATTTAATAAACATAAAAATAATTCAATAAAAAAAAAGTTTTTTAAGCACTTCATACCTTTAATTTTTTTTTCTGATTTTATAGGTACATAATAAAAAAGAATTACGCACATGCCTTTCATTTACTCAACAAAAACAATTTATTTACTTGGATTGCGTTTTTCAAAATAAAAATATTTCTTGGAATTGCAAAATTAATATAATAAGAAAAAAAAAAGTTTTTTTTTTAAATTAAATTTGAAAGAATTTCTTTATACTTTATTAAAAAAAATTAAATCAGTATCCTTAACGACGACGAAACAGAATGTTTTATTTTCTTCTTCTTTTTTTAAGAATGTTTTCGCAAGATATAGTTAAAGGCTACATATAAAACAGATATCATGACATTTTCTTAATATAACAAAAATTTTGTTTTTTTTTTTAATTACATTTTTTTCTGAAAGATAAACCTTAAAAGCTTTTTGTGGCTATTCAATCTATGGGTGGGTGAACTCAGAAAAAATTAATTATAAACGTCATAATTTTATCTATTTTTATCATTTCGATAATTTTGATATTTTATCATTTTATTTTCTGAAACTTTCATATATTTAACATAAAAAAGTATGATATGTTGGTTAGTTAATCAAAAATTGCAATTAGGAAAGGTCAAAAATTTCAACTTTCAATAATATTCATATTTTTTTGCTTTAAAAATTTTGTTGAACATTTCCAAATTTCATCTATTATTATTATTATTATTATTATTATTATTATTATTATTATTAATGGATTTTATTATAATTCAATTATAACTCAAATCTTAAAACTAGTGCCTTAACTGCTATGGCCTTTAGCCCTGCCACTTTCATCTAAAAAAATTTAAATTTATTAAAAGTGCTCACTGTGAAAAATTGTTCTTGGTTTGCTTCGATTGTAGGGAAAAACAATATCGACTGAAGTAGTTTTTTGATATGTTAAAAATTTAAGAGTATAGAACTGGCTTCAGGGTTAGTGCGTATGATTTTTAAAATTTTGAGTTTTTAAAATATTACTCTCTAAGGGCTGGTGGCGTGGAATATGATTTTTTTTTAATTTTCTAAAGAATTTTTAAGTAATTTCATTTAATTCTATTTTTTTTATAAAATGTAGTTTTTGCACACAAATAGAATTCAAATATAGTTTCGTGGAGCTAGAGGTGTTTTCATGCAATTTTTGTCCCATTTTTCACGTCCGTTTGTTTTCTGTAAAATATTGTAAAAAAAAAACTGCGAAAATAGAAAACAATAAAGTATTTTAAAATTTCACAGTGGAACCTCTCAATAAACCAAGATCTAGTCATTTTCGAATATAGATCATTATTTTATAATTATCCATTAAATATTCTAAAATTAAACTTTTGATAACACAATTCCGAAAAAATTTAAACTACCACATATTGAATTATAACATACGAAAATCTAGAAAACTACAGCTGATGAAGAAAATGGTTCAATCGGGCTCAGATGCCCTCAATTTCTCTGAAAACATTTAATAAATCCGCGGCAACTAGCGTTGCCAGGCGTCCTCCTTTAGGGAGGACAGTCCTCCATTTAGTACCTAAAATATCCGTCCTCCAAAAAGGCTTAAATGTCCTCCATATTGAAGTTTACAAAAAAATATTCCAAAAAATTATCGTAGTAAACCTGCAGCTTGCAGCCGATCAACGGTTTTTCATACGGAAATACTAATAATTTTGACTTGACACTGGACATTGAACATTTTAAATTTAGGTTTTTGTTTTTTAAATTTAATTGCAACCCATAAATTTTTACTTTCAATTTACGAAATAAAAATCCAGTCGATAATAATTGCCGCAAATCCCACTGACCAACCTCCAGACCGCCCGCCCGTCGCCCCCCAACACCCCCTCTTGTTTTGGAACACCCCCTTTATCCTTTTCCCAAAAATAGAGCCAATCGGGAAAAAAAAAAAATTTCCCATACAAAAATGTATGAAAACTTTGGGGGGCCCTAACTCCGAAACAGGGCTTTTGCTCCAAGAACTGATTTCAGTTTTGGGAGTTTGGGCACCGCCTCTTACCCCCTCCAAGTTTCAGCCCATTCTGAGTGGTTCCCATAAACTGCATTAACGCCATTTTTTGTTAAAAAAAATTACTTTCAGGAAAACAACGTATAGGTGAAAACACAATTGGGGCGACAACGACGGCGACACCGATAGCGACTGTCAAAAACCATATATTTGTATGAGAATGAAACAATTGAGGCGATTTTGTTATATGAAAAATCGCTGTCGCCGTCGTCGTCGCCCCAATTGTGTTTTCACCTTATAGGTGTGGGTTTCAACATTTTTTTTCTCCATCAAGTCCTCCTTTTGAGTTTTCAAAACCTGGCAACGCTAGCGGCAACAAAAGAAAAATCTTTTTTATGTCATGCCTACTAATTTGGCTCTTGAAGTAAATAATTATTGAAGAAATTTATTTTAAATCAATTCACAAAAAGTCACTGTAGTATATTAAAATAAGATGAATTTCCCTATCAAAATACATAATTTAAGAAATAGGCAAGCAGGTAAAAAAAATATTTTTTTTTTTTTTAATAAAAATTTCCAAAAGAAAAACATCATTATTTTCTCAATGGAATAAAAATAAATATTTTCTAGAAATCAAGCAGTTTATAAGGCTCGCTAAAAGATTTATATACACAAACATATATTTTGAATTTTGGTTAAAGAATTTATCTTAAAGCATGAATTTTATTTTAATAAATTTTTTTTTCTTATTTTATTTAAAGATTTATATTAATCTTTTTAAATATTATTCTTTTTTTTTATTTTTTTTTTTGTTCCTTTTTTGTCAGATTTTCCTTTTTGTAATGAAATATTTTCGCTTCGCATGTATACAAGTATTAAATTTCTAATAAATAAACAAAAAAAAAAACATAGAAGACCTATTTTTATACAAAAAATAATAAGAAATTTGTCTCATGGTTCATAGCCTTTTATTTTTAGCTCTTAGTTTTCGTCAAAATTTCAATATTTTTATATTGGTTTTTTTTTTTGCTTTGTATGAAAACGTTTAGGGAAACTAAAAAAATTATCATAAATTTTCTCAAAAAAAAACAACAACGGAATTCTAGTTGGTTTCATGTTATCAAAGAGAGCTTAATAGTTAAGTTTAGAGAATTTAAAATAATATTAGAAAATTTCACGAGAAATACAAAAAATAATTTTCTTCAAGGTCTTCCATAAAACATTCAAGAAAAAATAATTAGAATAAAATATAAAAATGCGATGTTAAAAATATCCTCAAAATTTGAGTTGAATACTCTACAAATTCAAATAAATTTCAATCAGGCAACTAAATTAAATCTAGTTTTTGCCGGTTTAAAAAAACTCAGATACAAACTCCTAGATATATCCCATCGCCGACAAATAGAGTTAATTTTGAACAAATTAAAATATGAAACTTTGCTAGCAGTTAATAGTAGATTATTGTATATGTTAACTAAATTTGTTATTAATTACGAGGTGTCTATACACACAAACACATAGACACGAGTCAAAATTATATCACGAGACCGAAGGTCGAGTGATATAATATTGACAAGTGTCTATGTGTTTGTGTGTATAGACAACGAATTGTTATAACAAATTTTGTTAACATATCCAATATACTGTTTTAATGCGTAGGGGAGAGGTAGTTGCAAAGAGAGAATATAGAGATAATTTATAATAAAAAATAAATATAAAAGAAATGGAGGCAAATATTCCACGTTAATCATTCTTTAATTTCCCTTTCTTTTACAGATAAAAGTATATTTGGGAAATATTCCACGTTAATCATTCTTTAATTTCTCTTTCTTTTACAGATAAAAGAAGATTTGGGAAATATTCCACGTTAATCATTCTTTAATTTCTCTTTCTTTTAGTGATATAATTTTTGTGTATGAATTACGTAGTTCTCATTTTTCTCATTTTTTTTCTTTGTATTTGGCTGTATTGAAATATTGTGAGAGGTATTAATGATTTCATTATTTACGCTAAATGATTTCATTATTTACGCTGATGCATCTAAATTTTTTCATTATATACGCTGATGCATCTAAATTTTTTCATTATTTACGCAGATGGATCTAAATGATTGCATGTGTATTGACGCATATAATACTCCATTTAGTGATCTAAATTCTATAGCACTAAATACAACATAACGATCCCCTACGCATTAAAATTTTTAAATTATGTTTTCAAAACTAAATATTTTTATATTTTAAAAATACACTTTAAGTTTAATCCTATATAAAACTATTATTAGAGGTCAGAGCAATTTTGTGGGAAAGACATAATATGTGGTTAATATATTTCAAATCCGTGATCAAAATTAATTTTTTGAATCAAATATCCGAAAAATAAAAATTAATTTTTTTTTAAAGAAAGCCTTTCAAGCCTTTTAGCATAACGTTAATATTTTTTACACTGTGTTTTTTTTCCCTTTTTTTTCTTTAATATAAAGGTTATTTTTCGCATATTTTTTATTTTCCCCATTTTACCAGAACTAATTTTCCTTTCCTACTTTTAATTTTTCTTTTTTTTTTTTGCAATTTTTTTTTTTTTTATTCATTTTATGCTTTCGGTCAATTTGTTAAAAGAAAATTTAATAAATAATTTATCATAATTTTAAATTTAAAACGAATAATCGTTTGAATGACTTTTGTACTGTAATTAAGAGAATTCTTTGTATGTCAAAAAAGTTTCATATAATATTCAAATTGTAAAGTAATATGAATTAGAACATTTTATTTCAGATTTTTTAATAAAAGCACATTTAAATTTGTATTATTAATTCAGACTTAAATAATTATAGTTGTTGAATTTATAGGTATAAATTTATAGAATTTTTTTATTACGCTTAGACGATCTATGTTTTGTTTGACTAAAATTTAGGAAAATGTAGGTATATATTCTATTTTTTCTCTTTTTTGGACTTGATTTTGTTGTACAGATTATTCGAAATTTCGATTCTATAATAATAAACTATTTTCTTCCGCGGTGCTAGTCAATGGAACAAGTTATCCAATTTATTTAAAAAAAATTTCTTCTCATCACAGGTTTAAGCTCGCAGTTAATCACTTATTTGTTACTTATTAATTAACTTTAAATAAGATAATTTTCTTTTATTATTATTAAATTTTTGATCCGGGATTCCGGCTCATACTTCCCCGGTAGGTTTTATTAAAATTCATTAGAATGTAATTTAGGTTTTTAGTTGAAAGTTTTGAAACTTAATTTTAGTAACATCGTTTTTGTAACATAACATTCATAAATTAAAAAGCTTGTATCTTACTTGAATGTGTTTTTTGTAAAGTTAAATAAATAAAAATAAAAAACATAATATATAGCATTAAGGTTCTTTGAAGGAATAAAAACAGGATAATAATAAAATGCTATTCATATACACCTTTCATAGTTTTATATTTTTTTAAAAAAAATTATAATAAAATTCGATTTTGTAATAAATTATTTTCTTTTACGCTGTAAAGTTATTTAAAATAATAAAAATAAAAAAAAAAGCAAAAATTACAAAAAAAAAAAAAAATTTATAACCATAGAGTTTCCTATTTCATTTATACAATCGGCATACCGAAATATAAATGTAAATTTTCATTTAAATTTTTTTTTTTTCCCATAAAATTCCTCAAAATATTTTATACACAATTGTGTATTTTATTATATACGTACAAAACAAAAAAATATATTTTTATATTTATTTTTAAATTAAAATTTTTTTAATATAACCATTGTATTGATATGTTAAAAGAAAATATACATAAATAAAGTACACTATAGAAAAAATGATAGGTAATATGCTAAATTTTCTTTTATTTATTTATTTATTTTTTTTGCATAGTTTTCAAGTACATACTTCCTATAAAAAAAATAGATTATAATGAATTATACTATTAAAATTTACAGTCATAATGGTGTAGTGATATTGCCATTATAATATGGCATGTTTGGTCGTGGGCTCACCTCGGACTGGAATTTCTGTTAATTTTCTCAATTTGTTTAGCTTGAACTAAGTGTTTGTGTGATTTTTTTTATCAGATTTGTATGGATTTTGTATATCTACTACTATTATAGTAAAACCATTATTCACAGATAGCACCACAAGTATATTAATAAAAGTTATTTGGTTTTTTTAATATAAATTACTTTGGAAATTTTATAAAGCTGGTCGAAACTTTAGGTGCAAAAATTTTAAAAACTTTGTTATATTTTTTTATTCAAATTTGACAATTGACTATTTCGATTATAAAAATGCTTATCACGTTTAGCAATTTTTATTGAGAAAAAATTCGATATAGATCAGACAATATTTGAATCCTCATCTAACGACGAGAAATAGTTAAATCTAAAGGATATTCATATAAGCTTCATACGAGGTATGCCACACATAAATACATCGTTATTTTATTTTATTTTTTAAATTATAATATCTTATCAATTTAATCTATGTAATCTTATCAATTTAAATATGTAATGAGATCGTCCTTAAATTTTCTTCTTAAAATTTATTTTTAAAAGATCGTAAATTTCAGCAAACTTATCTTTTTCTAGAAAATTATATTATTTTCAATTAACACAAGACTAAACACTAAAAATAGTACTACTAACTTAATTAAGTTTTTACTATGTACAATTTTTGCCTTCGCTGTGAGAAAATACATCAATAGTGAGTAATAAATAGCTTTTTGTTTTTCTACAATTAAAACTTTTGACAGAACCTAAAATTTTTTATACTTAACTAAAAAAAATATTCAATCTACTAAGCATGTACATTAATTTGACCCTTTGTCAGTAAATATCAAATAAAAAGTAATGACAATTAAACAAATTTTTTGAAAATCCTTAAAATTCGTACTGATCTCAAAATACAAATAACTTTTCTTTTCTTTTTTTTTTGTGCGTACAATTTTCAAACATACTTTAAAAGGGAAAACACCAAGGAAATAAGGAAAAAAAAATTGTTTGTTTTTCTTTATTTTCTTTTTAAGCAACTTTAAATTCTACCAAAACAGTTTTAATATATAAATTACCCAAAAAAAAAAAGAAAATTTTTTATTGCTTCTATTATGATGAAAAAAAAAAAAAATAGGAAAAGCGTTTTTTTTTTCTCTTTTTTCGTATTTTTCTTTTTGTGAAAATTTCATAATGGGGAAGATATTATATAAGAAAATATAAATAGAATGAAAATATAAAAACAGATGTAAAAAAAATAAAAATTTAGAGAAACGAAAATAGAATAAATCAAATCATGACAATATTACAGAAAAAAAAAAGGAAGTACTGCCAAAGGTCACACGGCTTAAATAAATAATGATTTTTTGGACTCTTGGTATGACTTTTTCATTTATTAGACAAAAGGGACGGCGAACAGTATAATAATAAAAAAATAAAGCACTAAAACAAAAACAAAAAAAAAAAGGGTTTCATAGAAATATTTTAACTTTTTATTTTGTAAAAATAAATAATTTTTAACATTTCAAATTACACAAAAATTAATGAACGCAAAATAAAAATATATAAATGTATATAGGTATTTTTTTCTAACTTTCACAGTAGCACAAAGTTAACCTTTTCATGCAAATTTTTCACCAAAACATTTTTAGGGCTCCTTTTATTTTTCCACAACGGACAAAATTATAAAAAAAATAAAAGGTGTCAGGAAAAATGTTAAAATCTAAATTATTTTAGTATGAATTAAATAAAATGAATGGTAGAAGTCTATTTTTTAAGAATCTCAAATTAATAGAGTTTATAAAATTATTTAATAGATCAACATATTTTTTTTTTTTTTTCACGAAATAGTTTCAGAATATATTCAGTTCAAATTTAAATCATATAATATGACGTGTACAAAAACATTGGTTTAATTAAAATATTTTGTAAATCTAATACTTAATTAAGTTATTAGCGACCCTTAGATTAATTAAATTATAAAATTTATTGCATAATTATCTGAAGAATTAATTTAACTAATAAAATTATCATTAATAAGATAAAATCATATTATAGTTTTAAATTAATTGAAATTAATTTCAAATTGTATGTAATTGTCGTGATTTGACAGAATTTATTAAGCATCTTACAGAATTGACCAATGGGTCTTCTTATATTAAACTTTCTTCTTATATTAAATTATTTCACATTCTATTCTCTTAACTCTCATATTGATAGCACTGTACCATATTGATAGCACTGAAAATTTTAATTGCATTTCATATAATATAGTTTATAGTGTCACTATTTATCATATATATAAAAATTTTTTGGTTGCCACTTGTCAGCCTTGGAATATTTCTACTAAGATTTATTCAAAAACCTAATAATATAGATAGGTGCTTTACCGGTTCAACAAAATTAAAAATAAAATTATTAAAAATGTAATGAAAGAATATTTCATTTTGAATTTTGAAAGTTGAATTTATATTATAACATATTTATCTATGTATGAGAAAAGTTTCTGTAATAACTTAAATGAATGAGCAACATTGTAAATATAATAAAAACTTCTTAAAGTTGAATTTTAAAATTTTATATTTAAACTTTTAAATTTAACATAATAAAACATTCAGGCATACAAGTTATTTATTATCATAACTATGTACACATTATATGGTATTATATTTATTAAATTATTTTGTAAAAACTTTTTGTTCCAATTACTTATTTACGTATACTTAGATACACAAATAGATACTTGAAAAAAAAAAACAACGATGTTTTTAATTAGCATAGTTTATAAAAAATTAGTGTATTAATAAATTTGGAACATACTATATATATTTCGAATATAAATTTGTTTTAAAATAGAAATGCGTTAAGTTTTCTTAAACATTACGTACCTACCGCATACAAAAAAAAAACGTATAACCTCAAACGTGCTTTTATATATAAAATTTATATTACCAACCTGTAAATAAGTGAAAATTGTCTTTAAATTTGATAATAATCAATATTCGTGAATATAAAATAAGGATCAAGGTTATATATATTATACCTAAGTATAAATGTATGTATATTTTTTAGAAAAATAAAAATAAATTCATAAGAGTTAAAATGGTTTTCGCCATTTAAAAATGTAATATCCTTCAAGCATTTTCTTTATTTAACAAAAAAAATAAAAAATTTTAGGACATTAGTAATGGGCAAGGTTAATATGTATTCACAGATTTTAAGTATCTGAGAAAAAAAATATATAAATATTATGTATATACCTACATAAAAAAATAGCATTATATTTTATCTGCTTCTTTTATTGGTCTTTGGGGAGCATAATTCTACATAAATAAATTAAGTCCACACTGTCCTTTTCAATTTACATGCATTTTTTTTAATACATAAATATTTTAACTTCCTAATGGATGAATATAAAATAAAATAAAGCAGGTTTATGAAGATAAAAGAAGGTGTAGGCATATTTTCTCCAAGTTATTCAATATATAAAAATTACTAAACAATATATAACAACCTATAATACATTTTTTATATACATTTCCTACACAAGAGTACTTTTTCGCACTTTTTACACTTATTATAACGAATTTTTTTTTCACTATATTGTTTGACGTTTACTAAGAATTTAATTAATATGTGAAAGTTTATACAATTTTTTACAAATATGTTTCATTACATAATTCTGAGTTGACGATATACAAAGCCAATTAACCAATAAACTTATAATAATTAGGCACTTGCTTTCTGTACGATAAATTTGATATTATGTATATAATTATTTTTAAATTATTAAAATAAAATCCCGTATAAATATTTAACAAAAATATTAAACTTGTAAATTGTAACCACAGAGACAACATACCTGGCCATATGTAAAAAGGTAAAAATGAAGAGATTCATTTCGAATAAAAAAAATATTGATTGGGAAATCAAAATCTATTCAATATAATATTCCCCTGTTTAAGTGTTGTGATAAAATATTTGTAATGTCGAATGATTTAAATATATTATTTACCAAAACATAAAATATTATTTTTTTAATGACAGAATTGAGCTAAAAATCTATATCGTTGTTATGTTTAAAAATTAAGAATTTGTAATTTAATAAATTTTGTGCTTAACTAACTGAAAAACACTGATTCTTACATAAATAACGTTATAACACGAATTTATAAAAATAAAATTATAAACATTAATAACTTGACGTAATCTTTCAGTAGAAAAATTTTCAATTTTATAAATAAATAAATGTTATATTTTCGCCATTCTATTCTATTTTATTAACTTTCAATTTATGATATTAACTTGTCATTGTGAATGAAGGAAGCCCTTACGGTAATAAATATCTTTTTCAAATACATTATCGATAAAAACAACAATTCCTCTATTGAAATTCGATGTCTAGTTCTTGTTAAAAATTTACAACTAGAAAAATCTAATTTTTATTTAAAAATTTAATTTAGCGATGTTTCGCTTTAACATAGTTTTTATTAATTAAAAAAAATTAATAATTTATTTTATATGTTATAGATATAAGTACCAATATAAAAAAATTATGATTTTCCGAAACTTTTACCAAATGACAATCAAATGAACGATGGTTGAGTAATTTTTTTTTTTAAATACTAAAATAAACTATTTTATTTCTGATTAGAGTGGTCATGAATTAATAAATGCAGTCAACATAAATAAAAACAAAAATATTACAATCAATAATCCAACAAAAATATTACAATCAAGAAGTCAAACGAAACATTATTTTTTTTAAAGATTTAAGTACTTTGAAAATACTTATTAGTTGCATGAGCATAGTAATGCATTATTACAAAAAAAATTTAATGACTTTACAAAAAGCCAGTGAACAAAGATTAAACTGAAGTCTCTAAAGTTTTTTTTTTTAAAGTAGGGTTAATAATTTCATTAAATTACTTATTAACTTTTTTTTTATTCAGTTTCAATGAAAATTTCCACAGGATTTTGTTTCATAATATTCTGGGTATTAAAATTTAGTTAACAGAAAAAAAAAACGTTATATTTGTAAGTTCTTGGATTTTTTTTTAAACCGTCATTTGATCTTTTGTAGCTTAAAGCATAATTGTAATTATAATCACTTTTACAAAAAAATAAATATATGTATAAAAAGGAAAAATCGAAATAAAAAAAATCATTCTTCTTCTATTTTAGAATACTTTGAAGACGTAGGAAGCTATCACTTCTGTCTTTTTTTAAGGGACAAAAAGGTTTTATTATCCTTTAATTTTTTTTTCTTATTATTTTTTTAAAGATATCAACCTCACAAAAATTTGAATAATTAATATTTTGTTTATAGAATACAAAAAAAAACAAATAAAAATTATTACTTAGTTAACTCTTTAACTATACATTGAAAAATATATACAACCTATTGTGAATCAACAAGAAAAAAACGAGAATAAAATCCGGTTGGGTTGACAAATCTTTAATTTCTGTTCATTTCGTTTTTAAAATAATGAAAATCCTTTATTTCGTTAAAATAAATATTTTTTTAATTGATAAATTTTTATTAGAATTTTTTTTTTAATTTTTATTTTTTATTTTTTCAGCACCCCTTTTTTTACAGCCTGGTTTTCTAACAATTTTTATGAGTCACAGATAAAATTTTTCCCGCCTTTTTTCTGTATATCACAAATTATCTAAATTTCGAAAAATTTGAAAAATTTTGAAGCTAATAAATAAAAATAATTGCATAAAAAATTGATTTAATTTTTTATCCTGTTTTAATACTTATTGAAAAATTTTTTAGCGGTTTTAAAAATTATCAAGGTTTTAATAAAAAATGTATATGACAAAGATTTATATAAGTTTTATAATTTTGTTCAACATAAATAATTAATCTCTTTTTTTTTGTCACTTTTTTAAAGCTTTTAGATAAATAAACATAAATTTAAGATTATCAAAAAAATAAGAAGATTTTTTTTTTTTTTCTAAATCAAGAATAATAATTCCTATTGCCGAAGAAAAGAAAAAAGTTTTTCCTTTACAAAACAAAAAAAAAAAAATTGAACAAATAAACAAATTTATGAAATAAAGAAAAAAAAAATTGTGGAAAATTTTTTTTGATAATCATAATCCAAAGTGTCAATTGGAAAGAAATACTTTTTTTGTTGTCTTTTTTTGTCTTTTTTATTTTTTTGTGTATATATTATGTTTTCCCACGAAAAGAAAAAGTTTTTAAATTATAAGAAGCTTTTGGAAAACATTATTGTCATACTTTTTTTTTATACATGTTGTATATTTAATCAAAGAATATTATATTATGTATTTGTTTGTTTTATACATATACAATATTTTAATTCGTTATTTATTTTTATGGTTAGAGTGAAAAATTAGTTTTATTTAACTAAAATATTCAGATGTTTTACAAAGATATTATATAATGTATGTATAATGTATATATAATAGGTATGTAAAGAAAGTTATTTATCAAATAAAAATAAATAAAAAACTTTTATCCGCACATAAACAAAGAAAATTAAACTAAGAAATATATAATAAATAAATAAAATAAAATATAACAAGTTCTTTAATATTTTTTTTTTTTTTTTTTGACAAAAAAGACAAAAACTTTTTTAATGACTTATGATTTTATCTGAATTTAATTGTTTAAATTTATAGAGATGTCAGTTTTTCGTAATTTTTTTTAACAATAATTTATGACATTTTTTAAAAGATAAATTAATCACTTTTATGAACGTCTATGATATTCTAACAATGTTGTGTCTGTGAAGCAAGGCGATAAAGTATTTTAGCAAAGAAAATAGAATTTTGGAAAATTTTAACAATTATTTCTGTAAATATTGTGCTGTAACTATACAATGCATTTTATAATTGAATCAAATTATTGGAGGATGGAAACAGTATAGAATACATCATAATGTCAAAATGCGAAGAATAAGAAATTTTATGAATTAGATTTCAAACTAATGATGCAAATAATTGAGATCAAAAAAATTAAGCATTAAAATAAAGTGATATAATGGGGATTTAAAAACTTCCTACGACCGTTCTATGGCTTAACTCTGACATTTATGGAATCGCAAGTGGGATTTGGTCAGGGTTGGACTGGCTATAAAAATTAAACCGGGAAGTTTTGGACTACCGGCCCATTTCTATATTTAAAAAAATACATTGCTTATCCACTTATCTATATAAAAAAATGCAATGCTTATTTAGAATATAGGCCCAAATAAATACGCATTTCTATAAACACTAGGCTCCCTAATTTTTTTAATTCAAAACTATATCAAAAAAAAGTATAGGAACTGAACGAAAAATTTTAAGAATTACTGTTAAGTAAATTGGAATATTGGAAAAGAATTAAATTAAGTAGGTATTTGTAACCCATGAACCAATCCATTTATTTTCACTCTAACGATCCAATCAAGTTACAATAACTCCTTAACAAATTTCTAAATTTTCTGATATAATAAACGTTGCCTTTTAATTTTAAAGTTTGTGGGAACACAACTTACACTATTCAAATAACAAAAGAGTACTTGAGAGTTGGAATCTCATCGAATCAATTAACAAATATTTTTTTTTCCCTGGTTTCTTTTATAATTATATATTTATATATTTTCCTGTTTACAGCATTTTCAAACTTTAATTGTTTAGCACTAAGTACCGTACTTTCGAAGCTATTATACTTCGATTCTTTCCCAAAATATATCCAATCAAAATATATTTAAATCAGATTGCATTGTATCTTTAAAATAATTAGTAATAAAAAGTTTTAATTTATCGGCCCAAATATTACCGGCCCACCCTGGATTTGGTTATCCGAGCAAAATTTCGGGGACTAGTTTAAAATAATTTTAAATAATTTATTTAATAAACAAAAAATATTTTAATTGCGTCAAAATAAGAAAGGTAGTTGCTTGAGTAGACCAAAAAATCACAAATATTTGAAATGTGAAAATTTTAAGCGTCAATACTACAGAAAAATATCTTTTATTACTGTTTTGACTTACAGAAATTTTATTGTTTTTATTTTTGTTTAGAGTTTTTTCCTTTAATCGCTAATGGAATCAAAGTTTGATTGAATTTACATAATATGCAAAATCAAAAGCGTTTTTATAAATTGTTACCATCTAAGAGAATATTTAAATTTAAAAATATATATAACTAAAATATATATAACTAAAATACATACTACTTTTAGTGTATTTAAAGTATTGTGTTTAAAGCTACTATATATCAAAAAAGATATCGAAATTAAAAAATTTTACAAATTTTACAAATTTTTGAAAACCTTTAACACAGTGTTTTCAAATCTTTAAGATACTTAAAATTTTCTTTTGAATTTCATCAACATTTTTATGTTATTTTTCGAATTATCTTTATTTTTACGAAGTTATCCCCAAAATTATTAAAAAAAAAAAATAAATAAATAAAGCATAAAAACAAAATATTAAGGATAAGATTCAACATAAAAACATAAAAGATATTTCGTAATAAAAATTGTATACAATTAAAACATTTTGAGTGATTGCTTCCAATTTATAGTTTCATACCATAATAAATTAATGTTTTTAGAAAACATAATTCAATATTCATGAAAAATGTCATTTTTACTTTGAATAGTTATATCAATTCAAAGAAAAAAAACTCTAATTTAAGTCTCAAAAACTTAACCCACATATTATACTTAGATATATACTATTTATATGTGAATTTCTGGTGGGTAATAAGAATAAATTAAAAACAAACTAAAGCGTGTTCTAGATATCACAATTTTGAGAAAAGAGATAAATTCGGATCGTCCAAAACCACAATTACAATACAATAATAAAAATATTACGTCAATATAACTATAACAAATACTCTGGATAATCAATCTTCTACACTAAAACTAAAAAATGACAGGAAAAGTATAAAAAATATCATAATAGACATTCTCTAAAAAAAAACGTAAATAAACAATTATTGTTAAATAAACACTGTATTTAGGCGGCCAACACCTTTTGTTTACAATTCAAATATAATTTTAATTTTATACTAAATCTAAAAAAAAAAAAAATTTAAATAAAACACAGAATTCTTATTCAACAAGCCAAATTATGGGATTGGTTGGGTGCAGTCGTATTAGAATTTTATGTTAAATTTACATTGCTATTGTCAAAAAAAAAAATTATCCTAACTATAATTTTACTCCTTAAATCTTCGTTTTGACAGCAAAAAATAATAATAAACAAAATGCTAAAGCTAAATGAAAAAAAAAAGCTTAATTTCTGACCTTTTATGCGACAATGTTTTTTATTTATTTTTATATTTATTTATTATATATACATATAGCTCTCATTTATGTTATACAAAATATATGAAAAATGAAACTTATTTCATGCGTTCTAAGTAGATTAGGGTACAGGATTAACATCATTATAACATGGAAAAATGAATATAGAATGAAAAAAATATATAATTTAATTACTTCTCTAAAATATAATTATATCATATACGCATTTTATATCTTGTATATACATAAAAAATATATGTACGTATGTTTATTATGTTGTATATTATATTTAGGGAATAAAAAATTATAACAAAAACAAAAAAATAACTTGGCGTAAATATTTTCTTACATTTTTTTTTATTATTTTATTTTCTTTGCAGAAAAAAAAAGGAAAAAATAAATGAAATTCAAGTTCTTTTTTTTATGTTGCGAGTCATTTAACTTAATTATTTTGAAATCTAATTATGTGAAGGGTTAAAAGATTTTCTATATATCACAAAATTGAAAAAAAAAAATGCGAAAAAATTATACATTTATTTCTTTAATTACGCATTACACATGTATGTTTCTATATATAGAATATCATTTTATGGTATAGCCTTTTTTATTGTTTTTGGGTTAAAAATAAATTACAAAACGAGAAAAAACGACTGTGGTTTCTCTAAATTACATTAAAAAAATGTTCTTATGAGAATATTTGTTTTTTTTTTTTGTTTTTCGGATTACAAAAGTTTAGTCTCTGTAAGACAATATTTCTTTTGGAGGGCGTTAAAAAGAAAAATATTTTAGTACGAATTTTAAATTTCTCAAAAGAAATAGTTTAAATTTTAAATTGAAAATGAAACATAAAATAAACTTATAGTTATAATTTATTTTTAATGATGCCACAAACTGTTTATATTCTTGTATTCATTCTTTAGCATAATTAATTTTTTTTTAATTTTTCGTACAATCCTTCAAATTTATGAAAAAAACTTTGTATGTAAGATCACAAACCATTGTTTAATGGTTGGCAGTGCGTAGTGTATTATTAATTTAATATTTGGAGCAAACAAAATTTAAATTTATAATATATATTGTATAATGCTATAATATTATAATGTCTATGTTCTCGTTAGTTTTAATTTATGGTTTCATAAATGCATAAATTTCGTAGAACTATTTTCAAAAAATTTGAACTTTGATTAATTAAAAAAATAAAATTACATAAAATGAAAATTAATATTTTATAAAAATATTTTGTTGCAAATGAATAAATATTTATGTATATCGATTACAAAGATTAAAATACACAAGATTAATATTTGAGATATATCTATAATGAAAATGGGTCAAAAAATGAATGTTATTGCATGTTGAATGAAAATGAAAAGTTACATTTACATTTTCATTCCGATTTTATTTTTTAACATTAAAAAAATATAAATATACATACATTACATACATATTTACATATGTACATATATTTTTGGAAAATGAATTGTTAAATTTAAATAAAACGAAATTTCTAAAAAATTTCTGACGTTTGAATTTGGATATAGATATTATGCTTCTTAATATAGTACTCATATAGAAACCTTTGGTATAAATAAAAGATTTTTTTCATGTGCAATTGTTTTAAGTTGATTGCTGACAAATTCGAAAAAGAACTGTCAGAAAAACTTTTGGAAAATTAAAAGATTGCTTTAAAATTAAAATGAGAATATGAAAGGAAGTAGATATACATTGAAATACATATCTATTATATAATGCGCTTGAAATGTAATACATATTAATCTTTTTGAAAGAGGTCATCGAAATGGTATGTAAATTTCATAGTAAAGCGATATGATTTTTAATAATTTCAACATTATAATAGCATATATGTGATTAAAAATTATTTCAAACAATAAGTCTGTTCGCTGCAAATTTAATTTACGTAATTTTTTGTTTCCAGATTATGGCTTAATTAAAAAGTCATAAATATGCTTTTGTATTTAATATCAATTTAATTATTCGGTAACAAGATTTTTTATAAATATTGAACTATATATCTAATAGCTAGAAATTAATTATAATAGGTAACTAAAGAAGAAAAATATACATTAAATTAAACAAATTGAGGCGTTTATTTTGGCACAAATTTTTGTATGTTTAATAGAACATTGTTATTCAAGCACGAAAAACTTATTCATGCAAAATTATATATTCATCATTAAAATTATGCCAACAAATATTTAATATTGAAGTGAACACCACTTAAAATTTAATTATATTTTTAATAAGAAATCTTATTTTATGTATTAATACTAATGATATTATTATGCACATAATAGTCTAAGAGCTCGCAACGTTTTCGGTACGTGATTTTAGCAAGGCTCATTTTTTAATATATTGTTCCAGACTACAGTACAAGACGCATACGGGTAGTCTGGCAGTCAGATGACGTTGCGTTTACCCGTGAGAGCATAGCCAGGTAGGTAAAAAAAACGCAAAATTACGTGATAATAGCAAGTTTTTTTTTTATGTCATTTGTTTGTGCTTATTATGTGAAATGTTAATCCATCATTGCCAGACGGCTCTGGCGTTGTTAAGACCGTGCCAGACCTTGATTTATAACAAAAAAAAAAAAAAAATTTCACGTCATTTTAGCAAGGCTGAAATTTTTATATGTTATATATTGGATCTTATACAGATTATATGCAATTTGCCAGACGGAAATACTGTTGCTAAATGGATGCCAGACCTATTTTAACTCGTGCAGAAAATACACAAAATAACGAATTGAAAAAGTTGAGTTGTGATTTTTTATAAAATTTATTTTTGATAAAAAATTCCAATAAACTTTAATTATTTAGCTATTACTTAATCATAAATACTTAGTATCACAAAACAATAGCGCATTTTCAAAATCTTCATCGTCGTCACTGCTGTCATAATTATTATCATCATTTTCACTATCTTCTTCATCGTCTTCAGTGTCTGTGGATGTGCTATTATCTTCTATCATTTGGTTTTCTGCAGAGAAAATTCAAGGTCATGAAGAATATATTTTAAATATGTAAAGTTTTATGTAGGCAGTATAACTGATTCTCAAACTCAAGACCAATTGACACCATATTTGGACCATTTGTTACTAGGGTATATTAACTTTGGACCCGGTAGGTTTCGTTGGTGGTATACAAAAATCGAGATATCTCATCACCAAAGCCGCCTATTGGGCCCAACCTTAAGAGAAATCTTCAAGCATAACATGGTACAAATATGGCTTCGATTGGTCCGGCAATTCTTGAGTTTTGGAAATACTTATTACGCAAATAAGATTTTTATGCTTTAAAAAAAAAACTAGAAACCCTTTTTTTTTAATTCAAAATAATGAAAATTTCATTTATTATAATTTTTTTATAATTAAAAAAAAAGTTCACAAAGAACAATAAAATAATTTGCAATTGCCGGAGCTAGTTTATTTAAAGTTAATTTTTTTCTTTTTTTTTTTCTGTTGTTCATTAATTTGTGGTAGCATTCCAACAGCCAACATCACCCGTTATTTTGCTAGACGGGGTCTTCAATACGTACTTTCCTTGTAAGACTTAAATAGGTCTGGCATCCATTTAGCAACGGTATTTCCGTCTGCCAAATTGGATATAATCTGTATAAGATCCAATATATAACATATAAAAATTTCAGCCTTGCTAAAATGACGTGAAATTTTTTTTTTTTTTTGTTATAAATCAAGGTCTGGCACGGTCTTAACAACGCCAGAGCCGTCTGGCAATGATGGATTAACATTTCACATAATAAGCACAAACAAATGACATAAAAAGAAATCTTGCTATTATCACGTAATTTTGCGTTTTTTTTACCTACCTGGCTCTGCTCTCACGGGTAAACGCAACGTCATCTGACTGCCAGACTACCCGTATGCGTCTTGTACTGTAGTCTGGAACAATATATTAAAAAATGAGCCTTGCTAAAATCACGTGATTTCTTACGTTGCGAGCTCTTGGACTATAACTAGAATGCTTTTTTAATTTAATATAATATTTATAATAACTCAACTGCCTGTAATTAATAATGCACATTTATATTTCATTTTATATTAAGCCCGACGGTGTTTTGTCAGAAAATAAAAAATTTTCCAAGCAAATGAGCTAAAACTTTATTATACTATATAATTTGGAGGAAATTTTCGTATTTTTATATTATAACAAATATTTGCGAAAAAATATATAATAATAATCAATAATAAATACAATCTTAAAAAATTCACTCATATAAAATTAGTTAATCTGATTTTTGCCTCAACATGGATAAGAAATATAAATTTATCTAATTACTGAATTCCATGATATCCGGAACCAAATAACTGCAGGTGTTTCGTGATGTATGAAAATTATATATACATAATGTTAATTAAAATTTAATTTATGTATTATATGCACAAATAATGTATGTATGTATATTTTTTTCCAATTAAAAATAATAAAAAAAATTCTTTTTAATATTATAATTTTCAATGCAAAACTAACAAATTATCAATTCAATTGAAATATTTTCAAATTGATGAACCTATCAATTAATCAACAATTTGTAGAATCTGTCAGAGTGCTTTAAGAACATCTGCAACATCTGCATTAGTAATAAATTATAATTGCAAAATAATATCTCTTCTCGTGCAAAAAAATACTTTACAATGAAATTTTCTACTTAAGAATTATTCTTAAATAAGTTGAAATTCTTGTAAATTTTCAATCCTCATCGTTATGAGTACATTCCGCGAATTAACTACACAAATATATAGAAAATTATAATGTTTAGAAAGAAAATTTTAACAGAATAATCAATCAATGAATGCATTTTTTAATTTTCTCACAAAAATAAAACAAAATATTTATTTCAATTTCAACGTAATTATATAATAAAAGAAATTTAATAATTTGATTTCAGTGAAATTAATATTATGTACATGTATATAGAAACATATGTTAGATAGGTATGTATGAAAAACTTTATTATATTTATTATTCATGATATTTATCATTCCGAAATTTCTACACTATTTATTTACGATTAATTAATGGAAGAAATGTATACGTTACATATAATTATGATATTTAAAAACGAGAAATTTAATAAAGTTAAAAAATATATCAATTATAATTTATAATTATTTTGGACTTTATTTTTATTTTTTTTTGTTACGAAATAACCCTTTTCAACGAAGATAAAAAGGTCTTATTAAAGCAATTTTTCGCGACATGAATAAACCACATAATGACCTGTAATTTAAAATGATTATCTGTTAATAAAATTGACAAATGATCGAAAATTTTCAGTTATTTTATTCAGAAGAGGATTATATAAATATAGAGTTGAAAAGGCCATTATATATTTATCATAAATTACATACTTTACATAATTATTGTATATATAGTGAAATTATTATGATATGTATTATGCTCTGTCATTGATTAAGAATACTAAAAAGATTATCTAATAACTTCCTTTTTTTTGTATTTTAATTTGAAGCTGTTTGTGAAGCAAAATGAAATAAGTTATAATTAAATTATCAATATATTATTTTGTTTTACTAACATCTTGAAATATAAATACCAAAATATTATCTCTGTGCATTCTTAATCAATAGTTCTCTAAATGTTACGATATTATGCTAATTAAAATTTTTGAAAATAAAACTTTCAGTATTTCTGTCTTCACGCTATAAGTATAAATTGTTGAATATGTGAATTTAGAATGATCGTAAAAATAAACATTAAGTACAATAATTATTAAGTACAATGCTTATATTTAACCCCAAAATTCAAATTATCTATAAAATGTGGTTTATATGAATGAAATGAAGAATTTTTCAAAGTTTAAAGCTTTTATCAGAATTTAATTTTTCATATAGTAAACAAGTTCTTGAAGGAAAATAATAATTAGACTAGATACTTTACTTTATTATTTATTTAAAGTATCCTTTTTTTTAAAGAAAATCATCATTATAATGCGCGCAATTAAAAGTTTAGGTAAAGTTTTTAATATCAAAAAGAAAAAAAGTATTTAATAATATGTATTTATTATTTTTCACTAAATAAATTTTTTTTTTTTGCTGAGTAAGGGAGATTTTCATTCGACAAAGTTGTGTTAGAAAAAGAAAATCAATAGAATGGTTATGAGAAAAAAAAAAGGGGCCATACTATATATAATTATAATTATAAAAATTGTATTTTGGGCTCGTCAAAAAGTCTGAAACGAAAAAAAAAATAAAATAAAAAATAAAAATAAGTAAATAACAAAATTAAATGTAATATAATAATAAAATATTATACCCAAAAATTGTTAAAACTTTTCTTTTTTTTATATGCCTATTACTACGTATAGAATATGAAAAGTTATGTACATCTATTATTATATAATATATATAGAATGATTAGTTAGAAAAACAGCACTAATTATTTAACACAAATTTATTCAGTTAAAAAGGGCTGAATTAATTTTGACAACAGTTGGATGTGAAAGATACAATTTTCGTAAATGTTTGTATGTATAACAAAAACAAAAAATAAATAGAAAATTATTTTCTCTATAATTTTAACTAGGCCTTAATTTGTACATAAAGGTTTTAATATAATATTCCGGTCTATTTATAAACATATAATAAACTGAAATTCGAAATATTTCTATAAACTGTTATTATCTTAAAGATTTCAGTTTTTTTTTATAAATTTGCAAAGTGTTGACAGCTTGATTCATTGAAACAAATATTAATGCAAATATTGTGAATTTCATTTAATACGTTATTTCAAAATGAGACGAAAAACAAACAGGGAAAATTCTTCATGATACTACATAAAATAATTTTTCCTCAGTGATTATGTACGTACACAAAGAATAAAAATTATTTAAGTGTTATCTTATGATTGGATTGAAGAAGACAAACATTTAGAAACAAAAATAAATCAATTATGATGAGAAAGTTATTAAAGTATTTATTAAAGTATATTTTTTGTTTATTATTCAAATTCTTTATCTGTCAAATCAGATCAACATCATTTGAATTCTGAACAATCTATTCTCAAAAACATTATTTTCATTAAGTTTCCAATCCGAATAAAAGCCATAATTTGTTTTAATTCAATCATCAGCGTTCATATATTTTGGACCAACGCTCGTATACTCTATTGTTTATTTTGATAATAAAAAATTATTTTTTAAGTAAAGTGTTTGAAATTTTGTAGAACAAAAAAAAATTAATTAAATATAATGAAAAATATCCATAAATTGAATTTTATAAGTTTTATGGGTTATTAGGCAGCCTTTAATAGCATTCGCTTATTGATTTTTCATTTCAATAAGAATATATTTATAAGAATTAAGAATATTGAAAGTTAAATTTAATGAAAATTAAGAAAATCATTCTTATTTCAATCTTTAATATGATACCAATAGCTTTATTAGAAAATTTACAGTATAATTGATGAATAATTCATTTTTTTAAAAATAAGAAGAATATCAATAATTGACTTTCTGGCATTGATTCAAATAAAAATTACAGAATTTTTTTTTTATTCCGACTATAATATGGGTTGAACTTCATGCCACTCTCATACCTATTTCGAGGCGAAGTATATGTATAAAAACTAAAAAACAAATTCAAAGAATGGTCATGACAGTGTTCCTATATGGTAACGGTTTTAAAATCGATATGGTAGATCATTAGTTATATAACGATGGCATTAAAAATTTATATAAGTTTTTTTGTGAAAATCAGTTAAAACCCTAGCGGTACTACATATATACAAAATAGGAGTGAGTTTTTTTTTTTTACATATTTGTTATTAATTGTTACATCATAATCCTAAAGATTTCGATGATATTAAAATTTTATTTTTATTTTAATGATCTCGTTACATGAATAAATTTGCGAGACAAGTTAATCCCTTTTTTTAAATTTATACATTGAGAAATTATTTATTTCATGACTCAAAATTAAATTTACTTAATTTAGTTTTGAACGACTAGGCTCGAGAATATCTTTACTAAATGATCTCCCAATATTCTATCTTATATTACATATTAAAGTATAAATAACACAAAGTAGAATAATAATGTAACAAGATTTTCATTTATTTGTAACATTTGTACTAAAAAAAAAAAAATATTTTCCATTAATTTTTCTTTTGAATAAAAATTAATAAGTTTTTCAGAGAAAAAAAACAGAAGATCAAAGTAAAAAAATAATGATTAAAAAAGGATTAAATTTTCAAGGCGACCAACAAGAAGTTTATATAGGTACGAAGAATTCTTTGAATATTAATTTTTGATTCAAGGTAAATGTCATGAATTTAAAACTTGTGATAATTAATTTCCCCACCTTGAATTTTTATTTTATTTTTATTAGAAGCAATCTAAATCTGAATTTTATTTAATATTTAAATAATTTCTGGTTTCCATTATGTTTAATAATTTTAAGTTGTCAATTTTATTTTCTTTTTAAAATTTTCAATCTCGAATCATTGCAATTCAAAATTCTTTTACAATACTAAGTAACGATCTGGCGAAAAAATTCTTAAACGTTGATCTCGAAATTTTTATTAGCAAAATTTTAATTACATTTTATTTTTTAATTTGGAAAACCACGTCAAAGACCGCCATAAAAGCAACGAACAACAATTTCTAAGTATAAAACCATTTTTCATATTTCTTAAAAAGAAAAAAAAAAAAGGAATTTAATATTTTTAAGTTGAGCAAAGTTAAGAATGTATATTATTTTCGACATAAAGTGAATTTAAATACAATTTTCTTTTCATCCAAATAAACGGAGTGAAAACCATTATAATATAAAATGTATCTAACAACAAACTATCATTTGAAATGAAAAGTTAAATTCAGTGTCAAGTTTCATTTTATTTTTGCATAAAATATAGAAAAAACAATTTTCATTTTTTAAAAATAAATTCTTTGCATTTTGAAATTTTTTCAAACTATTTATAGAAAAAAAAAAACTCTTAAATTTTTAGAAACATACGCAGATTACCTTTTCGAAATCGCTGACTATAGTTAATTTTTGCAGTAAAATGTTCACAACCACGCATCTACACAGATAATATAAATAAATTGAAATGAAAATTATATAAACTATAAAATTAAAATTCCAAATTGTAGATCGAAATAAATTCGTATTATCTTGAAACATTTTATTCGATTAAAAACCACTGATGAATTGTAAAAATTATTATCTAAAATAATCATTTAAAATTTAAACACAATTATTTATTGAAACAAAATCTGCACTGACATTAGTAAAAATAAAAGAAAATATTTCGCAATATCCACACAATAATTAGGATTTGCAAGATTTTTATATATTAATAAAAGATTTGTTAAACTTCAAATTGAAAATTTTAATAAACAATACAAAAATACAAAAATAATATAATAATAATAATAACTTAAGAAAATTGTTTTTCCAATATATTCATAAACAAACATTTTTAATTTAGTCTACTAAATATATTTATGTTAATAATTCGAATTTAACATTTTAAGTTCAATAAAAAATTCAGCATTTTTAAACAGACTACGCAATTTGTACATATGTTATGTATACAACAAAAATAGATCAAATAAAAATTTTCTTTATTAATCTTAATTGATTTATTCGAAAGAATAAATTTAAAAACCAAAATATTATTGTAAATTTAAAAAAATGAAATTATTTTTCTTTGAGACTTAAATCAATTCAATTCGGAATTGATTCAAAATAATGCACTCGCATTTTTTCTTCATTTAAATATTTCATATTCGAAACTATAATATGTATATATGACATATCATATAATATGCATTTAGCATATATACATATATAATATGTAATATCATTGAAAGAGAAATCAATAATTCTTAATAAATGAAATTAATTAATATAAAATTGATTCAATAATTTCCTAGGAAATAAAAATTTAGTCTCTTTCAGGGCATATACTTTTAACAAGGAAATTTGAGTAATATGAAAATATGAAAATGTTAATTAAAAGCATTTTTGCATTCTATTAAAATGAAATTAATATTTATTCCTTTTTAAATTGAATCGAAAAATTAATATTCAAAGAATAATAACACAAATATTTTAATTCAAAAAATATTTTGTATGTACCTACAGTTTTATGAAAATAAATTTATTTTCAATAATTTTAAACTATAATCATATTAGATGCGGTTTTATACATACTAAATTATATATAAGTTATATCTAAGTTATATATATTAAATTAAAGTTGAGGTAAAGATAATAGAAAAGGATTTTTGTTCTATTTTGGGAAGTAAAATGACCTCATATTGTATCACAGAATTATAAATTAATTGAAAGTATACTTTATATAATAAGCTCTTATGTGTTTACAGTAAGTTGTTTTATTTCTTATTATTCTTATTATTATTATTATTATTAATTGGTTGTAGGTCAAAAATAATTTTTCTTACATTAAAACTAACATGTGAAATATAAATTTTTCTTTCAAAATAAAAAAAAAAAACTTATATTAAACTAGATGCAAACAGATAGTCAAATTGATATGAAAATGTATAAACTTGAACCCACTTTCTGTGCACGTATTTTTTTTTTATTTTTTTAATTTTATTTATTAAACTTTTGTTCTGGATTATGTCACTGGAAATTTTTCATTTACCACTTTATTTTCCGAAATAGATTTTTTTTTTTGTTATATATTTATTAGCAACATTTCTTACAAATTTTAATGATTTTTCATCAAAATTATTGAGAAAATTTGTGAACAAAAAGTAAATAAAATAAAGATTTTTGATGATAAAATGTTGAATATAAAATTCGAATTGAAAAAAGCAAGAACAAAAAAAAAATTATGTTACAAGTGGTTATGCAGTTTAAAATTTCACATCAAATCGAATTTTTTTGGAAAAATTTCATTAAAATTGCTTGTCTTTCATATACAGTAGAAATTACTATTTTTTCTATGAATTTGGGTTTTATCGACTATGTCTTCGTTCGCTGATATAGAATTGAAATACTTTGCTCGTCTGTAATAATAAAAACTTAGTTAAATTAAAAAAAAATGAAAATGTAAGTGAAAATGTAAGCTTGAGCCAGGTGAATTTTTTTTTATCTCGGGATCTAATTTTTTACTGTAAAAAGAACTTAAATTATATAATAACAAAAAAATCTAAGATTATCTGAGCCGGGATTCCGGAGTTAGAACTCTTCAACGAAGAGACAAAATTATTTTCTTTTATATAGAATAGATATAAAATGTATGAAGGTAGTTTGTCAATTAATGGAATCTATAAAAAATGATTAGTTTTTAAGAATTCGAGCTGGAGGCTGAAATAATGTCGATAAAAATTGTTATATCATTTATGAAAACTTAAATATATTTCTGATTGGCAACAAGGATTTGACTTCAAGTGAATGTTAGTTTATGGATATAGAGAGCTATTCCATAGGAATATTAAACAAAAAAAAATTATTAAAAATATTTTATTCCACAACGTTCAAAAAGGTTTCCATACTCTTTTATAAGGTTCTTTTTTTTTAATATAAAGTTTTTGTTGGGAAATCATGATATGTATCTATAAAATTTTAGCTATTTAGTTTGATAAAAGTTTAAAATCTTTTTATTTTTTTAAAATGGATTATTATTATTATTATTATTCTGCTATTATAGTAAAACCAATTTTGATTACAATTATGAACTTTGAAGTTTTTATGGAAATTCATAGTTCTAGTGCACAGTGCGAAGGTTTTTTCTTTCTCATAATCAATTATCAATTATTTAGAAATATTCCATTCAATATTCAATATATAATATAAAATACTGATTTACTGAAATCTCTTCTATGTGATTGTTTAACAATTGAAGTCACATATAATTTTGGTTTTCAGATTTTTCTTTCCGATGTTGTATACTTTTATTTCCGATATAAATTAAGTTGCCTGTACGTATTGTACATACATAATTTGCAACCTATATTGGTATAACTTTGTAAAAGAAATTTTATCTTATATCAAAAGAAATTAAAATGATGTTCTTGTTTTCCGCTTTTTTGATAAATTTATTTTTTCTTTTATAGCAAATTATTTATTTTACGAAAAACTTTCACGTTTTCTGCTTTTTGCAAAAACTTCAACAAGAGAAATATAATTAAAAAAAAATCAATACACATTATATAGTTGCAGTAAAATTAATTTTAATTAAAAACTTTTTCTAAACTCCCAGTTAAATTCTTTAACTTCTTACAGTTACAAACTGTTCAAATGTGGTGCTTGTTTAATAAATTATTGTATGATAACAATATAAGTACACTAAATAGTTAGCGTAAACACACCATCATTGACTGAGGTGCATTTTTTTATTAAAATGATAGACCTCTCTTTGTATTTTAGGCTGAAAGTTTAATAAATTTGAATCTATTTTAATGTAAATACTTTCATGTTGATTTCGAATAATAAGACAGCACTGGTTCAGACTTCAAGCCATACGAAAGAAGGCTTCATTAAGCATAAAAAATTTAAAATAAAAAAGTCCCAGAACAACTCTATAAAAGAATTGAAAATTGTACCCACAAATTTGTTTTTGAATTTATATTTTGAAATCAATCGTTATTCAACTTGTACATCATTATGACTGATATCTGTTACAAAATGATATTCATATTAAAAATATAAACAACATACAATGCATAAAGAACAAAAATAATACATATAAAAATTCAAATTAAAATAAGATTTAAAATAAAATTGGAAACTCAATATTTTTCTTAAGGTATTCATAGGTATACTTAAAAAACTTATTTGCATATTATTCTATGATAACTTAACCACTAATATTCGTTCCAATACTGCTATTCGAATATCCTTTATTTGTGTATCTTTATATTTGTATCTATATTTCTTAATATTATATTTTGCTCATAAAAAATTTTAAGACATTTTTCATGAAAACTTGACACATCATTTCTTAAAAAATCTAAAAATAAAAAATATGCAAAAAAATAAATGTCATAAAATCATTTTATTTATTACAATTTCTTAGTATCTTGTACACAAAAAAAACATTGAATAAGTTAAAGACTATATTGAAGTCATCGTGTTGAAAAATAATTGTTTCTGACAAAATGAAGAAAAATTTTCACAAAATTATAGAATTAACAATATTTATTTTTAGTTTTGTGCAAATCAAAATTTTGACAAAAATTGTTCTTTGAAGTGAACAATTTTATTTTTACTAGTTATATATTCAAAAAGAATTAACATTATTGTAGAGGGTGCAATATAATTGACGAATTTTCCTTATTTCAAAATTTATTTTAACTAGAAATATTGTAGTTGCTCACTTAGAAAATTTTTTATCTTAAGAGCCAAATAAACACGAAATCTTATTTTTAAAAACATATTCATAAAAAAAATAGTAAGTTAGAAAAAGAACTTTTTTAATGTTTCTTTCGTCGAGATATTCTTTTGTTTTTAATATCAGCAGATTATGAAAAATAATTTTTAATTTAATTTGCCATGGGACTCGGTTATGGTAATGCGGCAATTTAAAATGTCGATTGTACATTTTAAGTTATTTGCAAGTCTAGAAGATAAAGAAAATTTAGTTTTTGATCCTGATATTTGTTAAACTTTAGTTCGTTTTTAAAAAAAATATATATGCTCTAGCTTTAATCTCAGCATATATCTTGTTTTATGTATACATGCAGTACAGGCCAAATCGAACTAGTGGATGATTTTATTTAGCTATCATAGCAAGGAAAAATAGCTCGAACTTTTACTTTATGTTATTTGCAGAAAATAACGAATTTTTAGTTACTGGCTCTGCTATAATTTTCATCTGGATTTCAACTTAGTTTCTTTGTTCAGTGCTCTACTCTCCTGCACTTATAATTTTTATAAATTTATTCACAATAATAGTTTTACTAAAATAAAATTAGAATTGAACTGAATTTCAATTACAGAACCACAACAACAATATAAAAATGTAATTCCAAAATAACTTAATGAATACTTATGAAGCCAAGAATATATATATATATATATATTCTATTTTTGTAAATTATCATATAATATTTATTAATAAAAAAAAAAGTAAATTATACAAAAATGCCAATATCGTGCAAATAAAATTTAACCAAAAAAATATAATGTTTTTTCTTTAACATATATATTATGTAATGCAAATAAATAAATTTTACGTAAAATGTATAAGTAGGTATATAATTAGTGAATTAAGGTAATAATAGTAAACGCAATATCCATTTTATAAAATTATCGAGAATAATAATAATTGTGATTGGATTACAGATAACCGTTGTATTCTTATGAATAATTTGAATCGTATCGTTAGCTTAGTTACATGTATAAGAAAAAAAAATAAACATTTCTGAACTTTTAATCCCTAAAGGAGCAATAAATAAGGATATATAGGATAAGAATGTATAAGAATACTTGTGATATAAAAATGAAATAAAATATAATAGAATTAAAAAAAAAACAAGATTATATCCTCATATACCTAATGTTATATACGTACAAACATAAAATTTTGACCTTTTTTTTTTTCTATTTCCCCTCTAGAATTTGATGATCATTATCTCAATACTTTTTCACAGTATGCTTGAATTGTTCTTTTTTTTATTTTTTATTTAAATATTTTTCTGTTTCATAGAGAAAATGGAACACAAACATATACCTTTAAAATATATGTAAATTTATGTTTACCGCACAAAATAGAAAATAATAATCTTATATGTACTACGTTTACTTATTTATATTCGAGATGCAATTTCGAGACAAATTTATGAAAAGTATAGAAATAAAAATTTTTTTATATATTTTTTTTTTGTTTATTTTGTAGCCATAATAAAAACACAGTGTGCACTACAGACACAGTGCAAATAGAGAGCATTAAAGATGTTATTTTAATGTTAACTTTGAAAATATTATGGAAAATAAAAAAAAAACAATGCAAAATAAATATAAATCTATATTACTAAGATCTCCTACTAATTTATTTCAAAAACGAAACTCGAATAAAATATTTTTACATATTATTTAGATTAAATAAAAAATAACAGCAGTGGAAAACTCTTTAAGTTCTTCCTCTGTAAGAATTTACATTTATCACAAAAATATCATCAATAGAATTAAATAGCTCAATGTTTATGATATCTAACGTATATATATATACCTACACAGTTTGCACAGTTATTAGGAAAATAAATTAAAACAAAAATATTTTATGAAATTTATTGTTATAAAAATATATAATTTCTAGGAAAATTGAATCTAAAGTTTCCACAAAAATCCGTCATCTTACTAAATATAACTTTGGCTTTGAAATTGAAAAAAAAAATAATAAAAAATTTGCAAACAGTTAAAAATATTATCTTCTTTGAGAAAATAAAAAAAGCTAATTTTCAGTGTTCTGAAAAGTAGAATAGAAATGAATTTCCTTTTTTACAAAACCCACTCAGAACTCTTAAGACTCTGAATCTCATAACTCTGAAGCAGTTTCGGTTCCACTTTTCAGAACACTCGGAATTTAGCCGCCAGTTGTTAATTTCTTCTTTTTTCTTTTTTTGCACTTTAAAATTTTTTATCTGAGAAAAAGGTTTCTTATTTTCTTATTTCATTCACTATTTAGGTTTTCAGAACAAAAAACTTCCGAAGTTTTATGAGAAAAATTAGTGAGAAAATTGAAAACATAAATTTCCATACAAATTTATCATTTATTTATTTTTTCTTCGACCACCTTCGAAAAAAGACACATTCTTTATCTTTGTTCTCTAATTATCAAAAAATCATTTCAGTCGAGATTGTATTAGCCCTACAATCAAATCAAAACTAAAATCATGGGTTTCGAAGCAAAGCTCTTAGTGACTATAGTTATTAGAAGCTGGACTCAGAAAAATTTCTATAAACCATATGAAAAAAAATTAAAACTTTAAGATTAAAGGATTTAATTAACTTCATCATGAAATTGAAAGAAAACTTTTAGTTCCTTGAGTTATATTTCTTTAAAGGTTCCAAAAACCAAAAACTGAACCTTATACCCTATAAAACTTTTTTTCCTGACATTTTCAAAAATAAATATTTTATGAGCTTCAGTTATATACATTTATATATAAATTTTATTTATAAATAAATTTTTTCGTTTTCTTTTTAATATTTATTTATTAAATTTAAAATTTTAATGCATAAAAATTCATAAATATGGAGAAAAGGAACTTTCATATTTTCCTCGAATACCATCATAATAATACACGGGATTTCAAAAATTTTTATTCATTTATTAACAATTAATTTATTTTTATATCTTCAATCGATATGCACCAAAATAAAAATTTTATAAACATTTTGTGTAAAATGAAAATAAATACAGAATGTTTGTAAATTCTTGTTTTTTTTTCCACATTGTTGATTTATTTCAATTTCGAATAAAATTTTCTTTATTTTCTTTTTATTTCCAACATTACATTCATTATATGTGCATATATATTCGTTGTTGCATTAAATTGATAAATTACTATCTTAAAACAGAATGCAGTTGGAAAATAGTTTTTTTTTTTTTTTTTTTCAAATATGCAAATATGCAACAAGAAAATAAAAAATCACGTAAAACAAATTATTCACTCTAGACCAGTTTTTTTCAATAAAGATACTAGATACTATACATATACATTTTTATATTATATACTTTCTTACATATAGAAAATGACGGAAAATTTAATTTTTCTTTTTATGTTATTTTCTTCATCTTATTTATTGATTGATTTTTTTCTTTATTATCATTGAATAAATTCTAGCATGAAATTATAAAAAATTTATTTCGCCTCAAAACATCAAGACGGAGTTTTCATGGTTGTAATTTGTTTATTTTTATACTTGATTAACAAGAAACACAAATATTTTTGTCAAAAACTTTATTAATATATTTTCTGAAAATTATTAATAATTTAAAATATAATAATTTAAAAATTCTTCACTTATTATAATGTTTCAACTAACTGCATTCATTTTTATACTAACTTTATTATTTTCATAAGTTTAAAACTTTTTCAGTTTCTCTGCAACAACAACAATGTATGTAGTTTAATGTTGTAGTTATAGTAAACATGATTAAAATTTAATAAATTAAATAGTTAATAATCTTATTTAATTTCAAATATATAATTCAAAATTATGCATAGTTAGAGTGATAGTATACATTTTAATTAAAAATTCAAAACTAAACTTTTGCGTTTTAAGTTAATAAATCAAAGTTTAATATTAAATTGAAGCCAAATTTAGAAATGCGCATACAATTTATTAAATTCTCTAACTTATTTAATGAATAATATTGTTAATATGCATTTTGTAGAAAAATTAATGTTTTAGTTTTACAGACCATAATGAAATTGTGACCTCAGGAACTAACAAAATTTATCCTTTCATTAATGGTAAAAGTTTTAATGGTAAACCAAAACTTTATTTTCTGTAACACAAAAAATAAAACAAAATATTTTGAAAATTTCATTGAATTCATTTTCCCACACTGCTTAAATTCTATTTTATTGTACTAACATTTGTACGTTTAAAATATATTTAAGGTTAGTACAGCAAATTAATAGGGTTATGCAGATGCAAAATCATATTAAAACCTTGTCTAATAAAAAGCGGATCAAATAAATTTTATTATTTTTATGGCATTTCCACAAAAATACTATAAAGTCTAAAATTAAAAGAATTTTTTCAATTTGAAAAAATCATAATTTTATGTTTTCTTTAAACCCAGTACATAGAATTCGACGTGAATATTAACTAATATCATTTTATTAATACTCTTAAAATCGAATTTTTATTTTTATTATTCACATAAACGTTATCTTTAATGAGGTAGATACATAAATCTAGATGAGTTATTAATTTTCAGAATCATTATATATACTCCATCCATTATGTCAAGAATATATTCTGCCTTAACAATAATATTTTTCAAACCGAAACATATTCGAGATTTTTAATGAGAAGTTTGCATGCGGTAGCTTAAATTTTTATATCCTCAAACTTCTTTTACTTTAAATTTTGTCACAACGGAATATTAAAAAAAAACTTTTTGATTTTGAAAAAAAACCTATAAAGATTTAAGTCTTTTTCAGTAAATGACATAATTAATTATTCTATTCATATAAACTTACTATCCTCTTATACATTAACAACAAAAAAAAAGAAATAAAGTTCTACCTTATTTATAAAATGCAGTAATTATAAATAATTAGTAAGAAAATTTTATCCTTTTTTCATAGAGAAAGAACTTATCAAAAATTATTTTTCTACCATACCATTAGTAAACTCATTAATCAAATTTCACTTTGATAATGATTGAGTCTATAATATTTTCCTTGTAATAAACAGAAAACTAATTAACATCGTTGAATGACAAAACCAGATAATTTAAAAGTATTAAATTTTTTCTAAATATATTCATGTGAAGAAACATCAAAATCAAAAAGGCACATACAAACATACATACAACTATTATTTTACTTTAATATCAAATGTTGAAGGTGTTTATGTTAATGCAAATAACAGTTCCTTTTACCTAGAATTCAACTCTTTGAAATTATATACCTATATGCATAATTTAACTCTCAGATGCGACATAGGATCGAGAAAACATTTTTCAATTGAGCTCACGATTCTAATTATAATATTGGAAAAACAAAAAGATTCGAATAATATTTCTTCATAATGTTTGAGTATACCTAAATCAAATTTTCAAGCGAATAAAATATACATATAAAATTGTATTGTATGTATTTCAAACCGCCCAACTGTAGAAACAAAATTAGATGGAAAAAAAGATTAACATTCTTGCTAAATTAATTATTGCTGTAATAAGTTTTACATCATTTTTAAATTATTTTTTTAATTTATTTTTTTTTTTGCAGATAAATATCGAAAATGTTTGAATAATATAAAAAATATTATAATATTTAATTAAAGTAACGACAAATATTATATATTGCTTAAGAACAGAAAAGTATTATTAGGTAATTAAAATCAAATACAGTGCTACATGATAAAAACATTTAAATTTCTTAAGAAATAAGGCTAATTAAAAATTCCGAAAAATAAAAATTGATAATAATAAATTTGTTCCATGAGTTCTAAAACTAGACCTACGGGTATTCTAAATGTAAAAAGATTAACAAATTTAAGGCGTTTTTTTGCATGAAAGATTAAATTAGTATTTTCAGTTTTAGGAACATTTCATTTTAAATAATTAATTTTATATATAAACTTTTAATTAGAGTCAAATTTGCAAAATCACAGAAAAAGTTCGAAAAATAAATCTCTTCAATAGACAGTCTTTGATTCTGTCAATAAGGATACTTCGTGTTCTCAATAAAATGAATTAAATTTAATTTTCTTATCGAAACTATTGAATACACATTGATGGTACACCAGTAGAAATGTACATTCAGAATATAATAATTTTTATTCACAGAAGAAAAACTTTTGCACCTATAAAAACTTTTCCTTTTTTTTTTACTATTTAATTATTCATTGAATCTTTTTATTTTTAGTTTCTGTTTATGTGCTTTTTAATTTAATGTAGAAAATAGAAAAAGTGCTATTTAAAATAATATTTTTTTTACATCATAAACGATCATAAACGACTTTGTGAAAAGTTTGAAATTCAACCATCTAAACATAATTCATCTAGGTATTCTACCCATCTTCTGTGTATACATTAAAATTGGTGCAAAATTTTACTTTTCTTATTATAGTAAAAAAAAAATTCTCATCTTTCAAACTATCCTTTTAACCTTAATTTGATTTTAAAGTGAATCGACGTATATAATATTTTATGAGATAAACGTTAAAATTGCTTGAATCATAATAGTAGATTATTGTATATGTCAACTAAATTTGTTATTAATTAAGAGATCTGTATACACAAAAATACATTGACATGAGTCAATACTTATATCCAGTGCTTTTTTTGTAAAGAAAAAGGATGGGGAACTCAATATTTTTCTAGGTACTTTTTTCTGAGCTCGAGGACACCGTTGCCAGATATCCCGATTTCGGCGGGAATTTCTCGATATTAAAACTGTTTTCCCGATTCCCGATATACAATCGTCATTCCCGATTTACCAAAAATAATTGATTTTTTCAACAAAAAATTTTTTTTTTTAATTTTTAAACTGCAAAGCTCTGGCTTTAACTTATTTCAAGATTTTTTATCGTTCTTATTGTTTAAGTTTTTTTATACGAATTAGTTTTGTTTATAATATTTTATTTAATTAACTATGAATAATTATTTTTTTTGCAATAAACACAGGAGCGGACTTACGAATATACCGCCCCTAGGCACTTTTTGAGAATTTTTAAGTTATTTGAATTTAATTAAGAAACAAATTGTATTATTTAATGAGCTCAATTTACTATTTAGATTAGATTATTAGATTATTTTTAGATTTCAAAATACGTTCTTATATTTTTTTTGTAAATTAATTACATATTCAATCCTACAAACACAAACATTTATTTATTTTTGAAATTTTTAATTTTTTTTATCGGTTTAATGTTTTATTTTGATGCCCCTTTAAATATGCCACCTTAGGCTTATGCCTAAATCTATCCGTAAATTCAGCACAAATTTTTTTTCTAAATTCCCGATACATCAGTAAGGAAAACTGGCAACCCTATTCGAGAAAATTAGTTTTGAAATTTCATGATAGGTACTTCTTTTCTAAGTTTATAGTTCTGCAAAATACATGTAAAATGCAAAATTGTAAGCTACTGCCATCTCGTAACTTATACACAAAATTAATTTTGAAATTTCATTGTCAAAATAAAATTTATTAAAAAAAAATACTCGTCATTATTTCGTAAGAAAAATATAAAAAAAATATTTTAAATATAAAAAAATTATTTTAAATATAAAAAGGTAGAGGAACTGAGTTCCACTGCGTTCCCCCACAAAAAAAGCCCTGCTTATATCACGAGACCGTGTCAAGTGTCAATGTATTTTTGTGTAAATACAGAACGAGTTGAATAACAAATTTTGTTTACATATCCAATATACTGTTTTAATGCGTAGGGGAGAGGTAGTTGCAAAGAGAGAATATTTTTTCTTCTCATTTTTTCTCATTTTTTTTTTTTTTTATTTGGCTGTATTGAAATATTGTGAGAGATATTATGTTTGTTTAGGTATTACGTAATATTCAATACGAAACATCTAAATGATTTCATTATTTACCCTGATGCATCTAAATTTTTTCATTATATACGCTTATGCATCTATATTGACGCATATAATACTCCATTTAGTGATCTATATTGACGCATATAATACTCCATTTAGTGATCTAAATTCTATAGCACTAAATACAACATAACGATCCACAACGCATTAAAAATATATAATAACCGTATTTTAGAACGATAAAGCATTAGAAATTATATATTATGTATATTGTATATAGAGGTAAAATATAAAATTAATCTTCTTTGGAAAATAATAAGAAAGTAAACCTCCTATAATATTATTGAGATTCTGAGAAAAATGTCAATAAATTACAAAGAAAAATAAAATTTTAATTATTTTTTCAATAAATGCGATTAATTAATATTACTTCCGTGTGGGAACTATTACATTATCAGATAGAATTATGTTCAGAGTTGAGGTTCAGAAAACAGGAAATCTTTTTATATATTTTTTTTTTACTTTGAGTACATGGTAGTCTCATTAACAACTATCCGCTGATACTTTTTATTATTGTGCAATCAACTTTTTAATATCAGATTATTGGCAAAAAAAAAATAAAACTTCAATGAAAAATTTTATAATTTATTGAAGAAATTTTCCTCATTTATGTGGGATGAGTACCCAATTTTTTTTTTTGTTATTTTTAAATTTTACGATTATACACCTAATACTTTTCACAATTAACTATTGTTCTGAATAGTTCACGTTGATTTTCTCAATTATTATTTTTTAATTAGTTTAGAGACACAAACATAAGATAAAGATACAATATCATAAAAATATATTTCTTTTTCCAATCAATTGTTAAAATAAATATCTCGCTATTCGTTTCATGTAAATATCATTGGAAGGTTTATAATTGAAAAAATCAGTCCTCTCTTTATCGTATAAAAACTTTGCTGGAAAACAGGAATTAAACAAAAAATTTGACCAACCATAAACAGAGAACTGAGTTAAATAAATTTGCGTTCAAATCAAAGCTTATCCTAAAGTATTCTAATTTGACCATACTTACAGTTTGAAATCTCTTGAAGTCTAAAAAATATACACTGTATGGGAAAGTGGTGCGAGAACGCATGCTTTCAATAGCAATATCGACAGTTCAGTTTGATACAAAATTATATAATAATTTATAAAATAAAATAAATATATTTTTTTTTTTGTTTAAAAAATAAATTTAATATAGAAAACATAATTTTTTTTTTTAAAGACATTAACTCTTGACACCATTATGTGTAATAAGCTTAAAAATTAACTTCAATATTTATTTCCGCTATGAACATTAAAATATATACATGTATACAAATATATACAATATACAATATTTTTCTAAACGTTATTATTAAAGTAACTTTTAAAACAAGAACAAAAATTATCCATTAATAATTATTTTTTCTTTTATATTAATTTTTATAAAAAAAAAAAAAGCTTCATAATTTTCATACCATGGAAACCTTAATTAAAAAAGTAATATCAAATGTAATATTGTATGTGTATCTTATTAAAAGTTAAAAAAAAAAAAAAAAGATGAAAAAACAAAGAAATTTTATAATAATTTAATTTTATTTATTCAATAAACTTTCCCATTTTTGTATTTCTTGTGTTATCAAATTAAACATTTTTATATTTTATGTATAAACTTTGATAAACATTAAGTTATAATATTTAGTTTTAGTTCATTTAATAAAATTTCAGCAGTTTTGTCGTTGTGGTTAATCATTTTAATATCTCTTCTCTATATAATAACAAACATTTTGTATACTACAATATTTCCTAACTATTTTTTATCCATTTATGCTTGTTATTTTACGGAGTTTGAATTCAAATCTCTTCTTTAAATCTAATAACTTCTAGTCCTCTTAACCCAAAACGTTATTATTCTTGGGTTTATTTTTATTAAAATAAAATGAAAATACTGTGTTAGTAGTCATAGGATACTAATCAAATGAAAAGTTAACTTTGTTTTTATAATATTCCACATTTCAAAGCCCTTTTTAATTTAAAAATCAAAAAAAAAAAAAAAAAAATCCAAAATTCATTAACTTTAAAAAAGTATAGAATTAAAATTTATTGGACTGCAAACTAATTTAAAGGTAATGAAAAATTTCTATTACAGTGTATCTCATGCTCATCATATACATACGCGCCTTTAATAAATTATTTTTTCTTTTTTTATGTTTTTGTACCTACCTAAGTTTAATTCAAAAAAAAACATTTTTTTTTTCTTTGATATATTTCAAATCAATTTCAGATCTTCCATGTCAGATTGCACATAAACCTAATAAAATTTGATTTTTCCCAATGAAAGAAAATCAAAAAGAAACACTTTCTTAAATTTAATGATGGAAAATCATCTTATCTATCTAAAATTAAATTTTAATATATAGAAAAAAAAAAATCAATCATTGGTAATTTTTCCAAAAATAAAATAAATATGTAAGTTTAATACCCGCTGTTTAAATGAACAAAATTGTTTTAGTTCTGACTTCTATCTAAATACTGTTGAAAGTTTTCATTCGAACAAAACTTTTAACGTTCAAATCGTTATGATTAGCTGGTCTCAGAATTTTTGATATTATGCTCTGAAAGGACCAATTTTTGTAAAAAGATACGAAATCTTTTTTTATGTTTTTCAAAATTCTCACTATACATACAATTTTTTTTATTATTGCGATTTTACAACAAAATTCTAAAAATTTTCTTTCATTTTTTAAACTATTCTAAAATTTTTTCCAAAATAAAATAATGTGCGTACATAGGTAAACCATACCATTATGATTTCTATGTTTTATATTACGATAAAAAAAAAGAAGATATTTATCATCAGAGGTAAAAAAAATAGACAAAAATATTTCAGAGAAGCTTATTTATCTATTTTCTTTTAAGTTAATAATGCCCTGCAGAGCTTTGTTTTTTTTTTTTAGAACATAAAATTTATCTTGTCGAATTAAATCTATGATACCTCGAACCTATATAAAATATATAGAAATTTTTCTCATAAGTTTTTTAGAATAAAAAAAGAAAATTTAAATTTATTGTATCTGGCTGAAAATTTTAAATAAAAATTAAGTTCTTTAGTATTTTTATTTTAAAAGTTTTTTTAAGTTAATAGAAGTATTTTTTAAAAATAATATTATTCCTGCAAAATAGTTTTTAATTAAAATATAAAATATATATAATTTTTACTTCATTCAATTGTTTCAAAATTTAATTATATTCGTATATATATATTGTAGGTAACTGAGGATCACAAAGTTTTCCTAATATGTACAGTAAAATCTAATGCAAAAATAGATTAAAATCTTCAAATAATCATCGAAGCGAATTAATGTGTTTTTTTGATTCACACAACAGGAGAATTAATAATATTAATATTTATTAAGAATAACAATAACTCTATATATTCTCAAAAATTTTCCTGATGAAATTCAATGAATCTGTAAATTTAAATTCAATTTAAAAGAATAATAAGATCTTAGATCATCATACGGTGCAGTGATATTGTCCTCATTCAGAGTGTTTGCTCGTAGGTTGAATTCCCACTGCATACAAGCTTTGTTGAATAAGATCTTTTTGTTATATTTAAGATTGTATTCATTATTATCCCCAGGAATTTTATCTGGGACAGGAAATAAAGAAGTCTACTGCTTAGTGCATATGCTTATATTATGCATAGATTTTAGTTTACTGAACGTTAATACTTCATTTATTTTTTGATCTTCTTCTAGATTCTAAAAATAGTTTTATCATACCATTTTTGAATCTATTACTTTATTTTATATCTTTCTGCATTAGCAAATGATATCAATGAATTTAGAAAGAAACAAAAAAATCTTTCAGAAATTATTTTCTTTTGAAAAAGATTCTTTTTAATGGATTGAAAATTTTTTTAAGCTAAGCGATTGACATATAAATAAAAAAATTATATTGAGAACAATTTAATAGTAATTTCTTTCAGTTTCAGAAAATAGATAATTTTTATCAATTTAACTTTTTCCTTTACTATACAATTATATATTAATAAAATTACTCAGGCAGAAAATTGGAATGCTTTTAATCTCATTTGAATATTTGATGTATTTTGTTTCCAAAAAATTTCTTCGATTCTATGAAGCTAAGTGCAATGTAAAACTAATAGAAAATTTGCAATAATTTTTGGAATAAAATATCTACAAGACATAAAAATATTTTAACTAGGATATTTGCGGGAAATTTAAATTTTTGTGGTGAGATTTTGGTAATTTTTTCTCTATACAGTTAATAAATAAGAACCTACGAACAGAAATATACACATATATAACTTCCATTACCACAAACGAATTATATACTCCCTTGAGCACGAAACTTTTTTTGGATGTTCTACAGAATTAACTTGATAATAATTTTTCAATCATTTTTTTTTAATAATTCAGTGTGTGTACATATAATGAATGTCAAAATTACGAAAGTCAAAACGGTATCATAGGTTAAACTTTTTCGTTTGTACACATCGATAAGAAAAAATTAAGATAAAAACTAATGTCGCATTAATTAGACCGAAGATTTTATTAAATTTGGCACATGAAACTAAATTTGTAATTTCGTAATGGCAATTCGCCAAATATTGATAAAAAAAAATTGACAAAAAAATTATTTGAAATCATCGAAAAAGTTCTACACAATTGTATGACTTAAATGAGAACTTATATAAAAATTTTTTTTTTAATTGCACTCTAAAGTACACACAGAAAAAACAAGAAAATGAATCGATGTGTAAATAATTGAAAATATTTTTTCCCGATAATTATCATCACCTTGGATTTATATTCTCAATATTTATAAAATTTATGTCAAAATTTTTTAAGTTTTTTTTTGTATAAAATTACTTGCAAATTACTTTAAACATATTTCATTTTAAAGTAAGTATCTCCTTTTGACTAACATTTGAAAATTCATGCTTTAATTTTTTTTCAAAAAAATTCACAAAGTTCGTGATTTCAACTCGAAGAATTAATTTTTCATTTGTAAACACGCATATGGGAAATATTATTTTGACCTTTTGGACAACATTATAATATTTATGTTAATTTTGGTCTTTCAAATTTTTCAAAATTCTTTCTTTTTTTCTTGTGTATTTTGTAATCGATTATAAAATAATATCCTGTAGTAGAGTTAATTTTTTTTACCAAGTATAATAAGTTTAAAAAAACTTACGTAAATTTTGAATTCCTATGAAAATTCAATAATAACATATTTTATCATTAAGTTAGTTATTATTCTTCCACACTTTAAGAAGAAAATATTTTATTGGTTTATATGATTATTTATGTACTTTTTTTTTTTTTTTTAAATTCTAAAAAGTACAAACTATGATTAAAATCATTAATAAAATAAAAAAAAAAATGTATATTAAAAAAAATATTATATATAAAACTCAACAGGGAATTCTACTTCAATTTTTCAAAACTTTTAAAAGTATAAAATTTTATTTATATTTATCATAATAGAAAAAAAAAAAAACTTTAACACCATCAGTAAATGTATAAAAAATAAAATAATGTACATAAAATATACTTTTTATTTTGTTTACTTAAATTTTCTATTATTATTTATTTTTTTTATTTTTTAGTTTCTTACATTTATTGTATTTATTTATTTTTTTTTTGCCCACATTAAAATTTATGTTTATTTTAAGTTATGTTGTCATATTTTTTTTTTCTACTTACTTAATGTATTTTTTTTTTTTTTAGTTTTAACTAGTTTCTTTTTTTCTTTCTCATAATTTAATTAAATTATGATAATTTTTATTGTTCAAAAAAATTTTAATTATACTGTACAAAAACTAATATTAATATTTTCCCGCCAATATTTTCCAGAAAACTTTAACTTATTTAAACCATTTTTTTTTTCACTCCTGATCCGAGTTTTCCTGTAAATTTTCAATACTAATTCTAATTTTATGATATCTGAAATTCAGTAAATTTCACTTTTTTAAATAATGTTATCAAAAAAAAAAAAAAAAGTTATTTTCCATCAAAAAAAAAAATTATCTAATTTTTTTTTATGTAAGGATGGATATCCATAGTTCAAAAAAATTAAATTTAGCTAAATATTATTCATAGCTCTCCTATTTAACGATCCTTTTACTGATAATACCGGCGTGTAACTAAAATTTTTGTTATGTTGTAAAATATTGTTTGGTAGTAGGTTCCAAAGTTAATATACCTAAAACAAAAACAATAATATTGAAATGAAAAAAAAAAAAAAATTGTATGATTCTGGTATAATTTTTTTTTTTTAGTCTGCCTTTAATATCAGAAACAATATGTTGTAACAAACATTAGTAAGTTATTTGAATGTTCAAATCCATTAAAAATCTTTCGTTCGTGTAAAATAAATAAGTGGAAAAAGAAATTTTTAACACTTAAAGAGCTTTCACATTTTGACAACATAATCGAAATGCACCTTCGAAAATGCAAATAATTTTTTCTATATTTTTCATTAATTAAAAATGAATTAGAATAGTATATATGGGTCTCAAAAAACATTCTGCACCTCTTATTAATAAATCAAGTAATATAGAAATAATTATTTTATTCAAATTAATATTAGCAATGAACAGCGAACCGAACGATAAGAAAGCAATTAAAAATACAGAATAAAAGATTGTTTGCAAACTAAATTAATAATTAAACGAAACAGAAATTAAAAAAAATTCATTCAAAATAAAAAAAAAATTTGTTCAATTACCAAAAAAAATACACTTTGTTCACAATTTTATAATATATAGGGGAAATATCTATATCACATTTATTCTAAACAAAAAGTAAATATTTACATGCGTGAAAGATATTAATGTGTAAATAATACTAGCCAACAATTTGATTCTCCTTAGCTTATTCTCCTTTATGTATAATTTTCTTTTTTTGGTATAAAGTAAATTTGTAGATACGTTACTAAAACTGTTATACAAAAACATATGATTTGAAATTCTTGAATGAAAATAAAAGGACTTTTTTTTTTTGTGTAACACAAACTTTAGTGATAATACCACTTTGTTGGTAATTGGATGGTATAAATATCTTTCTCAATGAAAAAAAAAAAAAAAATGAAAATAAATTGTTGTTGAAATATTATTTTTGTTTTTGCGTTATTTTTGTTTCGTATAATATATTATGTACTATTTAATAGGCATAAAATAATATTAAGCTCTATCATTGTTATTATTATAATTTTTGTTTTTTTTTTTAAGCATAGAAAAAATAAAATTGTTTTTAGATCTTTATTTTATTTTATTTTTTTTCCTTTGTTATAATTTTCGTGCTGAAAATTATTGTTACTAAAGAAAAATCCAAAAAAAATGTTTTTTTATTATTATTTATGTTATGAAGAAAAATTACCATGACCTTGACCAATTACAAAAACAGACAGAATATTTATTATAGGAAATACATTTTTTGAGACCTTGATGATGAGGCTACATGTTATAAAAAAGCAAAAAAAAATGTATAATTATTAATTTGTACAAAGGAAAACATTTAAATTATAATTTATGAGAGAATGCGCGATATGTATAATGAGATATGAGAATAAATAAAATAAATTTCATATAAAATCTTTTTTGTTATTTAATTTCAATAATAACGCAATAGTGATAATGGAATAGTTCTTGCTTAATCTCGTATTTTTAAGACTATTTTAATATGTCTCATAATTACAAAAAACAAGAGAAATCTGAATATTTAGTTAAAAATGAGTCCTTGATCAAAATCGAATCCATAACCCTATATATGTAAGTTCTATAAAAAAAAAGCTCTACAATAACAAAACCACTTTCCATCAAAATTCCATAAAATTTTGGTTAAAATAATGTTATCCTGAAAAATTAGTGCAGACATAAATACAAAAGAATCATTCCAACTTTATGCACTCGTCAGTCCTTATACATAATAATATTTTACACTTGCTTAAACAAATTATTAAATGAGATAATGATAATGGATTTAATTTCATAATTAGTAATTTTATTTTAAATTCTATAAAAAAAAAAAAAAACAATCTCATAAAATCCACTCTTTTGAAAAATGATATTCATAATACAAAAAAAAAGATCCTGAATAACTTAACATTTCATAAGTTATGTTTAAAAAGGGTCAAAACGGAAAAAAATTATTACATTAAATTAAATTTATACGTCAAATTACACAACTTAGTATACATACAATGGCTTTCATGTCTATAAAGCAAATGAAAAAATATTATGTTGTTCTTCCTAAATTCCATTAATAATATCTACACTCTAAACATATACAAAGCTTGTCAAGTTCATAATTGTGGAAAGTATTTGTTGCTTTCTATTATGAAATGTTGAAATGTTATAAATTCTTCTTGAGATGAATTTATACTTGATGTCATAATGTCATTGTGTAAATCTTAATGGTTAATGTATTATATCAGCTTTAGCTATATATTAACTCAATGCATAAAATATTATTTTGTATACAATTATATCATTTTCAGAATTTTTTTTTTTTGCCACTTTGAGAGAAAATTTTGCAAATATAAATTATACATTACATACTTAAATATGAAAATGGAATGTCGAAATAACGGAATATTTTTTTATATACGGCATCAAATTCGGGAAATATTCCAGAATTTTTTTTCCCGAATTTCATTCAGTTTGAAAACCCTATAATGAAAAAGTATATAATTTATTTGTAAAGAAAATTATTTTGTTTTTCTGGAGCTCCTGTGCATAACGATAACATATTTCAATAAAAATGTTTCAATTTACTTATTATGGCCAATAATTTTTTCCTTTTTATTATTTATTATTATTATTTATAAACATTTTTCTATTTCCAAGAATAAAATGAAAAAAATGAAAAAAAAAAACCAACGAAACTAAGGAAATTAAGTTAATGCTTTTAGAAAAAGAAAATTCTCAGTAAAAATATTTTCAAAAACATTCAGGTTTATAAAATTGTTATAAAAAAAAAATTTAAGTTTAAAGTTTTATATATTGTATATAAATATTTCTCTCTTATTTCAATGTAAACATAAAAAGTATACATTGTAAAATATTTTGTTCAACACTTTATAAAAAGAAAAAAACAAAAAACTTTTAATGGTCACGTTTTTAAACTTTACATTCTATTTGAAGTTTAAGGTCACATAAAAATATTTTTCTTTAACACCAGAATTCACTTTGAGATAAAAAAAAAAAGTTTTCTGTAAACTTCCTAATTTATTTTTATACTTATATTTAATTACATTGTCAAACATTTGACAATTAGCACAATTTTAAATTCAAAATTGTTACTATTTCACCGACTTTGTTCGGAGCCAACACATTTTCAAAGTTCGATTTCACAATTGTCTCTATTCAAAATTTTATTCTGACTGACAAAACACATTGACCACTTGACATTAGAAATTTTCTATTTAATTAAGAAAACAAATTTCAATTTTTGATAGAATAGTTTCTTAACTAAATAATTTTTTATATTAAATAAAATTAGCCAAAAATCTGGAAAAATGCCTTTCAAATTAAATTTTCAAAACATTTTAATCAAAAATTTTATATGAACCAGCAGAGAACCATGACCTAAATTAAATGAATACATTTACGAATGTTTCTTAAAAATACCAAAATAGACTAATTTGCAATAAAAAGCTTTTAAATGTTTAATAAATTATATATTCAATTAAAAAAAAATCTAAGAAAATAGAAAGTTTTCCATTGAAAACTTAAATTTTTGCAATATATTTTAAATTAAAATTTCAATTTCAGTTTCTGTAATTAATTGCATTAAATTTTATTATTTCTGATATTTGAAAGAAAAGTTTTTACACTTTCATCTTTGCTTTTCAAACAAAAAAAAAACATTAAATTTATTATTAAGTATTTTATTATTATTTTTTTTTTTTTCGAAAAACTTTTGCAACAAAATTAAAATTTTGCTCTTAAATAAAATCGCGCCAATTTTACATAGGTATACATAAAATGACATAAAAAAGAATATATCTATAAAAAAATAGTTCATGATGTTTTATAAAAAAGAAAACTTTAACTTTCAAAATTATGGAAAATTAAATATTAAAATTTTTAAATCAAAAATTTTATGAATATTATATAAAAAGAGTGCAATAAAATTGAACTTAAAAAAATATCTATTACAGTCTCTCGTAATTCTGATGTCTATATAGTAATAGATAATTCGGTTTAATTTTGTAACAAGATTTTATATATCATCCACCGAAGTTTGAGTGGATTATGATATAAAGTTTGAGTGGATTATGAAATAAAGGATTTTGCTAGTTGTTCATCATGTCAAATGGTATAATAGTCAATAGAAAAGTTATTTAATTTGAAATTTTTGAAAATTATTTACCGCTTCCGTTGGTCAAGTTATTAAAAACTCTTACCTGAAAATAAAAATAAAAATATAATTAAAATTTAGTATATAATACATATATATTATAATTTTAATTAAAAAAATACTTTTAAACAAAAATATAATGAGTGTGATTAATTTGAAAGAAAAATAAATTTCTGATAATTTCGAAGCTAATATCGAGGATGTTATATGAGTAGGTATATGAGATATCTCATTGGGTGTTAAGTTTAAGTTTTTTTTGTTATAAACAAATTAATGCGTCCACCAATACATCAATTATTTTTGTTCGGCAAATGTTATTGAAAGTTTTATATTTTAATATGAATTTTCCATAATTCATTCACCAAATGATTTTTAATTATAATTTGAAACTTATTCCCAAAAATTATTGAAAATTCATCTTTATTTTGTATGTGTACACATAAATTTCATCAATTGTTCAATTGTTTTTAAATCAAAAATTTTATGAATATTATATAAAAAGAGTGCAATAAAATTGAACTTAAAAAAATATCTATTACAGTCTCTCGTAATTCTGATGTCTATATAGTAATAGATAATTCGGTTTAATTTTGTAACAAGATTTTATATATCATCCACCGAAGTTTGAGTGGATTATGATATAAAGTTTGAGTGGATTATGAAATAAAGGATTTTGCTAGTTGTTCATCATGTCAAATGGTATAATAGTCAATAGAAAAGTTATTTAATTTGAAATTTTTGAAAATTATTTACCGCTTCCGTTGGTCAAGTTATTAAAAACTCTTACCTGAAAATAAAAATAAAAATATAATTAAAATTTAGTATATAATACATATATATTATAATTTTAATTAAAAAAATTCTTTTAAATAAAAATATAATGAGTGTGATTAATTTGAGAGAAAAATAAATTTCTGATAATTTCGAAGCTAATATCGAGGATGTTATATGAGTAGGTATATGAGATATCTCATTGGGTGTTAAGTTTAAGTTTTTTTTGCTATAAACAAATTAATGCGTCCACCAATACATCAATTATTTTTGTTCGGCACATGTTATTGAAAGTTTTATATTTTAATATGAATTTTCCATAATTCATTTACCAAATGATTTTTAATTATAATTTGAAACTTATTCCCAAAAATTATTGAAAATTCATCTTTATTTTGTATGTGTACACATAAATTTCATCAATTGTTCAAAACAAAAACTCATCATAAATGTCATTATAGGAAGTATTCATTTTATTTTTAATGAAAATTAATCAATAAATTACAAATTAAAAATCCTGAAATATTGGCACTACATTATGAGAAAATAATAATGGTAACAAAAAAAAAAAAAAAATGTTGTGTCATTATTTTTTTAATTAATTATACACAAAATTATTTTTTTCATTAAAAAACATAATTTAATTTAAAACAAGAGGTGCAAATAAAATCACAATATTTCAAGGATCAATTCACATTAAAAATTAAACAATCAAATTGAGAAAATTACAAAATATGATGATTATATTTTTTTTTATTTTCCTTAACTTGCAAGGATGTGTGACCGACCACATTATTATTACTATTTCATTATATCAAAACTTAACTTTTTATATCCCCGTTATAAAACGTTAAGCTACATATTTTGTTATAAAAGTTTAAACAAAGATATTCGTTTCCTGCAAAATGTTGTATTACGTTTTCGGTTCAAAAGTAGTATAGCAAAAAGATTATAACTGAAACTGTGTTAATGAATCGATCAAAAATTAATTGCAGCAAAAGTTGCTACTCGAAAGTTATAGTTTTCAATCTTTTTCATAAAATAAATTACAAAAAAATATTTCTTTTAATTATAGCTATAACTATATGAACAGATATATTAAATAAAATTAAAAATACGAGCTAGCAAGGGATATGCAGGGATATGCAGCAAGGGATAGCAAGGGATATGCAGAAGATATAATGGACTCTGTTTTTTCAGTGTAGATCTGAACCTTATTTGATTTCTTCTTTTTTTTCAACACTTTGTAATATTGTATTGTGATCTTAAATTTAAATTCAAATATAAATATGTATAGAAAATATTTCCAGTATATTTTTTACAATTTTACTTAACTGCAGGCATGTACTTTTTAAAAGATGAAATGCAAATGTATGTACTTAAATTAGTTATACATTATTTTATACAATAATACATTTTTTATATAATAATCCTCTACAAATTAAAAAGAAGTTTATTTTATAAGAATATTACTCTTATTTAATTGTAGCACAAAGCAAAGAAATTGTGTTAAATGATGGGACAAGACACCATTATTGCGCGTTTCCACTTATGGCTACCTATAATGGAAATTTAAAAATTCATAAATGATCTTTCTCTGATTTAAATGTGATATCTCATATAAAAGTTTTTATAGATTGTTATTGGGATTGGCTAATACGAAAAATATTTCATGGATGAATTCAAATTATTGTAATCCAATTTCATTGGGTCAAAATAAACGAAATTGTTTGTGTGGAAGCAAAAAAAATTCAAAATATGTTGCAGATTAAAATTTCATGATTCAATTCTAGAAAAAAATAATTTTGTTCAGAAATTTTATTATATTTTTAATTTTGCAAACAAAAACCTATTTCCCTATTTTCATTTATAGTGACAGTGGAAACGCTTGTTTTAGAAGATCATGAAATATTTATGAAATTAAAATGAATTTAAATCAAAACGCTAGAAGGTTTTAAGTATAAAACAAAAATTGAATTGCAGACATTGATGTTTTGATTCTTAGTTTATTTCTTTTTAACACTTTATTTTATTATTATACCCAAAGTATCCAAAAAATGGTTTCTATTAAAAATTTTGAAAAAGTATATGCTGTTACATGTCGACGGTCTCGTGCAAAAATCACGAAACTGCAAAATTTTGGCCGTTTTGACCTAATATTGTAGAAAAATTTTAAAATAAATAACATTTTAATATGTTAGAAGTAAAAGTTAGAAGTCAAAGGCTCTCATAAATTATCCGCAATGACTATTTCTATTTTCCCGAAAGTACCAAAACGTACGTAAAGAAGAAAAAAAAATTCAAATCCAATTTTCTTAAAACTATGTTTTTGCAGTTTCGTGATTTTTGCATGTTTATGCTCTTAATACACAAAATCAAACATAAAAAAAAAACAATTGAAAATTTTTTTATATGAAAATTAAAAATTCTCAAAAACAACAAAATACAAATTTTAAAAATTTGAAACATAGAAGATATTTATATTCCATAGTCGAAATTCATATTTTCTTTAAAGGTAAACGAATAAAAAAAAAAAATTTTTTCGCGCTAAAATTTATACTTCAATAAGCACTAACTTCGTTTTTTTTATTATTATTTTTGTATCGTGCCTGTGTGAAATTAATTTTCTTCAAAAAGTTTTTTTTTTTCAGTTTTTTGTTTAATTTGTAAATTTTAGTTTTTCAAAAAACATAAAAAAAAAAAAATGTTTTCGAAAGTTGAATGCAAAACCCATTAAGTTTCTCTTGCGGTTACTTTATATATATTGTTTTCTTTTATTTATTTTTTGTCCATTGAATTTTATTTTTTTTTTTTGAAATTCTTCCTTTATACTGTGTGTGTGGTATATACATTATGAAAACTTAGTTTGTAAAGATTATTTATAACATTTGTGCAACAAACACTTTGGAAAATAATATTTATGTAGTGTTTTTTTCTTTTTTTGAACAAGTGAAAAAAAAATGAACATAAACAAAAAATTGTTGCTGAAACTTTTGATTGTAAATTTTTTATTTATAATGAAATTTCTTTCATACAACAATATAATAAATATTCTTTGAACATTGCATGTACAGTCCGTATATACATTATATATACATTATTTATGTTTTATATTAAATTATTATTTAAAACACAAGAGATTCTATTTGAGAAGTTGTTGTGTGAAAATATTGTGAGTTTACTTTATTCAAATTCATTGAGTTTGATGAATCAAGTGAAATACACACATTTATATGTGTACATTTTAATTAAGAAATATATAAAGAAATTTAAATAATTGCTGAAATGTTAAAATATAATTTTATATATTTATAGAAATATGAAAGTATGTCGCAAAAAAAATTATTGCTACCATAAAATAATTACTCTAAAAAGAAATAATTTCCTAAACATTACTAATTGATGATGTTAAAATGCAAAAGAACTGAAAAGATGAAAGAAGCACTATCTATACCAAACTAGATATCAAAAATCAATACAAACTTGTACAAAGTTACTATATACACAACCCTTGACTAGCACAAAAAAAAAACAACGTAATGCATTAATGGTTTAAAGCAATACAATATGAAATAAAATTTCTCAATGATCAATAAGCAATTATTTTGTTTTAACCTAAAACTTAAAGGGATATTTGATTTTTAATGTTATGATAATTTTTTTCATATTACAAAAATTTTCTCTTTACAATGTCATTAAAACAAAATTTGTAAGTTAAACAAATTTTTTGTATGTATAACAAAACAACAAATGATTCATTTACGTTATTTTATAGTATTTTTACGATGTCGTTTTCTTTCTATTATTTTAATTTTCCTTTTCTTCAACCGTACTTCTTCTCATAAAAACTTTGTGGTTTTATTTAAAAAAAATAAATAAATAAAAAATCTATGTGTCAAGCAAAAAACTTTCTAAAAATTGTGTTTTGAATGTTCTGTGTACTTACAAAATCAAAAAAGATTAAAACTTTAAAACTTAGAAAAATTATATAAAAACTTTAAAACTTATGAATTCATGTATATTCATAATTGGTTACCCAATAAATTTTTGAAATTGTTAATTAGAATTATAAAATTGGAATTAGAAATTGAAAAAAAAAATACAAATCAAGTTCTTTTTCAGCATTGAATTTATGTGACTTAAATATTAAAATAATTTGTTACTGATATTAAAGAATTTAGTTTTCTTCTTTAAAATAAATTCAATCTCAAACAAATATGTTTGGCAATAATCTGTCTTATTTCCATAAGTTTTAGACTCTTAATCAAACTATTTTTTCAACGGTTTACAATTTTCAACTTTTTCATCACTCTCAGAAATTTAAGCTGCAACGATTTGAACATAATTTGTTATTATAGATTGAATCATTGAATATCAAAAAATTTATAAATAGAGTCGAAAACATAAGCTGAAAGATTTTTGGATGAAAATAATAAAATAATAAATTTAATGAAATTTTTGGAATTAACTTTATTAAAAATGAAAAACAAAAGTTGTGTAATTGCAAATAAAAAAAAACATTTATCTTTCACAAAATATTTCTGAATATGCTTTAATTTAGTTAGTTTTTTTTTTTAAACAACAAATGATGCAGGCGCACGTAATAAAGTTATTATTCTATCTATATTTGCCTTCACCATAATCATATATCATTCAGTTATCACCATTAATCAATCTTTTTTTATTTTTCAGCATTAAACCTATATTAAATCTATATACATACATATAGTTTAATGTTATAAAATATAAAGAAATGAACAACAAAGAATATTTTGTATGCAAATTTATGGTCAACAAAATTTTGTTCCAAAGAATTTATTTCAAAAGTTGAATTAATTATACAAAAAAATTTGTACATTTAAATTAAATAATAATAATAATATTTTTCAATTTATTTTTAATTTTGTTAAAAATTGTTTTTTCTGTCACTATTTTACAGCAGATGTGTCACAAAAAAAAGTAATTACAAAAGCTTAATATAAAAAATAGTTGCTTTTTTTAAATACCTTAATAATTTCTGACAATTTTTTGTAACATAAATCAACAAAAAAAAATTATTTATAAATTATTCGCGATTGATAGATAAATAATTAAAGAAAAAAGATAAAAATGTTTTCTGATTATTAATCTATGCTGTCATTTAGGTCACGGAACTTGAAGTCAAGGAAATTGAAAAGTAATACTTAACGTTTTAACGTTTATAATAATATCTAAGAAGAACACATATAAATAGAGGACAACTAATTTCCGGGAAATATAAATGCATTGAGTATATAATATTTTTAATTAAAAACTAATCCTTATTTTACAAATATATACATATATAATTCCAAAAGTACCTATAAGCAATAATAAATAAATTTTAATCTTTATTTCTTTATAAAAAAATTTATACCAACATCTTATGTTAATGCAACTTAATCTTTATCAAAATGTACCCAACAAAAATGGATACAAATTTATAAATTATATATATAATCCTTGATTACATGCAATATTAAGACCAATATTTACATTTAGATTATTATTATAAATAAATTTATTTTATTGAATTTGTAATATATCTTTATTCATTTTGTATATTCTTCTTTTATACAGACTATATACTTTTATAAACATGTTTAATGTGTGAACAACATAATATATATATGCATGTTTATATTTAAAGGTAATTTTAAACATTTATGACAATTTATGCTGTAAAGTATATATGTATGTACATTTTCGTAATGACAATGACCAATATATTTTAAATAACGAAAACGATAAGAAATACAATTTTAATTTAATTGAACTTGTTCTTATTATTACCAACCAATTGGTTTAAATTCTTAATCTTATGTATTATGTATCGTGGAATTTGCAGTACCCGACCTGCAGCCATTGCAGTATCTCCAGTTGATTGAGTCCAAAAAAGGTGTTATTATTTAAAGACATATTTATTTATTGTTTTGATGATTGATTGTATTCATCATCAACATCTCTTCACATAACTTTCAAAATAATTCAATCTTTCTCCAAATTTGAAAAACTCTCTTTTTAGTAGGTTTGCATTTAATTAAAAACCATTAACGTAACAACATCGAAAATGCTAGATATTTTGACAAACTGCAACTATAATCAAAAATCTAGTCCAAATATAATTTATTTTCAACAAATTTTATCTAATTTTTAAATTTTTTCAATAACAGTAATTTTGCTCGAAATCTAAATAATTCGGCAAAATATTTTACATTTGTTTTCATGTCACCGTTTTTACATATCACAATTACAATCTTAACCCAATTATATATTATTTCCAATGAAGAATATATCTATTTTGTAATTTTAATTACTTTAATCTTCTTGATTGGTTTTGATATATATGTATATATATATATATATATATATATATATATATATATATATATATATATATATATAGCTTTACTTTGTAAATTAACTTATGTTAATGACAAAAAAATTAAAAATTGCACAATATTTCAATTGAATAAAAGAGACTAGAATTTGAATGAAAACTTTATGTAATTAACATGTTTTAAATTTATTTAAATAGTATGTATAGATATGTAGTCATGTAATCATGTAACCTTATGTTATAATTTTAATTACAAAATCGAAAATATGATCAAATATTAAATTTTTTAAGAAATAATGTGTACAAAACTTTGTGTGGTGTTTATTTAATTTGTTAAATATAAAATTTTGTTATTTCTAATAGAAATAATGTATTATTCAAATCCTAATTAAAATATTTCCTTTGACAATATTATTATGTAATTAAAATGTTAACTAATTTTAATTTTCCAGCTTCCTGTTTATTTAATATATTATAAATATACATATATATATACAACTAATGTATTTTCTAGTTTATTTTTGATAACGGGGATAATTCATGAATCGTCCTACGAATATGTAATTGCACTTGATGAAAAATAAAAATATAAATCTAACATTTACGGCAGTTAAAATAAAGAAATCAAATACCAAAATTTCATCCAAACATAATAATAATATTAAGATAATACAGTCCTTCTCACTTCACTTATAATATTATAATATTGTCTACTTCGGCATCTATTACTAAAGTGTTTTTATTTCTTAGCGTTTAACAAGAACCTCACATTTCATATTTGTGTGCAAAAATTCTCATGCTTTCAATCACAATTGCAGAGCTCTTTAATAACTGAATTAAATAATTCCGAATTCTTCATACTTTATTATTATTAATTAAAAAAAAACTGACATTTTTGAACTTAATAATATATCCTTTTCTTGCATATATTCTTCTTTGGAAAATTAGGATAGAAATTTCCCCAAAAAAAAAAAATTCTATGTTTATGATTGCAAAGGATTTTCAACAAACTTTTCTGTGTCATTGATAAAAGCTCTTTTATACCAAATAACGAAAAGCTTTACGTTTTCGGTTTTCTTTTTAAGGAGTATATATAAAATTTATATAAATAAAAAGAGAAATGAGTAAAAAATGTTAATATTCCTTAGTAACATAGATTTATAATGTATCTATTTATTTATTTTTTGATAAATATTAATATCCTAGTTGGTTTTAATTCTTTCATTGCAAACATTTTGTAAGAGAAACAATATTTCTCTTTATCACAATACAGGCTCAATTTTCTATAATTAGAAGATTTGGAAGATTACAATGTCTGTAAAAAATATAATAAGAACATTAAACATAATTATAACAATTTAATAATAAATAAAAATTATGAGACATAATATTGGGGACTGTATTATAATTGAGTCAACAAAATATTAAATTATTAAATGATCTAAAATTAATAAGAAATTTTAAATCTAATCCACTAAGTATACTAAAAAAATACTTTTAATGATTAATCTGGAAGTATGAATTGAGAATATCTAAGCTTAAAATTATAACAATTGTAAAGTTTCATTTTATTCGAACAGCAAGTTTCACTTAATTAAAAGCCATCATGAGACACAAAACTACCAAAAAAAAAACGAATAAGGATCTAAGGCATCAGATGAAATTTCAAAATAATTTTTTTTTTTTAAGTAAATATTTATAAGAGCTACACAAAAATATGTTTGAATTATTCTGTATTGGAGTTTGCATAATTGTTCATGTACCATGAATTTTCTTTTCATAATGTTGTTCATTCATTTAAAAACTTCTTGCTAAATAAGTTCTTTAACGAAAACCATAAATGCATTTATAGTCTTCTTAATCGGATAATATCGTTTTTTAGTTATAAAAACAATTTTATTCCAAATTAAAACAATATCTTTCCAATCACGTATTGCAATTTTACGAATCGCTTACCAATTTTAAGAATGTATAAATTCAATTTTATTCTTTATCCAACATTGTAGTGGTTTTGAAATTTATTTTTTTATAGTTTTAAAAATAAAAAGGAAATTTCGTAGTCAATTAAAATTTAAAACCAATATAAATAATATAATATACTATTAATTTGTTTCTATGTGTAGAAACATTTTATATCATCTTAGAAATAATATTACATACATAATACTATAAACAAAAATAATACTACATTACATGCATAGTACAGTTCATGTTCAATAATAAGAATAATATATGAAAATTTAATTTTCTCGTTGAAACCGAAATTTTAAAACTCCCGTTTCATACTACAAACTAAATCCACTTTCCATTTAATATATTAAAAAATAACATGAATGACAATAATGTTCAAGCTGAGACTCAAGCAACAATATCAAAAAGGTTCTAAAAAAGTCCCTAATTTTTTGTTAATATACTCCAAAAATATCTTAATTAATTTATACATAATACATGATGTAAATGATTTGGCTGCTAATACAAATTTGCGTGTAACATAGTTTCGTAAATATTTGGATTTTTAGATTATTAAAATATTCTAATTAAAAGTTTTTAATCAAAATTATCCTGAATTTGCAATTTTTTTTTGATAGTATATCTTTTGCATTTCCATAAATATACATAAAAAAACAAGAATAATGTTTTGTTTAGATTATAACAATAATAAACAAATTGTAATTTGTTCATTCATTAATGCACCGCTTTTGTGGACAAATTAAAGTAATAAACAGTGGTTTGGTAAATGAAAACATTTTCCTTGTTATGAAAACAAAAGTTTATATAATAACACTTAAACAAAAACTCGGGGCAAAATCAGTATAATGATGATATTTTTTTTTTTTTCAATTGCGCGCAATTAATATTCACAATAAAATTTGGCTCACGGAATAATAATTTGATAATAACATTAGATTCCTTATATCAGAACTTTTCTGCTATATGTTTCAAAAGTTTTTTAGAATTCCTAAACTATAATATAGTACGTACACTTTATTTTATCCGCGTGTAACTATCGCTTAAGCAATGTCAGTGCAATATAGAAGCTAATCAGCACCTCAGAGTATAATGTCCCTATAATACTTTGAATTTATATCATTCTCAAATTGCAAAATATAATTTGGTTCAAAAAAACTTGCTTGCCTTAACTTTAGAAAAACTTCATGCATAGAAGATACATTTGAAATTTTTTTTATAAATTTTTTTTTCTTCTTCATTAACTTAAAAAATTTTTTTATTACTATTTTTAGTCGAAATATCTTAAACAAAACTTAAATAAAGTTCATTCAACAGGAAATTTATTCAAAATTTTGCAGTACATATTATGTTTTTCAATTTATAATATATTTCTAATGGATACAAAAAAAAAAAAAAAAACATTATGCAAAATTCTTTGCTAAAAGCGTTTATTTATTAATATTATAAAATAAAATAAAATAAACATTCACTTTGATGAGCGCAAAAGAAACATAGGGAAATAAATGTATGTATTATTTATATTTGTATTTAACAAAAAAAAAAAACTCAAAAATGTTAATGATAAAATATTATTCTACTAACCATTAAAATAAGAATATCGTAATAATGAATGTTTGAATAAAAAAGAATTTTCTTTTAAATTGAAAAAACAAAAAATTATATGCGCGCTGCGCTGGAGCGATTTTAATGTTCAATTATTAGATCGTTTAGTTATCGAACTATGAAAACGTTAAGACCAAAGAAATCTCCCTTTTCTATATCAAAGACAATTTTCTGATTTGAAAAATAAAGTCGTTTTGACATTTAATTTCTCGAATCCATCAAGTCAATTAAAATCAAATTTTCTCGAAAAATATTTAACTAAGTTTATTAAAAAAATTTTTTTTGTCATTTTAAAGATTGCAGATGCGAACGAAAGTATGATTTAACGCGTGAATTTCAAATTTAATGTAAGCCACTTCTTAAATTTATATATTTTGTTACATCTTTTCTATAAATATTAATTTTACGAATTTAGAAATATTATTGTTATAATAACTCAACTAAAATATTTAAAAGTTAAGAACCTGAAAAATTTTTCTTTGAAAATTATTGAGAAATATGTGAACTCAAGCTAAAATGTTCAAAGTTTATATTTATATGGAATTCATAAATTTTTGTTAGGTTTGGCTATATAAGATCTCGAAAAAACTCAGTTCGTTTTTATGTCTATGTTTTATGTTTTTAACTAAATCTCATTTTTTTTCAATGAAAAATTTAAGTATAACAAAATAAATTCAATGAAATGAAATTTTATTTTTAATTCAACGTGCTTAATTAATCTTTTTAAGAAAATGGATCTTTTTAAGATTTAGATTAAACTTTTAAGACACTGGTGTAATTTGAAGGAAAATGCAAGTAAATAGTTTGAATCCCGGAGAAAGCGAAATATTGATGTGTATAAATTTCTTTATTTTCTTTATTATGACAACGAAATTAATTAAACTAAAAGAACCGTAAGTATTATTTTAAAAATGTACTAAAAAGTTTACTGACACAGTATCATTTTTTAATGCCAACTCAACGTCGTCTTACTGTACTAAAAATTATATAAAATAATACCAATATTGGAAATAATTTTTTTTTTGCTATGTAATCAAAATAATATAGTTTATAATAAAGAACTGAACAAAGTGTACATACATAAATATTTGCATAAGTAGAAACAAAATGTTATAAAGCAAACAGCAAAAAGAAAAAACAATTTGTGCTATAAAAAAAATAAAAAAAAAATTTGGCATAAACCGCATTTCAAATAGTTGCAGAATTACAGATATGTTGTATTTAAAATTCTCAAATCAGCAGAATTCAAAATTTAACATAAATGTTAAATAATATACATTTTACATATTTTTATATTTTATATGCAACCATATTTCTGTGGTTTGAGGCAAAAAAAAAATTCAATATATACTTATACCTAGGAAAAGTTTTTGTTTTAAAACTTTTGAAACAATTTTCTTTTTCAGGAAAAATAAATAATAAGAATTTTAATATTTTATCAGTTTTTTATTTTAAAAAGAAAATGAAAGCAATAAATGCCTACCAATATAGTTTAAAATAACTTGGATATAGTTTATTTGAAATAATTTGAAAACGAAAAATAATCAAATATATTTTTGGTTTATTACTTGTTACTATCTATTGGATCATTTCATTGGTAATTCTATAGATTTCAAGTTAAATATAACTAAGTTACATATTTCTTGTATTTTGTTTAAAGAGTGAATAAAGAAGATCAATAATGGATATCAAACGACCACCTAAACAATGAGACAGAACTTAATTAATAATTCTATTAAAATTATAACAAATAAAATTGTAGCAAATAATAACAACACGTCTTTCATATTGAAAAAAAAGACAATTTTAGAATGAAAATAGTAAGATTTGCTTCTTAATATCAGATAAGTAGAAGGACATAAAGACGAACTGAATTTTTTCGATATCTTATTGCCAAACCTAACAAAAAATTTTGATTTCCACAAATATAAACTTTCAAAATTTTAACTTGTATACAATTCACATATTTCTGTATAATTTTCAAAGAAAAATTTTTGGAGTTCTAAGTTTTAAATACATAGTTTAGTTGAGTTATAATAATAATAATTCTAGATTCGTAAAATTAATATTTATAAGGAAAATGTATGAAAATATATAAATTTAAGAAAATTATTAAATAAAAATAATTTACAAAATATAAATTTAAATAATTGTGTCCTTAATAAATAAATGTATAAATGTATAATGGTATGATATTAGTTTGAAAGCTAAAAAGTTAAAAATGATATTATTGAAAACAGCTCCCGCACAATTTCAACAATAATTTAATTTCTTCTGTTACATATGAAACCAATGATGATTGCGTAGAATTTTTAATAAAAATTACTTCGCTTTGATTGTCGCGAATAATGACCGGCCTTTTTGAATAAAAAAAAAAAAAAAACAAAAATGATTAAGAAAACCCATTAAGTTTAATTGTTAGACACTTTTTTTTTAATTAAAGTAATTTTATTTAACAAAACTTAATTTTATTTCAGGAAAACGAATGTTTTTAATATTTAAATTATTTTGTATTTATACTCTTTTGTCCAGATTAATTCAATTTCACCAAAGCATGAAAATAATTCAAAGTAAAAACTCTAAAACTACTTATATATGAACAAAATTAATCCATTAGTTAAAATAATAGAATTTTTTTATAATTTTTGTAAGAAGCTTAAAAAACTAAGTAATAATAAAATAAAAAATATTTTTTATCTTTTTAATGTTACAATTTTTGGTTTTATTTTTTTTTTTCATAAATATACATCACAACAACATTTATATACAGGAAGATTAAAAAACAAAATATTAAAAAAAAAATATCAAAAAATATAAAATATACCCTTAAAGAAATTTCAAATTATTGACATGGAAAGGATTATAATTTAAAAATAAAAATAAATTTCCAGATAATTTAAGCTTTCTATTTATTTATTTTTTTGTTGTCCAGCTTAAATAAATCTTTCTTTATTCGGAAAAAAATAATATAATAATAATACAAATTAAAATTTAATTCATATTTTCTGACTGTGACGTCTTATTTGAATAACAGCTGGCTGTTATCATTCAGCTGAGACTATTATGATTTTATTAAGTTTATTAAAATAAGAAAAAGGAGACAATTTTTTTTGACAAATTCTGAAAAAAATAAAAAAAAATTTTTTTTCATAAATTATGAAACCCTACAATGATGATTTAGAGACTCTTATCTGAACAATTTTTAATAATATTAATTTTTTTTAATTTTTATTCGTATCGAACTCTGTGTTGGCCTGCAATTACTTTCACAAACCAAAAGGATATACTAAAAAAATTCTGAAACTACAATCAAACTTTTTGTTCAAAACCTTTAGTTGTTAAAAATTTTACAGAATTTATTATCAGAGCAATATTAAAAGTATACCACAAAATGCTATTAGGTCATATATATACTAATCTATTTAATGACGAAAAATAAATTAATTAAATAAATTGATTTTATTTTTTTTATTTGATTCTTTTGTTTTCAATATTTTTTTTTTATTGCGACATTTTAGAGAGGAAATTAAAAATTTTTTTGACAAAATTCCAGAAATTAGTTTTTTTTTTTTCTAAATGTATTTTTTTAAATATTTTTATTAGAAAAAAAAATTCAAAACAATTTTTCAAACAATTTAGTCTAATTTAAATGACATGGAAAATCGTTTCAGGAAACACATTCTTTGATTTTATGTAAAAGATAAAAGCAAAAAAAAAAAAAGAGATATTTTTCTTTTGAAAATTTACCCTGCTGAATTTATGTTCAGGTGTAGGTAGGTAGTTTTATATAATAAAAAAAGCATTTAACTTTATTTACAGCAATAAATTATAAGTATAACCAAGCAGAGAGTTAAATGACGCTTAAAAAATTCTCTTTATATTCAATAAACTTTGAAGTTCTTCTTACAATTATATATCTGACTGAAGACAAAATATGGAAGAAATTTAATACACCTAATTTACGCAATCAGTAATTATTATGTATACATTTAGTATAATATTCATTAAAGAAAACTTTTATTGCTATTTTGGTAGAATAAAAAACTTCAAGGGTTCTTCATAAAACCGAAAATTAACTTTTTCTTATAATATCAAGTTATTAAGCTATTTAAATAAGGATTTATTTTTATTTTTAATAATAAATTGTTTAAAGATCAGCAATTGAATAAAAAATTTATACAAAGAAATTGTAAATCCTTTTTTAAAATCTAAAAAGATGGTTATTTCTATTGCAGGAATCCATAAACCAGAATAGAAGATAAATAAATAAAATTGATGCAGAAGAAGTATCAGGATTATACTTTAATTTTAATATGATTATAAATTAATTTTTAACCAAACATATTATTAATATATATAATTATTAAAACCTCTCATTCGTTAAAATTACCACACTTTAAATAAGAATTTGCATCATATAAATGCAAAATAATTTATCATTTAAAACGGCGATGTGCAACCTGCGGCTCATGAGCCACATGCCGCTCATTTGATTTTTATCTGCGGCTCACATCAATGTTTTGATTTACGTAATATGTGGCTCTTTTTTGTACGAAAAGAACTATTGTTTTGCTTTAATTTTTAAAAAATGTTTATTACCTGGCAATGATTTGTTTGTTTTGCAAGAAAAGGTAATAAATATAAACTTGGAACATCAACTAGGATTTCAACAACAAAAATTGCACCTGATTTGAATAAATTGAGCCAAAGCAAAAACACTCAAATTTCTCATTAAGTTTTATCATAGAGTAATAATATTTATAAGAGGGTCAGAATTCATACAAGTAAATTTCAGAATTTTTTTTTCAAATAACTCAAAAATGATGACAATATTTTCAATGTATTGAATAAAAATTTCATACTCAAATGTGTTTATTCTTAATACAATAATAAAAATAATAAAATTAAGAATAAAAACATTTGAGTTAAAAAATTTAACTCAATACATTCAAAATATTGTCATAATTTACTTGTATGAATTCTGTCCCTCTTATAAATATTATTACTCAATGGTTTTATTTATTTTTTTATTTTTTGTAGATTTATTTTATATTTTGTTATGTTTTATGTTGCAATTTTTAATTAAATTACTAGTACAAATTCTGATTTAAATGAAAACCAATAAACCATTATTATTTTATTCATTCGTTTTTTTTTATGTGGCTCATGCCGAGGTAAGAAATTTATTCAGTGGCTCTGGCACGCAATTGAGTTGCACATGCCTGATTTAAAATATTGAAAATTTGATTAAAATTACTTCTTTTATATAAACTCAAAATGTTTGGTTGACTTTATATTAATTTTAACGTTTTAGCTTCATTAAAAATATAATCTGATTAAAATATAATCATCTAATGTTTATTTTGAAAGAAATTTTTTCTACACACATATACAGTATATGTATGCACCTAGTTTGATTATTAAAAAAATTTTAATTACTTAGTGAAATTAATAACAGTAAGGATAAGGATATACCTATCAATTTTGCTTTTGTAAATTTTTAATGAAAAAGTTAAAATGTTAAAAAAAATTTTGAAGAAAACTTTTTCAAAGCTCTGTAGAAGGAAGAACAACAACATAATTAAGAATAATATTTATCAAAATTTTGGTTAAAAAGTTTCAAAAATATTATGTCACTTGAAAAAAAAATCCACCTTAACATCTAATGCCAATTAAGTTTATTATGGTTTATAAATGCTGGAAAAATGTATCTTGTATATTATAATTTTCTATAATAAAAATTATATTATGTTTTTTTTTATGAAACAACTCAACCAAGAAAATGGATAATAGAAATTTTTCTACAGTATTTTGTATGTTACGAGATAAGCTTTTTACTTATATTTTCATAAATTTTATATGCGCTTATGTTATAATTTAATGAGTACAGAAAATTATTACAATTTTTTTTGAGAGTTAAAAAAAAATATCTATACCTACGTACAGAGGAATAGTTAATGAACATAAATAAAAAATATTAAGAATAATTTATAGAAACAAAAACAAACTGCTTAAATTGTACTTATTAAAAGGTTATATTAAAATTGCATGCTCTGTTGGAGCTTTCAATTTAACCATCACCACAAAATATACTCGAAAAAATTTACTAACACAAAAAATTTAAACATACGGTATCAACTAAACCCTATCACCGAGGGTAAATTTTCCCTTTAAAGTTAATGAAAAAATAATATGTTTTCTATTATACACCAAACGAAGTAAACTAACCCTCAAAGCAAATTAATTCGACTATGAACTTACAACTTACATTAAACCAATTGAAGTAACTTCGAAATGAAATTAACTATATATTAAATAACTATGTATTCTATAATAAGTATAAGTATTTATCAAGTGAACCACTAAAAACAGTATACCTCTAAAAAAAAATACAATCTTGAAAAAATAAATCCCTTTTTTTTTAAATTAGTAATTTACAATCTCACTATTAATTCTATATTTTTATCTGTCAACAACATTACTTTTTCAAATGAAATTCAAATAAATAAGGATTTTTATGTTACTTTTGCTTCATCAGATATTGCTACTTTTTTTGTTTTTAAATTTTTATCTATATTGAAATTTTAATACATATTTCTATTTACAACGACGACATTTCAATAATGATAATCTATGGAAAACATGTAATATTTAAAACAAATAACATTTTTTTTTTTAAATTTATTTTTGTTGCAAAATAATGTTATATAAAATTTAAGTAGGATCATGATTTTAATCAGCAAGTTTTGACCATTTCTATCGTATTTGTTTTTTTCACTTAAAGGATATAATGCATACATTATGTACCATCATAAGTACGCACATGCAGTTATTGAAATAGATAAATTATTTTAAAACCAAAGAAATACAGTATTTAGAATGGAAATATGAATAAAAAAGACTTAATAATCCAATAACAAGAACAAAATGTTGTTTTCAATATCCTTATTTTTTGTTTTAAATAATATTTCGTATATATAGCCTTGCTTGTTACTGGTAATATCAAACATCAAATATATATGGAGATATACTATGCTCATGTCCTCTGAACAAAGTGTAGGACGGTATTTATGTTACACATCTTGTATTTTATGTTCTTTTAAATAAAATAAAATATATACTATAATTACTTACCTTTAATAAAATCAACAGCCATTTCAAGGCCATATGTATCCTTGTCACAATCATCTAAAATATGAGCACCCAATGTTACATTTGGTAATAGTTTAATTTCATTTATTTTATCCAATGTGAATAACATTGCTTCTAATGCCTGTATACCACCCTGTGGCATAATTGGTCCACATGTAATACTATCTTCCCTAGAATGTACCATCATTAGGCCACCCAAAATTAGATCACCTTCTACAACTGATGCATGTTTAACTGGCCACAATGATGTTGACGACACTTGAGTATCTTTCTTATTAATTAAAGTTTCTATTAACTCTGATGTTGTATTGGATATGTTTTTTATGCTTAAATTTACCCTTTCATTTATTTTTACATTTTCGTTGTTTGTAATTTTATGATTTTCCTTTAATGAAATTATATTATCATAATTTTTACCACTTGTATTAGTAAATGCAATCTTAGATAAATTGTTGTTGTTTATAGTACTAGTTTCATTTATATAACTATTACTATTATTTTTATTATTAGTATTATTATTATTAGTATTATTATTATTATTATTATTTTTATTAAGGTTACTGGCAAACAATGAACTAGTATTATTTTTTAAATTTGTCTGAAAAGAAAAACTTACATTACATAAAATATTTACGCTATGTATATATATAAGTTTTAAGAATAAGCAAATAAAAGAACGAAATTGAAATAAATTTGAAAAAGTACTGAATTTTTATTTTATTGATTATATTTTTATCACATAAAAATTTTTCTAAACAAAAAAAGTTTGTAATTGTATATTTATAAAAACTTATGAACATAACCAAGCATTGTAATAAGAAATTAAAATTTTATACAATAGAATTTGATATTGGATGGAAGTAAGATTTTTACATTTTGTGTGACATATTGATAGAAGAAAACTGATATTTTCAGTATGATTTCTAAAAACCTCCTACGCTAATAAATAATTACAGAGTATTCTAGAAATTCTTAACTCACAGAAATAGTTACTTGAATAAAAATTGTTGAACTGCTTTGGCAACGGATTTTCTATTATTTCTAACCAAAAAAAAAATTGTATAATAATTGTATGTTATTTTTTGATTTTAGATGAGGGCAGTGCTCACATAAACTTGGGATTGCGGTTAGAAAATATAAATACTATTCTTTACTTCTGATCTTCCGTGGTATTGCTTAGTCAGAAATTAAAAAATAACACTTAAAATATGACAGGAAATATTTTAATAAACCAGTTATTTGAGATCGTTTAAAAAACCAAAAGTTATAAATTTTAATTTCTATTTCATACAGCTATTATAATTATGTAATATAAATATGGTATAACGTGTGTATACAATTATTAGGTATTTCAATTGAAATAATATATTATGTGAAAACTGATAATAAATTTATTTTAATGAATTTCTAGTGGTTCCTTTTTTTTATACAAAATAAATTTATGTTCTAACCTTGAACATAATTTTTTCAACACACAAATAGCTTATTTTTGTATTTTTTTTTCATATGCAATTAGAATGGAAGATAATATTGTCTATAATATAATTTGTACATTTGTCTGTATATATGCGAGAAAAATAAAAAAAATTAATGTAACTGAAAATTATTCTAAATTGAAAATAAAATTATATTATGAATCGAAATCAAGATTCTGTACAATTGCAAAATAGTATCGAACACCGTTTTTCAAAGCTATATACTTATGAAACCTGTGATATTTTTTGTTTCGACTCAAATATCTAAATGATGTCTATGTACACAACTTGATTAAATAATTATATTTTTCGTCGATTTATAACAATATAATGTCTGTATGAAACTAGTTTGCCCAAAACAAAAAAAAAAATTTATGTACATGTTATTTTTATCTACTTCCATTATACAATTTTAACATTATGTTAAGAACACCTTGAAAATGTCTGTAGGTATTCTACCGGTCAATTGAATTATCGTCAATCATCTAACAAATTCAGATTTACTTATACATTTTTTTCTGAATTTATTTCAATATTTATATAATATAAAAAATAAAAGCAAAGAAAAGAAAAATTCCTCGAAGAATAATCTTGTGAACAAAATATTATTCATAATCTGATCAACGAAATAAGGAACAGACTGAAGAAAGCATATAACAAGCTAAATTTATTTATTATTGTGATTGTGACATACATATAATAGTTATTATATTAAGCATAGGAAAATTATTATAATTTATTAGTCTTTTCTCGTTTTACAAATTGTCTCATTTCCTGGTACTACACAATTTATTGATTAAACATTTTTTTTTTTTTCAGTATAATATTTTATTATGTCTCTGATTTCGGTTTCAATGTTTGTTCTCTGTAGTTTTTGGCGTTGGACGGATCTATTTAAATTTATAATGATTACATTACAATAAATATTTCCTATAATAAAATTGTTTTATGTTGTGCATAAAATTACATAATATTCATTTTCCTTAGTCAATTTATGTAAATTCTAGAACATAAATTATTATAAATTTAATGTAAGAAAAAGAAAAAAATGTCTTTTTTCTAAACTTTTTATTCAAATTAACCAAATAAAAAGGTTTGTCAACAAATATCATAATCCAAATAATGTAAAACTATATTTTGAACATATATAAATTGAATTGAAGACGAATGTAAAAGTTGTTACAAAAATTGCATCAAGGACGAATTAATCGAAAACATAATACTTATCTTAAACTTTAAAACTTTTTATTGTTTATATTGTTTTTACTCGATTCTAATAACAATAATCGGCGCTGACGAGTCTCTGACTTTTTTCCAGGAATGTCTTATGTTTACTAAAACATAAATTCTAAAGTATTAATCTTAGTATCTAAAACAGAGTGAAAAAATGTTATATTGGTACTTAATTAAATTTTTTCGACGGAAAAATATTATTATTATGAACAAAGAAAAAAGTTAAAGAGTGTATAAAATAAATGTGAAGATCAATAAAAAAAATGTTTTGAAGAAAATTTAGTTTTTAAATGAAAATACCGCAAACATAAATTTATTATTTATGAAGCTTGCGAACAGAATAAACGTTGAAAATTAAAAATAAAAATTAAAAAAAAATAATTTCGAATTCTTAGCGATGTTATTATTCTATAAAATCAACAAAAAAAATCATAAAATCCAACTTTTCCTGAACACAATTCAAAATGATGTTTGGGTATCACTGTATTAAAGTCATTAAAATTTGATAAATTTTTGAATTAATATTTGTTGATCTGACAAAGTTTGTTATCACGAAATTTTAAGTATTCATTGAATTTCTTAAACTATAAATATCTTTATATCAGACACTATGACAATAAAATAAATCAGCAAAATTGCATAAATAAATTTTTTAACACAATATAAATTGGTAGGATTTTCTGTTTTTCAAATACAAAATTAAATTTAAAAAATAATATACATAGATTTTAATTTTTGCTTATTTTGTGTGAAAAAAACATATAATAAAAACATTATCCAAAAATTTGTGTCATCAAGAAAGAAAATTAAAATAATGTTTATTGTATATTGTTGTTGCACATATTTTCTTTGCATGTTTTGGTCAAAACTTATATTTCCAATAAAAAATTAAAATATATTTTTGGTTATTAAACGTATTTTCAGTTTTATTTATTGCTACCGTAAACAAAACTAATTTATTACTAAGAATGGACAATATTAATTTAATTGTTTATTTGTTCGGAAATAATAAATAATGATAGTTTTGAAAAATTAAATCTGAAAACAATTAAATTACGATGCAAAATTAATTTATTGTGGCAAAGTTTATAAATCAGAATATAAAAACCTGAAATAAACTTAAATCATGCAAATATATATAATTAATGTAAAATATAATTAATTTAAAATATAATTAATGTGAATAAAAATATAAATAAAATATTGTGCAAACATTATTTGAAAAGTAAAGTTTTTATATTTTCTGCAAGTTTGAGCGTTTGAGTTCATAACTGGTCGAATACTTCGACTTTAAAGTTTGCACTTATTTCATTTTATTGAAATGGATTTATGTTCTCTATACCTGACGTGAATCAACAACTTATGGTAAAGAATTGGAACCGAACTTTTCTTGTATACTGACTGGTAAAATGGATGGTTCATGTTATAGAAAAAAAATATGTCGAAATTTCCACATAACGAAAAGAACCGTCGAGAAAAATTTGGAAATGTTTAGTTTTTTATCTTATTGACGATACCGATTTATTTTCAAAGTTACATTAGTTTGAACACATGAATCTTTGAAAATAAATCGGTATCGTCAATAAGGTGCAAAACTAAACATTTCTAAAATATATTGTTATTGATAAATCGCATATTTTTTTTTTTAATTTATTGTAGCATATGGCTATACAGGAAATAAATTGATAAAATGTGATTTTACACAAAAGATGAAGCCATTAAAAAAAAGATGACCAAAATATTTGTTTTGAATCAAATTATAAAGAAAGTAATCAGAATCAAAATTCACTTAATGGTTTACTTTTTAAAGGCTCGGAAGTCAAGGCCGCGCCGTGTGCAGATTCTAATATGCCGCCCCCTGTTCGAATTATATAACCAAAAAAAATTTAAAACAATAAGAAATTTTTATGATGATAATTTATTATATTTTAATCTTTATGTATTTTGTTAAAATCGGTTAAAAAAATAATAAATGAAACAAAAAAGTTTAAAACTCAACAAAAATATAAAAAATTGATTTGTAGAATCAATAGATCTTATTTGATTCGATTGAAGTAGAATTAGTTCAACAAAAAAAAAAACAAATAAAATAATATTTAAAACCAAATAAATATAGATACTTGAATGTTTTGAAATTGTCATTTGTCGTGTCTTAAGTTCAGCAAATTTTTTTATGATATCATCTATTTCTAGTTTTTCAGATAATTCATGTTCAATCGACACATAGTTGATAAATTATCTAACCTGTTTTGCGCCATGGTGCTTCTCAAATAATTTTGATTAAGTTTAATTTCGAAAAAGCCCTTGCCCCTGTTGCAATTGATACTGCAATGTTAAATTTACAATTAAATACCGTTGATGTAAAGTGCAACTCAGTAAAAGAATTTTTGCTTATGAAAAAAATTCCGAATTGAATTTCATTTCTTGCAACAAAAAGAAAGCAAGCCGCCCTCCCAAAAATCGGCCATGTGCCGTTCACACATTCGCCAAATGGACGGCGCGGCCCTGCGGAAGTCAATTGTAGTCTTGCATATACCTTCAAAAATGTAAAATTTGTTCAATGAGTACTTAAAACTATACAATATAGTTTTAAATTTAGAAATATTTTATTGACTGTTCGAAATATTAAAAAAAAAAAATTAATTATAATTATAATGTATTTTGACAGCTATATATAAAAACTTTCAATCATGAAATTGAGAATCTTTTATTTGCAAAAAATAAAAAATAAAAATAAAAACAAATTAAATTGTACAACTAAAATATTTTCTTGTTTAATTTTTTTTGAATTTAACTTTGCAAAACTTACATTTGTAATATTTTTTGATATTTTGTCGTCATCATCATCATTATCATCATTCCCAACGCCATCATCATTATAATTTAAATTCTCACCAGCACTTACATTTAATGGAATTTTAAAATAACTATCTGCGGATAAATATCTATTTTCGTTATAGTTTTGTTGATTTGTTGTATTATTATTTTTATTATTAACAAGAAGAAAAGTACTTTCATTTCTGCTGGTTGTTGATTTAGTTCTAATAACGTTGTCCTTATCAATTTTAATGAAATCTTTTTCATTAATATTTTCTAAAATAAATGAAGTTGCACTAACATTAAATTGTAATGCGGTTGATGATGTGGATAGGGTTGGTGGTATTATTGTATTCAATTCTAATTTAGATGATTTTGTTTTTATTTGATTAGTTGTTGCCGTGATTGTTTTTTCTGTTGATGTTGTTGAAATTATTTCTGCTACAGTTGGTTCTATTTTCGTTTCTAATGTTACAGTTTCATTAATTTGTTTAATATCAATTTTAGTTTGATTTTTACTATTATTATTAGTATTATTATTTAGTATATTCATTTTATGAATTAATTGATCTGATGCTGATGATGATGATGATGTTGGTGTAACTTTTTCAAATAATTCTGTTACATTTTTACAATATGCGACAAATAACATATTTAAATAAATGAATAAAAAAATCACTGTCGTCGTCGTTAACTTCTTATCCATTTCAATGAAATTATTGTTCTTTTTTGAATCAAAACTAAAATGATACACTTAATATTCATTTGATATCAAAATTGAAGGAATGAATATAAGGAGTAAAACGAAAATTTGTAAAAAGAAAAAGAAAATATTTAGGTATTTTATTTTATATATATCTATATATTTTTTTTCATACATATAATGTATGATGATGTTATTTTATCAGCATTATTGTCTTTCGTTCTGATGGTTATATTTTTATCTGTAAAAAGACAAAGAAAAGAAGAATAATATAAAAAAATATAATTTTTTTTTTTTTGTCAATCAAATCAATAATAACAATAATGTCAGGGTATTGGCAAAATTAAATTGTTTTATTGAAGTACTTTTTATTTTAACTTGTTTTTTTTTTTTTGTCCAGAAGAAAAAAATGATTTTTTCCAATTCTAAAGAGACAGAGTTCATATTTATGATTTTCATTATATGTAACAAAAATTATGTTTTGTTAATAAATTTATTTTTAAAGCATCTAAATATAAGAAAAGAAACGATATAACTTATACCTGAATAAGGAAATCAAAAATTTTAGATAATATTAAATATTCAATATTTGAAAATTCAATTCGGGGCCCATAGAAACTGAATGAGTAAAAAAAAATATATTTTGTTGCTCATTTGGTCTTGATAAAATAACAAGTGTTATTATTTAATTTTTTTTTAGCAAAACATGAAGGAAAGGAAACAAATGTTGCATTTAAATGGAAAAATATTAAAATTTTTTCAGATTTATGTTTTAAATGTACAAATGCAAATCGAGTTTAAATTTTAAATTTTTTTTACATTATGGTTTGTAAAAATATTCATGAATTAAACTAAATTTAATGTTGTGTTCACTGAAAAAAATCCACCTATAAAGTTATAACTAAAACTGCAATATTTTCTGATTTTATATTATGCTCAAAATCTTGCATAATAACCCGTCCTAAAATAAACAGCAAATAAATTGTAAAGCAAAATTTGCTACCAGAAAATTATAATTTTGATTGTTTTTCTAGCGAAACATAAATAACAGAAAATGTTTTAATATACAATACGAATTTCTAAAATTTTTATGACAAATATTGCTATAATCATATAAACAGATAATATTCCAACGAGTTTTTTTTTCAGTGTAGTTTTTTATTTTATTGTTTATTCAACCAATAGAAAACGAAATCTGGTTCTATCGACAATAAAAGTGACTTTAAAATAATATTTTATAGCTGTTTTATATAATTTTAACATTATTCGAATTATAAAAAGGAATTTTTTGACTATTCTAATAGATACAAGTAAAAACTGTGATTATTTTAACTGTTTAGAATAGTGTGGTTATTTTTTAAATGAATGTAACAAAAAATACTCATTATGTTATTCAAACTATTAGCTATATTACCTGCTACAATTAAAGATAATATGTTGAACAAAAATAAACAGAAATAACAAAAAATTAAAAAGGGAATTTATTTATGTAGCCCCAAAACTATTCCAACCCAGAGAAAACTGAGGTCCTACGCATAATATTTCGATTAAAATTCTGCTGGTAAAATTAAATGTCAAAAATATTATAAGCTGTATATAGACCTTTTTTTCTCAACCATCGTTGTAAACAAACCCACATTAAAAAAACAGAATTACAGAATTTATGGACACATAAAATTTATTTTAAATAATATAAACGATGATGTGTCAAACATCAAAGTTGTAGATTCTATGGCACTAAACTTTTTAAATCATATGAATGACTGTTTATGAACCGAATAATTAAAATATTTTTTTACTATAAAAAAAAACAAATCAATTACTATATGATATATTCATCATTTTCCATTTCAATCCATGTCAGCATCAAATGAAGTTCAAAAGACTAAAAAAGATTTTTTCCTCCCGAAATTTCTATTTCTTTGACAGAGTCAAAATATTTTTATGCATACTTGAATATCTTAATACTAGACAAAATACAGGTTTTATTTAAATACTCTTTTTAAGATTTTTCAAAGTAAAAGTTGCCAAAAAACCAATTTACAAAATTTGGGTCAATGAAATTTGAAAGTAGTTTTTTTCATGAAAATTCTGTAATACAGTTTCAATTAAGTTAAAATGAATTTTTTATTTTCAATCAATCTTTTTGACTGATTCCTTATTTCTGTAGTCGTTCTAACCACAAAGAATGTTGTCAATAATGTACTATGTAGATGAACAAAAAAAAAAAGAAAAGAAATGTTGTGTTAAAAACTTGATGTCTTTGAAATGAGAAGGGATTAACCTATTTTTTCTTTTCAACTATGCAATAACGAAGAATATTTAATTTTGATATGGGTACAGAACCTTTTTTTTTTTGTAAACATGTCAATTATTTTGGTTTTCCGTATACACCATTAATTTTTAAACAAGTGTATACGAATAAACAATAAAATAAAAAATTATTCATTAAATCATTAGGCGCCATCACAAAAGTTCAAAATAATTTTTAAACATTATAATACAAATACTAAATATGACATTTTCAAAAAATTTAATTTGATAAATTATTCTCGTATGCAACAATCCAAATATTTAGACCATTTATAAGAAAATAAATTTTGTATGAAAGGATTAGGTTAGGTGAAGGTGATGTACAAATTTAAATTGAAAACTTGGAAAATTTTCATATTTCTTTAATAAATTTTCTTTTATTAAAATACCTATGTATATATGCTCTAACTTGTTAATATTTATATTTATCTTATATTTCATATAATCTCTCTTAACCAACCAAAAGAAGAAAACATAAGTGTCGGGAAAATTCTAATATATTGTCATCTGAAAACTGTCATCTTCTTAACTTTAATTTATTACTGTTGTACATATGAAAAAATTCTTGTTAATATAAGAATAAACTTTACGTAAAAACAATTGCAAAATATATTAGTTTTGACTTGAAATCGATAAAATGGGTATTGAAATGATATTAACAGACTTTCCATTTTTTTTTTTTAATTTTCCCCCAAAAAAAATATAGCTTGATACAATCAAGAAAAACAATTTAAAAAAAGGGATGTTTATAGTTATTTTAAATGCAAATCGAATACATCAATTTATTGCATTGATTGATGTAAATTCGTATATATGTACCATCTACATATTTTTTTTTTATTAATTTGGGAGTCAAACGTAATTGTAAAGGGTTCAAGGATATTTTCAAATTAAAATTGAAATTAGTTTTTTTTATCTGTATTCCAATTTGAAAAAATTTTAGGTGTCAATATAATACAGTGAACTATTTTTTGTCTCTTAATATGCAAAAACCAAAAGTTATTAATAAACTCATTTTTTTATTTTTCTAAATAGTCTAAATGACTCATGTCATCACCTAAATGACAAAAATTATGAAACATATTGAATAATATTAGTTAAAGATAAATTGCCAAAAATGACATAATAGTAAAAACAAAATTAATAAAATTAAAACAAAATACAATGTCTCTAATGATTTTTTTGTCTAAATTTGTTTCCAAGTATTTCTAGTAATGTCCGAAACTAAAAAAGGCAAAATTTTCTAAAATTTTCCTTTAAATTATTTTTCTGTTTTTCTTCTAATTTTGAAACTACACATAATTTTTGCAGAACTTTTTGTGACATTCCTTATTTTTTTTTAATATAGTACTAATATTATTTATACAGTTTACACATTGTACATACTAATTTAATTGCATACTATATACCAGTGTTTCTCAACCTTAGGGTCGCGACCCGAATTTGGGTCGCGAAAGATTTTCAATGGGTCGTTTTAATGGGAAAATTCTATTACAAATGCTACATATATTTTTTCAAAAATAATAAAACATTTTGATTATGTAAGAAGAATTAATCTATTTATCTATTTTCTAACAGATTGCTCTGTTTTTAGATTGATAATAATAAAACAGCTTTTAAAATTCATTCGCTTTAAACAAATCGAACGAAAAAAAATTAATTATCAAATGAATGTGTCAACAACATATTATAAGTCGTTAAAATAAAAATAAATAAAACATTTTAAAGGTGTCTTTCTAGCTTGTCATTAAATTTTTCAGATTTCGTCGCGTTATTTTTCACATTGAGGGTCGCGTTATTTTGTATTCATATTTTATAGGTCGCAATAGTAGAAAGGTTGAGAAACGCTGCTATATACGGTAATATATAAAAATTTTGTCAAAAGTGGTCAATTCTACAAAATAAATCATTTTTTATTTATTTATGTGACATAGTTAGGTCTTCGGTGTTATGAAATACAAATTTTTTTCTAAGTTATTCGAATATATAGCTAAAGTATGTATATTGCAATTTTCTTTTATATTTTGTATATATTTTTTTTTAACACAATATGAATAATTTAAATTTTACGTGATTTATGAAGGAGTCCAGTATATATGTACATATACGGTCCTTTTTTATGCGTGATTTTTATTTTTATAATATCAATTTCTAAATTCATGGTCAAATTTTTGTATATACATTGAGGAATTTTTGTGTAGAATTTTTAGAATTTATTTATTTGGAAAAAATATTTCTGGTCATAATTTAATTTCTTCAAGCACAACAATGTCTGAATATTATTGATTGAAGTTGAAATACTTAAGAAGCTTTTAATGATATTGAATATTAAATTTTTGAAGATTAAAGATATTGACATAATAATATGTTATTTTTAACTTAGAAATGTTTTTTAACTCATAGGTTTAAACTTTAAATTAAAAAATTTTAGAATTATAAAAAATATATGTAAAGGTCTAGAAATTTAAAAAAAAAGAAAATACTGGCTGGCCCAGACATCCTAAAGATAAGGGTCCGTAAAGTACAATTTTTCTATATTTACTATAATAAATTTAATAAAAAAATAAATAAATGATTTCCCAATTCAAGATCATAAGTAATATTAAATACTTATTACTTTAAGATCTGTTGGTAAAAAATAAGAAATATTTTCAAATCCGTAAAAGTATATAGACATTAATGTTTCATATGCAAACAAAAATATGATAATTTCAAATACTTAAACAACATGTTTAATTCATAAAAATGTTATTATGGATATTTTTCTTTTTATTGTTTTTATTTCCATATTAAAGTTTAAAATTTTTGTTTATTTTTTTATTTAAATGCTGAGAATATTATTATTTTTTTTAACAGAGAAAAAAAAAACGTTTTTATAAAACATAAAAGTTATTTTAAACTTAAGATTTTTAATATTAAATCAATAAAAACAGATGTATAATCAAAATTTGAAATTCATATGTACACATAATTATTTTGATTACTAACATTTACTTATTTAAAATATATTTTATTCATGTCTTCAACAGGGAGAATGAAAATATTATTCTTTATATAAGGAAATTAATGCAAAAAACAAATCACTAGTCCACTTTCATTAACACTTCCAGACATTTCCTTAGAAAATTAATTTTTTTAGTTTTTTCATAATATTTTATATATGCTGCAGTTATCATAAATAATAAAAGAATAATGAGAAAATCAAATTGCAAGCGGAAAATACAGATTTTAGGAAAAATAAATCGTACAGTAAGTATAAAGTATTTTTATTTCGAAATGAAATAATAGAATGTCGAAGTACAGAGTTGAAGACTTATACTAAATTTGTAAATTTTCTCTATATAATTTTACTCTACATCGTTCTACATCATCTTTATCTTTAAAATCTGATGATGAAAAATTTTGGATTTTTAAATTGTTTTGGTAAGCAACTTTTTCTTAGCGTTGAAAATTATGTTAAGTATCGAAAATATTATTTAAAATTTGATTTTACTTTTGGGATATTTTTTGAATTTTATTATTTCTTAATTTATTTAAATTATTTTAATTTTACATGTTTTTTATCAACTTCATGTTAAATTTTAAGTTTTTATTCTTAAGGAATTCCGGAAAATTGTTTGTCGTTCCTAACTATCAAGTTCACAAAATGCTGAAATAAAATTTTATGTTATTTTGTCACATACATATATTTATGCTCATATCCTATGATAACCTGAAACATTTATCTAGAGGCCTTCAACAAAATTGCCATCGTAGTATTGAATATAAAACAAAAACGAAATACTTTCCACTGTAACAACTTAATTTCTAGTCTTAGTACGGCGAAAAAAAGTTCAAAATTATATAAGGGATTTAAAATTTATTTTTTATTCAATAATTGGTTGATTATTATATTTGTACATAATATTGATTGTTCAACAAACCGCAATCAAAGCGGATGATATTTTCATTATTTTTATATTAACTTATTGCTTAATATCATACATTGAAGTTAATTTCATTATTATCTACTAAAAATTACCACATAACACAGTATTATTAATTATTAATTTTTAAAAATTGTGGTCTGAAAAATGATAAAGTATACTTTTAAAAATAAAAAATTTGCACAAACATAATTAATGTAAAAATAGTTGGAAAAATAAATATTACCATGTCCAGTACAGAAAATTGAACTAATAACAATATTACAAATCTGAGGTTCATTAACTCGAAAGAACCATAGTCTCAAGCTACCAAGTGTTCTTCAGATTGTAATATATTTTAATTTAAATAAATAAATAAAATGATAAAGTACCAACTCATTATAATATGATTTAATCATTTAGATGAGCGCAATATTGTTGAATTATATTATATTCGATGGTTTGTTATTTATAATATTATAACTTTCTAATGCGTCGAAAACTATAGTGTAGTGTAGTGAATACAATAAATACTAGGTAGCAGTTATATTAAATCTAAAAAATTTCATCTAAGAATTTTTATAAAAGAATTTAATTTTTAACTATAAATAAAAATACGAGCGCCAGATTTTTGTTTTTTTGATTACAAAAAGAACGATAAGGTATACCAGTTGTGAACTTTTTACCAAGTTATACAATGTTCATACCTTCCGCTCAATAATTGATAATAAATTATTTATAAGCATTATTATTTATCAATTTTATCCTCTGAGATTAATTTTATCAAAAACTAAAAACTAAATTATCCATAAAATGAAGAAGAACGTTTTATATTTAAAAATGATAATAAAGTTTTATGAGAAAAAATTTTTCTTTTTATTATGTCTGACAAAAATATTATAAAAAATATATATTATTATAAATGTGTATAAAGTGATTATATGTTTTAAAAACAAGGAAACACAATTAAGAATCTTGAAAAAAAAAATTAAAAAAAATAGTTAATGGCTGATTAGTTTTGTTAAAAAAGTTATATACTGGTAATGGGTTGTGCAAGGAAATAACACCCATACTCAGAGCCGAATTTACTCTTGAGGGGGCCCAAGGCTAAAATATTACGGGGCCCTTTCATAAATTTATATTATACAGGCATACCTCGATTAACGCTACCTCTTTTAGCGCTGTTTCGCTATAGCGCTCTTTTGATTTTAAAAAAAAAAAATTTTTTTTCAACTTTAAAATATTTTTTTTAAACTTTTTATTTTTCTAATTTCATATTTATAATTCTTCGAATCCCTCTTTTTCAAAATTTCAAAAATAATAATGATTCGGGAAATCCTCAATATCAAAAATCATCAAATAATTATAATTCGGGGAATCCTAATGTGAAATTTTGTATTAATTGTTCATTCGAAATAGTGATACAAATAGTTTTATTGTTTTGTTATACCATAGAGGAATAATATTTATAAGAGGGTCAGAATTCATACAAGTAAATTTCAGAATTTTTTTTTCAAATAACTCAAAAATGATGACAATATTTTCAATGTATTGAATAAAAATTTCATGCTCAAATGTGTTTATTCTAAATACAATAATAAAAATAATAAAATTAAGAATAAACACATTTGAGTTAAAAAATTTTACTCAATACATTCAAAATATTGTCATAATTTTTGAAAAAAATTTACTTGTATGAATTCTGTCCCTCTTATAAATATTATTACTCAATGGTTATACCTATGTATTGAATTCTAATTTAGTTTCTAATTTTTAAAAAAAGTATAAATGAATTAAAAAAAATTTCAAAAAAAATACAATTTTTTTTATTTTTGACTTCATAAAGTACCAAAAAAAAAATTAGTCAGGAACGTAACCATATATTTTCCTGTAAATAGCACCTCTTTTAACGCTGTTTCTGTTAACGCTCAATTTTCAGCAATTTTCAGGAACGCATCATGAGCGCTAAACGAGGTATGCCTGTATTAAACAAAAAGGTTAATTTGCTTTCTGCTGTTATATAGTTAATATAAGAGAAAATAATATTAAGTTTATTCATATATAAAATAAAAACATGAAGTACAATTCATATATCAAAAAAAAATTTAGATTAGAAACATTTTCTCCTAAATTTTTTTTCTGTGAAATCTTTAACAATGGTATCAAAATCCATTTCGCGTAGTAGTTCGGATTCTATGGCCATTATTAACGATAAGGCATTTAGTCGGTCTTGTCCAGTGCAGCTTCTTATATGATTTTTAACACGTGATAATGTTGAAAATGATTTTCACCCTCGAAGTTGGTCGCTGGGATAGTAAAATATATTCCTAAAACCATTCTAACGTTTGGATGTGCTCCCAACATAACGTACTTATTCAAATGGAGTCCACAACTTTAGGATCTTCTTCGGTATTTATCGTAGAAGAAAACTGTAAAAATTCGTTTACAAATTCTATTTCTAAATCATCGGGGTACGCCTCAACTAAACGAATACTTTCGGCTGATTTCAATCGGAAAGCTGAAGCAACGATTTGAATTCCATGATTTGTTTGAAAACGGTTAAATAAAATTTCAAACCCACACAATTTTTTCTCAAATAAATATTAAAAGAATTGTGCTTTCGAGAAAATTTTACTTTCAAAAATAACTTTTTAAACTAAAAATTGAAATTTTTAAATTAAAATAATAAAACAGTTGAATTTGGGGCCCCGCAAGTCAACGGGGCCCTAGGCTGCAGCCTTCTTAGCCTAAGGGTAAATCCAGCCCTGCCCATACTTCATAATTAGTCGTTAAGACATTTTTTAAGATATTTTTTTTTTAGCATTTAATGAAGAAATTAAATATTTTTTTTATTGATCAATACTATATATATTTTTATTAATATAATGTCAAATTAAGACTTCAAGATTTTTTTCCAACATTATGGTAGGTACATTTGTCTTTTAAATTTTTTTCGAATATTATCATTTGCAAAAAAAATTAATATATTTTTATAGTGTAGAAATTTTTTTGCCCAGCTCATCAGAGCAAAATACTCACATAATTTATGTCACAATTAAAGTCATCCGTTTTTATTAATCATCTCAAATAACATTGCAAACTTATTTTATTACTTTTTTTTTGTTCAAATAAAAACATTTATATTTCCTCAATTTAGGCAATAAATTTTGAGCAAAAAAAAAAATGCTAAACACCTTTAAAAGAGATTATTACCTTCAATGTTCAAAGTCTGATTATTTATTTAATAAACAAATAAAATTTTCCCTCATAGAAAAATAAATATAAATAAATAAAATGTATCAAAAAATAACGATAGAATGTTAGTTACATATGTATATTTTATCATTTTGGATTTTTACGAATGATCTCAAGCTGATAAAAAGGAAATATATATCAATATAACATATAAATAAAACACTTCCTGAACATAAAAAATTTATATTTATACTATTTATATACCTACTATTGTATATTTTGTATATTTTAGTGAAAGGTATTTAAAAGTTTTCCCCTGTATGCTTGATTGATTATTTTACGTAATTTTTTTTTATAGGCTTGAGGCAAAATATATGTGTATATGTATCTGTTTATGTTTATGATATATATGTATTTATATTTAAGTGTCAAGAAGAAAATGGAATGTCATATGAAAGAAAAAAAAAATAGAATTAAATAATCACTCTCATTGACGTTCCTTTTTTTTTTTTTTTGCAGATATTTCCTATTATGAACCTATCATATCATTAACATTTTTATCAGCTCATTTAATTCACTACAGATTGAAATTGAATGTTTTTTCGTTGTAAAGCACATTTGATTTAAATTTGCTCACAAAATTTAATAATTTAAAAGCTTATTACATTATAATACAAAATTAATCTCACTGCAAGAAAAAACAAATTTCATTTATATCTTAAATATAAAAATTAAAATGTGTAACTCATTGAAGAATTGTCAATAACCTCTATATTATGACAACAGACCAAAACAATTTAATAATAATCTTTCAATAAGAAGCAATCGATTTCAGAAGCTTCTTGTGTAAATATAAATAATTGCTTTACAGGTTATATTAGTATCTAGTATCTAATAATAAATTTTATATAGTTAAGTTTTAATTTTAATATAATTGAAATGCAGGTTTAGTAATATAATTTAATAAATAATTCTATTTAAAGTACATCAATAATATTTTCTAAGAAGTCCCCTTTATGATGGAAAAGAAAACCCAAAAAAATCCAAAAACTAAAAGAGTTAACGTTCACCAGTCTTCTGTACAATGTATCAGGTCATATGTTTAATATAAATCATAATTATGCATAATGTATAAAAATTTATGGAAATAAGTCATGTGTGGACTAATTCTTTTAATTCTTACTTAAATACATTGTTTCAAAATAGAACTTTAGTACAAATTACCTTATTTTATTTTATTTCTAACTTAAACATTTAATGATTTTTTTTTTATATTTGAAAAGTTTATTTTTTTTTATAAGTTATTCAATATATGAGGCATACCTATACACTGCGAAATGGCAATTGAAATATTTATATATAAACATATATATGTTTAAGTATATAATACCACCAATTGAATGTGGAAGTCTTTTATTATTATTTTGAATAAATATGTTTTTGCCTGCAGATGGAAAATTTTATTCAAAACAGAAAACCAATTCAAGTACAGAATATACATATTTATGGTTACACAAAAATCATAAAAATCTATAGAATAATTCAATAATTTTTCTTAAGAGGAAATCACGATAACGATTTCAACCTATACCATACAAACATATTATTCAAATTCAAAACAATATATAATTTAAAATTTATCTTTAGTGCTTTTAAATTGTTTGCACTTTATTGAAAATGCTTCCAGCTTTGGTTCAAAATCATTGTTAAACTAACTGCCAGACATACTTTTTATATATCTTTATGTTTTTATTCTTTTTTTTATACATAGAATAGGTACAAAACTAACTTTGGTCACGATTTTAGACCTCAAGAGAAAATATGTATATAAAGTATAGAATTTGAATTATTTAAGGTTGGTTTAATTTTGTCATTTCTATCAATTTTAGTAAATTAAATTTTTAGGCCCATCTGTTAACAATTTTTAGTGAAATTGTTCGTTATTCAACAAATTTTAAATATACCTACAACTTCATCTTTTAAATATGTAAAGACTGTTTATAATTTACATAAAAAATAAAGAACATTTATTTAGAATTTATGTCAATTTTTTCATTGTTGCCGAATTTTCATTTTTCTTTTTTTTTGGAAAATATAAATATTTGTATTGTAAAAATTGTCGCTGCTGTGAGAATTGTATATTTATGAATGATGTGAATTTTGTAAAGTAATGAAAATGTAACCAATAATCTGATGGGGAAAAATCTGGTTAAAAAAACTATAAAAAAATAGCATATGGAATGAAGGTTTTAATTAATTATTTGGTTTTTTTTAAACAAAACAAACTAATTTAAATGATGATACTCACAATTTCCAAAAATAAATACAAATTAAAACTGGATAGAATACCCGTGTGTATTGTGAAATAATAAAGTAGGGGTCAAAAATATAGAAATAACACTCAGTTACCTTTTATTCAACTCTTAATATAATATGAACGTACGAAATGGTAAGATAGATCATAGAAATGCGCAAAAGTGGCTTAAAACTTAGCATTTATGTTTTTCTGGTTTGGTGTCACGAAACCCGGACCAAAAAATTCCATATATGTATATACCTAGTTATAATATACATACCTAAAGAGCCTCTAACATTTTTATTTTTTTTGATTTATTAAATATCACAATAAAATAAAAATTCGTTATGATTTGTTTTAAAGACTATATATTATATATCATGGATATATTTGTATATATATTTATAAATTTATTTAAATTATTTTATGTTAAAATCTTAATCCTGGATTATAATTATGTTAAACTGTATAAATTTAGTATTTTTTTTTAACTTCTATATGCTTTATTTTTATCATTGTGATTGTAAGATTACACCTAATTTAAATCTTCCTATTTAATACAATATGTCATTTTGTTGTTTTTCATTATAAAATTTTGGCCTAATAATCCAATTCGAAAAACTTTTTATTTTTTTTTAATTTTAATTTTTCCACTCGTACTAATAGGTGTACAATGTACATATATAAGTAAGTATATAGAAAAATTAAAATTAACTTAAAACATCTGTTGTTATGTTTTGTAATTTTTCTACTGTTGTTTTTTTTTTTCAATTATATAAAGCGTAGCATCAATTTTCAACTCTCTTCTATAATAATAATAATATAACTTAAGTATTATTGTCTGTACATTTTATTATATAATATTTTCAAATAAATCCAGCCTTTAATAATATTATATATGTGCATATAATATATAATTTAGTATAAGAAAATATTTTTCAAGTTATTAAGATTTTATCTAAAATGCCTTGGTGAACTTTCTTTAAGCTTTATCTTGAAAGTAATTTGTTAAAGGAAAAAGGAAAATAATTTAAAATAATTTTTCCTTCTAATGAGTTTTTTCTGAATGTTTGTGATTTTTTTTTTTTTCGAAAAGAAAAATAAAATCAACCAATTTAACATATTTTTATCTTGTTTTTTTTTTTTTTTTTTTTTGAATGAAATAATTCGACAATTTATTATTACGCCACCATTATATTTAAAATAATATTTTCAAAAAATTAGAGGAAAGTTCATGAAAATAAAAATAAATATGAAACTCTTTGAAACTTTTTATTTTATTTATATATAAATATACCTAGTATAAATATGATGTGGTATTAGGTATTGTATATTTATTTTGTTTATGAACAAAATTTCATACAAATATAGTCACATGAATATTTATATATTTGGTATTATTATTATGACAATATAATACAAAAAGCATAGATATATATATATATATATATATATATATATATATATATATATATATATATATAATAATAATAATAATAAACATAGAAGATAGGTTGTAATAAATATACTCTTAAGTTTAGTAGGATTATATCCATTATTGTAATAGCTTTACCGAAGTTGTCTTTTACTTTACAATAACAACAAGAACAAAATAAACGTGATTCACATAATATTTATTTAATGCTTTTTTATGTTTTGATACCTTTTAAGAACATGAAAGTGAATGTCAATTTTTTTTTTTGCTTATTTTTTTTTTTTTTTTTATAATAAATAAAAATAGTAAAATAAATTTACGTACAGATGAATATGTCACACACCTTTCTTTTTCGTTTTTTTTTTTGATTTATATATTACGAAATATGTTAAATAAAAAAGTAGCTTTAACAGGAAAAAAAAAATTCAAATAGAATTGTATGTGTGGAAAAAAAAGGCTTTAATTTAATTTTTACTCTTTTAGTTATTTTTTTTTTTTGTATCTGTAGGATATTTAAAAAAAAAAAATCCTAATAATCTTATGTAAGGACATGAATATGAATATTAATGTATTAAAAACAAACTGTTCTGTATAAATTGACATCTTTTTTTTATCATTTCTATTATGAACTATATTATATATTCTGTATAAGTTTCATTACTATAGTGCTACATACATAATATAACAATAAAAATAAATATATATTGGAAAATTGATAAAATATTGAAACTTTTTTTAATACCAATGTAAATTTATTTTTTGCCTAGTTTTATTCTCATACGAAATTTTCCTTCTAGCATAAATTGAATATATAATAAGATTTATACTGTAGAGCAAATTTTTGTACCGACTTTACATACAAAAATGTATTTTTTTATTTTTTTACCTGAAAAAACTATAATTATGCTTACTACATTTTTGAGTTGAGAAAACAAAAAATTGAGCTCTTGCGAGCTTAACTTATTTAAAGTAGGCACTTAAATTTGTTCTGCAGTATAAGTTTTATTATATACTTAATTTATTCTTCTAGTTTTTAACACTGTATTTGGATTGGAAAGTATAGTACTTATCCTGGCGGAAACTAAGAAATCAGGCAATCTTACTATAATATGATACGTTCTTGATTCAACTTTGATTCAAGTATTGGAATCTACAGCTTAGATTTAATCGATAAATTTAAAATTTCTGTTATTTTATCGCTTAGAGATTATGATATGGCTTATATCTTTACTAAATTTAAATCTAAACGGAAGAGATTTTTAGATTAAATCAAAAATGTTATTTATTTTCCTTCTTCCTTCGCCATTTATGTAAATAAACATATTATGCAAACAAAAGTTTTTTTAAACTATACGTATTTATTTATTTTAGTTAAATTATATATATTAAAATACTATTTATAAGCTTTATGGAAATCGTGTTTTTTTCCCGGAAGAAAAAGCTTAAATAAATATGGTAGTACAAAGTACAATATAGAAATTCTAAATAAATAACATAATAAATGGGTAATAATTTAGAATTAGGATAACAAATTTGCATTTTCATTTCTATTTTTCTCAATAAAAATTCATCCGCTTAATATATTTTAGTCATCAAATAAAATATGATTCTTTTTTGGACCAATTTTAAATTGTAAATTGACCGAAAGCGAAAAGCAAAAAAAATATTAGAAAATTTTCCACAGAAATATTTAATTGACAATTGTTTAATTTAATTTATATTTAATTGACAATTGTATTTATTCAATTTAATTCATTGTCAATTGTGTTTGTGGTCTTGTTTGATTTTCAAATATATGTGAGAATGTTAAAAGACCTCAAAGTCACAATTTTTGTGTTTCATATTAAAAGTAGAAAATTTAAATCAACTTAAAATTTACATAGAAAATCTCAAAAACTTTCTAATCCTTATTCTTAATTAACTACTGTTTTTCACAAATTTTTGTTTAAATATGAAATCAATACTAAAATTTAAACATCAGCATATCAATCATTTCAAATGTTTACATTCACCACTTTTTTGTGCAAATAAATGTATGATAATATGTACTTGAACAATATGTGCACACAGTTGGCTAAATATTTTTATTAAATCCAATTACCGTAAATATGTTAAATTTCATATATCCTTTATACAAGAATTTCAAAATAAATTTGAAATACTTAATAAATTAATTAAAATATTTATTATTTTATTTATTATTCTATTTATTATTTTAAGTTATTTTATTATTTTAAGTTATTTTATTATTTTAAGAAAAAATAACTTCACACAGGTAAATAATTTCTACAAATAACTCATTAATATTGGTAGAGATTTTGGTTTAAAATTTAAAAGTTACCTGCCCCTGAACTTCAAATACAGATTTTAATGAATTTTCAAACAGGAAAATTTTACTTTTGAATTTATTTAAATTTTTATTCTTCTAAACCGAAATATATAATTTATTCAACATTAGTTCATTCAACTACATTAACACAAACGTTGAAAATATTTTTCATTTATTAGAAATCTTTTTTTTTTTAATTAAAAAAATAAAAATTTTGATTCTTCCAGTCAATTTAGGATATTTATCAGCTACATAAGTCTAATATGTTCAGAAATGATATTCGAAATATAATCATTGAATTAATCTATATTATGTGTACTATATTATGTAAATTGGATTTTTTTTGAGTAAAAAAAAATAAAGTAATATGAAATTATTAATCTTGAAAATAAATAGAAAATTTCTCATAATTTTTTTTTTTTTATCATCATATGTACCAAAGTTTCCAATAGATCTAGCATAGAAAATTATATCCTGAAAATACAAAAATATCGTAAAACTCATTCAATACTCATAAAAAACTTATGTTATTCCCTTTTTAGAATGAAAAATAAAGTTTAATGAGTGGAAAAATGTTGAACTTCTTATATATGGCATTCGATATAAAAAGAAAAAATTTGAATTGCATTTTTTACAACCAATAAAACGAAAGTAGTACACAAAAAATTTTAATACTAATAATAGTTGTTTTTTCTGAACTTATAAGTGACGAGGTTGCTAATTATGACATCACGTATTTAATTAGTATAATAAATAGCAAAGAGTTTTAGTTAACGGTTTGAATCATACATTCAGCCTAATAGCACTTGGATAGGGATAGGGCCAACATATTTTCATATATTATGTATATAAAATATGAAGGCCCTATTTAAATCACAACGCGAGCTTTTTAATGTCTGGTCGGTGCAGAAATTCCAGTAATGCCATTTGAAAGGCGGCAATAAAAAGCTCACGGTTTTTTAAATTGAAGAAATATTTTTTTATAATCACAAAAATATGTATCTTTGAATCAGAAAAATATAAAACTTAAGAACTGTACCAAAATTTTAACAAACAATACAAAAATATGTTGGTCCTATCCAATTGCTGTGGAGTGTGTAGATATATAAGAGTGATGTGTAAGATACTAAAACATTTTCAATTGTTTTTTTTTTATTGCAGGTATCTGTAGTGAAAATGTAAAACTATGTATCTCCATGTATCTCTATATCTCTATATCATTGAATTTAAAGCAGAGATTTACTAAATACTAAAGTGTGCGACAGACAGACGGACTGACATAAAGTGAAAACATATAGTCCGTTTTTTTTTCATTTCTGTTGGAAAACGGACTAAAATCAGATAATCATTATTGAAATTGATTAACAAAAATACTCTCATTTTCGATAAATCTATCTTAACACTTTCCTCAAAACAAAATAAACGTAAAATTCAAAAAAAAAACCTCCGCTTTTCTTACTTTTTATTATTTATTTATACAGAGTTTAATAATTTACATAAAATAATTTATTCATTTAATTAGAATATTTAATTATCTTCAAGTTTGAAAATTATTTCGAAGTATAAATTTATGATTTTCTTTTTTAACATAATTTCGAGTCCCATAACATTAGATATAATTGACAAAAACAAAAAAAAATTATTTAAGTAAATTTATCCATTAATTTTCTTTTTATAGTGCAGTTTATATTTCATTTTCACACCATATTGCGGTATTCAGTTAGAGAATTTTTATTTATTATACTTACATATATCATGTATTATATGTATATATTTATTTTATATTATTATTAGCTCTTAAAATTATGATAAATGTTAATAATGTTTGTTAAAAAAAAAAAAAACATTTTTTTTTCTTTAACTTTTCTATAAAGGAAAATCAAAAAAAAAGTATACATGTATAAAGTTATTAGATAAAAATTATTCCAGCCACTTATATACATATATTGTATATATGTGTATTTTGGAACCATTTTATATATAAAATATATTAAAAATAGGGAGCATGATGAAATGTGATATCATATTTGATGGTGGTGCGCTATTAAGTAATTGTCACAAGTAATTTATGAATATATTATATATATACTTTCCTACATAATATGTGTTTGTTTCTGTATATTATTTCAAAACGGAGGAAAACTTTTTTTTTTTTTAGGAAAATATATCATTCAAAAAGAGTATTAAAGCGTAAAATGTCATATGTTACAACTTTGTTTATTTTTGTTTTTTTGTTTTTAATAAACTTTGAAAATAATGTATACAATATTATGTATTTATTTTTTATTACTTTAAGAAAGCATGCATTTCTTGTATAAAATGTATTTTCATTATAAAAGCTTTAGGTTGGTTTTTTAGATTTAATTAAATTTAATATCTGTTCACACTATTAAGGAAACTTTCTTTTTTTTTAATTAAATTAAATTAATCATAATTAATTAACAATAAGTCAACTTAAAATTAACTAAAGTTTTATAAATTCGAGAATATCATCTACCCATATATTTTTCAATATTATTTCTTATGTATACAGTTTTACTTACACTTTATATAAACGTAATAAAAGTTTTGATAGTATTGTTTGGAAAATTTTTATTATTATTCAAGAAAATATATTCACAATATTAGTTGGCTATTTTAGAAATAAATATATTGATATATGTTATTTATTACTAGTTATTGAGTATGTAATCTATAAAAAATGTAATTTTCTCAAAACTATAGAAAGAATTTTCCGATTTGGCTAAAATTCGAACTTGACTTGACTACATTTCTCTGTTAAAATTCGTGAATTTCTGTTGTGTTTGAAAATCAGTTAGAAGTATTAAAGGCAGACAGAGAATCAGAAATCGATTTCATTATATATTAAAAAGATTGGCTAATATCGCACATAACCTTCTTGATACATTTTCAAGTCCTACAGGATTTCATCAATATGTTTGGTATAAACAACAACAAAAATTATTAATACAATATTCTGATAATATTTCTGACGACGAAAGAAAAAATCTTTTAATAAATATAAAACCAAATAATCTATTTTTATTCATCATCAATATCAGCTTTTAGAAGATTATTGTGTTAAATTAAAAAAAGTATATAAAGTAGAAAATTACACACGGAGCAAAAAACTAAAAAAAAAAAAATTTAATAAAATTTCTAAAAGAATTTTCAGTTTATTAAACACTTGACTTTATCCATTCAATTCATAACGATGCTGTTATAAATTTAATCTATAGTGTAGTTTGATAGAATTAATTGAACAAAGTGAAATCGATTAGCTTCTTTTCTCTATAAAAAAAAAATATATGTTTTTCTGAATATTATGTATAGTTACAATCAAGGCAAATCAATTTAGAAATTTTTCATCAAGTTTGATTGCTTGCAGTAGAATATTTTTAATTAAAAAATTTGTAATTTTACTCAGTTTAGTTTTTACTTAAATTAGTTACCTACTTTTTAAATTCAAATTCAGTCCGAAAAATAATTTCAAATTATGTAAATTTTAGATAAAGATTTTCTTGTTGTCAAAAAATCGGTTCAAATTGTTACAAAATATACTCAAAGAATTATCATTCTCTATCATAATTTTATTCAGAAATCTAAATTCATATTAAAGTTACATTAAATTTAAAAGAAAAAATATTTATTAAATCCACTTTTTTTTCTCTGAAAAAGTTGGTATTTAAATCTTTAAATATGTATATACAAAAATATTGTATACTACAGAAAATACAATACATACATATATATGTAAGAAAGAACATAGTAAATATTATTTTAATATATAAATTTTAATTATCTTAATAAGTTTTTCATTCATAGAATTTTGTCTTTAAAAGAAAAATTTATTACACAAAATAATTACCATTTTTTTTCACAAACTTTTACATTTTAATATGAAGATTTTTAAGTCATTTGAGATAAGTAAAATGAAATAATTTAAAGAAAACAAGCTTTTGTTAAAGAACACATAATTTTATACACATAAGGAAAGTTTGTCAAGAATCAAAAACCGCATTAATTTGAAAGCGGATGAAAAATTTTAAAAAAAATATGCAGACATATACTTACATTCTACATTTCTTTAAACCTAGTCACTTTACAATCCGGGTAGTTCATAGGTACATACTATAAGTCAAATAAACTTCTAATAACAATATTGAGTATAAAATAAAGATACTATGTTAAGCAATATCGGTATAAGTGTCGTCGTGTGGAGAAAGAATAATTTAATATTCCAATTTTTAACGCATAAAAATAACAAATTTTAATAGAAGATAAACCTTTTTGACACAATTATTTTATTTATTCAATTTTTTAAAGAATATATGTTTTCATTGTTAGAATAATTAAATATATGGGATAAACTAAAATATTCAAAATAAGAAGTGGCAAATAAAATATATTATTTTTAGAAGAATCGTATTTTTAAGGTTTACACTTTTATCTCAACATCTGTATCACAGTTTTTTATGCGATCTTATGTAGATTTAAATATCAGATAGACAAAAATATCTAAATTTTGTTCACATAAGATTTTCCATTTATATAATTCAGTCCTATGCAGGTTTTATACAAATATTTAAAATTTATAACATTATATTATAATTATTAAAAATAAAAAAAGACATGGGTTAATGAAGCCCCTACTAAAGCCCATAATTAAATGAATTAAAACTTGACTGAAATTTCAAACAATAGTCAAATATAGTTAATAAGTAAACAAATACCTATAGTACAGGATTCCAAAAAATTATGTATCTTTTTTATGTTATCTTATGTTTACTATATAGGTTTCCTTAAAAGGAAATTATAATTCTGATGAAATTATTAAGAAAAAAAAAAAATAAATATTTATAAAAAAAATATTTATTTTTTGGGATTAAGTAAAATTTTCTTATAAAGTGTATGTAGTTTTTAAAATTAAATATACATTTATCTAGCAATAAGAAAAATATATAAACCATATGTAATAATTTCTCTCTTCAAAAGCTTCCGTTTCTAACTAAATTTAACTAAATTTTATAAAACGTGATTTTTGTAATATTCAAAATATGTAAATATTGCATGTACATACTAACATATAATGGCTTGTATATATGTTGTACATAATTTTACATACATTCATATGAATATTTACATAAGGAAGTAAAATAAAATTATGTTCTTGTTTTTTAAACATTTATAATAAATTTACAAATTTATACAAGTATACATACATAACCCAAACAACCGCATATATGACTTATATATGATTTAAAAAAAAAAAACCACGAAATTTTGATGAAATCAAAAAACCTCATAATAATGTTACAGTGAAATGTAAATCTTTGTTATATGTTTAATACATAATGTGATACATATGTATGAAAGTTTACAATGTATGTCTGTTACATAAAAAATTGATAAAATATTTTCCCAACCACTTTGGAGATTATTAAGGTATAATTACAGCATAAATATTATGCTGTAGTAAAGTAACCAAACAACAAGAACAACAGAAAAAACATAATTTTGAAATCAACCAAACCGCTAAAGATCTTTTTACGGTTAGATAAACAAAAAAAAAAAAGAAAATTTTTTAAAGCTTTATTGAATCTACAGGGAATGATTATTTTATCAAAAAATATATTGCTGTATAGATTCACATAAATTTTTATTTTGTTTTTTTTTTTTTTTGCAATTCTATCCTACATAGTATATATATTTTTTTTTTTTAGAAAACAGAAGAAATAAGATACATGAGAGACAAAATAAAGAAAAAAAAAAAAAATTAAAAGCTCTCAAATTTCGCCACATTTTATATTGAGGATTTTCATGTATTTTCTTTTCACAGATATAAGATTGTGAAAAATCATGATTTGTTACCTCAGCAGGGTATATAACATAACTATTAAAAAAGTTATAAAGTTGTAATAACACTGTAATACGCAGACCTACGACTATAAATGACCTACCACTATAAATCTATATAAATAATATAATGTTTTTTAATGTTGCAAAAGACACTGTCGAGAAAAGCCATTTTACTAATACATGTACAACATCTAGTATCTACAAAAAAAATATAATTTTGCCGGGTTTTTTACTAGTTATTATTAAAAAAAATTCTGTATGGTTTTCTTATCTTTATACAAGAAAGAGCCCATACGACGACAAATTCTAATGGGCAAATCAGAAGAAAACAAGCTAACACCCTTTTTTCTTATACACATAAAATATATAAGAAAAAAATATACTTTAATAAAATCAAAATACTGTTGAGCTTTAAAATAAAATATATAGTTATGCGTACATTAAACCTACAACTGGATAGAAAGAAAAATTGTAAAAAAAAATATATATGTTATCCAAAATTCATCCAATTTATATATCAAATATATAACACTTATCATGAATTTCCAAGTAGTAATAATTCTCAATTTCCATCTGATTGACCCCAAAGAATTAATTTGAAAATTTATCTAACGTTAACAAAAAAAAAAAAAAAACTAATTCTCTAATATTTTTGTTCGTTTTATACACTTGACCAAATCCATAAATTTTGATTGAAGTTTAATTACACAAAAAATAAAAGAAAAACAGCATGAAAGACTTTAAAGAATACAAAAAAAAGAAGAAATTATCGTTTCATTGATTTTATATGTAACATTGTGAATCCAGGTGCACACGAGGTGCTACGTGGACATTATATTGTTAGCAACATTATTACATTCAAATTTTTGAAAATATTTCAAATTAATTAAAACAGCATGATCTTATTGCATTTTAAACAAATTCAAAAAAAAAACTAACAATAATCCATAATAAATTTCAGTTTAAGGAATTTTCTATTTTTATGGTTATTATTATTAAAACTTGATAATGAAAATATTTATGATTTATTGTTTTTAGCTCAGCTTGGGTAGTTTTCTATTTATGGATGTTGGTCATTTATTTAAAATTTATTATTTTGTAATAATCGTATAAAAAGTTTTTTAATAACAAATCCAATCTATTTAATTATATACGATATATGGTATCTTCGTCAAATTCGAATACTCATATTATGAATATGAATTCTTCAGTCATTGACAACAAAAATTCAGCAATTTCGTTTCTTTATCCGGATAAAAGCCTTTTTGAAGCAAATCTGACGGATTGTCACATAAAAATAATTTTCTCAAAAATTATCTGTCTTATAGCTTTATAGTTTGGTTAAACTCGACGTGACGCACGCGACGGACGCGACGCAAATGACGTAAGAAATATTAAATCTATGAAAATATATGGACGCGAACATTCTCGACGTTAACGACGTTAATGACGGTAACGTAAATTTATATGGTCATTAACGTTTGCGTCGCGTACGTTGCGTCGAGTTTGCCCAGGCGGTTAATAATTGTCTGACAAAATGTTTACCTATTTTCAAAAAAAACATTAAACATAATTTTCAATAATAATAAGTTATATTTACTTCAATCATATTCCAAAGTTTTTCAAATAGTTTTAATAAATTTTTAAATAATTTTATAAAATAATAATTGAGACGTGCTTTTATTATAAACATTGCTTTAAGTGGAATGAATATTAGTGAATATTTTTTGTTGATAAAAAAAAACCCAATCATGAAAATTTCGCAGTTCATTTGCCTGAAATAATCCACTAATTTCCACTAAGGTTTAACAGGCTAAAATACCAAATTCATTTTTATATTAAACAACATTACAGAAAAAATCTCGCACACCATGAAGTTTCACTTCTTCAGTGTGTCCTGTGACTCACACATGTTTTTCTTTTCTTCTATAATACCTTGTTCGCATTATAATTTAAATTCCCTTTATATTCTGGAAAACAAATTGCCGTTCGCATTACAAAATTTGATGAGAACTGGAATTTGATGATGTAAAAAAAAAAATGAGAAAGAGAAAAAGTTTTTGTTGTTGAAAATTTTGACTTTTTATCTCGCTTTTTATCAATTTTTTTTGTTTTTTTTTTCATTTTGACTCGAATTTGACAAGAAAATTGTTGCCAACTATAACAAAATTTCAAAAAATGAGTGAAAATAACTATAAATGTAGAATTCTAACCCTGACAAACTAGAATATGAAAGTGGAATATACATATTCCGGAATATTTCTTTATATGAAAAATCCAGTTCATATTCCTGAAAAATTCCGGATAACAGCATATTCCACTAATATTCTCCTAATGCGAACACCATATAACCATACTATAAGTATTTATATTGCCAAATAAAAATAATTTATAGTAAAATATTATAAATTATAGTAGAAATTAAAAAAAAAAACAAAAAATTCCAGTTAATAAATTAAATACTTACTACATTAATAGCTCTCTCCAAACATTACTATATTAAAAATGTTAAAAAATAATAAAAATGTCTTGTAAAAAATAGCATTTAAAAAAGTTATAAAATAAAAAAAATAATTTATTTATTGTAAAACAAAAAAAAACACTGTATTTTATGAAATATAAATCTTTCATGAAACAAAACAAAATACATTTATAATATAATTATTCGGTTTTATAATTGAATTAATTCAGGGAAATATTTTTTTAAACAAAAGAATATGTTCCAAGAACTATATGTTTTAATAAAAATTAATGCATTTTATTTTTCTTTCAACTAGAGGCGTATCGCCACACAACAATGTAGAGGCTATTAAAAAAAGTAAATTAATCAAATAAATTTGGTTTTTATGCAGCGTTTGGCCATACATTAATTACCTACAGCTATTTATGTGGTATGCGCATAATATACATTGTTAGACTGGTTCCACAATTTCTTTTTTGCTTCGGTTCAGGATTTTGTTAGATGAGTTTCAAAAAAGCAATACCATTGAGTAATAATATTTATAAGAGGGACCGAATTCATACAAGTAAATTTTTTTCAAAAATTATGACAATATTTTGAATGTATTGAGTAAAATATTTTAACTCAAATGTGTTTATTCTTAATTTTATTATTTTTATTATTGTATTAAGAATAAACACATTTGAGTATGAAATTTTTATTCAATACATTGAAAATATTGTCATCATATTTGAGTTATTTGAAAAAAAAAATACTGAAATTTACTTGTATGAATTCTGACCCTCTTATAAATATTATTACTCAATGGCAATACCTACACCTCGATGTTTCAAAATTTTGATTTGACAGCGCAAGATGATGGTTTTATGTTGTTTTGCACTTTGAGACACCTAACATCACTTAATACACTATAATTTTTACATATTTTTTATTTCACGAAATTTTGTTGTTTAGGTCTTGATGGCACCTTTCTTTTTGCCAAACTTTTCATAGCTCTGCAGTCTTTAAAATACTATGAAAATTAACTTTTAAAGTTTTTTTCCATTTTTTTTTTCAACTTTTGTGTGCTTGATTCTGTATTTTTTAATCTAAAAACAAAAATTCAAATGAAAATTACACAGTTGTAGAAGATACAGAAATTAAAAAATTATAATAAATGCATAAAAAAAAAATTTTCTCTTTAATTGCAAACCACAGATTTAATAATAAAATTGTTTTTTTTACAAAAATATCTAAAGCAAACATGCTGCTAATACAATATTTTATTAATTTTGCATCAATAACCACGAATAATACTGAAATATATTTTTCAAATAAATATAAATAATGATATTTTAGCATAATCTATTTTAATAATATTGGCGCTAATTTATGTGCGATATAACTTGAATAAAGGTCAATTTTGACGTCCTAACTACATAATTTTTTTTTTTTTTACCTCAGTATAATGAAATTACTGAAATAACAAAAAAAAAAAAATGTTAAGCAAAAAATCTACATCCATAGGTACAGGTATATATTTAGACATCAATAAAAATTTATATAATTATAAATCATTGGTTAATTTGATTAATTAAGGACTTTGAGAAATTATATTTATAAGCCCCAAAGTACCTTTATTAAATGAATCAACCAAATGGAATTAATTGATAGCCTCTCATTAAGATTGGCACTAAAAATAAAATATTAAAAATTCTTTGGGAACGAAAATAAAAAAAAAAATATTAAGCATAAAAATTTTAATATCGAATAAACATAAGAAAAAATCATCAAAGTTTATTGGTGTGCAAAAAAAATAAAATTCAGCATTATTGCAATTTTTAAATCAATCATTTTCATATAAGTATATAGGAACCACTTACAGGTATTAAATTTTTATACTAATATCAAATAATGGTACTTAAAGAAAACATAAATTATAACTTGGTTGTTATATTCCTTAATTTTACATTTACGGTTTATAGTTATTTCGGTGAAGTGATTAGATGCTCTTTGAACACTCAGTACATTATATGTCCCTATTTAAGTACTACTACTAGTTTTATGTTCCATTTTTATCTTGTTTAAATTAAAAAATGTCAAAGTAAGGATTTTAAGAATGCCAGACCACGCGTTTTATGTGTGAAATTGAAATGATTTCCTATTCAGTATTATAATGTTACTCTTTTCTCTCTATTTATTTATTTTTTATTTTACCATTATTTGACATAGAAAAGATTGCACGCTATAATTTACCTTAACTATAAATCAATCAAAGAAGATCCAAAGAAAAACCTGATCAATGCATATATTTTAGAATTTTTAATGTTCAAACAAGGAGGTTCGAAGTGTTCTGCTGCTCAGAAGAAATTATTTTATTTCCTACATAAAAGACACTCTATTCAAATTAATAATAATACAAAATACTTCAAGTCTGTCATAAATCAAGTCAAAATTAATTAAAAGTTTATCAAAATATTATTTTAAAAATATAATTAATCTTAAATAGATTTAAAGAAGCGCATTTGCTGCCCAAAAAAGGGATTATAAAAATTATTTTTATAATTCTCTTCTTTTTTATTTCATATAAAAATTAAAATCCATTTCATGTAAATTAATATCAATAAATTATTTTTCTCTCGTTATGCAAACCAAAAAAAAATTAATTTTTTACACATTTGATATTTTATTTTCATTCAATTTCTATCCAAATTTTTTTCAATACAAAAGTTTTCCTTTCACCTTATGTGTTTGCGCAAATACTTAATATACATACATATATATATTTATATAAAATAACTCTCAAATATTGACTTATTAACTCGAGAATTTATATTTTTGTCACTTTACATACTAAACATAATCAATGACAAGAACAAGAAAATAAACTTAATGGCTGGCTTTTAAGAGATATATGTAAATCAATTTTTTATTCAATCAATATTTAATGAAATGTTCTTAATATTATAAAAAATGAAGAGTTATGTGTTTTATTGACTAAAAAGAAAAAAAAAAGAAGAAAAAAAAACTTATTCGGATTAGTTTAAGTTCCTTATATTATATTATGTTAATTTTTTTTGTACAAGCTAAAGTTTCAATTCCTAACAACACAAGTAAAGAGTATATACATTACGTTATATTCGTGTGCATATCAATTTTATATAAATATTTTATTAATAATAATGTTGCAGATAACTAGTTAAATAATGTAAAACAAGAAAATAGAATCTATGACTTAAATTATAAAGTTCTTCAATGTTTATTCTTTGAAAATAAACATCATGTGAACCGAATATAGGAAATTTGTGGATTATACATACACATAAAGTTTGACATGTACGAATATGTTCAGTTAAAAAGTAAAAACTTTAAAAAGTTTATTGAATTTTATTTTTTCATTATAAAAATTAGATTATAAATAATGTAATCTGTATGTATTATATCTTTTGAATAATAAAAAAAAACTTCGATCTGTTTTAGTATACATGCATACTAACACAACCATTTCGCAATTTCTTTATATTCACTATAGTTACCACTTCTGAATATTCATATAATACCTACACCCGATTCTAAATAAGCAAACGTAAAAATTGAAAGAAAAAAAATTTAATGCTCGCTATAGCATAGTGAAGTTTTGCTGAAATCGTGTTTTCGAATTGCAATGGAGTCCTTAAGCATAACATTGTTTATGAAAAAGTATAGTTTTAAGTAAAACACATTTAAAGTTTTTTAAAAAATAAAAATTTGTATAAGGTTTCATATAAATTTGAAATGCAATATTTTCATATTTATCACATAAAACATAACATAGGATCAAAATTTGCATGAATGGATACACACAAAAAAAAACTCAGTATTTCGAACCAAAAATGTAGATTAAAACAACAAATATTTTGTTAGTATAGCGCCAACAGAAATATTTGTTCTAAAGATAAATTATTTATGTTAAAATCGCTTTCAAAATATTGTGTTAATGTAATAAAATATTTCGTTATGATAGAAAAAAACTTTTGTCAGATTAACGATTATTATAGTGTTAAATTTACGAATAATTTGTATCTTTATAAAAACAAAGTTTGTTATACCCCAAAACCAAAAACCTTTCAAATTCACCAGCAAAAACACCGCAAATGCAAAAAAAAAATTTACTAGACTAAATTTTTTTTTTATTTATTTAATTTTTTATTTATTTATTTTTATTTATTTATTTTTTTTTATTAATTTTTTTTTTTATTTTTTTTTCATTTTTTTTTAATTTTTTTTATTTTTTTTATTTGTTTAATTTTTTTTTTCATTTTTTTTTCATTTTTTTTTCATTTTTTTTTCATTTTTTTTAATTTTTATTTTTCTTTTTATTTTTTTTTTTTCATTTTTTTTTAATTATTTTTTATTATTATTTTTTTTTTTCAATTTTAATTTATTTTTTATTTTTTTTTTTTATTTTTTTTTATTTTATTTATTAATTTTTTTTATTTATTTATTTTTCTTATTTTTTTATTTATTTTTAAAATTTTTTTTATTTAATAATTTTTTCATGCCCGGTTGTAGATTCGAACCACGTCCTAAACATTGCAATCCACGAACTCTGCCACTGAGCTATGAACTACAATGTGTAAAATGGAAAATATAAGTTCGCACAGAATATATTTTGTACGTTAAAAAAATATTTTGTTTTACCAAAAAAAATTCTGTTAATATGATACAAGTATTTGTTACTTTAAGAGATTTCAAATAAATCATTTTGTTGTTATAATTAAAAATGTTGTTAAAAAAAACCAAATTCTAGTTTTGTTACAACAATGAAATTTTTTATCTAATCCACATAATATTGAAATTTTTTTTGTTAAAAGTCAAAACTTATTTATTGAATTAACGATCATATTTGTTAATTTTAGAAATTTTAATTTTTGTTAATACAAAGAAGGTTTCTTTAACGTTAACAATTTCTATCCACTTAAAATAACAAATATTGTGTTCCTCTTACAAATTTTTTATTAAAATTAAAGATTGAATTTTGTTAAATGGCAACAGAAATATTTTTGTTAGAAATACTGAGTTTTTTTTTTGTGTGTAGAAGTTGTACTTATAAAATAGACTACGAACAATTTAATGATGCTTTAATCGAATAACAGTGTATACTGTATACACTATTATTATATTGAGCAGAAGATTTATAGATATTAATATTTTTTTTACTAAAATAAAACTTGAAAAAAAAATAGTTTTCAAAGACCTATTTCATTTTGAACTTAGTAGTTTTGAACTAAAAATAGTTTTTCAAAACCCATATCGTAGATAGATACATAAAACTTTTTATTATTGTCTTTAAATTTAAAGCTTCTAATAAACTTTTCAAAATGAAATGAAGGATTTATTTTGTATTTTATTTTCTTTCAATTGTGAAAAAAAAAATTGTTTTTTTTTTTTGTAATTTTTATGACTTGAGCAAGATAAATTTTCTTGAAATAAATTGCAAATTATTATTTTCATTTTTATGTGGAAAAAAAATTATGTGGGTATATGTAGGCTTTTGACTTTAAGGTTTAAGGCAAAAAAAAAAATCAATGTTTTTATTTTTGTTTTGTTTTATTTTTTTACATGTTTGCATTATTTCAAAGCAAAAATATGAAAAATCAAAAATCCAAAAAAACAATTTCAATTGGCAAAATTTCTTAGAAAAACTTTTTCACTTCATTAAAAAACTTGTAACAACGTTATAACAGAAGGTTAAGAGTGATTTATAATTATTTTTTGAAATGTATGAATATACGAACTAAAAGTTTGAAAAAATGTTTATTAGACCCACATTTAAAATTGAATTACATTATAAATTGACATGTTTTAAAATTAGCATGTTAATATTAAACATGAAAATTGACTTTGTTGAAAATGTTCAATGAATTGTGGGTTCAATGAATTTTGGTTTCACCTGGTAGTGATGTTTTGAAAGCTCACAAATTATTTTAACTGAATAGTTTAATCGTTTTTTTTTTTCAGTTCATGCCTAAAAATGTATAAAATTTTTCAAAGAAATAAACAATTAAAATACCATTAAAACTCAAATAGAGTCAGGAATTTTTTTTAATTAAAAAGTTCTAGGAACTAAAATCGAATAAGATTATTTTGTTATTTTTAACTTATTGAGGAACGTGAACATAATTTCCTGCAAAAATTATGTCCAATTTTTTTTACTAACAGTTGCTTTTAACATCATATAAAATTGTGTATAAAAACCGATGAATATACAACTTTTAACATTTTGAAGATTTATATAACAAAGATTTACATTTTTTTTTAAATTCTTTATGATAATAAATAATGACAATAATTTTGAACTTTGAAATAGCAAACCAAGGATAGTTTTTAATGCAACGAAATTTTAATAGTTTTTTTCTCAACTCATTATAAATACATTAAAAAAAGTAAAATAATGAAATAAAATTTAAATTATGGTTATAATAAGTAGTTAAACTTTCACCATAGTAAAAATTTTCAATTTGAGTTGAAATATCGGACGTTGGCATGTGACAGAAATCATTTATTAAAATATTTTTAATTTTCAAGAACTACTTCAAATTAAAAAAATCTGCCTTATTTTAAGATATACCGTTCTAATTATTTTACACAAAATATGGTATTAACGATTTACCAATATCGTTTATGTTTTTATTCTATATTATAGGTACTTATAAATTACTGAGAACTTGCCTTAAGCTTGCAAAACAATTTTTTGTTTCGCTTTGAACATTTCTAGGAAAGAATAAAAAAAACTTATTATAAAAATTAATTTATTATTTATGATGAAAAAAAATAAATATATATTATCTTAATTTCGGTCAAATATGCAAAATGATTTGAGATTTTCTTCTTTTTTATTTTTCAAAAAATAAATTGTTCGCTAAAAATTTCATAAAAAAAAAAAAATATTCAATTTTCTTCAAGGCATTTATAACACACAAAAATATTTTTTATATTAGACTCTATATAATACATTTTTCATGTTTGAAAAGTCTTTGATTAAAATTATAAAAAAAAAATTTATTATTTTTTTTTTTTTTTTCATATCATTTAAAAAGCTTTGCAAAACATACATTATTATTATCACAAATTTTGTTTTTATGGCGCCTTAAATATGTAAGTTAGTAGGCATTTATTTAATACTTCCTTCAATTATGTGTATGTACATAATATACATTCAGATACATGGTATCTAAAATATTTTATATAAAACATCTGAACATTAAATAATGTTATGCATATAAAATTAATATTATCTAATATTTTTGAGTTTTTCCTTTTATTTCAAGTTGACATAAATCATCAAATTTTTTTTTTTGTTCCAACATTATTATATACATATACCTACATTAAATATATAGTATACATCGTTTCAAAAGATATTTATCATTATTTATAAAAATATGGGCATCAATTCTAAAAATATAGGCATCGATAAATATTACTCAATTTTAAAAAATAAAAGAACAATACATATGGGGAATTCTGTGCTATGAGTTGATAACTTCTATGAACACAAAAAACCAAAATTAAAAGTAAAAATGCATATTGTGGGTGAAATGAAGCCAGAACTGAGAGACACTCTAGGCACGATTTTGATAATTCAAATTTAACAGAAACACTTGATTGAAGTAGTCTTTATGGTCAAATAATTGAATAAAAATATTAAACTTGCATAATTATTAAGCTCAGAACCAAAAAAGACAATAAATATAAACCTACATCTTGAGGAGCTATAATTAACTAAATTAAAATAATATTAATTTTTCTCATTGAAATTTTTATTAAGATTTCAGAATGACTTTGTTTTCCAAATTTTCTTTGGAAAACTAGAAAAAACATCTCATCCTTAAAAACGATTAGAAGTAAAAACAATATAATTGAGAATAAGTAAAAAATAAATATCAAGTTTTTTTAACAAGCTTAATTGGAATTGCCCATAGTATATATATCTATAATATTTAACTACATACACATATAGCAATAAAAAAATTTGTTATTTTTTTGATTACTCATATAGAGGCTCATTTACATACGATGAATAAAATACATATATTTTTTATATTAAAAAAGACTCTCTGGTATAATGTTCCAAAGAAGAATTATCATTTTTTTTGTCGATTTTATCGCAACTAGATGGTATACCATCCAAGTTATAGCAAAACATGTCATAATGACGGATGTTATTTTAAATGTAGCAAAAAATTACTAAATTTAAGAAACTGTAGGTTTAAAATTATGATAATTGTAAGATGTATAATTTCTTATTGGCATTTTGTTATTGGTATTAAATTTGGTATCAAATATGAATATGAATGAAGTGTATGCATTTGTGCACTGTTGCACTAAGATCCTTTTGATTTTTTTTCTGTATGTTTTGGTTGTCAAAATGTCCACTATTCAAATTTTCCTACAAGAAAATTTAAATGAAACCCTGTCAACTTATATATAGAAACTTAAAGCCATCAAAATAAAATGATTCTGTTTTTTTTTTTTTGTTTTTTTTTTGCTGATATCATTAACCTAATGAACTTCATAATGTAGGGATCTACCAAGGAACAAAATATGTAAGTCTTATTAAAAGAAAAAAGAGATCACATTCATTATGGGTTTATTAAAAAAGAAAAAGAAAAAAATAAATGATTGATAAATAAAATGATTCTACAGAAAAAATTATTTTTAAAGAAAATTTTGATATATCACTAAATTAATTTTTTTTTTTATAAATTTTAAGGTATATTATTCATTTTTTTTAACATATTAAAATTATTTTTTCCAGCAACATTGTCTAACTTCAAATTTTTTTCTCTTATACTTTCTAAGGCCGGTTGCTCACTGAATCCAAGTACATCTAATTTCTAAAATGCTGCGAAAAAAAGAAGTGACATCTTTAGTTAACAAACATAATATTTTTTAATTTTATTTAACTTGTCCTTGTCTTGTAATTGGAATGCCACATAATTTCCTCCCAAAAAATTAGTTAACAACATACAAAAAAGGAAAAAGAGCGAGAAAAATGGTTTTTTTTTTGTTTCCTTCAAGAATAAATTAATTTATTAAAAACAATTTGTATTCATTTCAGAATAGACCATATTAAAAAATCACAAAAAAGCAATTAATTATAAAAACGATGCTGAAAATATTATATTAAAAAAAAAAAAAAATACAAATAAAAATTTCTTTTTTTACACCAAATTGTTTTTTTTATTCCATAAAATTTTTGAAAATAATTTTTTCACGTAAATAATTAAATCCTTTATAGTAATTTGGTCGCGTTGATTGTCTCCAAGAAGTTAAGAAATTAAAATTCAACTCTCCCAGTCATCCGCTCGAGATACATGTTCATTTGTAGTTGATGACAATGCATTATAGCGTGAAAAGTTCGTTCGAATAACGGGAAATTGATGAAGTGGGTGAGGTGCTATGCCGGATTTGAGGAGATTGGAGCGGTTGCTACCAATCGGGCCTCGCGCTTGACTACGCTTGAAGGGGAATTTTTATCTGAAAATGACAGAGCTATACGGCATTTTCAAATTTTTTATTGCTCTTCGAATATATTCGACAATTCCAGTAAGCGTTGCTTCTGGAGAGAGATGATTTTTCAGATTAAAGCTGTTAAAAAACTATCTAAGATCGACAATGAGTCAGGATAAATTAAACAGTTTAGCTATCATGTCGATTGAGGGTCAAGAAACAGAGCTGTTGGATTTAGACACCGTTTTAAAAGATTTGCACATTACTTGTTTCATAATTTCATTAAAAGCTTAAGGGGCCCCGCGGAAACAAAATCCAATCGGGTTCCGATTTTGCTGGATCCGGCACTGGTGAAGTGTTAGAGCAGGTAGGCCGTTAAAATCGTTTGCTGCATTCATGGGCTGTTCGAAATGTTTTGTGAAATGCAAAAATCAATATGAAACGATTTTTATTTCTATCTCGATTTTAATTTAGTACCAGTGTGAGGTATAAATGATTCAATTGAATGTCTACTGAATAGTCAACAATTCTAAAATTGGCAATAAAAAACCTAGACCTCCCGCACATATTAAAAACTTTGTTTTTTATAGGTTACGTTTTTTTTGTGCATATTATTTCTTTTTCTATCTTTAATTAAATGTTGAAAACAAAAACTTTTAATGCATTTCAATTTTATGCATCGACAAAATTCATAAAGTTAGGTTTGATTTTTTGTTTTTATATGTTCAAAGAAAATATAAACTAACCAGAATTTTTGTTCTGCTTTGGTTTCAGTTTGTTAATAAATAAAATAAAATATAGAAAAGTTTTTTGTTTGGAAATTTTCAATCTTGAAAGCAAAAAAAAAATAGTATGAAAAATATTTTCTGTCCAATCCAGTGTGTGTATATTTTTTCTCTTTTTTTTTTTTTTGGGTTCAAATAAAGTTTTTTTGCTTCAAATTTATTCCTTTGGAAAATGTAATTTTGTGTTTTTCACACATTTAGATTGCAATTTTTTTTTTATTTATAAAAAACAAACAATGTTGAATATACAAATATACTAAAAAAAAAAAATAAAACGTAAAAAAAGAAAATGTCAAAAAATAATAATACTCGGGGGTCAAATTTTATAATTTCAATAGTATTCTGATGGGAATTGAAATAAGAGAACGAACTTTTTAATAATATATTATTTCTCAGTTATTAATTGCACCATACACCATACATTTTGTCTTATTTTCGAATTCTTCCATGATTTCCAAAAAAAATTGGGATAGAAAAATACTTAAAAAATTAATAATTTGTTATTTTCTGACAATTATTTTATTTATTTTATTTTTTTTTCTTGTTATTTAAATAATTTTTGCTTACTACAAACGTATAATGTTAACTTAGTACACATTTAAATTTTAGCTTTTTCCTACCTGAAATTAAAATATGATCACTATTTGATGAAAATTGGTATCCTTACAGCTCAAAGAAGCCGAATTAGATTAAAGAAAACTAAACGTACTTTCGATGCATGTAGGATTTAATAAATAAAAATCATTAAAATTCAAATTTTCGTACGCTTAAAAACTACACTCACAAACGTTTATTATAGGTCGAAAAGGGTTACACTAAGCCAAAAAAGGCGTACTAAATTTTAGAACTTTTGGCATTAAATCAAGTTCTAGTAGGGTAAAAGCACCAGTAACCGCCCACTTAAGGAATTTTCAGACTTTGACAACGCATAAAAAATCGTGCATAAGAGATATTGAATACATCTTTATATTAATGGATAGCTAGAGCGATTCTCTATAATTAGTATTATCTGCTTATTTCATTTGAATTACGGTTTAAGAGAAAATTAGGTTTTTGTGAAAAAACTCAATTTTTTCAGTAACCGCCCACTAAAATCTAGTATGCGCCCATATAAGTTCTAGTATCCGCCCATACAAATTTTGAAGAGAAATTGAAGTAAATTTGGCAAAAAAAAAAAAATTTCAATTCATTTTCAGTTTTTTTAAAATTTAAATACCTAATTATATTTATATTTATAAATAAATATACCTATAAAATGGAAGTAAATAAAATAAAATTATTAAATTTTGTCCTTAATTATACCTAACTTTAAGCTTTGCTTATACATTCACCACTTCATTATTCATTAAAAAAACACAACGAAAATAGTAAAAAAATTAGTGAAACTTGATTAGCTTTCTTTCTAATTAAATCCTCTGTTACTATCGCTCTTCATTTACTAATGAATTCAACCTCTCTGATTGCATGATTGGAATCCCGCCCAAAAAATTTTATCAACCAGCTGTGCGCTGGAAATTTTTGTTGGTGAATTTTTTGTCTGGATTTCCCTTTCAGCGGTGCTTTAATCAAGCAATAATCGTGCTGGGAAGATTCAAAAACAGAAATTTTGTCTTTGATTTTTCTTTCCGAAGGTGTTAAAATCAAAGAAAAATCGTTCTGGGCGGATTAAAAAACATTAATTTTTCCTACTGAATGTCTTTCTCTGGTTTTTCTTTCCGGAGGTACTAAAATCAAGGAGAAATCATTCTGAGCGTAATCATAAACAGAAATTTTTTCTATTGAATGTTGTTCTCTAATCGTTTTCCCTTTCGCTGGTCCAATAATCAAGGAAAAAGCGTACTGGGCGGGTTCAAAAACAACAATTTTTTCTACTGTTTTTGTAACCGCCCATAGCGGGCGGTTATTGAAATAGTTGTAAAAAATTGTTCTAGAAGACGCCCATCGTCTTTTTTATTATTAAAAATAAAAAAAAATATTTTTTTATTAAAAATCCGTTTAAATAATATAATTTACTATTAAAAAAAAAAATAGTTACATGTGTATTTTTTTTTATTCATAAAAATTTAATTGAATTAAAATTATGAATTCCTTAAACAAAATGAGACTTTTTCACCGTTTTTAATTTTTGGTATTTCATCACAAACTTAAACCGATTTTTTTAAAATTCCAGTTGGACCTATGCAACCAAAATTTGCAAGAGTGTTGCTGAAAACCGAACAGACAAATTTGTGCTTTGAAATAAGCAAAATACTTGATACTTTCCTTAATATTTAAATATAAAGTGGAAAGTGGGCGGTTACTAGTACCGGGCGGGCTACTGGTGCATCTACCCTATTTTTATACACAAAACAACAACAAATAAATTTTTTTTATAAAAAAAACAATATTTAAGTTCTTTCGGTATCATATCAAGTACAAACTGCTCTAAAATCGTAAAATTAATGCCCAGAGGCATAATTTTTAGTACCAAGAGAATTAATGTTATTCTAAAAATTCTTGAATTAAAATTATTTGAATAATTTTCATACTATGGCCGAATGGTAGAGTGGTTGAATGAAATGCTAAAGACCGAGGTTCAAATCCCGACGAAAGCATAAGAAAAATGTATACGAAATTTATATTTTCTATTTTGTACTCATGAATAATTTTATTACTATGGTCTAATGGTAGAGTGGTTGAAATGCTAAAGACCCGGGTCGAATCCCGAAGAGGGCATAAGAGAAATAAAATAAGAAATTAGAAATAAAAGAAAATAGAAATAAATAAAAATAGAAATACATAAATAAAAATAAAAATATAAAAAAATTTTTTTTTCTCTTTAAAAAAAAATTTAATCACAAAAGGCATTGATTTTAGTAAAACCGTCATTGGACGGTTTTTGTTGCGGAAAATACATGAATTTATGCATTTTTACACGATTTTAGCACGTTTTTTATCTCAGTGTTATAGTATAGTATAGTATGAGTAAATTGCGACTATGTTTACTTTATTTTTATTTTGAGCAAAATTTAATAAATTTTCATTTTGAAATCTGTTCAAAGTAACAGACCAAAAATAGAGAGAAAAAAAATATTATTAATAACCACAACACTTATGTATTTTAAAAGTTTCGAAATGCTTCCTTCCTTCTTAAAAGAAAATTTATGAACAAAACTTAGGCAAGAAAAAAAAATATTGTTTGCAAAAACTTTAAATATTTTTTTTTTCTATCAAAAAATATGCATTAAATAAAAATGATTATAATGTTTTTTTTTTTTGTGGACAATTAAAACTTTTTTTTTTTGAAACATTGGCGCCAATAATAATATTTTATTAGTCAGTTCATTAGTCTTTTTTTATAATACATAATATAATATATTATATATTATAATATAAAATAATATAATATAGTTGATTTGAATTGTATATATTTATGGAAATTTTCTTCTTTATTGCAAAGTTAATTGCATTATAGCGAGCATTTGGTTATTAAAAACATTTTATGTTAAAGTTTTGAATGATAATATATAGAAAAACAAAATATATATGTTTTTAATGACTTTTTTTGTTCAATATCTATATAGTTGAAATTTTAATGTTTTATTTGTGGTCATCTAGATCTATAATAATAAAATGTTCACATTTATTATATACATATGATTTGAATCGAATATAATGATTCTCAAACTTATATATAGATGAAAATATAAATATAATGTATTATAATATACTTTTACACAGTGCCGTAACTAGGCAGGTGCAACATGTGCACTCGCACAGGGCCCAGGATCTGGCGGGCCTTGGAAATGGTAAACGAAAAAAAATTCATCGATAATAAAAATATTTGTAAATAAAAAAATTCGGATCTCGGGAATAATTCACACTTATAGGTGATCCGAAAATTTTTCTAATGCAGGCAAACATATCATTTTTTTTTCTATTTTATATATATTATTTCATATTCAATTCCAAATTTTATACTGTACCGCAATTGAAAATTTCTATATTCAATTCCAATTCCAAATTGTCGGGAATATATTCATGTTTATTCTGAATGAAACTAAACGTATTGTGTGTGTGTTTTTTAGTTCGCATTTTTTTCCGTTTAGTCACAATTAAAGTGAAAGCAGCATCAAAAAGCTTATTGCCAGTTTTCTTAGTACAATTTGAATACTCTATTATCTCAATTATCTCAATTGAATTGGCGTTATGAGCAACTGAGAACTATATGCAACGATTTTTCTTGTCTGTTTGGTTTGTTTTTGGAATCAACCAGCGTTTTTGATCTAAAAAAGTCGGCTGCAGATTAAGCCATTAGATATAGTAAAGATTTGAATATGTACGAGCCTGTGAGTTTCAAGGCTTCAAATTTGAAGCATCGACGCTTATACGTAATATTAAAACTGCAACTCCAATTGAAATTTTGCAGGCACTTTATGACTTTGGCTTAATTGAGTCTTATCCAAACTCTGCGAATATTTCTCAGTCTTTCAGCTTCTACTGCATCGTGTGAAAGAAGTTTCAGCAAGATGAAATTAATCAAGAATTATTTAAGATCCACTATAGCACAAGAGCTATCCAATCTTTCAATAATATCTATTAAATATAACATTGTAAAAAATATTAGTTATGACGATGTTATAAACGGATTCTCGGAAATGACAGTCAGAAAAGTGCAATTCAAATAAAAACATTTATAAAAAAAAATAATAGTAAATAAATATATTTCTTTACATTTAGTTACGGCGCTGCTTTTACCCACTGACACTGAACTAGATATTTTCGCAACTGTTGGTATAAATGTGCAAACCACATTTAAACTTTATTATTTCAGAATTTTTCTTATTTTTTCTTTTAAATCTTCTAGTGAATAAATATAAAAATAAGAAATTTAAAAAATTCTTTCTTTCACTTTAAGAATAGCATAAAAATAAGGAATCTAAAAAAGTCCTTCAACTTTAAGAATAACAGAAAAAAACATTCATATCCCCACATTAAAGACTCCACAAGTTCACAAAAATAATATTTAAATATCACAAAAATCATAATTCGCATAATTAAAAAAAAAAAGTAAGAAAAATTTCGTATTCCATTTTTTTTTTTTAATAATATATCCCGCAGATATGTACATCTGTTAATATTAGGATAATGGTTTAACAAAAAAAAAATTTATTAAATTTATACCTAATGTAAATTTTTATCATTATTAAAAAATTCAAACAAGATTACATAATAAAAGATAATCAAAAATATATATATACAACACAGACACACAGAATATTCTTTAATCCTATTTTAATAAAAAAAATCAACATTGTATATCTCTCTATAAAATAATGTACCAATGACTTTTCAATACAATTTTACATTCAATTTATTTAGATTTTCTTGTATAATTAAACCAAAATAATCCAAAGATTTTAGATTTCGTATACATTATTTTTAGTTTAGAAAAATATAAAATTCACTTAAATACAATTTTTTTTTTTACTTTAATCATTACAATCAATTTTAATTAAATGATCATGATTTGGATAGGAAAAATCTAATTTTTGCATATATACAGTAAAAAATTTGGAATAACTTTATATTTGAAATTATTTTTTCATTAAATAAATTTAATTAAGCTGTAACTCATGAAAATTTATACTTATAAAGTAAAGCTATAATTTAACAAGAATTAAATTCAATTTTAATTACTCTCTAAAATTACTGCTGTACTGATTTTTAACTTAAAGTACACAATATTCATGAAAAATATATATACATATATTAAACTTTTAACTTTAAAAAAAAAATTGTGGGAATAATAATAGTTACATATATGTAGAACCATGTAGAACATAGTTTCTCAACCGGTGGTCCGTGAAGCTTTTTTGGTGGTCCACGAAAATTTTCTGCTGTTCATATTAGCATTTGATGTGCTAATATTAACGAACATACAATATTTTTGCAATATTTTTGCAATAACAAAAAATCAAAATCAAACAAAGAAATCGTCTGAAACTAAACTAACACCGCGATTTTCAATGATTATTTCAAATAAGCAGCAGCAGAAGTCACATTAATCCAAAGATTGGTTTTTGAAATTCTATTATTTATTTTTTATTATTTTAATGAATTATCAAATTTTATGTTTTATAGATTTTATAAATAATTGTTGAATTATATTTTATGTTTTTGTTTTAATATTTTCAAATATTGGTTATTAATAAAATACAATTTTTTCTCAAATCAAATAATCAATTATATACTGATAAGCATTTATGTTATTTTAGTTTAATGTTGATGTGGTCCGCAAAAACTTTTTTGATTTTTTGGTGGTCCGCGAATTAAAAAACGTTGAGAAACTATGATGTAGAACACAGGACATCATTGTCTCTAAAAACAATTTCGTATTATATTAAAAAAAAAAAAAAAATTAAGTAATAATAATATTTTCGAGATGAACTTAAGAAGAATACAAGAATATGAAAAAAAGAAAAATAAAAGTTCAAAAAAAATTGTTATTTCTTCTTTTTTTTTTATAATATACTTGTAATGTCTATATTACTTTTTTTTTGTTTTTATAATAAAACAGATATTATAAAGTTACAAATTCTTTTTCTATAATTGGAACTATGCCAAACAATTTTAATGTATCACAATTGTAACTTTTTTTCAGTTTCTCAAATGAATAAATTCGATTGAAAATTAAAAAAACAAAGTATATAAAAACTAAAAAGATTGTTATAATAAAATAAATAATAATTGTATATTAATATAAATATAAATGCAAAGACTGTTATATAAGATGAAAACACAGAGAATAGTAAATGACGTGTATAATTATAATTTATAAAAATTACAAAAAAAGAAATTATTGAAACATAAAGTTCTTGTAATATACATATATATATAGTGATAATGACAGCAGTACAAAACTAAAATTTCCTTGATTTTTTTCCTAATATCTACCTAATATGAGCATTTTTAGTATAATAGTACCTAAATTTTTGTGGATTGAAATACATATATATAAAATTACAAAATAATGGAAAATAATAATCAAATAGTTTTGCAGAAACTTGTTTCTTTTCTTTTTCTAAAGTAAAGATTTATTAAAAATATTCTCACGAAAATTCAATAAGTTTATTATTAAGATATAATTTAGAAAATGAACAGGAAAAAAACCTTTTAATTCAGAAAATATAATCATTATATACTCAAATAATAAAAATTATTTTTAATTTTTATATTTTTTTACTTTATGGTCCGTGGTAAAAATATTCAGTTGGAAGTTACTATGGATTATAGTTAGATTAGTAATTAACTATAATTACTCTGAGCAACTCAGTTTGATGTATAAGAAAAACGAACCCATATGTTACAAAATTAAAACGACTTAAATTTTCAGATGTAACAAGTTCATACATCAAAATACAAATTAGATCTACAAAAAGATTTTTGATTTAAACAATAAATCTACACAGTGAAAACAAATAATTTTCCCATTACCAGTATTATGTATCTATTTTTATACATTGCTATTTCATACTTAAAATTTCACAATTCCTTTCTATTTTTTTTTTTTTTCAATAAGCAAAATTTATTTTCAATGGAAGTAAATATAAATCCTGGCAAAATAGTTCATTTTAATTTTCATCATTAAAGAATTATATTTCTATGTATAGATTAGTAATTATTTTAGTACATGGCCAAATAGCAGCTAAAAAGTCTACTGCAGAAACTACATAATTAATCAAACAAGTAAAACATATTCTACATTCATGTGTATAACATTATACGTATATACAAAATATTATTACATTGTGGTTTAATAGTGAATTTCTATTAAAAAAAAGTTATTCTACGTACGTCTTTAACTTTCCAGATGGCATGTAAAGTTTTGAATTATTATGTATGACTATGTATTCACTTTAATGAAATCAGAATAAATATAGATTAAAGTTAAATTAAAATAACATTACATTTGATTTATTAGAATGCAAAAGTACAGAAATTCAAAGAAAAATATTTGCGATTCTCTTAAAGAATAGAAAATATTACAGGATTATTAACGAAAGTTTTCTAATATGCAATCCCATAGAGAGAGAACAGAACTTTCTTAGTAAACTAAATAATATACAGATGAAAAATAAGATATTTGCATTATATTATTCTATTCAGAGTTAAGTAAAATTTACAGCAACAAAAAAAATATTACATACGATTCATCATTTTTTCTTTTATCCTTGTATAAATTATCGTGTATAAGGATATTCATATAAGAGTCGACACAGAAAGGCAAATTCGTAGAATATTAGTTTTCATCAGATGTGGAAAATAGCTGTTTTAATTTTATCTTTATGCTATAGATTACATTTCTGTATATATATATATGGTTTCTGTACACAAAAATTACAAAAATTTGTTCATAGTTCTATATTTGAAAAGTTGTTGATAAATTTAATTAAATAACATTATTTTATATTTATATAAAAAGAAAAACTCAAAAACCTATTACACAGGTACAATTTACATTTCACATTTCAAGGTTGAGTGGCGATACATTTATTGAAAGAAAAACGTATTCTTATTCCAAAACATTTAGATTATAGAACGATGATGATATTTTGAAAATTTAAATACTTTAAAAAATAGTTAACTTTAAATAAATATTTAAAAATATTGTAAATAGATGCATTATATACAACATAATTTTACACACATTTCGAATTTATATCAAATTAGGAAGCAATTTCACATATCGCTTATTTACTTGGTTTGATTCTTTAATACAATGAACCTATATCCAATTTTTCGGTTCAAATACGCGGTAAATTCATGAGATTTTAACTCATATAAAAATGTGGAAGTATTGTAAATAAGAAATTTTTAATGAAACCGGTGAGTTTCTATCTCTATACATACTTTATGAAATATTTGAACAATTTTTAATACAAAAAATAATTTAATAGGCAAGTAAACATTTTTTTTAATTTACTTCTTTTTAAAAATTTAAATCATTAAGATTGATCAAACACAAATTAGCTTTAAGTATATCAAAGCCTCACCTTCAATTATAAACTTCGCTTAAGCAACAAGTTTCTTTATTAGACATATTCATAAAAACTTAAATTTTTTTAAAAATATTAAATTTTTTTTTAAATATCTAAACAAAATTTCTTCAACTTTTTATAACACGAATATATTAAAGATATGAAATATAGAAAGGAAAAATAATAAATTTCTTTTTCTTGGAATTTAACTTCAAACAATTTTTGAGGAAAATGTATGTAATGCAACTTAAATACATAACGTTTCCATTAAAGTTTTTAACTTATTTTTTTTTTTATAGTTTTTACCAGTGAGAAAATCTTTAATGGAAATCTTGATTGGCATAATCTTAGAAAGTCACTTGGTGTGAAAAGATGTTTGTTTGTTGTGTGATACAAAATAATTATGACATCAACTTATTTTTAAAAGGTTTTTAACATTTTTTTTTAACATCTTGGATGTGCATGCACATAAATAATAATAAAAAAGTGCAAAAATTGGCTTTTCAATACAAAAAAAAAAACAATTTCAATTTGAGTAAGTATTTCGCAAAACTAAGATTTTCTGACAATTAGCAAATAATAATCAGGCTCAACATCACGAATTTTCGTAAACCAATTTTTATTTCAAGATATTTTTAAAAAAATGTTTGAATGATTTTGATGTATCTTATGAACGGAACAATTTTTCTTAAAATCAAAGAAAGCTGAATGAAATAAAAATTCACAATTTTTATGTACCATAAATTATAGAATATATATGTATACTACCGAGCAAAAACAATATTTTGAAGCCAAAAATTCCAAATATTAATTTCCCTCCTTTTAAGTTATGCTTTGCTGTACATCTTTTAAATGAATTCTATATGCTGGTACTGCATGTTGTATTCAGTAAAAAAAACTTAAATTTTGTCAGCTCTGTATATAATTAGAAAATAAATGTTTCGTGAGATTCGCTAAAAAAAATAAATTAGAAATTGCTGGTTTTGTGATTGTGTTTTATTTTTTTTGTAAGTGTAATCTTTAAAAGTATAGGTTATGCAGCTTCTGCAATCTCCCAAACACCAATGTTCTTCAGCTTTTTCGCCAAATGTGGTTTCACAATGATATAAATGCTTATCGCACTTTTAATTAAATAATTTGTAAATTTCGACTTCACTAAAAACTCTTTTAAAAAACAATTAATCACAAATTAACCCCATCAATTTACCCCCTTTACTAATAAAATTAACATTTTTATCTCGAAAATTACATCAACCATAATCATAATTAATATTCATAAAAAAAAATATAATGAAAATTTTTTAAACATATATGTTAATTTAAAAGTGTTATAAATAAATAATTAAAATTTTCCTTCAATCCATTAACACAGAAAATCAGAAAAACCTCAATAAAGCTTAATATATATAAAGATAAAAAAATACAAGGAAAAATAATATAAATGATATTATAATATAATAGCAAGAAGTTAAGTCTAGATTTCCCAAGATGGATTGGTGATTCAAATTTATAGTTTTGCGTCATTTATACTTATTCAAAGACCGAAGGAAGGAAAAGAAAATGTTTTCAATATTTTTCTATATTAAATTCGAAGTCTTGACATGTTTCACTTTTTTTTTTATAATTTATATTTAAAAAACGTGTTTTTTTTTTTTATTATATTACAAAACAATATTTTACAATTATAAAATATAAAATGTAAAATTAGTTGTTGTAATGTTAACAACACAATCATAATGAACAAAAAATTGCATCAAGTGGTAAATTTTTAAAAACAAAATAAAATTTAGCACATAAAAATGTCGCATTTACTTTTGTAGTATCAAACCCACTATCAAAAGTGCTAAAGTGAATGATTTATATTAATTTTTATTTGATATTTATTATTTTTTCTGTTTTGGTATTAATTTTTTATTTTTATTTTTCCAACCTCTTGACTAGCAATTAAATAATAATAAAAACAGAATTTTTTTTAAAACCTTTTATTTAACGCTACAATGAATTTTGTATATTATTTTAATTTAAAAACATTGAATGTAATTTAATTATTTCTTGTCAAAGGATAAAAATATATATATATATATATAATGTTTTGTTCTTTATATTAAATAAGTATAAAGTAATAAAATTAAAATTTAATTAAAATTAATGCTTTTTATTTCCTAATTTAAAGTTTTCTCTTTTTTTTTTTACTTGCACAAGCGAGACATTGTTTTATACGTTTATATTTGCTCCTCTGACCACTTTTGTATATATATATATAGTTCAATAAAGTTGAAAAATTAGATTACATCAAATTAGATTAAGAAAAATTTTATTATTATTATCCTCATACTTCAACTTAAATGCATTGAATCCTTTTTCGTTACATTTCTTAAAAGGGAAAAATTATAAGAATTTTCTTTTCACAACTATGCGAATATAATTTCAAAACTTCAACAAAAAAAAATTCATATTCATAATAATTTTCTATTTCGAAATAGTAAAAAATTTAATAAATTTAAAAAATAATTAAACTGAGTGGCTCCATATTTATCATTTTTCATTATATTGTAAAATATATATACAATAAGGAACAAATCTGCAAGACCGAAATAAAATTATACATTCATAATTTATTAAAAGAAAAATGTAGATTAAATTTGCCAAAAAAAAGTTTTAAAGTTAATATTAAAAGAAGAAATTAACTATAGGTAACATATATTCTTCTATTATAAAATTAAAATGTATTTTATTAATTACATAGTTGAAGCATTTATCATAACAATATATAGTCTCAATAACTATTTTTTAATTTCAACTATATATTTTTCTTCATTTCAAAATACAGGTCACAAGAATAAAATTATTGATTATTGACCGTGGTATAAAAGTCAATAATCTACTCTCTTAACCAAAATTGGCTAGAATCTAGTACATAAAACTAGAATGAGCACTAGAATGAACAACTAGATTTGTAGCCACTAGGGGAAAGTTTGAAATCTCGATTCCAAAATTTAAAATACCAAACTAGGTTCCTAGTGGAATCCTAGATATAGCAAGGATAGATCTTCGATTAATTTACTTTTGATCTAACTACTAATCAAACTGAAATCTAGTATCAATAATTGAAACATAGCAAGGAAAAATAGATAATAATTGCAAAAACAAGTTTCAATAATTCTTGAAAATTGGCTAAAACTATTTTAAAACTATATATATTCTAGTTTTAAATTTTCATTATTGTAATCCAGTTCGCAAAAGTAACTGGGGTATCACTGATTTGATATATAGATTCTATTTTCAATAAATAATTAGCAAATTTTTACCTAGAAATCTAGATTTATAGAATTGGATTTTTATATGAATTTGCTTCTGAAACTAAAAAACTATTTTCATAATTGAATTTGCTTTCTGTGAAGTTAAACTCGATATTTTGAAGAAAATATTTGAACAATAAATTTAAAATTTTTGCTACTAAAAATTAAGTTCAGTTCAGTAGTAAAAATTCTCACAAAAATCAATTAAAAAAATTAGCTAATTTTTGCATATTTTGTCTACATTGAAGAGGAAAAATTTTTTTTTTTTTTTATGTTTTTCTAGAGCAATGGTTCCCAACCTTTTGAAATATTTGTACCCCTTGATAATGATTTGAATCTTTACGTACCCCTAAAAAAGAGTTCATACAGGTTATAACAAACGGAATAAAAAATTTTAACGCACGTTGTGATTAGATACGCCTCGCTCTGTTAGCACCAAAATTGATGGAGCATCATTGTTTCAAAATCACTGCGAGTTTTCATGTTATTTCTCAAATCTTCATCTTTTGCGTTATCAGTATCAGTGTCAACAATCTTGTCTAATGAAATTGTGAAGGCGTTTCTAATCCAATTATCGACATTAAAAGTTGGAGGAATGATACCATCATAACGAAGTTTTAATATACTTATTTAAAATATACACAATTATACACAATTCACAAAATTTTGGCAAGAAAATTAGATTTTGAAATTATGTGTAAATTATGTGTAAGGATATACATATATTTTTTTCAATACGAACAGTTCCACGTACCTCTCAGAATTGGTTAACGTACCCCCAAGGGGTCCATGGACCCCAGGTTGGGAATCTCTGTTCTAGAGCATCAGAAAAAACTTAAATAAAATAAAAGTATGAATGACATTTTGAAAATAAATATTTTAATTAACTAAATCAAATACAATATCATCGATTAGCTATAAATTATGGTTGAGCAAAAATATAAGTACCTACATCTATGGAATATAATCCTGTGCTTCCCGATAAAATAAATTGAAATATATAAATGATATATGTATATAAATTAATAAAAAAAATATGTGAGTCTCGGGACACACGGAAGAAGTGAAACTTCATGGCAAGTAGTATTTTCTGCGGCGGCTTAATAAATATTTAAAATGGCCAAGTGCATATAAAACAAGACGCCAATCGATTTTTTCGACGGCGACTAGTTGATTTTTGTCCTTGGACTGCTGGGGCCAGTCGACTTAAAATAACTGTTTTTTTTGGGGGAATTCGGCGGCTTAGAAAAAATTAAACAAAAAAAATTAAAAACCAGCGACTACTTAGATATAAAAACATTTAAAAATTCTAAAATACTTTTTAAGCTCAAAAAGTTTAGTGGCATAATGGCTTTTAAATTATTTCAAAATGGCTAGAATTATGGCTGCATGGCAACACTGATTGCCAGATGATTTCACTATATTTTAAGCCGTAAACAAAATTACAACTATATTATTAGCGACAAAAATGTATGAAAAAACAGCAGCGTGGCTTAAATCATGTTTTGTTGCCCGAATAGTTTAACCTAAAATAACTTTTTCAAATATGCCTGAAAAATTTCATGTTTATTAGTACTTCTTCTGAAAAGGAATTGGAATAAAAATATTCTACATGCATTGCATTAATGGAATTTAATGGCAAAAATAATTTATACTAACAACTCAATTACAAATTAGTTCAAAAAAAAAATCTGTTTTAGTTAAAAGATTATTTTCAAATATGCCTGCAAAATTTGACATTAGTATTTCTTCCGAAAAGTAATTGTAATAAAAATATTCCTCCTGCATTTTATTAGTGTAATTTAATGTCAAAAATAAATTACACTAACAAACTACAAATTACATTAAGAAAAATTAATATCAAAAATAAATTATCTACAAAATAGGTGCATTGGAACATTTTTATTCAGAATACATATTTGTATTCCAAAAACTTTTTGAAAATTAGCACTAATAATTAATAAATGAAATATTTGTTATTCAATAATTTAAAATAAATTTTATTTTCCTTTCAATCGAAAAAAAAAAGTATTTTCGACTTTAATTCTGAGCCAATATAGAGTAGGTTATTGCGCTGATAAGCTTCATTAAGTTGCTAGCGGCTGTCGGTTTTATCATCAGCTGACACATAAATTTTTTCTTTTTTCTTTTTTTTTTGCCTTTTTTTTTGAGAATAATCGAGGCATTTTTGACATTAAGCGTTACATTTTTGACAATTACATTTTTTTCACTCTCAATCACAATGCCTCTAAAGAAGTTTCACTTCAAAAATTAATTGAGTAAAGTTATTTTGCTTTTATTTAAAGTCTCATTAATTGAATTGAAAAAATAAAAAACAAGTTATAAATATAAATTATTACATTAAATAGGGGAAAGAAAATTTTTATTTTCGACTTTATTTCTATTATACAAAAATAAATTCATGTTGTTTTTAAATTCAGAATTACTCATTGGTGGACTACAAATTCATATTAAAAATTGAGGTTCAATATTTATTGATATATTGACAGATAAATTGATATACATTTTTGGCAATTGATAAAATTTAGCGAATACTATAAAAAGTATTATTTGAAAAATTTAGAATTATGTTCCAAGATAAAAGTGAAATACTGAAAAATGCAGGTGTGAATGTGGTCTTAAAGACATTTTTTTCTTTTTCAAATTCAATTTCAACCTATAATATACAATTCATCAACAAGCAATCCATCCAATTAAATAATTTATCAAAAAAAAAAATTTTTCTAATGGACAATTCGTTCAATGTGGGACATTTCTTATTGCAAATCACTACTCTATTATTCTCAATAACTTTTTCAAACAAACTTATTCATTCAATAATAATTTTTCAAACAAAACAATTATGATCTTAATGGAAAAAATTACATAAAAACGTGAATTAATTTTTCAACGGATTTCAGACATTGAATGCATTATTTTATTCTGTTGAAATTGAATTTCAGATTATTAATTTTTTTTATTGTTTTCTTAATGGCAATTTGGTAAAAGTAATTGATAGTTATACTTGAATTTCTCTTTGAAATTTAAACAATTTTTTCCCATTTTGATTGTTCATTGAACGAATTATCTATTCATGAACTCAGAATTGGATATAGAAAGAACCAATATTAGTATGAATATTTTCTTATTCTTTTGAAGCGTGAAACTTTGCGTATGGAAAACTTCAGTTTCATTACTCAACAAAATGTCGCTAATATTGCCTACTTCATCATAGTAGGTTAGGTATATAAAAATAAAAAAGGAATATCGTCATATGAATAATTTTAAAATTTGATAAACAAATTTAGGGTAATTAATTATAAAGTATCTACCTACATATTTTTATATATCACGAATTGATATACGAAATTTATTAACTTGAATGAAATTTTTAATACCTACTTAAAAAAAAAAAAAATACAAAATTTCTTAAAAGTCGTGACTGACTAAGCAAAAAAAACTTTTTTTAGAAAGAAAATTCAAAAGGATTAATTTATTCTTGGTACCCAATCATTAAAAAAAATTTTTTTTTTTTTAATTTTATTTGTGTTCTGATTCAAAATATTACATAAAAAATGAAGTAAGAAAAAAACAACCAAACAAAAGATTTCCTCCAGGCAATAGAATGAAAGAAAATTATTTTTCTTTTAATTCAAATTCCAAAAACGATTTCAATTGGAATACGAAAAAAAAACACACACACAAAAAAAAAACAAAAGAATATCCTGATGATTTGCGAAAATATACATTTTACTTTAAGGACTTTTGATTTTGTGATTTCCCTTATTTTAACGTAAATAAATTAAAATTGCGATGTTTACTGATAAAAATTTAATTTTAAATATTTTTCTAATATACCTTAGGGAGAAACAAAAAAAAAAACTATAGGATTTACAATATAATTACATTATTATTTGAACAAGCAATAAATTTTGAAATTTTTTCCAAATATTTGAAAAAGATTAATTCGAAGAATTTGTAAAAAGGATTAGTGAAAGATTAAATAGAGATTATTATCATCATATAGCATCATCATTACACAGTGATGAGAAAGATTGTAGTGTACTTAACATTAATAACTTATAAAGAATTATATAATAATATACAGATTGATCATTCTGATTCTAATTTAAAATTTTTAATAATAACTATGGGTAGCACTTAACTAATGTTTTGTTCAAATAAAAAATCTTTCAGTGGAAGATAAATTGACTAATTGTATGTTGACAGCTTGTGATATAAAGATAATATCCGCTATACTTCTCGTTCTTGTATAAATGTCACCATATTAATCATTCTAACTTCTCTAAAAGACTAAAGAGCCAATCATAGCAAGTCTCTGAAATTTCTCTATGTAGTACTCTATAATTGCGTTCTATATGCGTTCTTTCGAAGAGTATGCACTATGTACTGTATACTAATAGCATATGATTTTTCTTATTAAATTACTATAGGCTTTACAATAATTTCTTAATTTAATGAGTTTGAAAATTAATAATTTTGCTTATCAACATAACAATGCACACAATCCCATCCTTAATTTAACAATAATTTTCTTCTCTCAATCTATTAAAAAAGCTAAAAGTCTCTTTCGAGACTGCCGATGATATATTCAAATCCCATTAGAAAACATATATGCAGCAAAAAGATTAACATACTGAGTCTCCCTTCTGAGTGTTACCTAACAGTTTACATTATGAGACCCTATAATGAAATAAACTAAAAGAAAGTTAATGAGAAATTGATAGTATTTTGTATTAAAAAAAATTTTAAATAGAATATTATTTTGCTCAAGGTAAATTTGTTTTGTTGATAGGTTCTTTTTTATTTATTTACTAACACCTACACTGCAGCAGGACTTATTAAAAAAAACCCTTATTATCTGTAGATGATTTTTTTATGGAAAAGCTTAATTTTAAAATAAATATATAACATTAAAAATACATTATAAATAATATAATGATGTTCAGTATGGTTTTTATTTTCCTTTAGATTTTTCATTATTTTTTTTGTTCCAGGAAAGAAATAAAACTTTCTTCTTATAATTTTTAAATTACTAAAATATCCTTTTTTTAATTGCTGCTAATGTATTGAACCGTTGTTCACAGGATATTAATATTGAAACCCTTATCTAATTCAATATCCTTTAATTTATTGATCAAATAAAATCGCTTAAAGGATTTCCTATACAAATTTTGAATAAATTTAAAAAAATAATAAAAACAATAAAAAAAGTTTTCAAAGAATTTTCCCAATCAAGGAAATTATTATGATTTCAAAAACAATATAGAAGTGTCATTTTAGTTCAAGAATATAAAAAACGAAAAGAAAATCAATTAATTTCTTGCGGTGGGGTATCCGATGATATTTTATTAATTCTTACATATATACATTAATTATATTGCTTAAATAAGACAAAAGGTACAAAATGATTAGGGATTCTCAAAATGGCAAAGTACAAGATATTTTAATAATAATAAAAAAGATGTTAAAACGTAGGAAATCCTGACTGTTAATATACAACAACATAAATTCCATGTCACAGAAAATAAAAAACCATTTATTCGAAATTTAAACTTCTATTATTTTTCTTTTTTATCTCTTTAAGAATCAATTCACGACAAAATCATGTTCTAAAAAAAGTTCAAGAAATTGAAGTATATAATGTACATTAAAAATGTTCCTGACGTTTTTTTTTTATTGTGATTTTCCGGCTAAAAAAAGAATAAACCAACATAATTTTATTTTATTGTTGTTTAGGATATAAACTTTCAACAATCAATAACTTATAACAATTTATTTTGAAACAGTCTATTATTTCGTTGGAAAAGTTAATTTAAGCTAATAAAAAAAAAAAAAACAAAAGAAAAAACAAAATATCTATCATTGTCTATAATAATCGAAATATAAAATTATTTATTTCCTTTTCATCCTTATAAATAAAACTTTCCTTGTTAACAAGAAGGAAAAAAGGTTTTCTGCATGATGAATTTTAAACTATCAATGTAACACCTAAAGCCGGAAAATCACATCCAAGGTATTTATATCATATCCAAGGTATTTATATATTTACACTATATATATACAAGGCATCGTCTGCTGAGAAATGAAACAACGTATGATATTTATACGTCATTATTAGATAATTCCTCGTACTCGATTTTATAAGTACAACTATTTTGCAATATTCTTAATGTTGATTAAAATGTGTTTTTTAGATGAAAATTGTACGCTACTTGATATTTTTTCATACGTTTTTTTTAATTTTCAAATCTTTAAACTCAAATTACTCGAAACTATACTTTTCATTATACATTGTTTCATTTCTCAACAGACGATATTTATATTTATATGTCTAACATTGATAAAAAATAAAAAGAATGTTGAGAGATAATATGATGATAAGCTCCATTCATAAGTCCGAACTCTTATAATTACTAAGTTGCACACAAAAATAATTTTTCTTTTGTTAAGTCAATTAATTATATTTGAGAAGAATGCAATTAAAGAATTGATAACCAAAGGATATAAATTATTTCCTTTAATTATCAATATTACTCAGAATAATTAAACAAAATACCTAATTAATCAGATTTTATAAAATATTTTTTGACGTAATGAAAATAATTACATACAACAAATTTATAATAACAAATTTATAATAATTTAAAAATTTAAGTATTTTTATCAATGCCTCTATATATCTAGCCTGGAAACTCATTTTTTTTCACGAAGTTTTTCAAAATCAAACTTCGTAAAACTTTCGACTCTATCGAAACCTAAGAAAACTATGAAAAAAAAAATCAAAACATAGAAAATTAGTTATTATTCTCAATTTAGTATTATCAAAATTATTACGGCAGAAGGACGTTTTTTTGATTTTTTAAGTTGTAAGTTGATTGAAGCAGTAATTGACTACTTAAAAAATATTTTCTTAAATAAGATTTTTTAATAATTTAGTTTTAAATGTAGATAATAAAACCACCAAAAAATATTATGTATCTTAAAAATCAGTTTTTAGTGTTAATTATTTCAGATAAATGATTGAATCGTTTAAATTTCTTACTGTCAATGCAAAAATACACAATAATAACATTTCTCCAAACTTCTTATAGTAAATACATCATTTTTTTTCTGCCATTATTGTAGAATTTTTATCTTTTAGATTGATTTACGGACAATTCACCGACTACGAATTCACCTGTAATAAATAGTTCATTGTATAGCAATTTATCGTATAGTAAATGACCGATCGTACGAGCAACTCACCGTATTAGAAATTCATCGTATAATTACTATACGGTGAATTATTATATGGTAAATTATTATATGGTTAATTATTATATGTTGAATTGCAATAAGGAGAATTAATATAATATATAATATTATCCGAATTCCTTTTTAAAATACGGCTTAAAAACCCGTTCATATTAAAATATTTTATAACATAAACTAAATAATAATTATGATAATACATTTAGTAAACGTCATCCACTGAAAATTCAACTTATATTTTTGAAAATTTAAAAAATTATAATAAATAATATTTTTCTCAGTTTGCTTCAAAAGCTTATGTAGGAAGGACCTATGTTCCTTTACGCAATGCTATTAAAATTAAAAGGGCAAATTACCTATCTAAATGTCCATATTTTTTAATGGGATTTTCAAAATATATAAATATAACTATCTATTATTTAAATAAATTTTTTCCTAAAAGCTAGGTCCCCGAACAGATAAGATCCTTCGAAAATAAAAATTTTCCATATAATAATATCAAAATAAGGTACAAATTCTCTCTTTTTTTTTTTAGTTTCCTGGCTAGGTATATAGAGGCATTGATTTTTATGTTTAAAATTCATTTTGTTTTTCTTTTCCATTAATAACTTTAATGAATTTGAAAAATAATAAAATAAAATTTAAGAGAAAAGAAACTTTTAAATGGAAGATAGGAAGATATATGATGGCTTTTATTTATCAATTACATATATGTATTATATTTCCAAAGAAAACATATCGAGAAAATTATGCTCATGGTTATAAGTTAAATGTGTGTAAATAATTGCATCATTAACTCACATGAGATGTTCAAAGTATAAAACTCATGCTTCATTTGCAAAATTATTAAATATAGAATAATTGCTGCTCTATATTTCCTACATATTTGCATCACTTATTTTTCTTGAATCATAATAGGAACAAACAAAAAAATATTAATTCTAAAATCACTGCAAAAGTTCTTTTTAAACATTGTGGACCCAATCACTTAAAAATTATCTACAATTCAGAATGGAAAAATAATAACAAATTCGTTCTCATTGATTTTACTCGTACAAAGTCAATAATGTACTAGAATTTGTAAGCTATGACATTCTTTAATAATAGAGAATAATTTTTTCTCTCAAAATATTTACATTATGTGTCCTATACAGAAATTTTCATTTACCAAAGAAAATGCTTTGATAAAGTCAACAAATAATAATACAAATAATATATGTATGTTGTACAAGCCATAGAAAAAATGTAAATGAATATTCAGATATTCAACAAAAAAAAAAAAGTTATTCTTAGTATTTTTCTTTCTAGAATGCAAAAATTCTAAAATATCCTAAGTCTCCTGGAGCATTTTCATTATCTTTTCACATTTTTCGTTTAAATGACGTCAATATAGATATATATATATATATTTTTTTTTAACTTAAAAATTAAAGCAAAAATATTTTTTTAAAAGTGTACAAGAAACTTTTATGTTCTTTACACTATTCCTTTGTATATATTTTTACTAATATAGTAAGGCCATGATGAACTGAACATTTCATTTAGAGATAGCCCACCACAAGAATTAATTTTAAATACAATTTCATTTAATTTTTAAATACTTTTCATAAATAACTTTTGAACTTTTATAAAGCCATTCGATAATTTAGGTGTAAAAAGTTTTTAAAATCTATTTAAAATTTTTTATTCACATTTGACTATTGACTGCTTCGATGATGATAAGATTTGCTAATCATGTTAACCACTCTTTATGGAAAAAAAAAAAGTTCGATATAGCTGTGATCGTACATTAAAGTACCTAAACTCAAATTATCAATTAATAAATTATAAATAAATTAAATGAACTTAAGTTATTTTAGCAAGTATATTTATGATTGCAAAGGCTTAGGTAATTTTGTTTTACATTAATACCTTTTTCAAAGTAGATAGAACAGTGCCCGATTATCTGAAAAAATCGAGGCAGATAAAGCTAAATATAATAATAATACACTTTTCTTTGGTTATATATCCAATATTTATTTATTACATAATTAATTGATTTACATATTTTCAGAGATTACATCAATTTTTTCATCAGAAGCTTTTTAATACTCCATCTAACGACAAAATCTTCCAACTTCATTTTTAAATCTTTTATAAATATAGTCCAAGATTATTATTAACATTAAAATTATATACTCTCTGACATATCAACTAGTACAGTAACAAAAACAAAATAAATTTATAAATTTTATTTTAAAGGTTTCTGTAAGAAAAAATAAATATTCCTTTTTGATTTTAATTGAGTGAAACAAATCTACTTAAAATTATTCCAACTGGAAGTTATTCTGCCTACAAATTCTTTCATTCAATTCATGCTTTACTTTTTATTTTATTTCATTTATTTAATTTTTTTTTTTTTGAAAAAGTAAACTCCATTTTTCTCATAAACATAAAGCAAAAAAAAAAAAATAAATTCCAAATCACATAACACAAATTATGATAGCAAAAAATTAAAATTCACACAACATAAATTACAAGAAAAAAATAACTCAGTCATACTTCGTTCTCATTCAAACAAAAATAAACAAAAAAAAAAAATCATTTTAAATATTTAAACAAAATTTTAATTTTGCTAGAAAAAAAAAAGAAGAAATATCTTAAAAAAAAAATAAAAATAAAAAATGGTTATCTTTTCTAAACTTTTTTTTTATCCCTTTATTATATTAAAGCTATGAATTTATAATGCATTCCATAGTAAAAAAAAAAAAAAAAAATCAATATAAATATAAACTAAGCATGGTAAGTACTAAAACTCGTTAATTTGCGAGCACACAGTAAAAGAATTTAATATATATTCCCTTAGTGGGGTTAAAAAGTTCAAACTTACTTTATTATCTGCATAAATATTGTATTATATATATATAGTATGTACAGTATACAATATGCATAGAGAAAATTTGAAGCAAAAAAAAGCACACCCGAAAAATGGTTTCTTTTTTTTTTTTTTTTCAATGTATATACTTATCATCTAAATATATGAAAATAGTATTCTATAAATTCTTAATGTCATCAACAAGAGAAAAAAAATTCACAAAAATCACAAAAAAAAATGAGACAAACACAAATGACTTCTTAAACTATACCTTTAAACACACAAATTTATTGTTATATTCAACTGGTAAACAATTTTTATATGTCCTTTATTAATTGTTGTTGCTAAAAAAAAAAATTATCTGTTGAGTTTTTTTTTTCATTACTTATACTGGAGAAAATTCAAATTGTGACAAGTGACTATTAGTCAACCATATAATTTTTCTTTCCGGAAGAGGACAGCACCAATACTAAAGAAAATTCTGTATTGGGTGCTGCAATAGCAAAACATAGTACTCAAATTTTTTTATTCTTACAACTGGAAAAAGAAAAACAGAACTTTATTATGTCAAAACAAAAAACAAAAAAACTAATCTTGAAACCATAAAATATTTAAAATTTAATTAAAAATACATAAATTAAAAAAAAATTTTTTTTTTCATAAACATAGATTTTTTTTTTTCTTAAACAAAAATATTATCATACTTCATAATTTATATAAAACTTGACAAAAATGAGAAAAGAATTTTAAATTATTAATTAAATTTAATACAATTTAGTTTCATTAAAAAAAAAACAAAACTTCTCAACTAAAACTTGTTTAAAACTTGAAAGCATAGGACTTTATAGTTTTTTGATATTTGAAATTTTAGATTTTTATTATTTTATAAAATGTCTTTCTTGTTTTGAACTGTCAAAAAGAATATTTTTTTGTTCTTTACTACATTATTTATCTTCAAAAAAAAATTCAAACTCTTAAAGACTTGAAAATTATTCATTAGATTCTGTATTTAATACATTTAATATTATTATATTTTATTTCAACGAATGTTGCCATGCCTTTATTTTAATAATTTATTTGAATTTAAATGAAAATTATAATTTTTACAAATATTAACAATTTTTTAATTACCTCACAGAAAATAATCGACCTTATAGAGTATTTATATAAGCCGAAAAAATAATAATGTTTAAAATAGCGTGAAAAATTAAATGTTCTAATTTTCTCTAGCTGTTAAATTTGATCAAAATTCTAATTTTGTTAATAATTTATCACAAGTATTCTTGTAATAATTATGTTAAATATATGTAAAAGAAAAATATATACCTGATAAATTGTTGGAAAAAAAAATTATTCTCAAACCGCATTTCGTAAATAGGAACAATTTGCTTCAGCATAGTCTTTGAAACAGATTTTACATTAAATGAAATAAGACTCATAATGTTGTTATAATTAGAATCAAATATTACAGCAAAAAAGAAATTTTTTTTTTGGGCGTTTTCTCAGTAGAGTTTTTGGCATAATTCACATAACTAAATAAAACTTTTTTGGATATATGTAAATTCGAATAAAGGTTTTAAAAACCTTCATATAACTTTCAAAACAGTTTTGCAATAAGATAACGATTCGGAAGCTTGAACTAAGATTCTAATGTGAAAAATTTTAAAATACTTTTTATCACCGGAGGTAAAAAGATCTTTTTGAGGTCGTCCTTTTTTATTATACGCATATAAAACTTTATACATAATAAAACAAAACATAGGCCCATAAATGACAAATATCATAAAAATTAACATACATTATTTAATTTTATCTTTCGTTCTTTTTTATTATATAAGTTTGGCGAACAAAAACTAACATATTCAGAAGACGGTTTTTTACTTATAAAATAAAATAAAATTTTTCATAATTATGTTTAGGGAAATATAATATTGTTAACATAATAATTTTGTGATTTTAATAAAACTATTATATGGGAGTAACGAAAACAGTTATTTATAATCATTTATTAAACAGAAACTATTTTTTATTATACCTTATTTGGTTAATACTTGGTATTCGTAGTACATGAAACAGAAAAGTGTTAACATTAAAACTATATCATTTAATTCAAATTATATTTCTTAGACCGAAGATAAGATTGCTGTCATCACATTATTTTTTATTTTGCAATTTATGTTTTAAATATCAATTTAATATTTGAATTACAAAAGAAAGATTTTATTACTGTAAGAGTGTAAGATATTGAAATAAAATATCTTATGACACTACTTATAAAATTTCCAAATAAACAGTGGGTGAAAGCGAACTAGTTCAAGCGCATGAAACACTGACTAATGAGTAGAGTAGAAAACTGAGATCATAAAAGAGCGCATTAAACCTTTTAAGTAACAAAACTGTCAAGGTTACAACAATCATCTTACTGTCATGATCACATACATTTTTTATGAATAAAATATCTACTTGAATTTCTATTTGAAACCAAATGAATGAATTTAAATTGACTTATAATTAAGTCTTTAATAAAAATAACTATAGGAAATATAATAACTACTTAACAAAAAATAAATTAAAAAAAAAATAATTCTGCGAAATAAATTAATCATCAAAAGTGTAAAGAATATTTTTTTCAAATCATAAATTTCCCAATTTAGAAAAGCAAATAAATTTCTTGATGAGAATTTTTTATATAAGATTTATATAAAACATTTTTTTATACAGAAGAAAAAAAATCATCTCCAGAATAAAAAAAATATGAAATTTAATTCTTTTCAATAAAAAAAAAAAGTTTTGTTTATTTTTTTTTTTTTTAAATTATTATTATTATGATATAAAAAAAATAAAATAAAATCTTATGCTTATAGAATATCAATTATATATTTTCTTATGAATATAATAGAGAATTTTCAACCATTAGATCCCATGGTATTATGTATTTTACAATATACTAAATTTATAAAAAAATAACTTCAACATCATTTTATTTTTCAATCAGATTTTACAAAGTCTCAACCATATTTTATATTTATATTCGAATGAATTTCTTTTTACTATCAATATAATTTACAAACATATATATTAAACGATATAATTTGTAAGTATTATATATTTTAAAAAGAAAAATAAATTTATGTTATTAAAATTATTGGAAATAATAAATAGGAAATGTAGTTATAAAGATTACATTTTTTTTTTGTTTTTTAAATGTAATAAGAATTATCAAGTAGTAGAGAATACTGTAAAAATATATAATTGAATGAACAAGTCAAAACTTCAATATAATTTATCAGGGAAGAAAAAAAACAAATTTAATGTAATATTCTACTTAGAAATAATACATTTGAGTTCGGAAATGAAAATTTTTTTTTTCTAAATTTCTCTTTTTGATTCAACATATCCTTATTCACATACAATATGTTTAACAAAAGACATTTTCTCTTAATTATACAATATTTCCAAATTTTGTACGTAGAAAAACACAAAATTAAACTAATTAAACAAAAAATATTCATGAAAATGATTTATTAGTGTTTTATTTTTATTTTATGATATTCATTTATTTTATGAAAATTTTTTTTCAACAGTCAATTCGGTTGGCAAAACTTTCCTAAGATAGTTATTACAATTTTTTTTTATAAGTACAGTTTGCATTAAAAATAACTTTGTTAAATTTTTTTTTTTCTGAATTTATCAAAATTTTTCTGATGAATTGATTTATTGTTTTATTTTCAAAACTAATAATTTTTACTAACTTTATGAATTTTAATGTAAGAAAAACTTTTTCACTTTTTCAGCATTATTATAAAAGTGAAAAAAAAAAAATTTAATTAGAGTCATGCTAAAATGGAATAAAATAGTATTAGTCCCTTCAAACCGCATATAGTTAAGAAATAGTTGTATGGAAAAATAGTTAAAAAATAATTGCATATATTGTCCGAATCGTTGAGCGTTCAATTTTTTAACATTTATTTTTATTTCTAGTTTTAAAAACTTTTTTAAGACCTCAGTGAAGAATAATATTAAATATATAGAAAATTATTAACACTTTGAAATATTAAATTAAAATTTGATTAGAACCATTTTTATTTACCAGCTATATATTTTAATACTAAATTTTCTAGGTCCTCTCCTCATAGACCTTGGAATGATATTATATATTGAAATTTCCTTCTTGCTATCGATTTAGACCACGCATAAAAAATATATCATACATACATATATATTGTAATAAAAAAATAAACTAAAAGTTTTTCAAAAATGATCATAAAAACTAAAATAACTAAAATACGTATGTATTTATATAGAAAACAAAAGTTATTATAGTATTAATGTTAAATCACGTGGAAAAAATATATTGTTTTAGTAAAACAAAAAAAAAAAAAAAATTATAGTTTCGACAGCTTGATAAATTATAATATTTTCCAATAAATGCAGTTAGTATATTGGTTATGTGAGATAAAAATCACTTAATCAAAATTATTTTACATAGTTTTAGTTGTAATTTATATGTAATTATAATCTTTTGAAATTTTGCAAGATAAATTTGAAAAAAAAAAAAATACATTCCTATAAAATAAAAATAAAAGTTAAGTCAGAAATATTATTAGACACGAGCACAATAAATTTAAATTTACAAAACAATTACTACTATCTTCCAAATTAAATAATCATTTCCTAAAAATTCGAAAATAGATCATATGCATAAATTCATTTTTGAACATTATATTATATAGTTATGTACAATAAGTCCGAATATAGTACATATAATTCATACTTTAAATTGATGTTTTTGTCTTCAACTTTTCAATTTGCAAAATCATAACAAAAAGTGTATTTTCGCCAAGCTAAAAGATTTTAAAGCTCTTGACATTTTCATTTTATTTCTTCTCAAATTTTCAATAAATATTAAATTTTCTTTAACCTTTTATTTTATTTTTTTTATTTTCAGTAAATTACTGATTTTATGTGTAGGTATATAAAATTATTCTAGTTATTTTTTTAAACGATATTATATATTTTTTGAATTAAAAACTTAATAATCAAAATATCAAACATAATTGAAAAGATTGAAAAGTCAAGTGAGTGAGCAATCCTGTATACTTCAAAAATATATCACCCTATTAAAAACCCTTTAATATTTATGTCTGATTATTATGTTATTATGTTTGTAGAACATCATAAATATATTTATATATTATTATACCTAAAATATATTTATTTAAAGGTCTCTATTAACCTTTTTGAAAGTATATTTTATTTATTTAATATAAAAATTTTAAAACTTTTTTAATTACTCATAGTAAACTTTTATGAAATAAATTTGCATAAGATTAAGAATATTTTTTTTATGACATTTCCAGATATTAAAGGTTAAAAAAAAAACGTTTTTTTTTTATAAAAAGAATTTCAATTAATGTCTAAAAATTATAAAAGAAATTAATTAAATGATTTTAGATGATTGACTTGCTTGCCACTTCCAGTATAAAAGTTATAAGTACTTAAGTATATAAATTATTATTATGGGGATATTATATGAGTATTAATGAATAATTATAATTTTTAAGGAATTTTGAATACAACGAAGATTTCTTTATATTTCGATTCCTCTTAAAATATATTCACTAAACATTTTTTCAAACATTTTATTCATTAGTGCACAAGAAAATGCATCTGCACTTAAACTTGCAGAGTATATACAAATGGTTTATATGTATGAAAATTCCAGCATAAGATAACATTATATATAATAATATATTTCTAAAATTCGTTTGATACAAGTTTTTTTAAAAATAATAAATTTCTAATATACTTAAATTTTAAATTTTAAGTTTTGAACATCAAAAAAAAAATGTTATTCCTTTTCTATATTCTAGAGAATTTCACATAAAAATGTTTAGGTAACTTTATTTGGTAGATGTTACAATTTCTAGTGCATTAATGCACACAGAATAATAAAATATGTGTACAATGCAACAATTTGTTTCACCAGTTCGTCAATCCTTATTTAATTTTGAACTTTTCTCTTTATTATTAACAATAAGTAGTTATAGATAAAGGGTTTTGATTAATGTCAAATGCAAGAAATTGATCTCATTATTTGTTATTTATTTCATCCTTTATATAATTCTTAACAATTCATAAAATAGTACAAGAGATAAAGATACAAATATCTTAGACAGCTAGTTAATATTTATACGTATATTATAATGAAAAAGTTGTTATTAAAGATAATGTCTAACTAAAGGAAAATTATAAAGAAAAACGTTTATTTGATTGAAATGCATTTTCATCTAAAAATCAAAGAGTTGTTTTTCATATAAACAAACAAAAACTATACACAAAACAAAACAAAATAACAACGAAATTATGTTGTTGTTGAACAGTTTCAATTTACATTGTGGGGTATGTCCACCAACATAATTAAATTTCTTTTATATTTTATTTATTTTGTTATGACGTTTCGAACATTTCTGTTTAATATAGATAAACTATTTTTTTTTAGATAATTTTATCTTGATAGTAATATTTAAATTCAATTTATTATAATAAACTATATAAATTAATTTTTTTTTTTTTAATCCTCCTTTTTTTTCCTATTTACCTACGAGTTTTTTTTTTCAATATAATAAAGACCTTTCTCCTTCTTGATTATCTTAAATTTTAGATTGAGGCTTATAAAAAAATTCTTAGGTATCCGTTAAATTTTGTACAAGGTTACAAGAAAAGAGAGTACATTACCAACAAAATATCATTCGTGATGAAAAATTGAATCTTGAGAATATTTTATACAATGAAAAATTTTATAAAATTTTTTATTTAGAAGCAATTTTTTTTTGTACTTATAATTAAACATGAAAATCACTAACAAGAGCTTATTGAGCACCATTATATCGTTTATATGTATGTGTAAAAACAATTAGACAACTTTCATAAATAGTACAACGGTTCGATGTCCTAAAAAGGATCAACCAATGCTAAATCAAGATTATAATTATTTCCATTATGTGAAGATAAAAGCTTATTTTTTTTTTATTGAAAATTTATCTATTTTTATCCTCTTTTATAGTAATAATAATCATAAAAGTAAAATGTATCTGTGTGGATATGTATCAAAATGCCTTAACAATATTTATACGAAACAAAAATAGTGTATATATAGGACCTTGAAAAAGGAATAATTTATTAAGAATTATTTTTTTTTTTTTTCGTTTTGTTTTGAATAAATTCTTAATTTTTTTTCTTCTTCTTTTTTAATGCTTATCCATTATGCTTTTGTTCTATATATTAAAGACTTTTGTTTATTGATAATTTTCCATCGTAAATAATAAATGCTAACAATAATAATGTAAGAATATAAATAACAAAAAAAAAAATGCAAATCGTTGTAATAAAATCTTTTATTAAAATGTTTTTTTTTTTTTCTTAAATTAAAATTAAAATATCAAAATTAAAAAATTCTAATCTTTTTTATTTTGCCCAAAAAAAAAATGCCTTTTTCGTGTTTCTGTCAAAGTTCTCCAGCTTAAAAATCATTGCTCATATTTTTCTTCCTTTATTTTTTATTATTATTTTTTATTTTTTTTTTTTTTTGAATTTCACTTAATAAAAAAAATTATGTATTTTTAAAGTGTATCGAAAAAGAAAAAAGAAAATTTTATGTAGGTATATGTATATGAAATAAAATCAGAAATTATGGAATTTTTGGGAATACAATTCTTTTCCGTTACTTAATAAATATGTCAAAAAAGGATTTTTTATTTTTAGCAAAAAAAAAAAAGGATAAGGTTCGTCTAGTGGTTTATGAACTTTGATATAAATGTGTTTTTTTTTTATTTGGACGAAAAAAAAAACATTTTCTTTTTTTTTATTTTGATTTATTTTTATGGGAAATGAGCACAAGTTTATGGAAATCATATTTAATAGTCCTTTTTTATATAAAAAAATAAATAAAATAAATTTATATATATGGGATTTATTTAGCCAAATCTACTAAATACATGTTTTTTTAAGAGAAATCATGAGATTGAAATAATTTCCAATTTATAAAATTATCAAATTCTTGACTTAATTAAACAAAAATCTCTAAATTAATTAGTAAACTGTCATATAATTTATTCTGTGTCTGACGTTAAATGTGGTACTTTATTTAATTTTTTCAACAGCACAAACAATTAATTCAACTGAACAATTTGAAAAATTGACACAAATTCCAGTCCACCTCGGACTTATCCACCTCGGATATCGAGCCCACGACCGAATAATGGCAATACCACTACACTACACTATGACGGTTAAAAACTATGACATATACTATCACACTGGCAGACATTTTTTTTTTAATTCTTTTTCGACCAATATATTTTTTTTTGCAGAAACAATAATTCAATTCCAACAACATTGTTGTAGGAACAATGTTTTGCCAAAAAAGAATTTTCCTTGCCTGCAACCATATAAGTTGATATCGGCAACCATTAAATTTCGATTGCCCGATATTTCTGTTGCGGCAATAGATCTCTTCTCACAGTGCATGAGAAACTTAAAAATTCTTAAAAATTTAAAATATTAAATCACGTACTCGTAACAAAAACTAACATTTAATATACACTTTGAAGTAATTAATTTAAAAAGTATTTATTCGTCAAGTTAAAGCCATTAAGTTGAAGCAAATTGCACTCAAAAGTATAAAAAAAAAAAAAAAATTATTCTTAACCAAGTTCAAAACGATCATTTTAATTTTTATAAAATGCAAATTTTTTTTTTTCTCTTTTTTTTTCTGGATCTGTAAGTACTCGAATGAAAAAAAAAATCTTTAATCAATTCAAATGAAGACAATTTAAATTGAGATTAAGAAATTTCCATTAAAAGAATTTTTTTTTTCCATCCTTTCATTTAATATTTTAACATTTATAATTGGAGAATGAGTTAAGTGTTTTTAAAGTGTTGGAAACAAATCATTTCCATTTCAGAAAAAAAAATATATATATTTATATATATATAAAATAAAATATGCAATGAATAGTTAAAACAAAAAAAAATTTAAATGAAATGTTAAATTTTTCAGTACGGAAATATTTTTTTTCCTTAATTACTTCAGTCTAATACTAGTTTAAGTGCTAATGAAATAATTTATAAGTTCTCCTATTCAAAAAAAAAAAAATTATTCACGATAAACTCAATTCACATTTAACATAATAAAAAAATTGAGGATTTAGTTCATTTTATATGCTTTTAACATTCAAAAACTATATAAAGTCACTCTAAAAGTTTTATTTGATATAAAGTATTTTAGATTTTAAAATACCACACAAACTTTTTATATCGCGGCCTTTAAATAAAATCTAAAATATACTTAAAACTAGTTAGTTTGACGACTAAATTGATTTGTTTATGTTAAACAATACATGTTATTTAAATATTTATATATATAATAGTATACTTTTATAATATTTAAATAATTAGCACTCAAAATCATTATAAAAAGGAATATTTAATAAGCTTATTTAAGACAAATATTATAAAATCTATTTTTCTCTCTATAGAATTTATATATAATTTATATAATATATAAGTATTAAAAATTGTTTGTATCATACTTATTTAATGGTCAAATCTATATAAAAACGTATGGAATTTTTTTTGCTTTAATTCAAAATAATATTTTATTAAATAATTAATTTGTTTTGTGTCGGTCGCTTATGTTTCCAGATATAGCTATAGAGCAAAACCAAATACATAAATGCAATTTATGTTGGAATTGGACATACAGAAAAGAAAAAAAATTAATAATTTGGTTTTGATAACCTTAAACTGCCCGAATTCTGTGAAAGAAAAAATTCTTAACTGCCATTTTTATAACACCTACATAAAAAAAAAAAAATCCTAACAGTCACGTCATTATCTTAATATTAATTTATATGAAAAAAAAACTGTCATTTCAATCATTATTCTACCAAAAAACCTAAAATTCCTTTTTTAAATAAATAGAAGCCATTAAAATTTCTCTCTGTAGTAAAGCTAAAATTATTTGAATATTCTGATTATGTTGTCAAAAACAAGAAGAATTCAACAACATAAAAAAGATAAAAACAAAATATAATAATTAAGGTAAATAAATAAAGGTTGTTTTCGAAAAAAAAAATATCCGAAATATATACACTTCATTGGTTTTTAAAGTACTATTAGATTATATATTTATTTTTGCATTATTTTCTCTCTTCAACAACCATTATAAAATTTATTTTACCCAAAATGGTAATTAAAATAATTGTATGAATCATTGAATCTGATTAATTATAATAACTAGTAATAACTAATAATGTCTATCTTTTTTTTTTCGTGCAAAATGCATCATAGAAAATTATTTTTTCCGTTTTAGAAACAAAAAAATTTTTTAAATACATATAGTGCTTTTGTGAAACATTTATTCATCATAGAAAAACTTTTTTTGATTTTTCATTTTTCAAGAATCTCATTGCAATAACGTTTATTTTGCATTTTAGCTACATCTTTTAAGCGTATCCAACCGTAAAATTGTATTAGCTCTTAATACATTGTTTTAAAAATTTTACGAGATGTCTATTTGTCAAGTTTTTTTGCAAAAGCTTTATATAAATGCACAGATTTTCAATTATTGCATCGTTTTATATATATACGATTTTATTGAATTATAAATTTAGAAATTCTTCTTTTACGACAATAATTTATTTTAATAGTTTTCTAGGCTTTATCCAAACAAATATATTTCAGTCTTCAGAGAATGCAAAAATTGTACACATATAAAATTTATTAGATTTAAAAATATTTTAGACAATTAAGAAAATTACAAACAAAATTTGAAAGTTATAAAATTTTGTGCATAAAATTTTGATAAAATTAAAATATTCTGTCATCAATGATTTGTTTCAAGAAAATTAATTAAAATTAAAAGTATGTTATATAATAATAAATACTTTTGACACCATGAACATTGAGTTGTGACAACTCGAAAGAAAAATATGCATAATACATTATTTCAAATATAAGAATTATCATTTATAAGTATCTAACTTTAAAGAATATGAAATTAAAAATAAAAAGAATTGTTAATTAATAGCCCTGTCGATGAGCTTAGAAATCGAATGTAGTAGATTTTTTTAAATAAAAATATGCAAATAGAAGTAGAATATAAATAAAAATCTATGTTTTTAAATTAATATGTTAAAATTCTATACCAAGAGTTAAACCATTGAAATATCTATTGAATTGTAATAAAATATTCTTCTTAGAAATAAGTTCATCAACCTTTTTATGTCATGTCAACTAAGTGCAGACTATACTATTACACTTTCATCTCTGTAATTCAAATAAAACTATCGCCAAACCCAAATAGTGTCACTATCAATATACTATATCTTCTCTATAAATAATTTAATTAATCTATTGCACTGAATGCCATTAATTTAATTTCCTGTCAAGACGATATCCTTCGTTGAACATTAATTCTCCACAAAATGTTTATAAGTATTTTGTGTTAAAAGATTTATATAAAAAAAAATATATTGTAATTTGATGAAAAAAAAAAATTAGCTGATTCTAATTAAAGCAATGCACATTTTAAAAAGATAAGAAATGCTCACCAATATACTACTTAATACTTCATAAGAAACATATTCTCTTGAAAGATACTAATTAATTATATTCTTTATGATCAGAGGTTTTCCTAAATATTTTTTAACTCGCATTATATTAATTTTATAAAACAAAGATAAGTAAAAGTCAGAAAACAAATAAATAACTATAAAGGTAACAATTTTCAATAAACAAAATTGAAAATAAAAATATAATATCAACACTTTCAAACTCACAGCTTTATGCTGTATATATAATATATGTAATATAGTTTGTAATTTATAAATTTTCTAAATGGAAATGAAAAGAAAATGTATCCACAAACTATAATGAAATTCCATATATAATAAATTATTTTTACTTTGACAGAAATTTCTAGGAATATAAATATGTATTAACATTTTGTATATATAATTGTATAATAATAAATATACAAATATAATTCTTTTAAATAACGATAAATCCTTTTCGAAGAATGTGCTCCTTTAATAAATAAATATAAAAAATATAAATAAAAATTAAAGGAAAATATAAACAGTGTTTTCAACACTTTTTCTCCCTTTATCTTAAAAACATCAAGAACATAAAAACGTTTAAAACCCATTAGCAAATAAAAAAACTTTTTTTTTTTATATAGTAGGTACATTATATAAATATTTTTTTTTGTATAGGCAAATAAATAACGAAAATATTAAAAACCAATAAAAAAGTAAATAAATTTTTTTTTTTTTTTTTACCCTACAAAGTTATATTGAATGGACCCAAACATATTTCAGCCATAAGATAATTCAATTAAATACAGAGTGAATATCGTTTTAAATTATATTCATTTTATCGCAATAATTCAATCAATCTTCATAATTTAGACATAATATATAAATACTTATGTACAGATGATGATGTCATCAACATTTTTTTGTAGGGCGTTAGATTAGTATAGTGTTGATGTATCACATTATTTTATTTATTTTTCCACAAATGCTAAACGAAGAAGTTAGAAACTTTAATTTCTGTTAAACTTCTCTGGTATATTTAATAAGTTAAAATTTCTCGAATTTAATTAAAAGCTTCTTTTTTTGGTGTTGTTTTTGCTGCACCAAGTCCGAAACTACATTTTACTGATCAAAGAGTATATGCTTCCAAGCACATAACACTGATCCAAAATGGCAATATTGAGATATAACTGAAACTTTATTTCATTTTAATCATAATTAGTTTCGCGATTAAATTAATTCCAAATAATTTTTTTTTGTCGAAATTTCCTTAAATCAATACATTCGGAAGAACTTAATTAATAAAAACAAACACAAAAAATATTTATGTATTTCTACATATATAAAAAATGGCTGAAAATTAATAAATAAAATAAATAAGAAATTAATCAACAAGTTTTTAGAGGAAAAGGTTTCAGTATTTCGGTTTTTAATATTTTGACTGATTGAATCTAATGTTTTGGATCAATATTGGTACAATTTTCCATTATTCTGACCATATTTGTCCTTTTAAATAATAATTCGGGAAATTTTTTGTTTTTCTCAAATATCTAAAAAAACGGTGCATTGTTAATTAAGTATTCAAACCAAGCCCAAGAACTTGAAAAACTATCAGAGGGTTAGTTAGATAATGAAATCTAATAAAAAAAATACAACATAATAAAATGTTGTGAAGCATGATAATTTTTACTATTTTTTAAAACTCTATATCTCATTGATGGTTTTTCAAGTTCTTGGGCATTCTTGAATATGTCATGGTCACCTTACTTTTATACCAACTTGTTTATCTTGTTTATTCTTTTCAATTATTTTTCGATCATTTGATGTATAAGTACATAGAATATTCCATTTTTATTTGTATATGCCAATATTTTTAAATAGATTAAATAGATTTTTCTAATAAGATTTTGTATTTTAAGTATTCCAAGAACATAATAATATAAGTAAATTTAAATTTTTCTCACCTTGATTAGAGATAAGTTAGTTTTTCCTTTGATTTAATAATTTCCAGCTCTAAGTTACTATTTGTCTTTGTAATTTGTCATTAATATATATATAAATGTATAGATATATGTTTTAAAATCCTTTTTGGCCCAATATGAAAATCAAAATAAAAACTTTTTTTGAAAATTTTCAATGAAAACATTCATTATTTAAATTTTTTTTTTGCTTTTTCTTCCTCTGTTTTCTTAATTAATTATTGTTTCACACAAAAATTTCTCAATTTGCCACAAAATCATTAGTGGCAGTATTAAATATACATATATATATAATTATTTTTTCTCTATTTTTTCTATCATCGGAATGATGATAATAATTTTTAACAGAAATTATTTTTTTAACAAGAAAAATAAATTTCTTTTCACTTTATATACTATGCCAATATTTCGAAAAAATTATTTTATTTATTTTTTTCCTAATACCAAGATATTTTAATTAAACATGATTAGATAATTAATTTTGATATCCCATTAAAAGCCTTGTGGTTTTTTTTCAAGACTTAACAATTTTGTATTTTAATTTTTTTTGATTATTATGTTAATTAATTTTTATGACTTTTGTAAGTCAATTAAATGATTAGACCCGATATTTTTTATAAAATTCTACTAATAAATTGAAAATTTATTTTTATTGTTATTAATTTTTCTTCTTTATTTTTTTTTTTTGCAATCATTAAAATATTTAATTATTTAATAGACATATATAATTATATATAATGTTCTATATATATAATATTCCAATCAACATGGAATTAAACTAGAAATTTTGAAATTTCTTTCATTTTAAAAAAATTTAAAAATTATTGTATTTGATATACATGTATTTTGTTTTTTAGAAATTTAGGTTGTTTTCTATGAACCTCAGCTGACACTTTAATTTTGAATAAACTCATGAAAAATATATCAAACCATATTTATTGGAAAATTGTTTTTGTTTTTTAATAGTAATATCGTTTAAATTCACTATTTTATTAAACCATTTATTTATTATTACACAACATTGACATATTAGTTGAATTTTTTAGTTTATAACAAATTATTTATTCCACTTCATTCGCATTAAAAGATTAAAACCTTATTTACTTAATAAAATTGAACCCTTGAAAACAAAAATTGAGTTTAACTATAATTGCTATTAACTATTTCCCATACTTTTTCATTGAAAATTATTTTGTAATTAATTTAAGTACGTACTAAGTATAACACTTTTGTTTTTTTTTTTTTTTGTAAATTGTCTATTCATCAAAATATTATATAAATTTTAATTTATTCATTGGTATATTGTTTTCAAACCTTTTAAATTTTTAAAAATAATTAACAAGGGACTGTTTTTTTTTGTTTGCGAAATAAATTACAATATTACCTAGAGTAATATTTTTCAAATAGTTATATATTTATTTTTTTCTCATTAGTTGTAAACAAATGAAAATAATTTTATGAGTTTTAAGCATTAATTTTATTCTAATATTTGTATTTTGTGGTTTATTGGAAACATTAAAATTTACTTTAATCTTATATTTTGTTTTTGAATATTTAAGTTAAATTTTGTGTGTAAGTTGATTTTTGTATTAAAGCCTACTTACAAAGATGTTAAACTGACTGATATGTACTAAATCTAATAAATATATTGAATTAGGTTTTATTTTGAATTTTATTTTTATAAACATTATTTTTTTTCCAAACTAGTTATATTATGAAAAAAGGAGCTAAATTTAAGGCAATTTAAGAAACTCTATATATTAATTTAAATTCGTATTGAAGAACATAATTAATTTTTATTTTTAACTCACACTTTTTTTTTCACATTTATTTTTTATTTTATTATAATATTTATTTAGGAATTAATTTTATTGAATTGTTCAATATATTATTATTATTTATCTATTTAATTATTTTTGGCTAAATATTATTGTTAAAAAGCAAATATATAAATTTAATTTTATTTGTTTTCTATATTATATGTTTTATTTTTGTAAAATGTCCAGAACAATTAAAATTTCATATGTAAATGAAAATAATTGAAAAAAATTAATCAGAATTAAAAAAAAAAACTTAATTAAAAAAATTATTCTAAACAGAGTTTGACCCTGAATACATACAATATAGTCAAAAAATATAAAGTTTCGTCGCTTGGGGAATTTTTTAAATATTTAATTAAGTTTTTAAGCTCAAAAAGTTCAATTTCATTATTTTGTTATAAAGAAAAATATTTGAAAAATTAAATAAAACATAAAAATATAAATTTCAATGCTCGAGTGCTTCTTCAATATTCTTAATAAATTGTTGTAAGAAACAATGTTGATAAAATTCATTCAATATCTGTTTAAGTTTATCTTTATTAAATTTATCATTAAATTCTAATTAAAAAATTTTTAATTTTGAAATTGTATTCATATAAATTTCAATTCTTGAGTTCTACTTGAATATTCTTACTAAATTGTTCTAAGAAACAATGTTCATAAAATTTATTCAATATTTCTGTTTAAGTTTACATAACAATAATCTCAATTAAAATTGACATAAAATTCGAGTAATTTCTGAAGAATTAAGAATGCCAATAAAAAGTATTCGCTTTCAAAAAGATATTTAATTAAAGCATTACAAAAAAAAAAAACATATACCTAATCAAACTCATATCATACTAATATAAATTAAAATTGTATAACAAAGATAATGAAAAATATTTTCCTAGAAATATCCATAGTTTTAATTATAATAGTCTCACAAAGGGCAAATAATTCATTTTAAAAATTTCTAAATAATTGTTTTGCAATTAAAAGTTATATTTGTTTATTGTAATTTCACATTACATATTTTTAATCAAAAAAATATTCTAAGAAATTCAAATTTTCATAATATTTTTTTTTTTTGTGGTTTCCATCCAGTGGCTTATGGATAAAATTCATTTATATAGGTATATTGTGGAAAAATGATTGCATATGAATTTTAAATCTAACTTGACAATAAAACACAATATTATTAAAATTGTTTGTTAAAAAACTATCCAATGTTTCAATCTAATTTTTTTTTTTATGAAATTAATGTTTATGAAAAAAATGTTTCAGATGAAAATAATAATTGTTGAAATTTTAATTAATTTTCTAATAATTATTATTTAATAAAAATAAAGTATGTATTTAATATTCATTGAGGTTGTCATTGTTAGTATATTTAATTAAATCTAAATTAATTTTTATTCATTCAAATTATTTTTAATTCGAATTTAACAACAGAGATTTTCGTTATAATAGATAATACTATATGTACTAGTAAAAGCATATTGTATGTTTTGTTTATTTGAAATATTGTATAAAATTAGTTGGAAAAACCATGGACTGACTTTGAAGTCAAATTTAGCTTTTTTGATTTTGAAACCTTAATTTAATTTCCAAAAATTAGTTTCTAAATTTCCTACCTATACGTATATATATGAGATATCCATTATAATTATGTGACATATATAACTTCAGATAGTCCATAAATATGTAATTGTTGAATTTAATTAATGAAAAGTTAAACTGTCATGTACAAAAAACTCTCACTCTATGTTATACAGATTTTTTTTTTGTTTTTTTTTATCAATATCTTATTTTAGTTTTCATTTAATTTAATTTCAATATGAAGAAGCATGTTTTAAAACCAAAACATTTGTGTCAATAACATTTTTTAACTTGTTGACTTTTTTCAGGTGCGGTGTATTTCAAAATTAATTTATAAAACAAATAAAAGCACACTTCCAAAATTAAAATAACGAAATAAACTTCAATTCTACAAATTCACAATAGAGAAAATAAATTTGAATATTCCAATCATTCAGACTTCATATTTAGCAAAATAGTTTGCTTGTCTTGCAATGGAATTTTTAATAAACTGAAAAAAAAATGTTTTATTGTGATCAGGACAGCATACGTTAGAAAATGTAAACATGAATAAAATAGAACTTTCATTTCATGTCATATGACAATAAAACGAAATTTCAGTAACATTATAATCAAAAGTTGTGAATTTAAATAATTGAATGCGAGGAGGTTTAAAATTAAATTTATTTTTGGCCATTTGGGTTCCATTCAACTGAAAGATTGAGATAAATTATTTTTAAAATATGTGGAACATTCTATATATTATGTATCAAATGCATTGTATGTGTACAGTCAATTTCTATTGCATTTTACTGAATATTATTTGCATAATAAGATTCTCAAAAAAAAAAAAAAAATTATATCATTTAATATTATAATTTTCCATCTGAGATATTTTTGATAACTTATTTGGTTTTTCATTTTGTTTATTTTCATTTTGTTATGGAAAATCTTACCATGTATGAAGGATCATATTTTTTTTAGCTTGTTTTCGTTTTCCGCCTGTCCGCAATCTCATTTACTTTCATCCTGACTTTAAACGATGAGATTCAGCGATTTTGGGTTTGTGTATATTAAATTTGTGTATTTTAAATATTTTTAGAAGTTTTAATCGACACATAGGATAGATTTTATACGAATTGCAGGAACTTAAAAAATTGTTTAGTACACCCTGACTCCGGCTGTTTCCAAGGATTCAGGCTGTCGTGGTATGGATATCGATAAAAATTTTTAAATTTGCTCAAATGGTGTATGGCTAAAAACCAATATGGCTTGAAGGAAAAAATGTATGTATCTTAAAACTAAAGGATCTTAAATGGAAAAATTGAAAACTAGTCCGATGCAAGCATTTTTTAATTTTAAGAATTCACTTAAGTATGTATTCAATTTCTAATACCCTTTTTCAAAGAATCTTTTCTAATAACAACTAATTATTACCTAAATTTTTATTTTTTGTTTTTTAGTATTTTTAATTTTTATGTTAATTTTTAAATTTATTTTTTATTTTTTTTGTATGAACTTTATTAAAATTTTAGTTATCATTTATCTTTTTTTTTGGTTCTGAAATGACATTTCTCAAGCTCCCGCCAAAAAAATTTTTTTTTTTCGCCCCTCTCTAATTTTCACATACAAAATTTGTTTATCAAATAATTTTTAGTTTTTTTTATTTTAATTATTTCCAAATTTTTCGAAATTTATTCTTCATTTTTTAGCTATACTATATATAAATATATATTTATATTCCAAAAAAAACACACAAATAAGATATTCCCGCCAAATTCATTATTTTTTTATTTTTTCTTACAAAAAATAATAAATAAAATTCGAAGTTATATTTTATTGTATATATATATGTACCTGCAATAAAATTATATTTTTTTGAAATTCGGAAATTAAAAATTTATTTTTAACTTCATACGTTTTTCTTTTAATTTTTTTGGAATTAAAAAAAAAATAAAAATCTAATATTTTTGTTATTTGATATTTTTATTTAAATAAATTGTACACATATATTTCTAAATATATAATAACAATAAAAAAAATAAATAAATAGAAAACAGAAATAAAAATAAATTGCTTAAAATAAAAAATAAGTATTCAAATTTCCTTTTTAATTTTCTTTATTTATTTTTTTATATATATTTATTTTCCTTTTGATTTACTGATTTCTTATTTTTATTTTTTTTTTTGGGTTTTTATTATTTTTATTTATTATTATTATTTTTATTTTTTTTTTCCCAAAAACTAAATCATCGGAAGAAATCACGCCGCGAATAAAAAATGAAAAAAAAAAAAATAAATAATAACGATACGAAATTATTTAGATTTATTATTTATCGTATTCATATCCTTTTTTTTTTCTTTTCTTATAACTTTTATATCGACCGTCGACGTCTGTATAGAAAAGAAAATAGAAACCAATTTGATATAATGTTAACGCACAACTGATTTGAAAATCTCGAAAAAAATATTAAATATTTTTTTTTATTTTATATTTTTTAGCAATGTTGGAAAATTATGAAAACAAAAAACTAACCGATGTACATAAATATCAACGAGAATCAACCGTAGATGAAGAAACAGCAAAAAAAAATAAAATAAAATCATTGAGAAATTTGGTTTCATTAAACTTAGTTCGAGATGAAATGTTTTTTGTTTTTTTTTTTTTCTGTAGCTGATAGAAAGAATTTGGAATCATAATTTTTTTTTTTTTTGCAATGTTACATATACAGGAATGAAAATTTCTCTTAAAAAAAATAATGATAATAAAGGATGCTACTACAATGATTATGTTTTTTCTTTTATATTTTAAGAGTAATTTATTAATTTATTTAAATTGAAGTAAAGTTAATTCAAATTGAAGATTTTTAATGTGTTAAAATTTATTTCTTATCTTATTAGTGCAATTTTAAATCAAGACTTTATTCTATCGAATGAATTTTATGAATAATGTTTTCATCGTTATGAATACCTGTAATGAGAAAATACAAATTTAACACAAAAATATGTAAAATAGCTCGACAAGATCACGATATCCAGCAAAATATTATGACTTGAAGGTAAAATTTCAATATTTAAAAAAACTAAGGTTATAATCTTAATAATAAAATAAATAAATTAATTAAAATGCATAATTAAAATCATTATTTACATCAGATTAAATATATAATCTCCAATTAGTCTAAATCTAAATCATTTAAAAATAAATTATGAACACTTAACATAAAAAAAATGCGAAATATATAAGAGATCCTACTTACAACCTACATATACACCCTCTATTAAATTAAAAAGCTTTATATATACTTGACATATTCTGCGCATGTTATCCGTAAGATTGAAAAACTGAAGAGAATTTTATTAAAACATGTGTTATTCAAAATATTATTAGAATACAATACTTTTTAATCAGTAATGAAAGTAATAATGAAAGTTATAACCAATAATATTTTTCACGGCAAAAAATAAATTTTACGAGAGATTTTTAATATAATAATAATATAATAAATTTTTTTTGTGTATTATTATATTATATATTAATTCTTGTTACATACAAGGATACAAAACATATTTTTATTTCACCTAACACTAATTGATTCTGATTGCTCATTATATACATACGTGTATATTTTTGAATGGAAAATAAAGTGAAATGTGTTTCATGTGTTTACAACATGTATATATTATAGATCTGTAATATTATTATGTAATTTTATTTCAATTCATGTAAGGGATTAATATGTTTTCTGATAACAATAAATACTTATATATTTATATAAGTATTATTATTGAAAAATAGATTCTTAACAAGTACCAATTCTTTTATTTTCATATATTGGTAATAGCTTAGTATAGGTTTTTTTAATATCAAGATATTTAAAAAATATTAAATTATTAAGGTTATGGAATGAAACTTAAGGCTATGGAAATAGTAGCAAATAAAGATATTCTGAAGTGGTTATAATTCGAATAATGACAATAAGTGAAAATCAAATACAATAAAATTGAACAAGGTATTTTAAAAATTATCATCTCACGGTCTGACGAATTTGATAAAAATGAATGTTGTTCAGTTATAATTTTATTCATTTTTAATATGTATACTTATTATATATATTCATTTTGTCTTTTACAAGTTCTTGGAAATAAAAATAAATTCAAAAATATTTTCATAAAAGTGAAAGTAAATAAAAAAAAATGTATTTCCTTTAGCAATTTACCATTGAATAGTATATATAGTCTAACTTTGCTGACCTAATTAAAACCTCACAACATTGAACTTGATATTTTTGACAGTGTGTTAATGGTGAAAATGAAAATAATTTTCTTGTATCACGTAAAGGAAGAGAAATTTCCAATTTTTATAAACATTTTATAACATTGTTAACGTGCCTATATTAAACAAAAAAATTAATTAAAATAACATTAGGAAATAATTAACGTTTTAATATTTTATAAGCCTATAATTTTTTTTTTTATTTAAAAAACAAAAAAAATATTATTAACGTGATTTCTGTCAACATCAGCACAAAATTACGTTATTAAATTTGTGAATAAAAATTTATGGAACCTTAACATAATATATAACTTAAATAACGTAAAAGAAAACTTTATGAAAATATACACAAAATTTATAAAATTTTAGAATTAAATATATTAAATTGTTAAATAACTACAGCATTGTTATATACATAAATTAAAAAACCATTTTTTCACAAATTTTGTGTTTAATTTTTCACTTATTTGTTGTTAGTTAAAAGTATAGTATATTATAGTGTAGGTATAGTTTTATTTTCAAATATAAAAAAATTTATAGTTTCCCTCTTTTTAATTTTGTGATTATATCTTTAACATAATTAAATCATTAAGTCTGTTCATATTTTATATTCAAACTCAAGATAAAATTATTTTGAATGTTTATATAGTACTAATAACTATTGTAGAATTCTAATGAATTAAATCCTTACATTGCAAAATCTTACTTCGAAAACATAGCATCAATATTATTATAGTTAATTTTGGATCGTTATGTACTTATAACTTATAGTACCTATAAAATTGTGATTTCAAGTGAGATTGAGCAGTATTTTTAATATTCATAAAATGCTTAAATAAACTTTACATTTTAACTTAGGTTATATAATATCACGTTTTATAACAATTTCAGCTCGCGCTTGGAAGATATATTTAAAAAATTAATAAATAAATAGCAACAAGTATATATTAAATTATCAAAAACGAATAAGTATTACTTAATGTTAAAAAATATAAGTATAGATACACGTATATCTATACTGTTTTTCATTTATAAAATAAAGTTGGGCGAAAGCCAAAAATTTCGATATTAAATTCAATGAATAAAAAATTATCACAGTTTTATTTCATTGAAATATATGTATGATTATGATAATGTTATTCACATTGCACTTTATAGTTAAATCTATATTTTAATAATCTATGTATAATAGCACAAAACTATATTATAGTAGATATATCTATATTATATAGTATAGAAAAACTCATGTGTGTTTCACAACATTTACAGATTGTTGTTTTTTTTATGTTAACAGAGGTTAATATAATTAAGGCAAAGAATATTTTCAACGCATTTATCTCAAATTGAATGTGAAAAACTAAGAAGAAAATTATCTATTTAACAAGAATTTCATCAATAATTTTTTCATTTTCTACATTATTTTATTTATTTATAAATTTCCCATAATCATAATAATGTTTTATTAATATAGCCTTTATTATGAATCAATAAACTTAAAATACTCCGTACGAATATTATATGTAATATTTGTTAGGTGTAATATACATAATACATATAAACCCTCTTATTTTTGAAATTATATATAATTTTCAATAAAAATTTTCCATCCACATATGTTCCTTATTATTGATATTAGTTTGCAATGAGAACAAAGTTGTTATTATGAATATAGTTAATAAGACCTAAGCTCACCCAAAACATGAGCCCCGTAAAATATAAATCGAAATTTTTAAATATTTTTCCAAAATACAGCAACGTTAAGATCAACGTAATAATTTATTTAATATAAATTAAATACAAAATTTATTGATTTGGAAGATCAGGCCAAATATGCTAAACACCAAATGTCAAAGAAAATCACAGAATTCTTCTTATTCCCACAACAAAACTAAAAGTATATTTTTTTTATATTGTTCACTATTTAAAATTTCAATTTATCTATCTTTAAAGTTCCTTTTTCAACTGATGGGCGACATTGATAAATCACCACAATAATATAATATAAACGAAAGATTATTATTAGAAAATCTTAAAATATTTTCATTTATATATCTTTAAGGAAACTTATGTATTATCCTCTTATTTCTTCCAAGCCAAAAAATAAAAAATAACCAAAATATTCATTAACAGAAAAAAAAAAAAAAAAATCCTTTCATAGCATAAATGTTTAGGTTCATAAAAAAAAAATCATTGATTATGAAATTTTTGTGGCATAAAATATTTTCAATGAAAAATCAAAAATTCATAACCCTTTTTTTTTTTTTTTGCCTCAAAAAATTATTGTATGTATAAATTCTTCTATTCTCTTTAAAAATTTCTAATATACATTTTACTAAATAATATATGTTAGCATTGAGACCTACATCTTGTATATATATGTGAATATATGTTTTATTATTTTTCAAATCCTTTATTAATTTTGAAGGAAACAAAGTTTTCAGATTTATAAAGTAGTTACGTATATATAGTTTCCTTAAATATATTCTTCTTAACTATACAAAGATATTAATCATGAAAATAATATTATGTTATTAATATTATGTTGTTGAGATCTCATTCATCAATATTGTATTCCTTATTTTACTTTAATCAATAATGTTAAACGTTTTAAAAATAATTGAATTCGACATTAATTAATTCTTGTTAGAAAATACTACTTTAACTTTAAATCACAAAACTATATACACAATATAGAAAAGTTTTAAAGTTTTTCCATAAATCTTTATCATCATCATTTTAAACAAAATTTTCCATAATTTTTTTTTTTTTTATGTATATAATAAACCCTTTTAAATTTTAACAAGGATCTATTGTTAAAATTAAATTGAAAAATTTGTTATTAAATATTATATTGCTCTTGAGAATTTGTTAAAATATAAATGTCAATTAATTATACTTTGTTGGGAAATTTCTTATTATAAAATCAATCAATTTCCTATCTCATAATATTATATTTATATAAACAGATAATGATGAAGTTAAATTTAATAATTTAGAAATTTGAAATATTTATTTTTTCCAACTTAGTGTGTCATTATTATTATCATTTTAGTTGCCCACACTTTTGTTTCTTATATAATTATAAGGATGACTGCATTTTAATTTTAATCCTAAAAAATAAAACAGATAGATAGCAAGCATAAAAATAAAACGTAATGCACAACAAATGATTTAAATTTTCAGTATTTCATTTTCCGAAATTAAATTTTCCGATCCATTAGATTTAGACCATTGGGCGCCCTGCTACTTTATTTAGTGAATTTTTTTCAAATTTTATATGTTTTTTTAGTCAAAGTTATTTTATTTGAACATTTTCGGTTCGTTAATTAATTTGAAACTTCTTTTTTATTTCTTATAACAGAAGATAATAAAAGTAGGTACTAATATTTTATATAAACTTTAATTAATATATTTTATTTTCAATACAAAATGTCTAAGATATTAGTTGAATATATATATATATAAAAATTATTTTTATTAAAATAAATTATTAAAAAAAACCCCCCGAATATTTAAGAGCAATATATAAAAATTTGAGCTGTTTTTTTTGAAAGTGTTATAAGTTCACTTTTTAAAAAAAATTAGTTAATGGTAATTTTAGTAAGATATAGCCACCTTCTCTTCATATTTACATGAAAAAATGATACATGAAAAAATTGACTTATACCACTTTCAAAATTAACAGTTCATTTAAAACCCTACGTTAAAATAGCAAACAGTCTGTTAAATGTTCAAAAGTATAGTTAAAATAGACGGTTTTAAGTTAAGTTAAGTCTTTAATGTGTATTATTCCGGTATAGTTTATTTCACATAAAATTGATTAATATAAAAAGATTTTAAAGATCTTCAAAATTTAATAATTTTAAAGTTTTTCAATGTATGAAAAACAACTTAATTATTTCATATGCAAAGACAATCTTAATAACTAAAAACCATAGTAAATTTTTTATGACATCATCAAGTCACTATGAAATATTTTTTTATTATTATTTATGCAAATCATGTTTACTGTGTATACATTTTCAAACATAAATGTATACATATCTAGTGTAACAAACATCTCTTCCATCAACATGAATATCATAATAATATGCAATTCGTTGACTCAATAAAGTATAATAAACTTTTTTTATATTTACACACATTCCTCATAACTAGTTTGTCATTTGAAAATAAACAAAAATAGGTATTAAACAAATTTTATATTTTAATAAAAAAAAAAATTTTAATACAATGAAAAATTTCGTAAAAGAAAAATTACCATTTTCTCTCTCTAAATATTTTAATTAAGTTCATAATATTTTTTTAATTAAAATTAATCTTCGTTATGGTAGAAAGCTTTTAAATTATTTTGTTTTTTTTTTTTTCAACAATCTTTAAATATGAAAAAAAAAATCTTTTGATTAAAAAGAAGAAAAATAAATTATTAATATCTTTAATAAAATTCCATATACCTTATGTAAAATTTTTTCTATAATATCTATGTATATAATATGTATGTACTACATAATAAAAATTTTATATTATAGGTATTTATTTATTTTCTTTTCAACATAATTCACATTTTCTTTTGAATTAAGATATCTAAAATTTGTTTGGAGATTTTATTATTATCTTTTGAAATAAAATGTTCCTTCGAAAAAATTGAAAGAAAAACATAAACAAAAAAGCAAAAAAAAACATAGAATTATATGCTACCCTAAGGTTATTTTGTACCCCTGAATAATGATATACTTCGGACAACCTGTAATCATTGAATAAAATGAAAATATATCTATAAATTCAACAAACATTATATCTACATATATTTTGTATCAGTAAAGTTTGGGTCTAGTTAATATATATAATGTACAATAAAAATTTATTATGTATAAAAATTTTGTATTTATATACCTTTGTTATTAACATAAAATTAATTAAAAAAATTCTTAACATTCCTGATGGTAAATTGATTAGTAGATTTTTATGCGCTTGGCATTATTTATTGATAAATTCATTTTAAGTGACCATCTGATACAAAAAAAAAAAAAAACAAATAAAAAAACATTTTCTTTTTGTAAGCAGGTAGGTATATTATTACTTTATTTTTGCTAGGCTGATCAAAATTGACTTTACTTAATTGAAAAGTGGGAAAGTTTTATTAAATAAAATTTTTGAAAAAACAATTATCAGAAAATAATTATCGTTCATTTAGTAGTATAAATATTTCTTTTTTTGTTTACAGCAATTTTATTCTGAATTATTTTTAATTAATTTACAAGATACTAACTAGCTATCATTAGGTTTGCTTAGTCTACCAAGAATTTGTCAAGTAAACCATTAAAAATAAATAAATATGTTAATTTCCCTTCCATTTCTTGGTCTCTTTTATTTCAGCTTATGCTGTCTACCATTCTAAGTCTTATTGCTAAACCATCCAATCACATCCCATATATTTTCTTCAATTTTTTACTTTTCCCTGTTTTTGAACCTTGGTTTTTATTTCTTTTTCCTTCCTTTCGTTCTCAACTTTAATTTTACTTTCCTCCTTAAACCTCTTTTGCTCTTTCCATTCTATTACTTTATTTCCTGTCAATTTCCCCATTTCTTCTTTTTTTTTTTTGTAGCGATCCATTCACTACGCTTTCCGTATTATAAAGTAATTATTTACAGACTGTGCGTATAATAAATTTCAAATTATTTTATTGACAGTAGAAAATTTAAAATAATTAATAAATAATATTTTCATTTCATTTCATTTTTTTCTTTCGCATTCACGTTATATAGTCTCAATTTCAATCATTTACTAAAAAATTTTAATGCGTTGGGGATCGTTATGTTGTATTTAGTGCTATAGAATTTAGATCACTAAATGGAGTATTATATGCGTCAATACACATGCAATCATTTAGATGCATCTGCGTAAATAATGAAAAAATTTAGATGCATCAGCGTATATAATGAAAAAATTTAGATGCATCAGCGTAAATAATGAAATCATTTAGATGTTTCGTATTTAATATTACGTAATACGTAAACAAACATATTACGTAAACAATATTGTTTACATATTACGTAAACAATATTACGTAAACAAACATAATATCTCTCACAATATTTCAATACAGCCAAGTACAAAAAAAAAAAGAGAAAAAATGAGAAGAAAAAATATTCTCTCTTTGCAACTACCTCTCCCCTACGCATTAAAACAGTATATTGGATATGTAAACAAAATTTGTTATTCAACTCGTTCTGTATTTACACAAAAATACATTGACACTCGTCAATTTATATCACTCGACCTTCGGTCTCGTGTCAATGTATTTTTGTGTATATAGAACTCTTAATTAATAACAAATTTAGTTTACATATCAATAATCTAGTATTATTCATATTTTATCCAATAAATTATCATGATTTTTATTTGATAAAATAAACATTTCATTTTAAATATACAACTCACATAGAATTTTTTTTTTATTTTTGAATGATGGCTTAAGGTATCCATCATTATCACGTTGTTACATCATTCACGACCTATTGTTGTACATTTAACTTTAACAAAATATCTATTTCCGAAGATTAAATCATCATCCAATATATTTTATTATTATTATTTTTCTTTTTTTTTTTCATTTTTGTTTATTTATTTTTCTTTTTGATATTTTTTTTAAAGAAATTTTATCCATCATGTATTATAGAATAAGCTAGAAATATCCCCAATAGATTATTTTTTCATGTTATGTTGATCTTTGGGATACTTTCATGAACATTTTGAAAACACTAAAAAACAATAAAAAGCATATATTTAGTGTAGAAAAAAAAAAAAAAAACAAAATCAAAAAAAACTTTTTTACCCAAAAATGAAATGAAAAAAAAAGTGCGAAAATGTGTATAACATTATTATTTGGAAATTTTTTGTTTTTTTAAACATATAAAACATGGTACTAAATGAATGTATAGGAAACACGTACAACCCAAAAAACAAGCTTATACAAAACATACATACATAATTATATTAACTATTCAAGAACTATATTTTGTGTTTACAAATTAGGGCCTTTTTTAAAGAAAATTTAACTACCAATTTAATGAAATTTTCACTTTTAAGTTTTAAGTTATATAGCAAAAAACAATAATTTAAATTCCTTTAAGAAATTTTAATAATATACATGTGTTTGTAAGTTATTTATCCTATATATAATTTATGAATAAAAATTATTTATTTTTGTTAGAATTAAGAATCAAAACCGGAAATTGTCTATGGCCTTTAGTTAAACTAATTTCGGAAAAAATTATTTATTCTTATAAATAATAATAATATAATAATTTATAATAATTTATATAATAGTATAATAATTTTATATATGTATATTACAATAACATACTATACTTATTATTATAAGTAAAATAGATACTTGGAATTAAAAAGAAATAATGCTCTCATACAATTGTTCCTCGTTATGAGAAAATGGATAAACGAAATTAGTCTACGTATATCGTATATATTATATTTTTATCTTATTCGCGAAATATTTCAAATTCTTATTCTGAATTTTTTAATTGCAAAAGTTTTTAATTTCTCTTTACTTTATTTTAAAGATTCTATCTGAAGCAGGGTAAAAAACTATATAGAAGAAAAACTATATAGAAGAACTATAATATCAAGTATAGTTTCCTAGATAAGTCAATCTCATCATTGATGTGTTTTTTAAAAGATTTAATATTAATATAATATAAACATTTTTCACATTTTGAATCACAAAACTTACTATAACGCTTAAAAATATTTATGCATGAAATTTTCTTCGGTGTACGAATTATAATTTGATTAATTGTATTAATTTTTACTGCTCAATATAATCGCGAAATGTTTTTGAATTGATTTGAAAATAATAAGGTAAATAAAAAGAAAACAAATTTCCATTTTGGCGATGATTGAATGAGAAATTGATACTATCAAATTCAAATGATAAAGAAACAAAATTTTTCATAATTTATATATGTATATAATATATATACGATTAACGTATTTATGATTTATATATTGTAGATTTTTTGGCAATAATTGATATTTGACAATTAAGAACATTGTCTCACCTTTAGATTTAGATTAAGATTTCAACAAAAAACATGATGTATTTCAATAAAATTCTCTTTTTATATAAAAATATATTTAAATTTACATTTTTCAAACAACTGAAAATTTAGTTAAATTTGCTTGCATATCCTAAATTGAATTTTAAAGTTTTCAGTAAATTGAATCAAATAATATTTGCATTAATAATGAGTAAAACCAAAATATTTGAAAATTAAAATAAAATGGAATAAAAAAGATCTAGATACATAAATATTCTAAAAACCTATAAATTTTTACGAATTATTTTTAGAAAAGAACAATTTCCCTGCAGGGCAAATTGAAATATTTCCAAGAGTCCTTTTAAATAAGAGTCCTGTTTAAGATCTTTTGTTTAAAGAAGAGCATTAGAGAAAATAAATAAAATAAAAATTATTTTCAATTTAAATCCTTTTTTATATACTATCTTTATTATATAATATAAATTTCAAGAAAAAAATATACAAGAATATTATTTATTTTCTAATGTTAATTCCCTTTATCAAAGTATGTTTTTTTTTCTGTTTGCACAAGTGATTTTAATTTATCATTATTATAACAAAATCAAATGCTTGAGTTTCAATTTTTTTTTTACAAATAAAAGAAAAATTAAGCATGTTTTCAAACAATTTTCTTTTTTAATAAAATAATGTTCAGTTAATATAGAAGAATTATTATTTTTATAATTCATTAAAAATTTAAAGATCTGTACGTCATGTCGTCAACTTCAAAAATCAAATTCGCATTATTGAAAATTGAAACATAAAATCATATTGTTTGCGTTATACCACAGAACTTGCTGACTGATTTCTTTTCAACTAATATATTTTATCTTTGGTATAAAAGTGTCAAGCATTTACCGCAGTACAACGTGAATAAGCGGAACTAACCTGTAGTACTCATGCCTTTAATTCTATATCAATCCAAACGTTTTTTTATTATTTGTTCTAACTAAACTCGTTGAAATTTATATCTTTTAAAAATTCAAAAATATGAAGACTTATATTTCCTGCAAACTATAATTATTTACATCAAATTGAATTAATAGTCCATCATTTACAATTTTGGTTTTTTATTTGAATATAAAATAATAATAGGTACCTAATTTTTTTGGTTTTAATTTTATTATTTTTTAAAGAGATAATATTTTTTATACTCAGTAGATCTTTTCTCTGTACATTTTTTTTTATTTAATTCATAAGACAAAACAAAAATAAAATAAAAATAAATAAATACTAAAACAATAAACATATTTAGAGAAAATTTAATATTAGGATATATCTAATGCTTATCTTTATTTAAATATCAGACCCTTTTTAATAAATACTGTGTGCTTATAATGGCAACAAAGTTGCTTAAATTTACATATTTCCTTTATATATAATCCATAATAAATTTACGTACTAACATATAACTTATATATACACTTATATATATGTTTTTATTATAAGGATCAAATATCTTCGAATAGTTTCTCTTAAAAACATTTGTACTATTTTGTAGATAACGATAATAGGTTTTTCGACTCTTATCCCAGCCATAAAAGTTTTTTAAGCTTGTTCTTTTAAAAAGTTCGAAGTATAATGTTATAATTTTAACTCACTTTAATATAGAACTAAATGTATGTTATGTACAAGAAATTTTTGAGAAATGCTAAAATGTATTTCAATATTTTCTTAAGTTCAATAATTATGATTCTGTGTAACATTTATGTGCTTGAATAAACTAATTTGGTTTATAAAACAAAAAAATGATACAGTTTAGTACTACATATTATGTAGGTTATATCATAAAGGAAGTATAAATAGAGAAACTAGTCCCATACAAAAAATGCAAATACAAATAGTGAAACAAAAATCCATATCACAACCCCATGAGCTTTTTTTTGCATTTTTTTAGAATTCCACTCTCACAAAAGCTTTTAAAACTTCAAAAATTGTATAGAACTGTTGTTATTTTGAAAGTTTTAAAAGCTTTTGTGGGAGTGGAATTCTCAAAAAATACAAAAAAAAAGCTCATGGGGTTGTGATATGGATTTTTTGTTTCACTATTTGTATTTGCATTTTTTGTATGGGACTAGTTTCTCTATTTATACTTCCTTTATGGTTATATACTATGTAATGTATGCAAGAAAAAAAATTATATTAATATTGATAAAAAAATAATAAGATGATAAAAAAAAAAATAATACCAGCTCCTCAAGAAATTTAGTTATAATATCATCAAACCACATGGTTTTCCGTGCAGAGCTCACTTAGAGTCCATTTTCAACAACATTATATTAAAATCGAATGATTAATGATCAAAGATTTCATCATTTGATTGAACAACAAAATAAATTTCATTGTCAAATTTATGATTTTGTCCAAAATTTTCGCATATATTTTAATATTCATTATAATTTCCACTAAAGGATATCGCTGTGTAAAATAATCACACATATTTATACTTCGTCATGCACATATAAATAATAAAAAGATTTCATATTTAAATTGAACAACAGTAAAAAGACAGTTAAAGTTGAAAGTCTAGTATATTTATCTATTAAATATTTTATTATTGAAAAAAAAATAAAAACAAATTTGGTTATGTTAAAATTATATGTAAAAAATTATTATTATAATAATCAAATATTCAATTTTATAAAATTATGCGAAGAACAAACATCGCAAAATAAATATATATTTTATATCCATTTCAATATTAAAAATTATTACGGATAAAAAAGAGTAGTAAAATTATTGTGCAAAATGTTGTTGTTAATTATTCCTTCATGTTCTAAAGCTATACTATACGCGTTTCATGTACGTAGAACCACTTTGTTTACACATTTTCTGTTCAACATTTTTAATTTTTTATTTTTTTGATAAATATGATTTCAAATATTTATGACAATTTCCCTCACTATACCTACATTTAATTGCATATCAAATCACTCAATAATTTCTGATATACAACTCAACAAAAAATTTAAATCTGGACTTTTTTTTTCTCATTATTTAACTTGAAAAAAATAATATTTGCATTATAAGTCTTTGAAATTGAGAATAATATAAAACTTATGAAAAATATGACGAACGGTTCTATATATATGAAACGGACTATATGATTACCAAATACATATATAATTTCGAAAAAATAATTTGACAATTTTTTGTATCGGAGTTGATATATTATATATAAGTTATATACGTTTTATTATAAGTACATATGCATGGTATCGTAAAAAGTATCATATATTACTGTACAGTGTAACAAATTATGAATTTAAGTTTAATATACTTTATACTATACAGTACATATAAAAAATAAATTATGTGTACAAAAAAGGATGCCAAATTAATGTTTCTTTTTTCCCCCACCATCAAAATTGTAAATTCTACTTTCTATACACAATATTATGTATTTTAGATTTTTAGAACAAAAGACATAGAATAATTAGTTATCAAAATCAGAGAATTCATAGAGTAATTATTTGTGGAATATTTTTTTTTTAACAATATGTAATAATAATTTATTATATTCACAAAATATGATTCAAATTTTAAGGGATTTATATAAAATTTAACAAAAGTAAGTTAAGCTGAATAGTGATTTTTAAATAATTTATTACGGAACTATAATGTAGCAAATTATGTTGATATTTAATATTTTTGAAAATATTTTAAATAATTTCCAAAAATTAGGATTAAAATATTTTATTTGTAATATAAAAGTCACACGGTGGATTCAAAGTGGTTTTAATCCATGTATTTTCTTTTGCTTCGGATTTGCATTTCCAATATGAAACAAAATTATAAAAATCAAATAGGTTCGCGATAATCCAGTTTATAATGAAGGTTTTTTTTATTTTATTTTCAAATTTTTTACTTATACGTACATGATCTTCAAAATTTATGACACTTCCTGTTATTTTTTTTAGCAAAAAGAAGGCCTGTCAAAGAATTTGTAAAGTAACTTGTGTTAACGCGAATCATGTAACTATATTATATATTTTTTGTTTCAGTGAACTTTTGGCATCAAATCTGTTATAAATTGGTTTGTAGATAAATATGACAAATATTAATTTTCCTACTTTTAAAAACTTAAAATTATCAACCTTTATTATTATTGGATATTATCTTTCTATATTCAAATTAATTAAATATAAAAAGGATTCTATCATTAGGTTACATGAAAATTAATAACAAAAAATTGGACACCATAAATTATTATGACTTCAGGAGTACGCAAATAGATTAAATTATATAGGGTGACCAAAATGAAAAACTAAAAAAGTTGAGTGATATTATATTTAATAGACTCATAGTAAGTATTCATAAGGTAAGAACATGATATGACCATATTTGAAAACTAAATTTCTGACCATCATATAGTAATTATTATTGAAATACAAAAAAAGAATTTTGGCAATATAAATAGCAACCTGACAAAAACGCGTTTTTTGCATAAATTGGATTTTTATTCTTGAAAGTGGTAGAAAGTGGTATTAGAAATTATGTTTGTTCAACAAGTTTGCCGCCATTTTGGTTTTTTTAGGTTTTACCGTTACTTTTTGGTTACTTTGAAATTAAGCATTTTTGAGTATGAAAACTTCGAAATAGCCTTTCATGATGTTCTAGACTTTGATTCGGGAGGAGTTTACTTTATTTTTTCTAGAAAGTTTTAGTTCCTGAAAATATTGTATAGATGGCGTTTTAACCAATTTTGTGTATTAAACTAAAATTACTCCACCTTTTGGGCAACATTTGTACTACAGAAATGAAACCAAAAAAAGACCGTTTCAAGACCTTTCCAACAAAAAAAAATTTTAAGAATCGAATAATAAATAAAATAGGTATGCCAAATTAAAAAAAAATACGAAAAAAAAAATTTCCGTTATTATTCAAAAACTCAATTTTAAAGAACGAATCCATAACAAAAATGACTGAAAAACCAAAATTTATGACGACATGTTTTTAGCAAATGCATGTTGGAACGTGAATGAACGGATAAAACATTCGAATATTTTAAAACAATTATCTACTACTAAAAAACGTAAAAGCGACTCAAAACAACTCGTGAGTGAGATTTTGAATGATTCGTAGACAGAGCTGGACTGGCCTAACAAGCTAGAAGGAGTTTCCTGGTGGGCGGTACTAAAATCTGTTGTCTAAAATTATTATGTTTTCTTTTAATTTTTTTTTTAAGCGTGAGAAAATTTTTTTACAAAGAAAATTTGAATTTCCCGGTCTTAAATTCATTCCCAGTCCAGCCCTGTTCGGAGATACTCGATTTTGTAGAACTTGATATATGCTTTTCAGAAATGATTGTAAAATCAGATGGGATTAAATACTGAAAAAACAAATTACAATAGTAAAAAGTTTAGGTTATAAGTTTGGAAAGAAAATTGGAAAGAAAATGAAATTGATGTGGAAGAAACATTAAAAAAAATAATTTCAAAGCTTGTATGACAATGTCTATGAAAGTGAAATGGAAGAGCAGTCTGTTTAAAACAGTTTTCGAAAATATATACAGTAAAAACAACACTATAATTTAGCAAAAATCGAACCAAAAAACTTCAAAACTGGTTTTATATAAAATGCCGCCAATCCGAAAGTACTGGACCGATTTCACCTGCGAAAGCGGCTTTGGAGAGGTATAGAGATGTACATGGAGTACAACTTTTTTGAAAATGGCTAAAAATGGTAATTTTTTTGTATGGGGAAATTCTAAGAAGTGAATTATCTGCTAAAACATTAAAAAATTTCAACCTGCGAAAGCGGCTTTTTAAAGTGGTCTGGAAGACCTTTCCAAAATGGTATAGAGTGACCAAATCGGTTGAAAATTGAGAGAGTACATTCAAATGAAAAAACCCATTTTTTGTTTTTTCAGTGTTTTTAGGGTTTCTCTATGGGTTAAACTGGCAACACCGAGTTGCCAGCACCTGCAAAGAAAGCCCGCACGAATACCTACTTAAAATGATATCTGAAATTATTCTTGTAAATTTAACAACAGAGAGATGATAGTTTGAAGTTTCAAAATTTTCCAAGCCTCCTGCCACAAGAATCGTCATATCTCCCAAAAAAAAAATTTTTTTTTTAAATCTGAAATGCAAAAACTTAGGTCAAATATCGGCCTATAAAATAAATGTAAAATGAAAGTCTAACGATTAACTTGAAAAAATGAAAAAAATGTCAGGTTGCTAAATATAAATCGTTTACGTTCCTTTCCATTTTCTAGAATATTGTTCGGATTTGAAAACTGCTCAAAATCTTACTATATAAACAATTCTGACATTATATTAGAACAAAAATAATTTTCACCACATAAAATAAGGAATAAAGCAAAAGAGTTTCTACAATTTCTACAAGTTCCATGAAACTATATATTTTAACCATTCTTTGAAAAATTATTTATAATAAAATTTTATAGTGATATGAACAATATTATCTTATTAATTTTCTTGTAAAATGTATCTTAAATCCACTTAAGTTTATATGAATTGTCATAATTGAAAACATTTTTCTTATAGAATTTCTTCCATATAACAAAAGATTTTTCCAGTAGCAGGTATTATTTATATATCTGAAAGATTAAAAAAACTAAAAAAAAAAATATTCTCGATTTTATAATTTTTCTTCCAGGTAAAATTTATTGTTTTAATAACATGAAAGAAATAAAATTATTTATATTGTTAATAAAATCTTTGTAACTCTTATTAATATTCGAAAGAATAAACATATTATATACATATAATGGAAACCTCTACCAACATAATATTACTTGGTTAATATATCTTCTATATTATATAATAATATGTAAAATATGTGTATATACATTATATATAAAAAAAAACAATCTGAATATGGATGTAATAAAACTTTGTATCATTCGTATAAAGAACATTTCGTATGGTAGTAAAATATTATGATGAACCATAAACTTTTAGGGTTTGCAATAGTTAAAACTATAAATATATTTACACAAATATAAAAAAAAAAATTTTTTTTATGATTTTCTTGATTATAAAAATTCTATATTTATAACATACATATGTGTAACATAAAAAATATAAATCTAGTTTTATTAAAATTTAATCATTAAAAATTAAAATTCTGAAATTATATATCTTATTATATATAATATAATTAATTTTTTATTATCATAAGCCATTATATAATTTGTTTTTGATGTATATAACAATTATGTATAAAACATAAATATTTAAAAAATTGGTTTTTTTAAGTACAGTAAATATACTTATTATTGATTGCAACTATAAATTTATCGAAATGAACCATATCTGTCGTTTTGTGGTCAAATTTATGGTCGTTTTGTGGTCGTGGGGACATTATCAGGCTCAAATATGTGTGAGTAAGACAATATTTGCACAATATTATTAAAAATGTAAACTTAAAAGCAGATTTAGTTTCTATTGGTTATTTTGTTCAAGTTTGGATTCAGTTTAAAACTTGTTATCGCCTGTACTCAACAACAGATCAGATAAATCTCGCGGCAGAATAATTTTTTAAGGGACAAAATAACAAAAAAAACAAAAATATATAATATGAATAATCATAGTTATTTTCAATATGTATGTAATATGTAGGTACATACTTTTTTTTAACCCTCAAAGCATTTTTCCGTACTTACTATTGAAGAAAATAATGTCAAAAAATCTCAAAAGCACAAAAATGTATAATATATAATATAATATAAAAAAAAAATCTTTTTTTTTGGAAAAAAATAAAATGAAATTAAGAAATATTTGAATCATTGTAAAAGAGGCAACAACCCAGTCATTACCTAAAAACAATCCTCTTAAACTCAATTCTACAAATAAATTTAATATCAAACTTATAAAATACAAGAAATCCATCTTCTTGATGTACTATTTTTCATTTACATAATAACAGAACATGACTATAGATAGCAATGGACAAAACAATATTCATATCCATGTGTGTTTGTAAATAAAGTCATTTAACTCATTTTAATTTAGGAAAAATTCTTTGTTTCCCTCATTATAAATGGATTATTTACGCAAAGACAAAATTTTTTGTTTTTTGTACTGGTGAAGGAAATATTATTTCATTTCCATCAATTTCTTTTATAATTTATAATATCATTATGTATACATATATATTTTTTGACCGCTACCAATAAATTTAGCCTTCCTAACAACTTGAATACATAAAGTGTTAATTTGAAAAAAAAAAAAAAAATCTTGGTAAATTAATTACCCAATGTCTAGTTGTTTTAATTAAGTTATATAATAAATTACATACAAAAACAAAAAAAAAATAATGAACAAGAAATTACGTAAAGTGTATACGAGTAAGAATTATGTACTTTTTGTATAAAAGTTTTCATGAATTTAAGATATTTTCGCCTGAAAATATTTCCAAAGAGTTTGGCAATTCTGTTTTATTAATTCGTTTAAGAACTTTTCAAAAATTATCTTTAAAAGTAAGATACAACATGGCGTAGGGCTTCTTTGCAGAAGTGAAAAATTCTTAGAACGGCAACACCACGTTCTAAGCCAATTATTACATCTGAAGTTAATTCTTGTTCTATTTAATTTTTCAAGATAATTTACATTTTCATAGAAAAAAAGTGCTTGTAAATCTGCATTATACATTATTTTCAATTAATAACAAGCATAATTTCCAAAATAAGCATATTTATATTTTAAAATACATCATTGTATTAATTTTAAAACCAAACAAATCTATTATTGTGGGTCAACGGAGCAAACCAGATCCAAATTTATTAATCGTATTATTATTGTATTATATTTATAGTACAATTTCTGTTTCATATCACCATTTAAAAAATTATGAACTCTTTAAATATATACATATATAGTATTATATATATATAGTCAAACCTTTATAAACATTCACATAGCTTTTTAACTCTATATTATAGTAATTTATTTTCCAGTTCTATTTGTGTGAAATGCATAAAATAATATTCAAAAAAACAATAAATGTCAAAATTTGGTTAAAATTTGTGTACATAATTGATGGTCAAATGATTTTCAAAAGTTAACCAATCTGATAAAATGCACACTTCATTCAATAAATTTATTTTATTTGATAAAATAATATTAATTTTTGATTGTTTTATTTTAAGGATTAAGTTTTTATCATGTATTAAATACTTAGAGCAATTTCAGGATATGTTTAATCATAAAAAGAGAAAAAATATAAAACAATAAAGATGGAAAAAGTTTAAAGATCATATAAGTAACATTATATAATTTTTTATCTGAAATTTTTTTGAGTTTTTGAGCCCAGCGCAAAAGGAATTACAAAAAAAAATGCTGTTCTGGGTTGGGAACGATTTTTTATCAGTAATTTTCTGGCGTTATCTTCTGTCTTTATTTGTTGCATTAAGTACAGTTTAGTTAGAAGTCTAACTCTAAAGTTATATACTTACATAAAACCAATTTATCAATGTGCCCTCTTTAGAATTTCATAATTTCAGTTTTTGGTGGAAAAATTATTTTAAATATAATTTTGTAAAATTCTACTAGTGGTCCACTAGCATTTCTCACAACCGTTATATAAAACGTAAATATGTTTAATTTTCGTTACCAAAGTTCTTAACTGATACAAATTTTTCTAAACCGCAGCCAAAACTCTGACTATATACACATAAGGAAAACTGACGGGATAACAAAGTGACTTTTTTTAAATAAATCTTCAGCTCCAGATTATAATACTCCTAGGGAGAGGGATAATAAAATTTAAGAACAAGATTTCTTAAAATAAAAAAGATGAGGATATAAAATAAAGAAAATCTAAATATTATTTAAGCATTATTGGGTCGCTTTTGTTTAATTGAATCCTTTTAATAATGAGTCAAATTAATTTTTACAAGTAATTTTTTCTAATTCATTTTTATATAAATATGTATGAGGGATTTATAAAGAGAGTTTAAATTTAATCACATCACAAGCACAGCAGAATAGAAAAATATAGATCATTATAAAATATACCTGGAGAACAAGAGGATAGAGGACCTAAGTTTGAATTTATTAAACTTGAATAAAAAAAAAAGGAAAACTAAGAAATAAATTATTAAATTAAAATTAATTGAGTTTTATTTAAAAATTAAAATACTTATTAATTTATATAAATTGCTTTATTACGGAAAGAAAACAAAATCATTCCTAATCGACCTAACAAAAAATCACAACATGATATTATTATCTACATTATATACATGATTTTCCAAAATATTTATGTCCTTGAAAATTTGTACTTGAAAAGGATTTGCAAAATTAATATGAAAACGACATAACATTAACAAGTATGTATATATATAATTAAATTAAATAATTTATTACTTAGAAAAGTATACAGAACTACATATACCATATATATACCGTATATATAATTTTTTTTTTTTCAGAATTCTTTTTTAGCTTGTTTTACATTTATGACAAAAAAAGAAATTATTGTACATACATTATAATATTTTATCTAATTTATATTCTTTCTTTAACTAATAAGCTAAATATTATAACACACATATTATAAAAGAAGTTCAGTGATTCCATTTTTGTAGACAAACTGTCTGACATTTATTTATTCAATTACAAACAAATATAAAATAAAAAATTATTTCCCAAGCAATAGTTATATTATATATATATTTTTTTTTCAAGACATTCAATAATTTTTTTTTTTTTGCCTTTATAGAACTTTAATTTTTGAAAGGGTAAGAGTATTGTCTGCTCTAAATATTATTATGGTCCCACAAAATATATACAATCTAAAAAACACATAGTTTCAAAAATTGTTCAAATGAAATGGCACTTTGGACCATGATAAGGCTTACCAGATTATCATAAGAACCTTGAAGAACTTCAAAATGCATATTCTCTATAATCTCCAAGTTACATAGTTTTTTTTATATTTATATAACATTGTCCCTTGGTACACTATACAAATAAAATTTTTATCCAAAAATTAATATTTAAAAAATAATTTAGAATTTGTGTATATTATTTATCCGATAATGGTATATTAGGCTCGTTTCTTATATTTTATAAATTTCAGAAATTTATTTTATTTATGTAACTTAAATCAATGTTAGTTATTATGAAGTTTTATCAAATTTCCACATAATTATAAATAATAGAATATTAAAATTTGTTGAAAACAAAAGCAAATGAAAATTTTTTAATTTTTTAATTGAAATTATATCCGTAAACAACAATTTCCTACACTAATGTGAAAACAAAGAGCTAAAAAGCATTACAATTATATTTCCGAAATTAAAATCTATATTTAAAAAAAAAACATTGAAAATTACAGAAATTTATATTTTGTTCGTTTTTCTTAATTATTGTTGTGTGTTTTCTGTTTTGTATATATTGTTCAATAATGTTCATTTTTGTACAATAATTGCATCATTAAAATAGCTTTTTATTACTTTGTAATTATTCCAAACAAAATGGTCCAATTTAAATTAGATAAATGTGATTGAAAAATAAGATTCAAATCTTAAGTTACCAAATAATAATGCTTCATTGAAAATTACCAGCTCTATTTTCATCAACAAAGATATACCTAATGTTGTTTTTAATTTTGTGATTTTATTGGTTTTTTGTTTTTTTCTTTCTTTTTTTCAAATTGTCAAGCTCAAAATGTCAAGAGAAACAACATTAAAGAAAAGGGTTCAATTTTAGTCAAAAATTTAAACGATATAAAATTATAAAACCTATATTTTCTGTTCCCACAATTTTTCAACTTTTTCGTATACATGTAAATTATTTACAATTTACCGAATAATTTTAAGGCAACTGTTAAAAAAATGTTTGTCAACAAATTTTTCAATAGTGTCTAAAAGTTCTTCAAGTACTGTTTGTATTTGTAAAATGGGAGAAAAAGAAACTTTATATTGGAAAAAAAAAAAAAAATTAAAACCCAGGTGATTTTACAGAGTAAATGAATTTGAAAATAAAACATTATATGCATAATGCATTTTCACAATATCACGCATCAACGAATGCAAATTTGGGAGCCAAATTATTTTCTATGATAAAACACAAAAAACAAGTTATTAAAGTGAGTGCGTACAGGTGGAAAAATGTTACTTTGATATTTTCTACAAAATGTTTTATCATCAATTATGATGGTCATATATGGTATCCAATAACAATTTTTTGATTTTTGTTTTGCTATTTCTTTTAAATTCAATATTTGTTATTTTCACAACTATGAAAATTCACATATCATTAGGGATTGTGATTGTTGAATAATGTCACTAAATAACACCAACATAATATACTTCATTTGATGCAAATATGTGTATTATGTCGTATCGCATCAATTCTCCGAAAAGACAATTGTCCCAAAACACAATTCACCGAATACACAATTCAACGAAAATATAATTCGCTGAAAGCACCACAATTAACCGAAAACATAATTCACTGAAAGCACCACATTCAACGAAAACATAATTCACCGAAAACACAGTTCACCGAAAAAATAATTCACCGAAAATGATAGATAGGTTGAATTCGGTTAAAAATTCGCCACGAATCAAGCTGTCATAATTTTTGGTGAATTGTGTATTCGATGAATTGTGTATTCGTTTAATTGTGTTTTCACTGAATTAACGCTAAATTATATTGTGTAAAGGTACGGTATACATACAATTCAATATAATTTTGTTTTTTTTTTTAAATAAAATTGAATATGTATTTTCTAATGGAAATATTCATTCAAACAACTTTTTATCCTTTTAGTTAAAAAAAAATCTACTTAGTTTCATTATGACATTTTCGCTTGTTCATATATTTTACCAAACATAACATAAATGAAAATATCATACATTGTAAATCTGTATTACCTCTAATTAAATTTTCATATTTTTGAATATCATTTTTAACATTGGTTATCAACTTATTTACAAATATTTTGTTAAAATTTTTTTTTGGCTCCAAAAATATTTGTTAGATTTCGAAAATCGATTTTAATAAATGTTGTTTTTAATTAATTTAAATGATATCATTAAATTTGCAAAATAGAAATAATATAGAAATAAGCAAAAAAATTATAATTACATTATTATGGTTTTCACTGTTTTTATTTCAGGTCATACTTACATGTACATTGTACATACTTGTAAAAATGTAATTACAGAATTTGCGTATTATCAATGTTTGTTCAAATTAGAAAAAATTCAGAAGCCATTTGTTTTATAAATTGAAAAAAACTTTTTTTTACGCAATTAAAAAAACTTTTTTTGCTGGGAAATTCCTCTGGGATAAAAACTTTTTTTAAATTCTATACTTTATAAGTAGATACACTTCTACAAAAATAATAATCCACAAAAATCGAATTTGGTAAAAAAAGAAGAAAAGTTCTATACCAAATGAGATTAAAAAAGAAATTATTCGAATTAATAAAAATAAAAAAAAAAAGTTAATCATTATAATAATGATTTAAGTATACCAGTATAGTATTCTTAGTTTGCTAGCAATAATTAATATTTTAAATTTTGATCGATATTATTTTTCTTGAGAATAAAATTTAAAATAAACACCATCAATTTAAATCTAAAAAAATAAAAATGGCATATAATATTCCAAACTATAATAACAGTTTAATATCAAATCAATATTCTCCGTAAACTTCTTAGTCAACTTGTAATAATTTGCTATCAACCCTCGTCATTCTGCCCTATTTGTTCGCTGTGTGTTCACAAAGTACGAAACATTTTTCAAATCCGAATAATGTTTTTTAAAAATCTAAAACTAGATCCATTGCGTAAAAATTATTTATCTAACAACATTATACCCACAATTTATCGTACCAAACAACTGAAGTGTTTGATTTAAACTCTATACATATAATATTAGAATTTGCAAATAAAAATTCCTACACGGTTTATTTTGTTGAAACTATTATGCCTTGAGCACAGCTAATACCGCAAAGCAATTTTGAGCTACCGTAAAAACCGATTTTCTGCGTTATTTCTTATTTATTTTAAATAAAAATTATGAAAAACGAAAGATATTAATTTTATTGATTTTTTGTAAAAAGAATTTCTTAAAATTATTTCATAAATAATTAGAAAACTGAATTTATTTTTTTTTTGCTCAAGAAAGAATTGACTGCGTCATAAAATAATTTTTTTGTTTCTTTTTCGCAGCGTTTCTTTTGCATCGAAATTTGGTTTTGCTGCATTTTTCTGTCACAATCATATTATAAAAAAAACAAAAGCAGTTATTTGCAGTTGCTTTTTTTGCTTTCAGGTAAAATTAGCTGTGAACAGGTTTCCGGAACATTCCTTCAAAAATTGCTTTGCGGTATTAGCTGTGCTCAAGGCATTAAAACTTAGCAAAAAAAATTGTGTTAAAAAATCAAATTATTCAAGTACAGTGATTTTTAAAAATATGAAGTTTTATCGCTTTCAGGGGTTTTTATACATTGAATGTGAACAAAAAATTTTCAAAACTTTTGAATATGTAAGTACGCAATATTAATTAAAGCATATGATTTCAATACGATTTTTAATTTTGTTTGAATTATTTTTGTTATTATTTATATTTTTTTTTCTATTTAGCCAAAATAATGATCCAAATAAAAAATGAAGTGTTGCTAATTGTGTTGTTGTTTTTTTTCAACATTATTTACATTCCATATGAGAAGATGTGTTTGAAATAATATAATGCAGCACAACCTCGAAATTAAAATATATTTACTCAATAATAAAATTGAAATAATATTTTGTTTCTTTCCTGCACACAAAAAAAAAACTCAGTATTTCTAACAAAAATATTTCTGTTGCCATTTAACAAAATTCAATCTTTAATTTTAATAAAAAATTTGTAAGAGGAACACAATATTTGTTATTTTAAGTGGATAGAAATTGTTAACGTTAAAGAAAGCTTCTTTGTATTAACAAAAATTAAAATTTCTAAAATTAACAAATATGATCGTTAATTCAATAAATAAGTTTTGACTTTTAACAAAAAAAATTTCAATATTATGTGGATTAGATAAAAAATTTCATTGTTGTAACAAAACTAGAATTTGGTTTTTTTTAACAACATTTTTAATTATAACAACAAAAAGATTTATTTGAAATCTCTTAAAGTAACAAATACTTGTATCATATTAACAGAATTTTTGTGGTTCAACAAAATATTTTTTTAACGTACAAAATATATTCTGTGCGAACTTACATTTTCCATTTTACACATTGCCGTAAATGTAGTTCATAGCTCAGTGGCAGAGTTCGTGGATTGCAATGTTTAGGACGTGGTTCGAAGCTACAAGCGGGCAAGAAAAAATTATTGAATAAAAAAAATTTAAAAAATAAATAAAAAAATAAGAAAAATAAATAAATAAAAAAAATTAAATAAAATAAAAAAAAAAATAATAAATAAATAAAAAATAAATTAAAATTGAAAAAAAAAATAATAATAAAAAATAATTAAAAAAAAATTAAAAAAAAAAAATAAAAAAAAAAATAAAAAAAAAAATGAAAAAAAAATGAAAAAAAAAAAAAAAAAAAATTAATAAAAAAAAAAATAAATAAATAAAAATAAATAAATAAAAAATTAAATAAATAAAAAAAAAATTTAGTCTAGTAAATTTTTTTTTTGCATTTGCGGTGTTTTTGCTGAAGAATTTGAAAAGTTTTTGGTTTTGGGGTATAACAAACTTTGTTTTTGTAAAGATACAAATTATTCGTAAATTTAACACTATAATAATCGTTAATCTGACAAAAGTTTTTTTCTATCATAACGAAATATTTTATTACATTAACACAATATTTTGAAAGCGATTTTAACATAAATAATTTATCTTTAGAACAAATATTTCTGTTGGCGCTATACTAACAAAATATTTGTTGTTTTAATCTACATTTTTGGTTCGAAATACTGAGTTTTTTTTTTGTGTGTGGGTTCCTGTAAACTCAAGCTATGATCACTGTTAATACTATAAACAATATAAATATAAAAAAATATAATATTTCATTAAATTTCTTTTATTATAATTAATACGATATTTTCTACAGAAAAATCTAAAGTATACAATTTTTAAAATCTTTTGCTACAATTTTCAACTACGATAGACAGACTCTTAAAGAAAATTCAACATTAAATTATTGAGAAACAAAAAAATCAGAAATAAAAGATTAAAACTATCTATACGTTTACAATATTATATGTTTACTTAAAAATCATTATTATATGAATTTTTTATAAAATTGACTACAAATTCATTAATACAAAAATTTACATTTATAATTATAATTATTATTATTATTGTATAATTTGTGATTAATTTTAAAAAATAAAAACAATTTATTTTATTGTTATTTTACAAAACAATACGTCTTTTATTTTAATAATAATTATTTGATAATTAATTCTTTAAGTAAAAATGATTTATTTATTTGATCTCTAATTACCATTGTACATAAGAGTATTTTCTTTTTCATTTACTATGTTTTGTAAAAGTATGTTTGACAAAAAAAAAATTTTTATTCAACATATATAATATAATTATGATAAGTAATATTTTCATTGATATATTTTCAGATTGTTTAAAGGCACAGTCTAACATTAATTGAAACAACAACGCTTCACAAACTTTACATATAAAATTTTATTTATTAGTACCTATAGTTAAAAAAAAATTCCTAAATTTCGAGAAATACACGCGAATTTGAATATATATTATATATTATGTTTAAATATAATAATAAATTAGTTACTGGGGTATTATATTATGATAAATATTTTAGTTCACATTTTGTTTTCTCTATTCATTAAAAAAAACAGTATATAGATTTTATATTTAAGAATTATATAAAACCGAACCAATAATTTATTCTCGCCAAATTCAATCTAAAATAAAATTAATCTTCAATTACTCTACTTTTAAATATACCTAATATTTTAAGATATCGGGAATATAAAAACTTTTATTTTCCAACAATTTATTCATAAAAGTTTAAAGATTTATTATTATTTGGAACGAGTAAAATAATATAAAGATTAATGGATCACTTTTCTCTAGGGTGAACAAAGTTTTCCAGTCTTCGAAATTTCTATAAATTGTTTTTCTTACTGTTAGCAAACTGTTGTACTTTAATATAAATATTTAGTTTTAAAATCTTAAATAATGTAAAATAAAGTTAATTGCATTCGATTTCAATTTTTTTACATGTCGTTCGCAGAATTTTTTTTACCAAATTTGATACGATTATATTCTCAACATGACAAACTTTGATATGGAATGTTTGAAACTATATAAAAAACTATTATATAAAGAAAATTTGTGATTTTTAGATTGATCCTTTTTTCTTGTAATAAATGCATTGATTTTAACTATTATTTCGTTGAGAAAATTTAGGCTGTTGGTGCTGGAGGTGTAGAAGGAGGATGAGATGATTTTTGGTGCTTCAACATAGGCGACTTTTCTGGTTTCTTACTTCGCAGCATTTGCTCGTGTACATACAAAAGTAAACCGATATCACGATGTCCAGCTTGCCAAGCAATTTTGAATGCAGTACTACCGTCCTACAAAAAAAAAACATTATCGATATAATAATTAGGTGCAAGTAATTTTAAATATATATGAAAAATAAATTATCAAAAAGCATCAAAATTTCATGTCACTGTAATATTTCACATTTTTTCTTATTAAAAATTCTTTGACTTACGACATCTTGAATAGTTGAGTCACAATCTGGTTGAGATAATAAAAGCTTCACAATATCTATACGTCCGTGTTCAGCTGCACATAACAAACTAGAACTACCATCTTCATCTTGTATATTAATATCAGCACCAGCAGCTAACAACATTTCTGCCATGTCCAAATTACCATGAGATACAGCTAGCATTAGAGCAGTTTGAGAGTGCTAAAAAATATTATTTGATTGAATGTATAAAAAAAATATACTTCATTATATTTTTAATTTAATTTACTTTTTTTGCACGTATATTAACATCAGCCATCTGAAAAAGTCGCTGAACGACTGTTCGATGAGCAGAATTCTTTAGTTTGGCTAAAGAAACTAACATTACACACGTGTATCCAGCATTATTCGTTTGGTTTACATCACAAACCTTAGAATCAAGCAAAATTGATACAACGTCGAAATTTCCATGGGAAATGGCATAATGCATAGCTGTATTTCCCTAAAAAATAAAAAATATCAATTAAGTATAAAATTCGTTATTATAGAGAATAATGTTAAATTTATAAATTAAAATGTACAATTAACAAATGTAAAAGCTCAAGTTTAGAATTTCACAATATTTTTGATTATTTTATCATGTCATTTGTATGACAAGAAATTAATAAATTCTTTTAAGACCGCAAATTTTCAATGCTAAAGCAATGAGTTCTTATATCTTATTGTTAGTTCAAATTTATCATAGAATCTACCCGATTGATTATAATGAGAACAATTTCAAATGTAAGACAAAAGAGACCAAATTACGGAAAAAAAACTTTCTGTATGTTAAGAAACTAAATACTAAATTTATCTGTGTAATTCTGCTTACGTTTGCGTCACTCAAGTTCACCATATATTTTAATATTGAGTTTGAGATTTCTTCAAAATAATCTAAATAATCTTCGACATCTAATGGATTAGCTTTATCAGTACTAGAAATCTTGAACCATTCTTTTTGTACAATTGCATTTGCATTATTCAAATTCTGAGATTTTGATGCAGATTTTAAAGAATCGTTTATAACTTTCAATGCAGCTTTCATTTCTTTTGTGGGAGAGTTTCTGAAAAATAAAATAGATTTTATATAGTAACATATAAATTATCTAAAGCTTTGATATGGGTTGTGCAGTTTATTATAGATATCATTACAATAAAACAAGAAGAAACTATTTGGTTTACATCCAAATATCAAGAGTAACTGCATTCTATCTAAATTCATTGAATCATGAGTTATAATCGCTTCAATAAACTTATAATTTTCTTTTAAAGAATTAAGTTTTTTATTTACTTTTCTCTTGGCTCTAGTGTTGCTGTCGCTATTCTATTCAAATTCATTTTATCCATTACTTCGATGGTCGTCTTTTTACATTGAATATCTTTAGATTCATCTTTAGCATCTGATGTTGATGGCAGTGACAATGAAGTTTCATCAGTTTTTTTCTTTATTTCATCTCTTCCTTTTATCAAAGTTTTATATTTAGTTTCTTTTCTAATTGAAACAATATCTCTATTTAAATGCAAATTTTGAGGTTTTTGTTCTGAATCCAGCCTTTTTATTATGTCACTGTTAATGAAATTATAATAAATTTTTAATATTATTTTAGATATATTTTTTTTTTTTGAAGATAAAATAAATTTTTATATTTTCAAATTATTTTCAATTTATTTATAATATTAAAAGTATGTATAACAATATCAAATGTATAAACATCATATGAGATTATTTACTATAATTAGACAAATAATAACAAAAGTGACATTGCGAAGGCATGCGCAACAATATGGTTAAACAATTTTAAAATATAATCAAGATGTAAATATACACAGAGAAAATAATTTTTATTTTTATTTAACTTTCATGTTCTATCTAAATATAAAATATTGATTCTCATAAAATCCATAAAGTTTCATTAATTTCTACAAAAATATATAGTATTCGTATATTAATATAAAATAATATTATATATGTCTCTTTTAAAAACGCAAATTTTTACCAATACCATACCTTACTACTTCGGTCTGCTTATTCTCCACGGGGCTATCATCAATCGTATATGTATTTTGCCTAGTGAATTTCTTTCTAGAAGCACTTGGGCTTGGTAATCCTGTGGGCCGAGGTATTTTCGATTGCTCACCCGTTAAACTTGATGCTGATCCACTTAATGTTTTAGAAAAATTTTTTGCTAAATTTTTTATGGCATCTTTACAAGAATCACAGTAGTTATCGGCACAAGCTATCGATATATGAGGTTTGACAATTTCGCCACAACCAATATCTCGTTTGTAAACTTCTTCGGTATTCGAAGATGAATGTTTTATTACAGCTTTAGGTTGGGTATTTGTTCCATATTCTCTTGTTTTAAAAATGTCAGTATTAGTACCATATTCATATGTTTTTTGTTGTTCAGTACTCATTCCAGATTCTTTAGTTTTTGGCAAATCAGTATTCATTCCATTATCTCGTCTACGTAAAAACTCTGTGTTACTCGCAGTATGGGAGACAGATTTAGAATTTTGTTTTCGAAAATCTAAAATTTCATCAGTATTAGTTTCAGTATTTATTAATTTTAATAAACCTTTTGTATCTGTAAACTTTGTTTTATTATCTGGTATATATTGAGTGTAAGTGGATACACAATCTGGAGTACTTTGAGTGCTAATTGTTTTTCTATTAATTACACTTTGTGTCGATTTTTCGCTTACTGAAATTTCACACTGGGTTGAGGCTGGTTTTCGCTTCAAATTAAGTGATTCATTTTCTCCTATGCTAAATGTGTTACTTCTAATTAATGGTTCCGGTTGTTTGGGAGGCACCTTTTTAGCATCTGGGCCACAAGCAATTGTCTTTTTCAGTACCATACATTTTTCACACAAATTATCTGTAAGCTTATCTTCCGAACTTCCGATACTCCTTAGATCGGGCTTAACAAGAATAGAAAAATCTCTAGTATTTGGACACGCTGTAATACCCTTAGAATACTGTATTCTTCTTTCAGGTACTGTTTGGGTTTGCGAATTTTTTTGATTTTTCTCTTTGATTACCATTTGTGTGCCAACGCTTATTTGCTTAGATAAATATTCTTTTTCTCTTTCTAACTTGAACTTATCTAATGACGCGGAAATCATTTCATTCACTTTCTTTTTGTCATAAAGCATTTCATGAATACTAGAAGTATATGAAGGATTAGTACCAACTGATCGCACCATCGTTGAATGAGTCGAAATACCAGCATCACGCTGTTGCTGTTTAAACATTATACCAATATCTCGTTTCGAAACTGCTTCATTAGAGCTTTGTGAACTTGTTTTCATTCTAGCACCTAAACTTTCTAATGATATTGGACTTATTCGTTGCGGGGTAAATGATAATTTATTCTGTAAATTAATATTAGTAGAACTGCTGCGAATTGGTGGAGTTGGTGGAACTAATTCAAGTTTACGAACTTTTTCATTCTCTTCTTGCAATTTTTTTTCTAGTTGTTCTTTATTCTTTTCAAGCTTTCCAACTTTTTCCTTAAAAACAAAATAATAATATTATGGTAATAAATAATTTTTATGTAAACTTGTACACAAATTTATTACCTTAAGATGATCAACTTGTTTCAATTCTTCCTCAAGCTCCTGAACTCTAAATAAAGTTAATTCCATTCGTTTTTGAATTACTTCATATCTTTCCAATAAGTTTCTTTTAATTGCCTCCTCTTCACTTTTATCTTTTTTTGGAAATTGATATGTTGCATATTTGGCAGATCGACTGTGCTTAGATATACTTGGAGATTCAAATTTAAAGCCTTCGTCATATTTTTCTTGTTCTGTGAATGAAAAACAAAAATTTTAAGATATTTAAAATTGAAAATCCAAAAGTAGTTTTCAGAAGAATGTATATATTCTGTGATACCAGTGAGTGACGGGGCTGACCGTCGCCTATCTGTTTCTTATCAATGTGATGCTAAGCAAATCTTATCTACTTAATAAACGAAGATCAATCGTGTCTTAAAAAAAATAAGTTCCATTTAAAGAAAAATAAGTTGCTTGTAACAATTAAACTGGGAATAAAGCGTGAATAATAAAAATTATCAAAAGTATCATCATCATTTATTTATTTTTGTTTTTCATTTTATTTTTAAAAAATATTTTTAGACGATACTATAAATTTGGGTCATCAGTTTAAAAGTTCAGTTTACCAAAATAATCCCATGAACCATTAACAATATTTTCAGATTTCTTTTCCTTATTTTTTGTGCGTTCCAAAGTTCTCTCGAAGTCACTGACCACATCATCAAGGCATTCATGCACAAATGATTTTGTTTCAAGTGGACTATTCGTTGATGATGCTAAAGAGTGATGCGGTGAATCATCATAATTTATGTTTATAAAATTTCCTACAAAATCTTTTTGTGTGACACTTGGTGAATCTGGCTCGCATTCAAATTGAACCTATAGAAACGGAAAAATAAAATATTGAAAAAAAGAAATTATATTTGAAAAAAAACAACGGGGAAATTATTTAATGAGCAATGTCGTAAATTTTTCCAATTTTTGATATAAGAAAAAGATAAACGATTTGCTTTGATTTTATTTTTGGTTATTTTTAGACTTAAATATAGCAAGAAGCATAAAAATATCATGTTGGGAGTGTACATAGGTACAACACTTAATTTATTTTACTCATAACATAAAACATAAAAAAGTCATTATGAATATTATTTAAAAATAAAATTTTAATTATTTCTTTTTTTTTCTAATTATGTGCAATATATTCTGTTTATTTCATTCGAATAGAAAATTATTAAAATTATAATTATGGGATGCATATTGAGTTCTGTAATAAAAAGTATAGAATGCATATAATTTTCTTTTAGTTTTCTAATCGAAACAAGATTGTACGAATTTTGATTTTCTAGTTTTTGCACAAACAAAAAGAAAACATCTTCCTTGCAGAAAAATTAAATTTAAAATTTGATTCATTTAAATTTTATTTGAAAACTTTAAAAGTGTAGTGTACCCATTTATTTGAGTAGATTAGAAAATAAATATAAAAACAGAAATAATTTGCAAAAAGTTTATTATTATTATAAATTATCTTAATTGTAGGTTCAGTAAAAACTTGAAGAATTAAAAATATAAATATTAACGAAGTATGTATTTATATTTATATTGTAATTTTGAGTTCCAAAAAGTCGTACCTCTTGAACGGGATATACTTCATCAGAAAGTTCCCAATTTATATCTAAGCCTAACATAAATTCTCTAGATAATCTGGATCGACGCTTATCTCGACGCAATAGTTCTCCATCTGACGGACTAGCTGGTTGAATGTTAGATATCAATGATTCAACATATGTTAAGAAATCTAAATCAATATGATAGCCATATGGACAGCAATTGCAGTTTTGTAATCGTTCATACTGAAAAGCTAAAAATCAAATTATGAAAATCTAATACTTATTATTTTATTTGTATCTTTTTAAAATATTGTCCGTATATTTGTTTTATTATGTTTGACATAATTCGCTTACCAGTTGAATCCAATAAACATTGCGGTTGCTGTAACATTACTGACCTGTTAAAAAACAAAAAACAGTATTTACAATTTACAATTTACAAGAATGTTTATTTAACTATTATTTTTGGAATTTAGAGTTTTTGACAAAATTTAACATATAATATTGTCAATATTAAGCCAACAATTTTTGTATGAAACTGTTATATTATTTTATATTGTAACTTAAGTGGATTTAATTTATTTTAAATAGAAACACATTTTTCTTTATATTAAGAAAGCGCATTTTTTTTAATTATTACCTTCATCTTTTTTATTCTATTTCATTGAGTATACGTTACTTAAATCTTTAAATTTTTTTTAAATTAGTTATTTTTTCGTTCCTTTTCTTCCCTATTTTTAAACAATATTTATAAAAAATGTTAAAACATGGGAATTTATTTTTCAATTAAATTGTATAAATTTCTAATCCAATTAATTTAAAATCTACACTACGCTCTCAATTTGCAGGAATTGGAAAATAATTGACATTTAATCAACAGACCATTATCATCCCATAATAACATTAAAAAGTCATAGTACTATAATATTTTTTTAAATACCCACTTACACTAAGGCATAAAAATAGCATAAATATAAATAATTTTATAATATGTACAATGTTTATACAGTGATAATATTACCAATTACAATCAATTAAAATTATCTTTAATTCAGTAATAAGAAATAACTTTAATTATGATGAACTGTATATAATTATTTCATTAAGGGAAAAATTATACAACAACATAGTGATGATGAACGTGTAATGTAATCAGCAACATATTGAGTTAAACAATGAAATTATTGTAATTAAAACTTATCAATTTATTGATTTTTAAACACTTTTATTTAATTTTCTATATTATTCCTTTTTTCACAAAAGTTCATTTAAAAATTGTGCTAAAAAACATAATATAATTTTTGATTTTTTAATTAACGTCTGTGTTTTTTAATATCTTTTGAATATTTGTGATCGATTATACAGACATGATTTTTTTAAGTAGTTGGTGAAGTAAACTGAAAATTTTTATTTTTTAATATTTTATCTAGGAAACTTTAATTTTTTTTGAAAATTACTGAATTATTGAAGATTAGAATAGGAGAAATAAAAATAAGAAATTTAACAAAAAAATAATAATTGAATAGAGATTTCAGAAATTCATAAAGTTAATAATACAATTAATATATGAGGAATTTGATATTCAATTTATATCCATAAATAAAACCTCACAGAACCAAAAAATAAAAAATCTTCATGCAATTTAAATAAAAATAAATTGTATAACATTCATCTCTAGAATTGTAAATGATAGGTATCAAGTAAATCATTCTGATGAGTCCTAAGCTTGATACCAGGACGAAACAATTCAATAATTCAGTAATTTTCAAAAAAAATTAAAGTTTCCTAGATAAAATATTAAAAAATAAAAATTTTCAGTTTACTTCACCAACTACTTAAAAAAATCATGTCTGTATAATCGATCACAAATATTCAAAAGATATTAAAAAACACAGACGTTAATTAAAAAATCAATAATTTGTGGACGTAGATCGGTAATTGTCCAAATTTGGTAATTTCTTAACTTCAATAAAAAGTTCATTTCTGGGTGGTAATGCGAAAAAGAAATTCCTGACAATCTTCCAATTATTTGAACATAATAATATTTCATAACATAGACTCAAAACCTAGAGTCAACCTTTGAAATTTATAAAAAGTTCTCATATGGCATTTGTCGGAAAATGAAACGCAATAATACCACTCAAGATTAGAATAGGAGAAATAAAAATAAGAAATTTAACAAAAAAATAATAATTGAATAGAGATTTCAGAAATTCATAAAGTTAATAATACAATTAATATATGAGGAATTTGATATTCAATTTATATCCATAAATAAAACCTCACAGAACCAAAAAATAAAAAATCTTCATGCAATTTAAATAAAAATAAATTGTATAACATTCATCTCTAGAATTGTAAATGATAGGTATCAAGTAAATCATTCTGATGAGTCCTAAGCTTGATACCAGGACGAAACAATTCAATAATTCAGTAATTTTCAAAAAAAATTAAAGTTTCCTAGATAAAATATTAAAAAATAAAAATTTTCAGTTTACTTCACCAACTACTTAAAAAAATCATGTCTGTATAATCGATCACAAATATTCAAAAGATATTAAAAAACACAGACGTTAATTAAAAAATCAATAATTTGTGGACGTAGATCGGTAATTGTCCAAATTTGGTAATTTCTTAACTTCAATAAAAAGTTCATTTCTGGGTGGTAATGCGAAAAAGAAATTCCTGACAATCTTCCAATTATTTGAACATAATAATATTTCATAACATAGACTCAAAACCTAGAGTCAACCTTTGAAATTTATAAAAAGTTCTCATATGGCATTTGTCGGAAAATGAAACGCAATAATACCACTCAAGATTAGAATAGGAGAAATAAAAATAAGAAATTTAACAAAAAAATAATAATTGAATAGAGATTTCAGAAATTCATAAAGTTAATAATACAATTAATATATGAGGAATTTGATATTCAATTTATATCCATAAATAAAACCTCACAGAACCAAAAAATAAAAAATCTTCATGCAATTTAAATAAAAATAAATTGTATAACATTCATCTCTAGAATTGTAAATGATAGGTATCAAGTAAATCATTCTGATGAGTCCTAAGCTTGATACCAGGACGAAACAATTCAATAATTCAGTAATTTTCAAAAAAAATTAAAGTTTCCTAGATAAAATATTAAAAAATAAAAATTTTCAGTTTACTTCACCAACTACTTAAAAAAATCATGTCTGTATAATCGATCACAAATATTCAAAAAATAATATAATTTTGATAAACGAATCTAAGAATAGTATGTCGTTGGTAGCTCTCAAAATATAATTTCATTGGATTAGTTGATGAAACAAAATTATGAATTTATGTATAGTTATTTATTATAAAACTAATTTATAAAAGTTAAAGTTTCTTTCTAACAAAGAATAAGAAGAGTCTTCTTGTTACAATAATGTCAGTGTAAAAATAAATTTTTTCAGATTTTCGGTTTGAATTTCAGTTTTTCAAAAAGTCTTAGAACTGAAAATGATTATTATTTTGGTCTACTGAGATAACATGTCAAACTCTTTTACACAATTTCAAATCTTAATATTTTTACCAGAATTAATTTTTATCTCAAGATTACAAAAAAAAATTTAATTTTAATAAGTTCTAAAAATATATAATAATCAATATTATGCATATTGTGTCAAAATTTATTAATATACTTTTTAGTATGTGTCGTGTTTGTTATTTATTTATTTTATTTTGAATTTGAATAACAAATTTATTTTTTGTTTATGTTTACATAGTGTACAAACACACAAAGTAAAATATTGTTTAAACAAAATTTGAACTATATAAAATAAACTTTTATCAATTAATTAAGTATCAATTTCAATATGAGATATTTTAATTGTTACATTTTTCTGTTTATAAACAATATATATACCTGATATAAAATATTGTTATTTGATAAATAAAATATACTTATTGTCGATTTAATTAATGTTATATTCATAAAACTTAAATGGAAACTTAAAAAAAAATAGGTACACTGTATAAGTTCTAATGCTGAATATTTCTTGGCACAAAATATGCATTTTTAGCGTAGTTAGAATAATAATATAAAAATTTGCATACTTTAATTTTAAGTTTTCATTCCAAAAAACAAACAAAAAAGTATCTGATGTTAGATTATTCAACTTTTATCTCTTAAGTTTTATGTTTTTAATAATTTTAAAAATAATTAAATTATTGCTAAAATGATATCATGGGTTGGACGAAAAAAAAAACAAAACATTTTACAAATCAAATTCTTATGTGTTACAATTTTTTTTTTTGTTGAATGAAAATAGTTGAACGCCTCCTCAATAATTCCAGTCACGCATTTTCTTACAAATATTGTATCAATGTTATTAATACTTTATTTATCATAAATTTTTTTAAAATCAAATTGCCACTAAAATCGAAATTAGTTTTATATTTGTCACATTATAATTTAAAAAAACTTAAATACATATACATTAGATAAAACCAGAAATATTCAAGGTATCCCTCGCACATTATTCTTATTTATATTCAAAATACGTTAATTTAATACAAAACAAATATTTTCTTTTACAACAAAAAAAAGATCTTAATTTTAAAATTTTTTAAATAGTTTTATCAAAAATTTTTTTTTAAATATGTGATTCTAAGTTTCTAGCATACTCAATGCAGATATACGCTGCTTATTAAAAGTCATTAAACGTTTTAAGTTTTACCCTAAAAAGTAAAAAAGAAAATTTATGGTCAATTAAAGCATGGAAACTTCATTGCAAATCGAAATTTCTTTTTTTATGCATTTGAGAAAATGTCACGATTTTTTATGAAAGATGACGTTGTTTTGCAACAAAATGGAATTGATTTCACTTTTAAGATAAAACTGTATAAATAATATTCTTTTAATCTTAGAAGAATGATGTAATTTTTAAGTAATTATTGTTTCACTTAGAGATTAAACTTATCTTAGAATTTCTTTAGTTGTTATATTATGAATAATACTTATACGTTTTTTAATAAATCTATCATTTAATATTAAATAATTCACATCGTAATATTGGACTGTATATTTATCTTCTTTGTGAATAAACTATTTTTATAAATTCAAAAGTTTGGAACAATTTTTCAACTATTATTTGAGTTGTTTATCATTAAAAAAGTGGAATATACGTCGTAAATTTGATACTTAGCTCATTTTTAAGATTCCAATCAAGAATTGATCTCTACCCAAATGAAAGTTTTAATCAAAAAACAGTTTTAGGCTTTAGTTCTATTATAAATTTGTTTAAAAGTTTGTTTTGTTTTAATATATTCTGAATTAATTTAACTTTTAAAAAACTCGTAAAATATAAACATTGTGGATTTGTAAATGTTTGGCGTGCTTGACTAAAGTATTTTTTGGCTTAATTAAAGTTAAAAATCAAACAGAAAATTAAATTATTATAATAATCCTTTTTTTTCTTCAATTTTGATTGAAAATTACAAATAAAAATTTGAATTTCTCTTCGATAAGAGATATATAATTTACTATTCGAAAGTTTTTAATGTTAAAGGGAAGAATTTATAAGTTTTCAAATATTTGAATTAGACATACATTTAGTACTGAAAGATTAAAGTACTAAATTTAAAATTGTATACATAAAAATGTGCATGCGAGAATTAAAATATATATAGCTGATGAAGATGATTGGATCGAAACATTAGTTTTAAAGGTTAAGGTTTCTTAATTATTATTTCCTAAATTATAGTGAATATAAATAAATTTTCATAAATTTCATAAGATTTAAAAATCTTTTTCATCAATATAATATAAATAAAAATTCGTGATCCTAAGAACAATTAATATTATTATTGAAAGTTCATTAAATGTTTTATTGTACTATACTTATAGTACACCTCTATAATTTCCCAGGTCATGGTTGGTTGATTGCTTGGTTGTTCAATTCAATTATAGGAATAAGTATTTTAATTGCAATTAAAATTTATGTAAATTAATTGTGTAATTCAGAGACGTTCTCCAACAACTCGATATATTATTCAATTCATATTAATTTTTCATATTTCAAAAATAAAAAGTAAGTTACTCAAATCTCATCATATTTATTTTAAAATCATTAATGAACATAATAAATTTAAATTTCTAATCAATATTTATATAATACGAAAATATAATTTTTTTATCTTAAATCTGTTGTTCTTATATAGTTATATAGCTTAAGTTACTTCAAGTTTTCAAATTTAAAGCGTAAATAATTTACAAATCATTTAAAAATCTTAAACTTATATTCTAATAAACATAATTAATTCAAAGAATTATAAATGTCTTTCAAAATAAACGACGACGCACCCCTAATAAACCTCTTTTTTGCTTGATTTTATTAAAAATAATAATAATTTTAAAATTTTTTAAATTTTAACGAAATCAAGAATTATATTTCAAAAATAAATTTCTTTAAAAAGTTATAAAATTAAAATTTATGTTATTCAATGTTTTAAAAATTAAAAATTTTCTGACTGAGAGCAGTCACATCAACGGTATGTAAATATTTTTTTTTTTGTTTGAAAACTGTTGTTGATGTTTATTTTAGATATGATTTCATATGAAATTTTTTTAAGAAATCTTATAAATGCCTCCAAGGTTTTTTTTTTTTCAATAAAAACAAATATTTAACATTCAATTTAAGATTCACCTGTTAAGTCTTCTTTTATTTTTATTTTGCGTTATTTTGAAAAGTAAACATAAAGTATTGGAGTTGGTAATACTTGGAACTTTGATGTGTGTTTTTAAAGAGAAAAAAAAAAATAAACCAAATTTTATGGTTATGGACAACTATAAAATGTTAATTAGATATTAAATCCATATAGTAATAAAATATTTAAATTACTTATTTGGTTTTCTAATTCCAACAAAACTTTATGTTAAATAATACCACAAGAATGTTTTTAGAAACATATTTTAAGTGACATAGGATAGACAAAAATGTTTCTTTTTTTTTAAATATAATGTATACCTATAACTTTACCATTACAGTTTTGTTCCATGGTAAAAATACAAGAAATATGTTTGGTTGGGTTAATCTAAAATTCAAACTTAAATGATTTTGGTAAAAAAATATTATTCTGAAAAAAGATTCTGCGCGACAACGACAACTCTTTTGACAATACTGAATTATTATAATACTAAAAATAGATATACATTGTTTATTTAAGAAATTTGTTGGAAATCTGAATCACTTTTTTGAAACATTTTGAGTTAATTATGCATAAAGTGTTGATTTAAAAATTATTGATTATAGTATTTATGATAAGTCAAGTTGAGAACAATAAAGATCCGGAAATGGGCCAAATAACTTCTGGCATAATTATATTCATATATATTAGAGTTTAAATATTGACATAAATTTCCAGATTATATTCTTATATATTAGAAAAATTTAAGAAAAACCTTCATGTTAATTTACCTAAAATACCTTGATTAATGAAACATGACCGTAGAGAAGAAAAAAAAATTTTTCAAGCTTTTAATTTACACAATTTTTTTTTTTTTATATAAGTATTTTTATTTATTAATCATTCTTAAACTATTTAGTGTGAATATTAAGAAGAAAAAAAATAAAATTACGTGTAAAAAATTTTCAACTCCTACCAGTTTAGATCATTCAATTTTTAGTTGGCTTTTTATATTTTATATAATAAACAATTTTTTTTTTTGTCAGAAAACTTGATTTTTAACAAAAACAAAATAAAAATATCAAAAAAAACTAAAAAGAAAACTTTAAAATATGACTTACATTTTTTTTTCTCAATTAAAGTCAGCTTTTAGTTCATTCGTGCGTGTAAATGTTGAAAACTATGAGATGTGCAACAAAATCAATTTCCAGGTGAATTTCGAAAAAAAAATATATACGTATATAATGCTCAGTTAAGACTTAACGTATTCTTTAATAATTTCGAAAAAAAAAAAAAAATAACAAACCGATTCATACAAACATTACAAGTCCAAGGTTATAATTATTATATTTTTTTATGTATATATTTTTAAAATATCTAATTTTTTTTATTACTATTATTTTTATTCATGTGGTTGTTTTAATTATTATTATTTTTTTTTTATTTTTTAAATCACATCATAAATGTTAATATTTGTCCATGATGTGATTTATCGGAATTATTTTCTTATTATTTTGTTTCAATCAAAAAATATCTATCTGTGTTTTTTTGCAATTTGGGTATTTTAATTATATTTTTATTTAATTTTTTGTATAGGAATTATTTTTTCATATATATTCATTCATTTTTGTTTTTATCTAATCAGTATATTTAGTGAAAAATATTAATACGTTAAAAGTTTATCTAAAATATTTTTGTAAAGTGCGAACTGATAACACCTTCGCAAAATATTAAATACCTACATAATACGATTAACAAAAGTCGCTAATGAATTTAATGGGTTTATATTTAGATTACAGTGAAAATGATTTTTTTGTTTTCTGGAAGTTAATAAAATAAACATTATTATAGGTATTATATACGAAACTTTATCTCTAAAGAATTTCCCTTTTTAGTGTCTTAACGATAATTATTATATTACGGTTTTATAATTTTCTAAAATTAATATATTCTCTTGCACATTTCTAATAAATTTTAAAGGTGTGTAAATTATTTTGGAATATATGAACCATTCGAATATCCGATTGAAATCTGTATTTTCGTTAATAAGATAAAAGAATGCGGCCAACACGGAATGAGGTATTATTTTGAAATATAATATTAAAATGAGAAAATAATGCATTTGGTACTTGTTGTCGTTGTAAAGGCAATTAATTTATTATTAAACATAATATGTCTTACATGCTACACATATAAAATATAATGATGTTTTTATAAATCACTGATACTAAGATTCTACTGTGTAATAATTACATAATAATATAAAATACTACAATTGAGTAGGTTTTATGTACAAAATTATGCTTAAAAGTAGAATTGTTCATATATGGATGGTTGATTCGTACATTGACATTATTTTTGCAAAATTATTATAATAATTGTGAATTATTTTCATGAAACTTATAATTATTATTTAAAAACGTAGGATTGCAATTTCATTCATAAAAATATTAATTTCTGTTAAGACAAAAATCTATAAATACTTATATAAATAATATTTTCTTTTCACTAGACTGCACTCTAATTAATTTTTATTTTTAATTTTTTTTTTTTGTTTTTATCGTATTTACACATATGTTTAAGACAGCTTTGCGTGCCAATTTTATGTAATAAAATTTCGCTAAGATTTATAATAATTTATTATATTGTAAAATATTTTCAATATTAAATTAGCAATCAGAAGGTTTTAAAAATGCCAGTAAGAATCATAATATTAAAACTTTGACTCAACTCTGTCTATAAGTTTGTCACAATTTTAATCTACTTTGATGTGCTTTCATTAGGAACAATATTTAAAATTCAAATTTAACATAAATTTTTTCAAACTAACTTAATGAACATACATGAATCTAAGATTTTATAGGATTTATAATGTTTTCTGTTAACATTCTAAATTACGAATAGTATATCAGTAAAATATTGTTTAAAATTTCATTTTCGAAGTAACATAAAATTGAATCTAAAAATCGATCAATTTTTCTGTAAAGAGTTCTCTTAAAAAACATTCTAGTTAGAAGCAATATCTTGTAGATAGTCCGATATGGCCAGATCTTTGACCGAAGTGTTTGACCGAATTCCCCATCAGATTTGTGAAGATTTGTATCACATTTTATACAAATATTCCAGTTTGAATATCTTTCAAGTGTTAAATGGTAAAACATTATATCTAGATTCTTGATCAAGAAACTTGTCAATCAAGAATCAACTGATGCGTAGGCAAATATTTATAAATTTTCAATTTATAAATTAACTTTAATTATATTCACTGGAAAAATTTCTTACAAATTTTCACTATAAAAAAATCTTTAAAAATTCACAAAAAAACAAAAGTATTTAATATTATTATTTTAATAAATTTATGATTTCTTTTCTGCACTTTTTTTTTTATATATATATACATATATTTTCTTAATAAATCCACCTACTGTACACCTTTTGCAGCAGCAGTTTAAATTATGAACAAAAAATATAAATCTGGTTTTTATATTTTTCTTTTAAATACAAAAAAAAAACAAAGAAAAAAGTGCATTGACAATTTATTTTGAAAGAAGAAAAAAGAGAAGTCCAGAACCAAAACAAAATATTATTATACTTCTTTTTTTTTTAATATATGTATATAAATAACATATAAAATTCGAATATGTGTGTTTAACTGTTCACGCACTGTTTACTACTGAAATCGAAAAATCTTACTGAAATGGATTAGTTGTAGTTGTTTTACTGCATAAGAAAAAAAAATAAAAAATAAAAAAATTAGCACAACATAAGAAGATAAAATGCTATTTTTGGTAGGTGAGTGTGGGTATACAACATTATAAAATGCATTTTATTATAAATTTATCTTAAATAACATCTTAGTAGAACAAAGTAAATTTTAACTGTCATATTTTGTGAGTAAATAGTATGTTAGATGAAAATATTATATATCTTTAAGAAAACATAATTTTTTTTTTTCTAATCTGTAATACGGCACAAAATTTAGTAATTACTTAACTTATATGTCAGAAACTATGCTTTTTAGTTTGTTAAAAATTTTGTGTAGGGTAGTGATCGTCAATTATTTTCTAAAATATGGTAAAAATATGAACAGCATACTAATACTGCACACAATTTACATACTATACATATATACATAAAACTAAAAAAAAATCTTCTAACGAATCAAAGTTTGTTCTCAACTCATTCATTAAAAAATTACAGAATAAATTTTCATTTAAATTTTATAATTTAAAAATTGTCATTTGTTACAGATACTCAATGATGGCTACAACATTTTTAAAGAGAAGAAATTTTTTTTTCGAAACATTATTCCCAAAAATACAAAAAAAGAAAGAAACAAAAAAAAAAAATTAAAATATCTTATTTTAAGATGCAAAATATTATAATCTTTAAGAGGTAAAAATATAATTTTTAGTAAGAAGTTAATTTAAAAAAAAAATCTATTTTTGTTGTTGAGATTTCAAATGAATCCAATCCAGAAAAAAATTTCTGATGACAGAAGTTTTAGTTTTATTAAAAATAATTAAAAAGAAAAAATATATATATTTATATATTTACTCTTGTTGCGGCTCTTGAACTGTATAATAATTTTTGAGTAGTTCACAACATTTTCAATGTACAAACATTATGAGAATTCTGATATCTTTCATATTTATAGCTACATAAATCATCAAATTTAATTAAAAATATTTAAACTTTAAAGATATATTCAAATTAATTAGATAAACCATTTCTTTAAGTAGAGTGAACTAAGTAATAATGGGTAGAATTAGTCTTGGGGTTATTTTAGTCTGCAGGCATTACATTTATACCCTTGCTCATTGTACAGCTGTCCAGGACGATAGAGAAATTTTAGAACGAAAGCCTACATTGCTTGCTTGGAGTTTTCAAAAATAAATTAATTTTCCATATTCGCTTTTATTTTATTATACATATTTTTGAGTTAAAAAATAATTTTTCTTTAGAGCTATAAATTGCCATATTTTTTTGTGAATTGTGCTCATAAAAATTAATTTTATAACATTATAAATAATTTTACATTTTTTTACACACCTTTGTACATTATTTTATCTCAAATGTTATATTAGATTTGTAATCCATAAATCCATAAAGGTGTTACGTTCTGATTTCAATAAAGATATTAAATAATATACATATATAAAAAATATTTATTTAAAAAAAAATGAGAGAAATTTTAACAATTTCGGAAATACTATAAATCTTGCTGGGAAAAATAAAATTACTTGTATTCTTATATATTACAAAATACTATGCTTAATGTTATAAAATATAGTTTTTCATAATGGCTATTACATAAATATGTTGAAAGATTTGTTTCACTTGATTGATTCGGTCACACTTGATTGAAATTTTTATAACACTTCAATATAAATTTCAATTGTGTGCATATATAATATAGTTATTTGAAAAAATATTTTTGGACAATTTATTAATATTTTTTTGAAATGTTTGGAAATTAGAATCCAACAATAGTTAAAATAAGAGAAATTTCTCAAAATTTGGCACAAAATTAAATCTTGTAGAGCCCATCAAATAATATGCACAACAAGGATTAGGATGAAAAAAATTGTAATAAAACATACTTGATATCATATATAGGTAATTCATATTTATTTTATCTTTATCTCTTTTATAGTCACCGTATCCGTAGAGCGTATACAATACTATTAAGTAAAATAAAATCCAATTTTTAAAACATTAAGGAACTTTTTATTTTTCCCACATTTCCATGATGGAAAATAACAAGATAATAAATTTTTTTTTGCTATACACCATACACATACTAAACAAAGTTCTACATTTCAAATTTCTCTTATTAATATTTTGAATTAGTTTCAAATGTTCTTAGAATCTTGAATTAGTTTCAAATTTTCTTAGAATCAGAATAATATTAATTATGATTTATTATATCTTATGTCTCCTTGAATATAGCTTCAACGATCTCAAAACTTGTTAAATAATTTGTTTAATTTTTTTCACACTAATTAAGTTATTTTTCTACAACAAAATAACTATAATTATTATTAATATTATTATTTATTATTATTATAAAAAAAAATAATAATAAAAGAAGTATTTATTTATTTTTTTATATTTTGTTTTTAATATCCTACTATCCATACTAATTTTGGAAAATTTTAATACACAATGTTACATTAATTTTTTCGCAATAAAATAATCACGAATTCACGACTTAGTTCATTATTTAAACTTCATTTTTAGAAGTTAAATTTATTATTTCTCAAAATCAAAATACATATATGTATATAAAATAAAACTTTTTTTTTAACTTCCAAATCAAAGAAACAAATAAAAATGAATAAAAAAAAAAAACAAAAAAAATTTTTAAATAAGAAAACAAACAAAAAAGAAAATATAAACAGAATAAGCTTCACGCTTAACTAAACTTAACAGTTCAACATCGAAAGTAAAACTAAAAAGGTGAAATAAAATCAACGATACAACCAAAAAACCACATACGACGATTTTTTTTTTCTAAGTATATAGATTTTTATAAATTTAATTTTTTCGAAATAAACTTTATCTCGTTTTTTTTCTTAGTTTTATTATTATTGTTTTTGTTTTTCTTCTTCTTAATGTAGCATGTCTGTGTTAGGTAAATATTATATGATGATGCGAAATAATTTATAGGAATACAAAAAAAAAAAACAATATTAAAATTATGAATGGAAAGCTTATCATGAATTGAATATTTATATTTTATGAAATAATTGAAATTTAATATGAAAATAAATAAAATTTCTAATCATATTAAAATAATGATAATTAATACTGAAAACAAGATAAATAATTAAATTTTTAGACTAAACATAAAATATGATAGAATAGATTAATATCTATCGATTTTGGAAAGAAAAATCGCGAACAATTTTAACGATAATTTTTATCTGTGGGTGAAGACTGACGGCCAACCAGCTAGATAAGCATAATTTAATCAATATACATATAAATATAGACACAATTTTTATTTTCTAATTTTGTTGAATTCAAATTAATATTAAATTTTTAATTATAATTATCAGGATTATTTACTTAATTATTTACTACACATGTAAAATTCATAGATTTGTAAAATTGTAATATTTGTATTAGAAATATAAATATTAATAAATGTTGTTCGTAAGTTTGGTACGTTCTCATTTAAGTAAGAAAATTAATGATTAAAAAAGGTAAGAAACATTCACAAAATTAAGTTATGTCACTAGATAAATCAAATTAAATAAATTAAAATTCAGAATGCAAAAAAAGATTTAAAATGTGCAAGTAGGAAATTAATATTGGAATATTTAATGATTTACAATGTTATTACTTTTCCTCGATGACAATCATAAAAACTTCATAATAACGTTCTGCGAGACAATTAAAACAAGACTTAATACATAAATGACTTAATGATTTGTTAAACTATCGAATATAAATGTTTCGACAAAATGTATCGTCGTAGTTATGTTATACAAATATTTTAATTATAGTGCACTTTAATGGAAAGAAAAACAAAATTTTAATTTTCATTTAATTTAATTTTTTATTATTAAATTTAAAAAGAAAATATTCTAATCTTATGATCATGATGTATAAACCATTTGACGCCGTCTCGCATTGATAAACTCCTGTTCAACTGAACTGTTTGCCGGTACTACATAAAAGAGTAATGTGCCCCCACTGACGTAGAAACTGAAATGTCAAATAAAAAATTAATAAATTGATTCCATCCAAGTTTTTGAGTATTTTACTTTTTCTCCAACATAATGTCTTTAATCATTTTACTTAAGTCAACTTTGTGCACTGTTGCTGCTTTTCTGTTCTCATAATAAACATTTAAAGTATTTGGTTTATATTTATGTTCCTTATCACATTCTAGTTTTTCGACAAACATTTCATTTAAACAATCTTGTAATCTAAAAAAATTATTAATATTAAATTAACGCAACTTTTACATATAGCAATGTACTACGTAGTAAAAATTTCTCTAAGCTTCGTCCTATTTTTATTAACTTAATAGAAATTTGCTTTGAATATAATCATAAGTATGCTTAACTTACGTGACATTTTCACTTAATTGTTGTTGAAAATCGCTAAACAGAAATTCTGGATATGAAAAAGCAGCTGGCCAATATAAAATTCCATTTTCACCTAATTTGACGGGATGATCTTCAAGTGGTAAAATTTTTGGCCTTAATAGATCATCATCTACGTCCTTACCCACTCGTTGGTCATCAAATTTTATATTTCTTTGTGTTATTGCCTGAATAAGTTTCTCGAATTCTTGATTTCGTTTTTTTTCAGCTAGTACAGCTTTCCTTTTATTACGTTCTACCTCAGTCTAAAAATACAAAAGTATTACATGAAAAAATTTTGTGGTTTAAATTCAGATTCACCTTCTTATTTCTACATTTTGAAGATAATTCTCTTGCTTGATCATTGTTTGAATCATTTTCTAAAATTTCATCGCAATATTTCATACAAATATCAAATTTGTTTAATTGAAAGGCACATTGGGCGGCTCGCCATCTAGCTTTGTGATAATCAGGTTTTAATTTGAGCGCATTTTCGGCATCACTTAACGATGACCTAGATTAAATAAATCGATTAAATATTTCAATATTTGAAATAGCTTTTTAAAAATTTTTGATTATTTTCTAAAACTAATAGCCCAAAGGTTTTCTTGCAGTGATGATTCAACCAATTGCTGCACTAGCACATACTAACCTATAATTTTTTATAAAAAATTGCGCCGCACTACGATTATTATACAAAATTGAGTTAGTTTCAGTATTCGTACTGTTAGCTTTAAGACCTTCTGTAAATCCAAGCACAGCCATTCGAAATTTCTTGTGTTTCATATAGAAATTTCCATCTTCTTTATAATTTAAAGCTAATTCGTCGGCTGAATTCTCTTCAGGATCATATTTCAATTGTTGGATACCTTCAAACAGCGGATGTACATCTTCTCCAGGTTCTGGCGGTTTCTTCATAAAAAATGGATGTTTGTCCATTTCTTCTTGCTGAAAAATTAAATTGAAATTATCATAAATGTAAATTTATAAATTATAAGTAGGTAGAGACAAAGAGATTTAAATTTTAAAAATTTGTCTTTTATGTTTTCATTTCATATATAACTTGCCCATCGATCTTCCGGCCATCCGTCCGCATAACGTTTTTTTTCTAATCCATTTATAAAATCATCTAATTCTCGGTCCAGTTTCGCAGCTAGCTCAAGCCGTTCGGCATCTGTCATTTTATTTTTGGATTGTATTTTATTTTCTTCCATTTTAATGTTTTTTTGTTAAAATTATTTTGTTAAAAAAAATATTAAAATTTTGTAAAACAGAAAAATACAAAACAAATTCACGTTTTTTAATTTTTAATGTGGTTCGTTTGTTTTCTTTTTATTCTTTACTTTATTTACATCTGTCAAAACTTTAAATCTAATAAGAATCAGCTGTTATTTTTCTTATTATGGATAAAACAACCTTACCAGATTGCTTATATTCATATCAAAATCAGATGGTATATATTTTACATTTTTAAAATAAATATTTGTTTGATCACATTCACTTAATAAAACAAATGTATTGATTACATTCACAACAAATTTGTTTATCCAAAATTTGTAAAAAAAAAATTACTTAATAAATTCGATGAGAAATAAAACCGGATCTGTACTTCTTTATTTCCAAAATCTGGCAGTTCGTAAAAGTTGGCATGGAAGTTGAAATTGTGTGGGGAAATGAAAAAATATAAATTAGAAAGATAAGCCATTAGCGACATCTGATTTAGGAAAAAAAACCATTTCAGGTGTTTTCTTTTGTTTTTTATTAATAACAGTCACTTATTTTTTTTGAAATTAATTTAATTTATTTGTTGATGATAATAAAATTAAAAATTAAAGATTAAGAAAAAAATGTTACATTTAAAATCACAATTCTGTTAAGGAAAAACTGTGAATATAGCTTTAGCATTATAAAAATCGATAGCTTATCATCGTTCGTCGTAGTGCAATTAATTTATCATAACCCAGCCAAATCTAGATTCATTTTTTCACAGTGTTTTTTTTTTCAAAATAGTTTCAAAATACTTTTTCATCGAACCAGGTACCACACTAACTCTTTTAATTTTTGTGATAATTTCTTTGCGCTTTGCTGGGCTTAACATATTTAAGTAGCAAGTTCTTCAAATACCTAGTAGTATCATAGATTCTCGTCATACACAAATTGTGAATTGCTTTCATTCGGGATTTCGATCATTTATCGTTGGAATAAGATAAATAACAAATAAAAATGGTCTACTCTCTACTCACTCAGCCTCGAATAGGATTTCATAAATTGTAGCTAGATAAAAGTGTTTTTAAGACTAAACCTTGTTATGTATGTATACTATGTATATGTAACGATAAAGTCAAATCAAAAGGTCTAAATTTAAACTAGATTAAGAACAAAATAATGTACTTATGGAACTATCTAACTATGCATGTTTGAATCAACGTGTGTTTTTGAAATACAAAATTTAACCTTATTATCCATTATGTTTAACACATTTTCAATTCTTATTCTATAAAATATGGAACACATAAAATATATAAATATTCTATTGGTGTAATTTTCAATATCGGTGATATTAAATGTGTAAGTATTAATATTACCCCTAAAATATTTAAAAATCTATTTGAGCAATATATAATTTAATTAGATTATTTTGGATGGTATTGATTTTTATGAGTAATAAATATAAAAATACAATAACCCCCAAATTATGTACACTGTGTATAATTTTTAATTTTTATTAACTATGGATAAACTTAAAAAACATATTTTTGTTATAATCAAATGAAAAATACCACACTACACTTTTGTACTTTGAAATTTTAGTACATATTTATAAAAAAATTAAATAAATTATTATAGTGAAGCATTATATGTGTCAATTACATGAACATGACAAATTATTGTATATTTATTTAAATAAGTTTTCCATAATTTTGAATGAAACTACTAGATTTTATTTTATGATCGTAATCAACTCTTTAATGCTTACATAAAGTAGTATTGATATCAATTTCAGCAATTCGATTTATAATATAAATATCTTTATTATAATTGCAATTAATCCCAACTTGCTTTAAATATCCCAAAATAAAAAAAAAATTAACATAAAAAAAGTGTAGTATAAAACAAATAACCTTTTATTTCACTCATGAACTGTACAATCTTAAAGCCGGTATAATAATGAAATTTTCAGTCACTGTATGAACTCACGAAAAAAGAGTTTTAAATTAAGAATGTATGTATTCATATTTTGAATTTCTATATTTTAATATATTGTATATACGTGATCCATGATACCGGCCAAAAAAAAAAACTAAAATAGGTTTATTTTTTCAATATTATTTTTTAATAATTATTTTTTTTCTTTTTTTTTAATATAATATAATGCATTTAGAATATTAATAAAATATTATCAGGGTTGATTTTGATACTTTTTTGTATAAAAAGTGATCAAAATAGAACGCATTGTTTAGTTATTTTCTAAATCTTAACGGAATAATTATATAATTGATTTTTAATTGAATTATGTTTATTAAGGTACGCTCGCTGGTGTAATGAATTTAAATTTAAAAAATGAAAAACGAAAGTTACATAACTTATATAATTATGTTTCTGTATTTAGTTCTACAAAATAGTTATGCAAAAATAATTAAGTTTTAACGATGCACAATCGTAACTTGAGACATAATATGTTTTTAATAATAATATTTAAATATGTAATAAAAAATAACATAAATATTTTCTAAATATCGTAGAAAAGAAAAATTAATTTAAAAAAATTATTAATTTTTTTTTTTTAAATTCAAAAAGTCCGAAAAATAGCTTGAAGCTTTGGATAAATGGCTTAGTTAGGAAAAACGTGTAACATCACCACAGCTTCTGTTACTGAAATTTTTTTAATTAATCTAATAACTCAATTTAATTTTCAGCTAATCCATTTAGGCATCCTAATTGCTTATGTATATGCTGACGTTCAATCAGGACCTTATCCGCCGTCAGGTTGGAGGCCTCAAGGTAAACCTTTCGCCTTACCAAAAGAGTACTTACCACCAGGTCGGCAAAATCAAAATGTTCAAGTTGAAGTAAGTCAAGAAAAAGTTGAATATGCTGGGCGTTCGACCACAATTGTACCAAATCTACCAAAAAATAATTATTTACCACCAACTGATGCTCCTGAAGATGCGACCGATGAAATATCGACTGAAGATTATTTAAGAGTTCAAGGGCTTCCTAGAAAAGATCAAGCATCTTTTCGGCAAAATGGTCAATTAAATCAAGGAGAATTTGCAGCAAATCGTCAAAATAATTTCGCAAAGGATCAAAATAATCAAAGGCAATTAAATAGTAATCAACAACAGTTTGGTCAAGTTGTAACATCAAAAGAGCCAGTTGCTCCTTCTAGACCAAAAGATGCCGAAGAGAATCCTCGCAACATTAATAAGAATAAACAACAAATATCAACCAATGACTATGATGATAATAATGATGATGATGATGATGATGATGATGATAATGGAAAAGAAAATAATAATAATCAAAATGCCAAAAATGTTGCAAATAATTATAACGGAAAAGGTCAATATTATATTCTAACTCCTGATAATACTCTACAGCGAGTTGTTTTTATGACTTCTCAGAATGAGGAAGAAGCAAAAATAAATGGATTTACAGCAGAGCTGCGTTATATGCCTGTCGAACCAATACGAGATCCAATTTATGCTTACAATGAACAAGGGCAACTTATTCGAATTTTCAAAAAATAGTTCTTCTTCTTCCATTACTTTTACAATATTTTATAATTTATATTTATACTTCAATTTCTTCGAAATATAGTAAAATGTATAATTCAGATGTGACGTTCTCCAATCAAAATACGTAAATTGTTCGAGGGAAGTAATTTCTTCATACTATCGCTCTTAAAATAATATTATATTATTTTTGTACTTTTTATCAATAAAGTCTTTCAGTTTCTATTAAAGATATTGTGTATGTATTTATTAAGTTATTATTTTTCATAATTTTTTAGTTGAGCTATATATATTGGCACCTGCAGGTAACATTGATTTGAGTAAGAAACGAATGGTAATTTAAACAAAAATTATCCATTAAAAATTTCACAACTTTATCCATTCCATTTAAATATTTTTGTTTTGTTAACAGACCCAACATGGATATGTTCATACATGTAAATTAGAACATTAAAATTTCAATTGAAAAAAGAAATAAAATTAAATAGAAGTAACTAGTAATCGTATGTGTGCAATATATAATGAACAATTGATATATTTTGTAAATTTTATTTTCACATAGTTACACGCATAAACATTTCCGAGTTATTAATATAAAACTTTTTTTTAAGAAGCTAAGAAAGTGCAAAAGAAACTTTTTATTTTAATTTTTGTAATCTTAAGTATACTATCAAAAGCTAATGGAGCATACATACTTGTATAATTTTCTCAACTTTTCTTATTTTTCAAGTACATATATAGACTCGCCAATTTTCATGCACAATCTGTTCTCTTATTTTACGTTGTTTAAATAAAAGACAATACATAATTCCATCATGATTTAATGTTGCATTTTACTATAAATATAATATTTTATAAATTATTTTCATTTCATACAAATATTACATAATATTTATATCAATATTCTACATTACATATTGTATTATTACATTATAATTTATTACGAAAAATGGTAAAGGATTTTATGTTAAAAATTTTATTTTTATTTTTAAATACAATTTCTTTTTGTAAATGTTTATCAAAGGAAAAATAATTTTAAAAACAATAATATACACACAATAGATTTAAATACATAAGAGTGTTATGTAATTATGGCATTTTCGTCCCACACAAATTTCTTCAAACATAACTTAAAAGTTATGTTTTGTAAGCTGCTGATCTTGTAATATGAATTCGTCCTTTAATTCTTCAAGCACAATAAGTTATTATATAATATTATATAATTTTAAAAATGATTAGTTGATATATTAATAAAATAATTTAATATTTATTTATGATTAAAACTATAATGACGATTAATGTTAGTTATTGTAAAAAATTATAGAATTTTCATATGAATACCTCATAAAACTCTCAATGAGGTAAAAATATTTCCTATATAACATATTTTTATTTTTCAATAATATTGTCAAATTTTCTAAATATTTTGTACGACTGAACTTGAAATTTTAAAATAAAATTAGTATGTACAATATATCTAAAAGTTTGTTTACACCTTAATAAATAAATTTGACAACAAATTAAACATAAATTCTATAAAATCTACAAATTTACTTTAAATGATTTTCAAGTGCCATTCCGTATTAAAATCCTAATATCCATTGAATTTACTTTGAGCATTATTGTCGTAACCGCCAAATCCGTTTCCACCATTACCATTACCATTATTAGTTTCCTCATAAGTTATTGTTGGTCTGTATCCGTTTTCATCAGCTTCGTAATTAACAATTTGCTTCCTGCCATCTGGAAGTAAAACATAATAACGACCAGTTGTTCTATCACCATCACGAGCTTCCATATGTCCAAAATCTTGACCGCTTTGATAATCTTGTACATCATATTGAAATTCGTATTTCGCTGGTCCATAATTTTCTTCGTCATTACCTTTTCCATAACCATTGCCATTACCATTTGGAGCTCCGTAAGTACTTTTAGGTGGTGCACCATACGAATTAGATGGTGGTTGTCTAGACTGTTGATTTGGTGGCAAATAACTACTTGATGGTGGTAAATATTGACTTTGTGGTACGGGTGGTTCAGCATTTATTAACCCAAATATCGATAATACAATTAACGATGTAATAATCTACGAAATTTAAGTCATTTAATAATTTTATTTTTTCTCAAAGGATAATAATTAATTTAATAGTAAGATGGAAATAGGAAAATTAAATGTTGAATATTAAAGAATGAATTACCACCAAAAATGTAATTAATTAATTTTGATTGAAAACATTATAACAACGAAGAATAAAATTTAAATATTATTCGAAAGTAATATAGGTATTTACTAATTTGTTTCCTTAAACATTTAAAAAACAAAAAAAGTTTTGAATTAATTCTTTTTAACATCTTTTTAAAAATCTTAAATAGGCATTATAGAAAAATACTTAATCAATTAAAAATTAAAAAAATGTTATAGAGGTCAACATATTACATAACTAGAACTATAATTGCAAACTAATTTTTAGAATTCCAAGTAGCTCTAATGAAGTTAAATTATTGCAAATAAACTATTATGAATTTTTGTAGTTTTACCATACTACATATTTTAACCTATCGTTTTTCATTTTATTAACTTTGCACAAACTATCTGAATAATTAGAAACTTTTCTCTTTTCGGGATTTTGACACTATTTTATATACATACTTATTAGAAAATATCAAAAGGACTAATTGAAAAAATGTTGAAATAACAAATATATATATTACACGTAAATTTTTTTAGAAATAATGAAAACAACCAGGAAGTAGTTTAAAACTTTATAATTTTAATTCCGTATAACTTTGAATTTTCGGTAATTTGTTAAATAAAGATTCATTAATTCAGTTGGTTTTATACAAAAATTCTTTAGGAATTTTTTCTGTTCACAGTAAGAATAGATTTTAGAAAATGTTAGATATCTCCATCCGCATTTTATAAGAATTTCTCCATAATTTTCAAAAATTAAAATTTTTTCAAAATTTTTAGAAATTAAACTATTTTCACAATTTTTCATAATTATTAATGAATTTTTTTTTCTTATCAATATTTTATGATATTATCACAACATTGGTTTTTTTTTTATATTATTTTTAATTTCCTTTTTTATGTCTTTAACTTTTTAATTTTAACTTTAACAATTTTTAGTTTATATTCATTTTATTATACCTTCATTTTCATATTTCTCAAAATTCAATAAAATATAATTTCTTTTTTTGGTTCTAAGAGAACAAAAATTTATTTATTAAAATTTTGGTTACAAATATTTTGTTTATCTAATCTCGTTTGAATTTTTTTTATATAAATAGAGCTTCTTTTAAGCTTAAAATTGTTATGTTTTTCAATAAACGTTTCAATTAATTTTGATGTTGATCTAAATAATGTATCTTGTATTTATATTATTTTAAAAATTAATTTTTAAAAAGAAGTAAAAAAAAAATATATTATTTTTATTAAATATAAAAATTTATTATGTGAATCTTCAAAAAACCAGAGATTTTTGTTATTATTTTTTTTTTTGTCTTCATTCATAGTAGTAGGTACTTTTAGTTCCATATCATAGTGGAAAAAAATCATAAATAAAAAGTTGTTTACAATCTAAAAAGGTATATCTAGCTATACGTATAACGATCTTGTGCTTCAATTTAAAATGAAAAAGTAACGCATATTACAAAAGTTACAGTGTTTTTTCAAAAGCAGGAAGTTCAAACAAACTAATGAATTTTGTTACATTTAAAAAATATTTGTTTTATTTTATTAATTGGTTAAAATTTTGGTCTTGAATATTTTCAATATGATTAAAATTCCCTAATACTTCGAGTAGAGCAGGGATGGAAAAGTGAATAGGTTCCATATATGGTTCAATCGTAATTCATGACACAATGAAACCTTAAAATCTTAGGAAAATCATAATTTTTTTTACATTGACTGAAACAGATATTCATATTAAATTTCATCAAAATATTATTTGATACTATGATATTACTATTCTTCTTAAAATTATATTTTGGATCATAATTCATAAACACGCCCCAGGATACATTGTTAAGTCGAAGTATGAGCTCTTTTTACACGGTTCTCATAAATTGGTGCTGTACAATATCATTCAACAAGTACGATTTGACATTCAAATACATAAAAAGGAAAGACTCAAAATCTAAATTTTTTAAATAATTATTAGAAGGTGAACCAAGTAGATTATTTTAACTAGAAGTGCAACATAAAAACTTTTCCAGCTATCGTGATGAATTTATTCTTGATCGCTGAAAAACTTCCTCACTTATTCTTTAGAAGCTTATAACAACGTTATAAATTCTCGTCCCATAAAATCAGATTTTTAAACTTTATCTGCTTCTCCAATTATAAGTTAAAAAAATATTATACAAAACTTTTACTTTATTAAATCAGGAAAACTAACAAAAAAAAAATTCAAACATAAAGCTTCATCCAAAGAATGTTTTTTTTTTTCTTAATTTTATGCGCTTCTTTAAACGAAAAAATAAATAAATAGAATCTCGCATAAAATATGAAGAGAAAAATTCCCCCCTAGAGATATATAAATTTTTGCATTCCACAATCATAAATATTGTTAGTGTTTTATTCGTGTTAAATTTGTATCAAATAAGCAAATAATAAAGAGCAAAACATTCAAAAAATTAGTTCACTTGATTTACCCCACATAATGTTACAACCACTGCCACTTAACAGAATCCTACAAAATTTTTATTTTTTTAAACATAAGAAAAAAAATCTCTTGAACATATCGCACTATCATCTTCAGACAAAAAACTTAAAAACTCAAAGAATGGAGTTCAATAAATAGTTTTTATTTTTTTTGCAAAATTAAATTATTTTACATTTTAACAAAAACGCAAGTAAACAATTAAATAAAAATTAAAAATATTGAATATAATATAGACGATTAAATTTAGTGGCGTGCCACTTTTAAGTTTTTGAATTATTGAGTTTTAATTGTTGTCCACAACTTATGTTCTCAGCTATCCTATGAAATCTATAGTAGCTCCAAAAATTCTTCATTCTTAAAGAAATGCGTGCATCTTTTTTGTTATTTATTATATATCGTCTGCTGAGAAATGAAGCAACGTATAACATTTATACGTCATTATTTGACAATAGCACCATTCGATTTCTCGTACTCGATTTTATAAGTACAACTACTTTGCAATATTCTTAATGTTGATTAAAATGTGTTTTTTAGATGAAAATTGTACGCTACTTGATATTTTTTCATACGTTTTTTTTAATTTTTAAATCTTTAAATTTAAATTACTCGAAACTATACTTTTCATTCGAAACTATACTATTTGTTTCATTTCTGAGCAGGCGATATATACCTATACTACTAATTTCTAATGCAGATATGCAAAAACTAAATAAGTTTTACGTCTTTCTAACTTCATTCTAAATGAATTATATAAAATAAATAAATCAATTTCGAAAACAACAGTTCCTCTTTTTTCAAATTTTAAATATTTTTTGCAAGATTTTTTTTTTTTTTGATAGATATCTAACTACCTTGAATTGAAGAGCAATTGGCAAATTTTTTTTTGTAAAAATATGATACAAAATTAGTAGAAATGAACAAGCACACATTACCTTAATTCATTCAAATTAAATTATTTTTGTTTTAGTAAGAGATATTAAAAGAACTGAACATAACACGGAATGCTTAATCATTACCGATTTCAAGTTAACTACAATTGTATCCCAAAAATCACAAAAAAAATAATTTTTTTTTGCTATATCATATTAAAATAATTCTAAGAAATAAATTTCATAGTTCTCTTTTTTCTAAACTTTTGATCTTGGAGATGACTTATTAAAATTTTGGTTAAAAGAAAATTTTAAAGTTTTCCTCTGAAATAAATTAAAAAAATGAAAAGTGATCTCGTACGATGTCTAGAAAAATTAAATTAAATGTTTTTAAGATCTCCTAAAAGACTGGCTCAGAGCTTTGTAAAGCTTGTACAGTTGTTACAGATCAAGCAAAAAATTACCAAAATGTCATATACAATACATACATAATGTTATATGCATTTTCTGGCAGATGCATAAATAATTTTTGTGGAAATTATAATTAATTAATTTGACTTTTAAAATCAAATTTTCATAACTCAAAAATTTATTATTCTAGTGGAGTTAATATTTTTGACTAATAGATACCGAACTTAAATATTGTCACGACCATTTAATTTCATTTTACCCGAAAAGTATTAATTGCGTGCTCAACTACACATCATAACACAACTAAATAATAACAGTGTGTTTCATTGTAAATATTGTGCAGCAACATGATAAACATAAAAAAGTTAAATCACGACAACGGTTTTTTGATGAGTGTTGGAACTTATTTAAAAAAAAAAACACACATAATAAATATACCTACATATGTAGATACTTATTTCCCCATAGAATATTTTAGACACATTTTAAAAAGAGATTACAATAAATTTATCTATATTAATCTTAACCATCAATGATGAGCCTTAGAAATGCATTAAAGAAAATGAATCTTAAATAAAATAACTTAAAAATGCACATACCATACCATTATACTATTATATGATCTTCATATATTTATTTGCAGAAAAATGTTGTTAACTGTTTTAAAATGTTATTTAAAAAATATTTATTGGTGCATAATAAAAATAATCTATTTTATTTCTATAACCATTAGGATAAACAACATATTATTTTATTAAATTGAAATGACAAATACCATTTTAAATTTTTCTAAAAAAGTAATTTTTTTATACGTAACCTATTATTCCACAAACATAAGGGTGGATGGATATACAAGTAAAAACAAATATTTTTAAAAACTAATAATTAATCATTGTACATATTTTTAATAAAACCTTAATTTTTTATTCCAATGTAATTGTAAGTCTTTTTGTATATACCGTCTAACGTGCTTTACTGTTTTGGTCAGTATTGTCCATTTGTGGGCTAGATTCCTATTTCGAACTCAATTTTGAGTGATTTATCCATATGCTCACTTGAATTGACTAATTTAAAATATTCTAATCAGATATTGTCTAATAGTTCTATTACCACTTGCTTATGTCATTTAATAGTTTGTGGACTTTAAAACATTATTTAATTTATAACAAACAAAAAATTGAGTCATATTCTTTATTCATATCAGAACTATGGTAGTTACAACTAAACAAAATAGGAAAGAGTTCCAAAAACGTATTATATTTTGAAATAGAAAATTACATAAGATACTTTTAAACTTCTGGTGTCTTTATTCGTGGATCAATTCAAAACAAATTTGTAATAAAAAGATCAACCTAGCTCTCAATAATATTTTATTTTACTTCATTTATATTTTAATGTTATATTATTATACTGAAATTTCGAATAAGTTTTCTCATTTTTAAATATGAATTATTTTTAAGGAATTTTTGTTACGAATGGAATTTTAAATTTTCCTAGATTTGGAGACAGAATGAGCTGGTCAAAGTTTGTAAATGATATTTCTGGATTTAAATTAAATGGATTCTCTCTCAGAAGTGAATTTCCTCGAAATGACATAATTTTTAATGATTGTTGGAAATTTTTAATTAGTACCTACGTTTTATTATTATTCGTATAAAACATATAATTCCTGTGATGCACAATGTAATTAATTTAAATTCTGAATAAATGTCATCCTAAAAGTTTTAAAGCCCAAATTAGGCATTTTAAACTATTGAAGCAATTTTTTGGAGTTTATTAGCTCAGCCTGAACTATAATATATCTAAAGTATATCAATTTTGGTTATGAAGAAGGTTGAATTTTTTTTATTGTATATATAATAACAAAAAAAAATCTAAAAATACAAGTAATTTTTCTTAATTATTTTCAAATTATATACCCATAAAAGATATTAAATTCATGTCTATGTTTATTTAAATTAAAATATAATGTGTACATAATTATTGTCACGAATATTTAATTGTAAAAATTATTTTTTAACATTAAAACACAAAATATCTTTTAGAAATATATTTCCAAAGCAAATCAAATATTCTTGCCATTTAGATGTTTATAGTTACTAAAACTTAGTTCATGTAGGAAAATTAACTCTAGATTACAATAATGAGAAGCAACCGGAACTTGACATTATAAATATACAATTCTTACTCAAACATACATTATTGTCATTATAAGTTTCAGATATTCATTTTTCTTTATATAATTTATTATTTTAGAGACCTACACAAAAATTATTTTCGTGGATCAATTTATTCGTTTATACATACAAATATCTATATTAAATTACTTATAAGCAATATAAGTATATTGAACATTAAAAATATAAATAAGTTATTTAATAAAAATACCGCAGTAACTTCTTCAAAGTTTATATTTCATATAATGTAACTATACATAACAATGATCCAAAGCGCCGATGTATTCTCATATCATGAAAATCATCATTATACTTAGTTTAAACAACTTTTGAAAGTTCTATAAAAACGATTAAGAAATTTTTTCAGTTTGTCCTCGCAATTTCGAAAGAATAAATAAAAAAATAATTTATGATTTTCATTTGAAAAAAAAAAAACTCTACATGTACCTAGGTTCTTTTTCTATATATAATATGATCAACATCATATATAAAGAAGATATCAAAAAGTAACTCTTTTATTTTCAATATAGATCTAGAAAATGTTTGCATAATTTTATTATATACAACATTTTATAATGTTATTAAATATAAGCGCGAAATCCACACGTGACACTCCATTTACTTTTGTTGGTTTTGTTAATCTTTTATATTATATGCGCTTCAAATTTGTAACTAACATGAAATTTTATATTAAATATATAGAAAGAAAATTAAAATTCCTATTAAGGCGTTTCGACAATTCTTCTGTAAGTCTTTGTACAATAAATTATGAACTTTGACTTATGGTTATAATTATAACAAACATAATTTGAACAAATTTTCAAATTTACATTAAAATATTTAGTATTGCTATTTAGTATTAATATTCTCAAACGTAGAATAAAAAAATAATTTACGATTTATTCTTTAAAACTAAACTCTGTAAATAAAAGCAAGTTAGAAAGTTAATAACTATGGTTAATTTTTTTCATTTTTAATTGAAATGGTGACTATGATTATTTCCTTTTAGTTATATAACATCTGACATTTTTTTTATACTTCAATTATTATGCAAGTCATAAAAATCAGAAGTTTTGAACTAAAAACAATTTTTGAACAAAAAAATATTACTGATCCATTGCATTTGTGTTGAAATTTTTAATAAAAAATATTAAATATGATAGTTAACAAATATATAATATGTAACTTAAACTTTGACTTCTCCAGTTAAAATTTAAATTGTTTAACATTAATAAGTCGTTCGTATATATATAAAAAATGTAAAAACAGTGAATTTATGCGATTAACTTTATCTTTATGCCCAGTTAATTTTTTATCTCAACTTTAAGTAAATACAGTGCTTTCAACATTCAATTATAAGAATATCATGCATTTCTTAACTATAAAATTCACAAACCGTAAGTCTGTAATTTTATGATTCGCGCTTTCTAGATTTTATTTCTTATCAAAATAAAATTTTAAAATGAAATTAATTAAAATATTTTGCAAGTCTGATGGTAAATATAGTTTATTTCTTGTTTTCTAAAAAAAAAATTTCCGAAATAACGTTTACCTAGTAAGTGCGTTGTTGTCAGAATAAATTAAATAATTTTTCTTATACTGTAATATTATTATAATATGGAAAATAAAAGAAAATATATGTTTGTTTTCTCATCTTAATTTATAATGTTATAATAATGTGTTTAGATGTCTAATTTTATTCCAGTGTATTTGCCAAATCTCGGAACGTTATGCATACATTAAGTAATAAACAAGTACGAAAAATAAATTGATATTTTAATAGAAACATCATGTAAAACTTATAACTTTTATTCGGATTCTTTATTACTGTTTGTATCTATAAACATTATATATATTAAATTTATTAACTTTAAAAAACTTTGTATACACAATAAATCTAAAATGAAGGTAAACTGTAAACAGAGATATCTTTGTCATATTGGTACATTTACAAATATGTATATAATAACTTCAAGAAGGACTAATGCGAATTTATAAGAAATCTATCAAAAAATTTAAAGTCATTTCATTTATAAACACACCTACTAAAATATTACAACGATTAATTATTTTATCTTTTGTAAACAATTATTGGCAAAGATTTTTCTTCTTCTTAGGCACGTACCTATCTTAAATTTGACGAAAATGATATTCATTCATGCTAGATACAATGCACAAGGCTGTATTTGAATGTGCAAGCGTTTATATAGGTAAACTTCATCATAACTTTCTTTCACTATATCAAAAAATTTGATCATGTTTTCGAAGTATCAGATTACAAAATATTTCAGATTTAATTAATGAACGCATAATTATTCTGAATAGTAAATAAAATCTAACAATTGAGCAGCAACAAGTCTTTATGAATATAATTTAAATTAAAAGGCAATTTCTTTTTAAATTATACACAGATATTTTTCAAACTTTTAAAATTAATTGTTAAACTTTTTTTCTGTAGTAATAAATACCAGAAAATATCTAAGTACTTCACCCAATGATGAAACTAGAAATTTATTTAAACTTATTTTTCGCTATTGTTATAAACAAGAAGTTTATCATATAACTATAATTCTTAAATTAAGTTAATAGTATTTTTTTTTTATTTGCACTAAATCTAAGGTTAGTACAGCACACCAAATAAGGTTCTTTAGTTTAATACCAATTTTTAAGTCATTATTTTTCATATAATTATTTTTTGCATATATTGATTTAACCTGAGGCTAAGTAATTAAAGATAATGTTCATCAACTTTGCACACCATTTTCTTATACTTTGTTAAACTTTTTTTTTCTTTTTTTTTGTAAATTTATCATAATAAATTTTAATGAATATAGATTGGATAGCGATTAGTTGTTATTATTATACATTTTTTGTTCGTAAATTATCAAAGATTATATAGATTTTAATCTAAATTTGATAAAAAAAAATACTTTCATTTAGATCCAGGTTTCAGCTTTAATGCATCGAATTTGTTTACCTCTGAATGATTTATAAAATTTTGATTAAATTCTTACTTAAATATAAAAATAATTTGTAATGAAAATTATAGATCAATTAAATGGGATTATTCATTACTTGTGCAGTTATAAATAGTTTTAATATTTCTATTTCAACATTAGTGAGACATATTAAAACAATTTATTTTGAGATCATTGGAATTTTAGATATTATTATACCTAATATTTTAACCCCTAGTGATTTATTTATTCTTATGGAGTCAATTTCTACGAAATACATGGTATAAATAAATTTTGATTTCATTTACCAAAAGAAAAAAAAACTGATAACACCAGGGTTCGGGCTAGAATTTCTGTCAATGCCCATTTGAGTTTTTTGTCTTTCAGTTTTTTTTTTTTATCTTACCACGCATTTATAATTAAAATTTGTCTGAAATTAATTTATGTAACCGACTAATTATCTTTAAATCATTATCATAAAACGACGAGACATAGAAAAAAACTTTTTTCACACAAATAAATTTGTTCTGGAATTTAATTAAAGTAAAATATTTTTTTCCTAAGTGAAAACAATGGATTAATTTATATTGAGAAATATTTCTCATTTCCATTTTCCCATAATAAATTATAGTGACGACAATAGAATATTGATGTTCTTTTATAATTCTATCTATCAATTTCAGATTTTTTTCTTTAGTCTCTATAATATAGTTTTTTTTTAATGATTTTCATTGAACAATGGATATAAGAAATTAATTAAATAATAGTCTATGCATGAAAAAGGTGATGTATATAATTCATATCTTGTACAGATTGTCAAAAAAAAAAAAGTTTGATTATTTCATTATTGCATTTTTATAAGAGAGCTGTATTTTTTGATTCTTTTAATTTTTTTTTTATTCTTTTATTAATTTATCAATCGAAATAAAATTTAAAATTCTTTTATATATGCGTATGAACGTATGTACGCATATAAGTCCACCATCTTCATTCAAACAAAGATCCAATTTTCTTTTACTCCGAATTATTCTAAAAAAAAAACATAAAAGAACAGTCTCTGGCTGGACAATACCGAGGATTAACCTTTGTTTGATCACAAATAGACAAAAACTATTAAAATCCAATCTAATTAAATGAAGAAGGAAACGCATCAAAAATTATTTCAATAAATTATCGCAAACTAAAAACGAGATATTTGTTTGCGCCTTAGTTAAGGTTTTTCTTGGATTTCGTTAGTTGCGATCGATTTGAATGTTTTATACAATTTTGTTACGGTTGAGATGAACAAAATTTTATTACTCACAGAATTAATCGCTCAATTACAATTTAATATTGTGAATAAAATAAATTATAAATTTTTTCTAAAACTATGTAAAGGACAAATAAAAACAATTACAATTTATATGTTTTTTTTTTTTTTAATTTATTTACTGCTAAAAACGATTAATATATTAAATACTCATTTTATTTTTAAATAATAATAAATTTGTCCATTAAAATATTTTCAAAAAAAAATATTTATTTACAATTAACACAGAACATTTAAAAAATTTGAAAATATAAAATTTTAGTAGGCAGACCTATAAATTTTATTCAATAATAATATTAATGAATTACTATATACTTATAATTATCTTAATCAGTTTAAATTACTGTATGGTAAATTAAAATTAAATCTGCAAGAAAAAGATTTAATTTAAATTTAGTATTTTTGCATAAATTGAATTTTAATAGGTATAATTTTTTTTTGTAAATTCCAAAAGCTTAGAGGCTTACAAGTTAATTTAAAAAATAACACTTAATTGCACAATATGATATTTTAAATATCGACTGAATATTGATTTCTTAATCAAATTGAAACTTCATTTTTTGTTGCTTTTAATAATTCGTCGCGCTTAAAGATGATTCCAAAAACAAAAATTATTTTTCTATGAATGATGATATGATTGTTTTTATGAATACAATTTAATAATTTTAAATTATGTTTTTAAAAAAAATAATACCGAAAATTTACATTGTACTGAAAATTGTATCCTTTCTCATAACTTACATATTAAAATAGTTAACCAGTCCTAAGATAGTTCAATAACAAAATATATGTATAATTATTTATACAAAAATAAAGAAAACTAAGTTGCATTAAAGTGTGGAGATTTAGGTTGAATATGTTTTAATACTATTTTAAGTTTTAAACTTTCCGCCTACAATAACTATATATTTTCAATTAAGTAAAAATCAAAAATTAAAAAATAATTTTATGGGGCGGTAAAATAATATATCCAGTAGTTTTTTTTATAATGATCAGAGATAATAATTTATATGAATACTAAAAGATATTTTAAATTTTGCATGAAAAAATGTACTCAATAAACCCCTGGTCTCTAGATTCAAATTAAATGTACAAATATATATATTCATCAACATAATAAGTGCTTAAACTTAGACCTTTTTGTATGTACTAACAAAATATAATTTAGTATCCAATGCAACATTTTATACTTTTTTTATCTCTGATTTGATGCAGGTAATTATTATTATTTGTTTCTAATCACTGGTATACTTCAAATAATAAATTAATTTTAGTGATAATTGGTTTTATTTTTCGTGACCTTAAAATATAAATTATAATCGTTTACAATTTATTTTACAATATTTTAGCCTATATAAAATATAACTTTACGAAATTATTCAAAAATTTCTTCTCACTCTTTTCAATAATATCGAATTGTTATTAAGAATTAAATTTCTAATTTTTATTCTCCTAATACCAATTTAATAAATTTTTCATTAAATATTATTATTTTTGTTTAATCTGGTAATATTTATATATTTTAATATTATGTATATATAAAAAATTCATATAAAGTTGATATTAAACCATAATATAATGAATTCTTACAAAATCACATATTATAAAAGTTATATAATTAAATAAAATCTATAAAATTTTACAATATTTTATTTTAAAAAGTAAATAAAAAAAAAAAAATAAGATTATATTTTTTTTAATACAAATTAAATCTAAGTAAATAAATTTTAATAGAAAAATGCATCTTCAAAACCAAATTATATGTCTACAATATGATTTTAAAGTTATTTGTTGTATATAAGTATATGTAATATATATAACAATATTTATATTTATATTTATATTTATTTATTTTTTTTAAATATTTTTTCAAAACTTAGACAAAAATAATAAAAATATACTTATATAATATATATGTAAGAAATAATTTTTTTTTTAATCTCATAAGTACAATCTAAATTATCAAATAGTGTAATTGCTGATGTTATTATTATTATTATTATTATTATATTTGATATTTGATGTAAAAAATTTAAAACGTGAGCAATGTAATGCCTTTCGAGGACGGTTGTTCTCATGAATTTTTAAAATTATTAAAAAATTATATCATTGAATGTATTTTTTGTGTTTTATATATTATATCTAAACTAAACATTTGAGCATGTATAGTATGTTCTGCAGCATTCTAAGTTTTGAACCTATTACATGTAAATTTAATTTTAGGTCAGTAAGTACCTGTGGAAAGAAATTGTTTATTTAATTGAATATTATAATTTAAAAACTTGTAAGAAACATAAAAAAATATTTTTTTTCGTATATTGTCAAAAATATTCTTTTTCTAATTGAATGCAATGTCAACTGAAGATATAGACCAAAAGGAAAATATTTCCTCTACTAATGTGATTTACTTGTTTTCCATAAAAAAAAACTACACAAGATGTATATTGTGATGTAATGATTAATTCATATAGTATTATTGCAAAGTATGCACTACTCTTAATATTAAATTTGTGAAATATAAACGCCAATTTAACTTTTTCTTTTATTTCACATAATTTTTTATTTTACTTATTTTAACTAAAAACTTATTTATATGAATTCTTTTATTTAATGTTTTGTCTAAAATTGCATTTTATTGATGTCTACTTGCGCGTAGGAACGTTTTGACATGTACATCATAAATAAATGTCAAAATTCTTTATACTCTTTTTAGTATACATGCTCATATAATTACATATTTTTATAGTATGAACATATATATAAGGTTTTACTTTCTAAATTTTTATTTTTTTTTTTATTCTTTATGTTTCAAAAGCGCACATAAATCGTTACTTATTTGACACAATTATATTAAATGTGCGCGCTTTAGAACCAAATCATCATCATTATATTAATGATTGTAAATATATGTTTCATATATTATAATGATAACGATAAAATCATTATGCACAATAAATAAAAATTAATTTGAAATAATATTTATATATATGTTTTTTAGATAATTGCACCACATAATTGAAAAAAAATAAATAAATAAAAAAAATTAAAAAAATATTTTATTGATGCATCATGACATAAAAAATGAGTTCATACCAGTCGGATTCACTTGTTGTTTTGAACATAATAAATCCATAGACAAAAAAAAATTATATTGCATCTTATATAATAAAAATATTTATATGTTTTGATTACAAAAATATTATATAAATCAAAACAAAAAAGAAACTAACTAATAAAATGAAATCCAATTATGAAGGACATTGCTTATTTGGTTATTTCCCGTGGAATGATAATTTATATGTATTTATTTCAGTATTTTAGAACTAATTATTTTGTGTGATTTTGATTATGATATGAACGTATAATTGATGATTTATTATTATAAATAATATTTTAAGAATTATATAATTAAAATTCTATGTATTTAATATAATATTTAAGTTATTGCTTTTATAAGATTTTCGATATGAAATTTTTAAAACTTTTATGAATTATAATTGCAAGTTATTACATCTTGTTGCACTTGTGGCTGTTGCTAAAATTTATTTTGGATAAAAAATTGTTATCTTTTCAAAAAAAAAAAAAATTAAAAAAGGATGTCTGTTTAAGCAATGGCTTCAAATGTAAATCAATCTTTATTCATTTAAGAAAACATTTGATATAAAACTTTATTCATTCTTTAGAATCTAATAATTCTCTCGAACGACTGATTTTGTTATTCTTTAAAAAGAAATACAATAACAATCTCGAGATTGAAAATGAAGAGGAATCGTTCAAAAAACTTAATAAAAAAAATAAATTAAATATTAATTTTTTTCAAACCAAAATGTCGAAATTTTGATGGTAAATTGTTAAAAATTAATTAACTAAGAACGTATGTAATCAAAATACAATTAGTCGAACAATGAATTATATTTTTATAAAATTGAACTTTTGAAATGATCTTAGCATTAAAATTAAGATATTCAATATTTTTATAATTAAGATGATTGCAAAAATAAATTTAATTATAATTAAAAATAAATTATATATGTACTTATCTTAATATATATAATGTTTATTTATTTTTTTTAATTTTATTGATTGAAAATTGTAAATAAATGCAGATGCACACCATAAAAAGTATAATATAAGAATAGTAATAAATAATAATAATAACAACAACACGAGTCCAGGTCAACATAATGTTATATAACAAAAATTATAAATTGAATCAAAAAAATATATATAACAAACTATGTGTTATTTCTTTGATATTTTTTTAAGATGACTATCACTTTTTTTTTTTTTACTTCATGATGGATTTAGAAAAATATTAAGTTGCATTTCGCATATTGCCAAACCAACCTTGGAATTTATCAATTTGTTTTTTTTGTTTCATTACAAGAAAAAAATTATTACATTATTACATTTTTATAGTTATATGTACTATTAAAAAAAAAAAACTTTATACTTGATGTAAATTTTTTGAAAACATTTAAAAGATTTAGTATTTATTTTAATTTAAATATTCATTCTATATATAAAGTAATATTGATAATAGTGATTTTTGATCTTAAAAAAAAAATACATTCAAATATTATTTCTTTAATCACGATTTATAATTTTTTTTGTGTTATACCTATAACATTTTTTTTCTAATTTATCCAAATTTTTGATGACAACTATACAGCAGAAGAAGTTTTGTAATTATATTCAGTTCATTTTACCAAACACCTTTGAGCATTTTTAGATTACATTATTCATATGTAGTCGGTTATTCCTGAGATACAATGATGGGACTAGAAAATTAAAATTAAAATTTATACTGAAATATATATACATATTATATTTTGCGAATAGCTTTCTAAATTTAATATTTCAGATATTTACACCATTTTGACACTTTACAGTTTTTTGAACCAATTCTTCAATACAGGGAATCCTGTAATAGACAATAAATCATGCCGTAGATACATTTTAGCCGATTCAGCAAAAATAAAAAAAATTATATGTGTTAGAACATAAAAATATAAATTTAATAAATACTGATTGTAGATTGATCGAAACCAAATTAAAAATTCTATTACTATTATTTTAAGTACTTGATATTCTCTTGTTTAATATATGACAACCATTATTACATAAGTGTACCATTGATGCTTTCAAAATAATTCGATACAAAGAAAAAAAAATAATAACAAAAAAAAAATAAACAAATAAGTCGCAAAAAATTTTAAATAATTCCCTTTTTTAAGTTTCATATTATCTATATTCAATAATAATTTTACATTGTACATTTTTATAGGTATCATTGCAATGCAAATATCTTTTTTCAAGGAAATCAAGAGAAAGAAAATTGATTTAGTTTCATGAGAATATAATTTGAATGTCATCAAAAAAAAAAAAAAGATTAATTATATATTTTTGAATGATTTTTTTTGTACAAATTTGTAAAATTGCCATTCGTAAAAAGATAATTGTTTAGTTCTCGTTAAAAAAACTAATCAAACGCATTCAAAATTTTGATCAATAACAACAAAAAATCGTGAATACAGTATCAAGTCTATTATGCTGCGAAATTGTATTCACTGATCGGCTTCTGATTATGTCCTTCTAATTTTTAAATTATTTTTAATATGCACCTACCTAAGTATATTTTGTATTCTTGTATTATTCGTTTAAGAACATAAAGCAGTTGACTACCAAGTAATTGTAGTCTGGACAATATGAAGTTCATTCATTTATATTATTCAAAATATGTTTAATGTTTAAGATTATGAATATTTAGATCTGTATAACTTTTAACTTATTAAATGAGATCCGTTTGAAACCCAGTTACAATTTGTAATTTCCCTACATTACTATACCATTTCGTTAGAGCTTAAAATTAATATTAATTAGTTCCTACAAAATATTTGCTCTTACCCAATGAAAGTTTGGACTTGAATACTAAAAAGATTATCAGTTTCATAGAGCATTTTGTTTTGTATTTTTATTTGAAGGTGTTACTAAAACAAACGGAACACGAGCGATTTATACTTACTATATATTTACAAGAGAATGGAAGTTAAAACCCCGGATACTCAAAAAAAAAATCTCAGAAACGTTGAGCTCTACATATACAAAGCAAACAAAAAAAAATTCATAATTGGATTTTGCAACAAAGAAATCCTTTCGAAAAATGCATTACCTACAGAAAACTGAATATTCTTATCGTTATCTTGCGTCTTTTATTAACATCAAGTTAGTAGTTTATATTTGTATTGTTGTTTTGTAAAATATAAATTTTTAATTTTGTTTGATTACCAAATTAAATTCGTGGAATCTCTGACCTAAATATACACATGAAACGATATTTCGGCACCACGGCCACACTATCATATTTTAATTCAAATAAAACCCAAAATAAAAATTAATATAAAATTATTTTTAATTATTGTAACGGCCCAAACCGTTGAAATTAAGTTTTAAGATTTTTATTTAATTATTACATTTTTAATAATTTAATCACTTAATATAAATTCGATTATAATTGCTAATTTAATATAATCCAAAAATAAGCCACACTACGGTAATGCAGTTAAATAATAAAATCAAAAAAATTATTTAATATAGTAATTGTTTATTTTCCATGTCCGTAGTTTTTGATGTTCAAAAGATTGCAACTGAAATCAAAAAATTCTTGACATTTTTCTGGTTTCTTAGAATCTGGATGGCAGGGTGCCCTCACACAATTGCTTAAATATGTTCCTCCGTTTTTCTCTAATTTTGGATCAATGGCAGCATAAACAACACATCTAGATCCTTCCTCAGGTGTCTAAAAATAGAAAAAAAAATAACCAAGCCATAAAAGCATATTCTAAATAACCCTAATGGAAAAGAAACGTATAAAGCTTTCTTTGTGAAATTTTATTTTTTTTTGTCTTGAATCCTAATTACCTTGAATAATAATTTTTTCAGTCCTGGAACAGCTGTGGTGGCGGAATATTTGAATAAATCTGTATCCACAACACCTGGATGAACTGCATGAATTTGGACATGGTCACCTTCTTTAGCTAATAAATTATTAACATGTTTTGTAAATAATATTTGAGCCAATTTACTTTGATTATAAGCAGTTGCTGGATAATATCGTTTCCTGGAAATAAAATTAATAAAATATATCTACCAATCTAACAGTAAAAGTTTTAAATATAAGTTTAATTAGAATTTCAAATTTATTTACAAAAAAAGATATTTTTTAATAAAAAAAAATAACAAGTAATAACTACAAGTCGGTGATCGAAAGTTTTCAGAAAATTTCTTTATACTCTAATACTTTATTTAACAGTTTAATGAACTTACGTTCCATTGATATCTTTGTAATTAATGCTACCAATAATATTAACAATGGAAGAAACATTAACCACTCGAGAATTTAATTTATCACTTCCACCTTCTTTCAATTGTGGCAACAGTAAGTGAGTGAGCAAAAAATGTCCTAAATAATTGATGGCAAAATGTGATTCATAGCCATCAACAGTTAATTCAAATGGTGCGAACATAATACCAGCTAAAAAAAAACAAAAGTTATGACAAGTTAATTAGAATTACTTAAAATAAATGCTTAAAATAATTTTCATACCATTGTTAAATAATAAATCAATTTTTGGATAATTGGTTTGAATTTTTTTTGCAAACTCTCGAACAGATTCTAAACTGGCTACATCAAGTTTCTCAATCATTAGCTTTCCTTTTGTTTTTGATAAATCCAGTACTTCTGAAACGCTTTTTTCACTTGATTTTGTATCTCGAACTCCTAAGAAATTAAAAAATTTCATTAAAGATTTGCTTTTTTTATTATTGTCGAAAAGTAATCTATGTTTTATTTTTGATAATTCAAATTTTATTTTACAAATGGTTTAAAATTCAACTCATGATTTTGAGGCTTTTTGTATTCAAATTATACTAAATATTTGTTTTATTCCATTTGTTTATTTTTATTTATTAATTTAAATTTTGTTCAGAGAAGGTGTTAATTTTCTTTTTCACTTGAAGGACAAGGGTTGTATTAAAATTGAAGGATCTGAAAAAAAGTATTTAAACAAATTTAATACCCATAATAACTGTCATTTCACATTGTAATAATTTTTCAATTATTCTTAAGCCAATGCCTCTGTTTCCACCTGTGATGACTGCTACTCTTTCTGATTGAGGAAATAAATCTAAAAATGTCACAAAGAATATGTATTAAGAATCATTAATTAACATTACTTTTTTTTTATATAACAATTATAAATATAGAAGATTTTAATACTTTAATGTCAATAAATTTTATCTTTACACTATATTTCTTTAGACTGTACTAAAAAGTTAATTAAAAAATCAAAACAATTATATAATGTAGGCATGTACATTCGTACCTACATATTAATTACTTCAATTTTATTTACATGGTACTATTCATTTGTTTTATTTACTGTTCATATGTTTAAATGTCTTGTATATTAAGATAAGATGATGTTTATTTACAAAACATTTACAAGTTTTTTTTGATATTTGGACTTAAATGAAATTCCATTTAATTACAGAACTTTACACACAAATTTATGAATTGAGATCAAAGTCTGCCATCTTCAAATATGTTTTTCACTATATTTTAAATATTTATGTTTTTTTTTTTGTACTTACCAACTACATTTCTATTTTTCAATTTACTGTCTTGCATTAAACCTGTAATTCCAACATATTGTAATCTGAATTCTGTTTTCCATTCGTACCATGTTCTTGGCATTTCTTTTGATGATTTAAAAAAATAAAATCCCAAAATTGTAATCAAAAGCAAAATAATAAATAGAATACCAAAAAATCCCATTTTTACTCAAAAACAAAGAACTCTCTTGATAGGCCAACTTTTATTTAAAATATTGTAGGAATAACTAATTTATTCTATTCTTGGGCCTGAGTGCTTATATGATGCGAATGAATATAACAATTTCAAAAGTATTAATCACCTGTCCGCATTCTCACTGAAAAATAAAAAAATAAATTACATTAAAGAAATATTTAACGAATTAAATATTTATTTTGATCTTTATTTTATTTTTTTCACTTAATTTATTTGTCTCATTATAATTAATTTCACAGTATTAAGTGTTAATTTAGTTAGTGCATAATAGGAAATCCATTAATATTCAATTCACGCTTAAAAATTGATATTTGAAAACGGCGAATTAAGAAAAAATATGTGTATAGTTTGTTGCTTAGTGTTAATTTAAATCTGATACATTTGGGTCTTGTGGGTAATTTTCAAAACAACTAATAATCAATTTAATTTTTTTAGTAATTAAAATTAGTTTTTCAATACTTTAAAGAAAAATATTTATCCAAAAATGTTGAACGGTCTGTTTCTAACTAGCGATTGTGGAGCAAAAAAATTTATAATTATACATATAAGGAGAACAACTCATCCCGCCTATACAAAAAAAAACATAATTAAAATATCATTTTCATATTAATAATAAAACTAATTAATTAATATATACCTTCACATTATGTCTTTATTTTATTTTCATCAAAATTCTGATTAATTTTTTTGGTTAAAAACTGGTTCGGTATAACTTTCACTTTCTAATTCATAAGCGTTTTTATGTAATATTTACTTTTTGTTTGTCTTTAAATATATTAAGTTAGAATTTTTTTAGTAAATTTTGGTTTTTAAATTATACTAATATTAGAAAGTGATTTGTAAATAATAAAAAACATTGTAATTTTACTCAAAAAGTTTTATACCAAAAAACCAATAATGAAAAACATGAATTGGAACTTGACTCATTTTTTTCTCTCTCTCAAAACTTTCACATTTGAATTTCGTTTTGAATTTATTTAATATTCAAAATTTCCAATAATAAAATAAAAAATAAGGTTTTGATTCCAAAAAAGTGTTTGTTAATAATTTTATAATTATAGATTGCTAGAAAATAATAAAATAAGTTTCATCAAGAATAATAATTAATTATTTTTTAATTGAATGTGCAGTTGAGTGACTTAACAAAAATCATCATAATATGAAAATAATTACTTTGAAGATGAAGAGAAATCCGTTGATACTTAGAATATTTAATATTAGCTCAAAGATGAAATTTAACCGGCCTAATTTTGACAACAATAAGCTGGTCGAACTTTGTTCATAAGATTATTAGAAAGCGTATTTGTAATTATGCTCAACATGAATCATGAATGATGCTGGAAGACTTAAAATGCATATAAAAATTTAAATTGTTAAATTGGTATAAAATTAGATTTTTTTTTATTAGGCAGCATAATTATTATATTTCATTAATTTATGTGTAATGTATATTTTTTTTTCTTGTGCCTATAATATTCCTATTCCTACAAGTTAATAGTAGATTATTGTATATGTAAACTAAATTTGTTATTAATTACGAGTTCTGTATACAGAAAAATACATTGACACGAGTCAATACTTATATCACGAGACCGAAGGTCGAGTAATATAAATTGACAAGTGTCAATGTATTTTTGTGTAAATACAGAACGAGTTGTATAACAAATTTTGTTTACATATCCAATATACTGTTTTAATGCGTAGGGGAGAGGTAGTTGCAAAGAGAGAATATTTTTTCTTCTCATTTTTTCTCATTTTTTTTTTTGTGTTTGACTGTATTGAAATATTGTGAGAGATATTATGTTTGTTTAGGTATTACGTAATATTCAATACGAAACATCTAAATGATTTCATTATTTACGCTGATGCATCTAAATTTTTTCATTATATACGCTGATGCATCTAAATTTTTTCATTATTTACGCAGATGCATCTAAATGATTGCATGTATATTGACGCATATAATACTCTATTTAGTGATCTAAATTCTATAGCACTAAATACAACATAACGATCCCCAACGCATTAAAATATTTTTCGCGCCAAAAATTAACAAACAACAGTTAATAGCTGCAAATTTACATTTTTTTAAGCATTTAATTCAGATTTAAAGACTCTTAAAAAACTATTTTCCACAATTCAATGCAAGGTTAACACTATAACATCAGAATGATTTTAATTCAAATAAGTAAATAAATTTGTGAGTAACAGATTCTAACTATAAAAAATTAAAAATAAGGAAGGAAATAAAAACATAGCTCAACGAATAGATAAAATAAACAAGAAAATCAATATAAAAAAGATCACACGGTTAAATCAACAAATAAAATATTAATAAATAAACATAAGAAAAAATACAAAAAAAAAAAAATCAGTAAATTTTTGAGTAGAAAGTCAAGTTTTCACTTGCGGAATTAAATCTTTTTTTAATTTTGTATTTATTGAGTAACTGGATATAAGGGGTACATAATTTGGGACTCATTTTATGTTCTTTCTAAGTTTCATAGAATGCTTTTATGGTATTTAAGTTCTGTCTGAGTTGAGCAGGTACCTGAACTTTTTAATAATATTTCATGTCAATAAAGGCAAAAAAAACATGTTTGTGAAATTGTTAATCCATTAATTATAAATATAAAACAACTATAAGATTTTCGTTTATAATTATACATAAATGATACATAGAAACACATGAAAAGTATGTATATTCAAATTATTATAAAATTTGAGGCTCAACAAAACTTTCTACATGCAAACATTTGTAAACATCATCATGATTTTTTATAAGATTTCATCGTTAAGTTTAATTAGAAGGTACAGACAAAAACAAAAAAAAATAAATTAATGAATTTTCTTTAAAATATTTTTTAAACAGAAACTTCTTAGAATGTTCTTAATCAATATTCTTATTAAATATCATAATATTAAATTTTTTAGAATATTATATTGTGCTATAGTGGCTTTTAGATTTTAACTTATATACATAATGTCCTTATAAGCTAAGCTTATTAATGGGCATTTGGATAAACTTCAATATCGAAATTCTATCCGCACTACCGAATTTTAGTTACTTGAAGAATCAAAAGTAATAAAGTCTAAGATTTTTTTTTTTAATTTCTTAAAAGAACAAATGCAAAATAAACAAATGAGTATTAACAAAATAAGTAATATGGTATACATATTATGTACTTATGTTATAATATATGTAGGTCGTATAAATGAAAAAAAAATAGAAATCTAAATACCATCTTCATTTTTACATTAAACCATTAATTTGTTTAATAATTATACATTAACTTATAAATAAATAAAATAAATAAAAAAAGTAAACAAAATCAAACAAATAATTATTCTCATTAAAAAGGTTCATTCATTGAATTGATAATATTTGAATAGTCTATAGATACATGATAATTTTCAATAATTACATGTTCATTTTGTAATTTAGTCATACCGAAACCTTGAAAATTTATAAAAACTTTTTTCAAGTAATACTTCAAGCTTTAAATTCTCAATAATTTCAAAAATAAAGAATTTTATAAACTTAAGTTGCAAATCAAATCAAATTATAATAAAGTTTTCCATAGCTTTAAAACAAATTATATTCACTTTATTTAGTTAACGTAAGCAAAACTATAGAAAATTAATGTACAAATTATTACACTAATTAAAAATAATATGGATAAAAAAAAAGAAAAAAAAAAAAAACAAAAACAATTCAATAAACTATACACTATCAGTAAAATTTCTCTTAACGTAATTTTAAACAAAAAACAAAATTGATATATCAATATTACCGAAATATATTTAAAAAAAAATAAATTAAATCCAACCAATCTCGATCAAATCAAATTTGCAACTAAAATTTTAGTTTCTTTTATCTTTTCTTTTCAATTTCAATATCTTTCTTAAAATTTCATGTGTTTTTTTCTTCTTTTTTTTATTTATATGCTTCATTCATAAATATAATTTTGTTTACATTAGCATTAATGTGTACAAACGTCAAATTTGATATAAAACATTATATACTGCGTTGCCGGTTTGTTATTAAACAAAAATGTCAAACAAAAATATAAATCTTAACCTTATTATAAAGTATACTGTAAGATACTTTTGTAAATAGTTTAGTATATAAGGCTAGAGAAAAATGTTAAAAAAAAATCTACACTAAATAAAAAAGATTCAATGTTTATAAAAAAAATATTTTCGTTTTTTATCAACTTTAGCTGGAAATACAATCAGTTATCTGAAAGACAAAAATACATTAGATTAATTATTAAAAAAATTGAAATGTATATTTTAAAATTTTTCTGAATGGTTAAAAACTGTATTTGCCCTTTTTTTTTTTGGAAATGCTGCTTTAAATAAATTGGTTCATATAATTAAATTGAAAATTGTTTCTTATTGATTTATTTAGATATTTTTATAAATTAAATTACTTAAGGAGATTGAATTATAATGAGAACATAAACTTTATAAAAAACATTAAAAACACTCAACGGAAGGAGTAAAAAAATATAAAACTTCAATAATTTTCAGTTTTACAGGCCTCATACAATTTATAATACAAAAATCAAATTAATGAAAACAATTACATAAAATTTTCTTATCCTTTAATATTTCAAATACGTCAAAAATATCAAAAAATATATATTTTTTTTTTTAAATATGATAAAAATTTGAGAATAACAATTATACAATTACATTATCGGCTATTTATGTAGCACAATTTCAAAACTTATTCTAAAAGCGTTTTCTATGATAAGTGAATATAAATATGTAATGTACCTAGTACATTATTTATATGCAATAAATAATTTTTGTCTTGTGATTTGAGAAAATGTGAAGTTAATTTTAGGGACAGATAAAGTATCTTCTCACATTAAAAATCCCTACCATCTTGCTCCAGTCTTATTATTATTTATTTGTTAATATTTAAAACAAACTTCCATAAAATTCATCTATTTTTAATTAATTTTATTCATATGAATCAAGAATGTAAGTACTATACATGTATACTTATTATACTGTGTATGCATACTAATTACTAAATTCTATAAATCAAGTGATTATTTCAAAATCAAACTATATATTAAATTTTGTGTGATAAGAGAAATTGTTGATGACTGTGCCATGTTTTGTAACTCGACTGCACATTCATCTTTTGAGAAAATTTTGAGATAAAAATTTAGTTTCCAAAAGAATTTGATAAATTAATAATATGATGCGGATAGAAATAATGCAAATTTTCTTATTTTTGTCGCTTTTAAATTTAGTCATCTCAACAAGTAATCCAAATGGAACATCATTTTCGGATTTGAGATCTTGCAAGGAGTATTACGTTAATTTTGGATATGTTTATAAAAATTTCTTCACCGTAAAAGACTTACAACATAATAAAAGAGAAGAAAATGAACTTATTAGATTAAATTTTTATGTAATGACATCAAAAGATGCTCATATTTTGTTGGCATCTACAGATTTTCCAAAAAAGGATGATAAAGTTTATGAAATCGGTGAGAAGTAACTAAATTTAAGTAAATACAAGTTGTTAAGAAAGTTTTATGATTTATTTTAGTTATTGGAGCTGGGAATAATACTTTCTCAACAGTTCGAGGCAAAGTTGGAATAAATCGATTAGCCATTACTCAAGTCGGTCTAATTTTGGACACTATGTTCCCAGTTGCAATACAAATTCGCCAATTAATAGGTCTGTATATGATAATAACATGTGAATACAAGCCCAATTTTTTATTGGAAACTTACTTAACTTATATAAAAAGTCAGAACGTAAATATATTCCCAACAATTTTTTTGAAGAAATATTTTAATTAAAAACTTCTTAATTTTGATTTCGAATAATATAGGAGGAAAACTTGAAGTCATTATTCCTAACCGCTCTATTGAGCCACTTATGAGTTATCAGGACGATGATCCCTTATATATTCAATATGTAAGTTTTAGTACATATGGCGATACAAAAGCGAGGTGGTTTTATGATTGCAAATTCGATGGTCATGGTAAGTGATTTAAAAAAATATTTTGTTTAAAGTTCAATAAAGTATTATAAATTGTTTTAGAACATGATTTAGAAATGGAAAATCAAAACTTAACCAACTTTGCAAAATTATCAAAACAACTTTTTAAAAATTATAATTTCAATGAAGCACCAGACGATTTATTGAAGGTAGATTTTTTATTTCAAATGAAATCTTTGATGTTCCAACCGATTAAATCAATTTTAAGAACACGTCTGCAAATTTCAATGGTAAGATTTAAGAAATTATACATTATGCCTAATATAAATAAACAAGGTATTGGCCAGTCAGTGCCACTTGTACACTGATAAAAACTCGTTGAAAAATTAGCTATAAGAACCGGGATTTCATGTTATAAAAGTGTGTAGCCTAATGAAATAAGGCCTCGCATTCTAATGAGAAATAATTCTTAATTTGCCAATTTTCTAAAAATATAGTTTTATTAACTTTTAATCAGTTCGAGTATAGGGTCTAATTTTAAAGAAAAACCAGGCTTACGTGCTTTATTTCACTTTTAGTCGATAACTAAAGTCTTATCCAGAAAATCTACGAAGATTTAATTTCTCATTCCCACATAAATGTGAAATCAGACCATTATTATTTTTCATGATTACTTATTTTATATTTTTTATAACTTAGTTTTGGACCGACAGCAGATTAATGTGGAATTCGACTCTTTTCGAGAATCTCCAAAATATAACGAATATAAAAAGCAAGATATGGATACCATCACTTATTTTAACTAAGTATAAAGTTCTTATATAGAATTAGACAAATTTATTAAGAACATTTAATTTTTTTTTATTCACAGTGGCGCTGAATCATCTTTTAAAGAGTTAACGTTGCGACCTTTTAGACAAATTGTCTTTAATAATGGATCAGTAAGAGTAGATTCATTTCCCACAGAAATAAGCACCTGGTGTAATTTTCTTCAAACATCGTATGGTAAATTGAATTGCAACATAAATATTACTTTAACGGGAAATAAACTTGAATTGAATTACAATTACGTTAATGATAATTTAACTGATGTGAATTATTTATCTGAATGGATACTGAATTCAGTGAAAATAATAAATCTTAATCAGAAGATAGATGTGGTTTTGTCATTGGAGGAAAAAAAGAAACTTTTCATTCAAATATCTTACTTTCCAGTAATAGGTTAGTACATACTAATATTTTTGCCAAAACCGATGGAAAGCTAACTACAAATATTTAACATTTATGTTGAGTTTAAAGCTAAAATTGTTATTATTTTGAAAAAATTTATTATTTTTAATTTAATTAACTTTTTCAGTAATTGAATTAACAGTGTTGATATCAATTTTATTCAATGGTTATAAAAGATGCAGTTTAACAATTCTAGCTTTCATTTTGATATTTATTTTTTCAATAGAAGCTTCAGGTCGTTGTGCACCAAACAATATGTTTAAATTGGGTAAGCAGCATCTTTCGGACTCGGAGTGATTACATTGACATATTTTCACTCTATAAAAATAACTATTTAATTTAATAATTTAGTACATATTTTAATAATATGACAACCGTGTATATTACATAGTTACTAATTGTTAATAATTAATTTTTATCTTTTGGATTTAGCAACAACTTATCAAATCCTGATGTTCACAACATGTATATCGTTTGTTTTTCATAATTTAACAAATTGGCTTAAAACATTCCGTCCTAAATGTATGCCGCCTCATTTCATCTTTAACATTCTTAGCTATCATCGTTTGAGATTTATCTTATATCTGGAACCCTTACAAGTAAGTATTAGCATTAGTATATTAATTTTAATTTATGATCAAACAACTCGATAATTGCATTTTTTTTAAACATTTTATGACATAAATTTATTTTTAGGTTAATCGTTTCTATAAGCAACCATGGTTTGAAATAACAAGATTCCTGAATCGAATTCTTTTATTAATTTTATTTTTTATTTATTTTATTTTATATATTTTTGATAGCATTTTTCTTTAAAATTATCAATTTTAATTGAATTTTTCAATTTATTTAAAGATTTTTAAATCGTTTAGTTTTTATTTTAAATATTTCTAAAATTTTATTTCTTATTTGATAGATATAGTCTTAACACCTACCTTTATCATGTCAGATTTTATACTTAATACATATACTTTCATCAACTATTTTTATGTATTTTTATTTAGATTTTAGATTTTAGTTTTAATGATTGGGACAATAGAATTCATATTCATAAAGTTATAAATACCGAATTAAAATTATTACAATTTTCTATTCCTATGCGCTTATCTGGTTTTGTTAGATGAACATTTTTTTCCAAGTACTAAAGAAAGGTGAGTAATTTCGTTGAACTATAAAACAATTCAAAAGTCCGAAATTTTTTGAGACCTTGAAATCGGTAGATTCTTTTATTGAAAATACAATTATCAAATAAAAACCAAACAAATATTAGATTATAAATCAATTACATGCAATATCCACCTGTATATTGTAATATGTAGGACGAAAAGCGATTACAACGCAAAGACTTTAAGAACTAAAAACAATGTTTGAATTTTGAAGATTTGTTTTTGAATAATATTCAGTTTTTCATTCATAAATTTTTCCTAAATGAAGTAAATTATTATCGTCGACTTTTTTATTAATTTGAGCAGTTTTATGTTTTGTGATTCGAAAAAAAAAAATTGAAACCTTGTTAGCACCATATTTTCTTGTCAAATCAAACTGATGAGATCAATAAAGTACTAACATCACATTTTAAAAATCTTCTTTAAAGTCTGAAAACTATAATCATTAATTAGTGTTCAAAATTAAATATTGAAATCAGATATTGTGATAAGGTGTTAAACATATAGTCGTCCATAATAAATATTCTTATATATTAAAAAAACACAAAACAATAATTTGATGATAAATATAAAGACGCTTGAAACATTTTTATTATTAAGATATGCTTATTCTTACATAAAAATAAATAAAAATTTAAGTGTAATAATACAAACCATTTATTTGTATAATTTATTACCGCAATTTTAATAAATTTTATTGGCTTAAAAACTTTACATTTTTTAATGAACTTGAATTTTTTTGTTTAAATTCATTTACGAAAAATTCCAATCAACATTCTTAAAACCTTAAATTCATTTAGCAATAGTCAGTCAATCCTTTAAAACCAAATTAAGCAGCTAATTAAAAAATCAATCAAAACTAAGTAAGATTTTAAGAGAAAATATTTACTATTTTACTGAAAAAAAAAAATTATATATAATAATGATGTTGAAGATCGTAATTTTTTTTCAATAAAGGATTAAATTCCCTGTTTAATGCGTTTCTAAACATTATATATAAAGAAAATTTTTCTCCTCTCTTCCTGTCTATATTGTCAATCTTATAAAAAAAACTAATTAACAAGAAAATTGCATAATTTTTTTATCTATTTAACTTGTAATACAATTCTGGCGCCAATTGGACATTTTAAGTTTTATTATATCAATAAACAGATACAGTGAATTTTTTTTTTTTTTGATTCATTGTATCTTTTTTCTATTTTTAAATTATCTTAATTCAAGTTCTAAACAAACTAAAACTCATAAATTTTTTTAAAAATCTTTTAAAAATTTTTAACTTTGAATTTATTAGTTTTTTGTTCGATATATACATTTTTAGCCATGAAATCAATTAATTATATATTATTTCTTATATGGCTACCAAAAATATTAAAAAACTTTCTATGCATATAAAGTTAAAAATTTTTTTTTTTTCCAATAAATTGATCCAAATAACAAAGTATTTAATCTTGAAATTTGTTATGAGGAAAAATTATTTTTATAAGACCATAAGCGACTGCTATCATTTTCTGCAAGATTAATTTTATTTATAATTTAATGTCAATTTAGTGAAGTAATCGAAGTTTAATATCTTTTCTAAAACACAGTCTCACCATGAGCTCTCTGATATATATATTATTTTAAATTTTGCAGTTGTAACAATGTTGTTAAAAATTAATATTAATACTTTTTAAACATTAAATTTTCATTAAATGAATATATTTTATAACCCTAATAATGTGTAAATAAATAATAATAATAAATAATACACTATTATTTTATTCTGTTTGAAATTATTTTGATTATTTGGTATCATCTCATTCGAGGCCATGAAACTAGATCACTTTATAGAATATTCTGTACAGAGCATAATTTAGCAATGCAAGCAAGAGAAAAAAAAAATTCTTCATGTTGTTGTATATGATAATTTATAAATATTAATAAAAAGTTAATCATTATTTGCATTATAAAAATATGTATATACTACATTAAATTAACATAATTATTTATATCATAAGTCTTCATAAATAAAATAAATTGAAAAAAAACAAAATTTTTTTTTTTTGCAGAGAAGATAATATTTAAAAGAGAGGCTCTGTAATGAAAGTTAATCCACTGTGCAGTAGATAATTAGATAGTGTTTCATATAAAGTTCATATTTCATATTTTAAAAATCATTTACAAATTCAAACAAAATACTTCAAATTTATAATAATAAATAATTATCTATTTTGAAATGACATGCTTGTGATTTTTATCTTCTTTTCGGATTTGTATTACACGAACCACGAACTTAGTAGTTATAGAAATCTGAAAGATCTATAAGATATTTTGTTCAAAAAGAAAATATGTTTGTTGAATAGTCAATAAATACACAAGTACATTAGTAGAAAATTCGGCCGCATCATGCCAATTATTGAACCCGAATATCTCTTTAAAATAATATTGATTATGTAAAGAAATTTTTATTCGTGTAGTATAGTTTTATCTTTATATATATAATGTATCTATATCATTAAAAATTTAATGCTGTTGATTAGTAGATGGATCACTTGAGAACGGCTGGACCAATTTCGCTCAGTTTTTTTTTTTAAATTTTCGTAATAGTCGAAATAACGTTTTTAGGGAAAGAAAAATTAGAAAAATTTCCCGGAAGATTGGGAAATTCGGAAAAATTTAAAGCACTTTTTTCTATAAAATTTTTGTATGAACTCAAGACCAGAACTTTTAGTAATAAAGACTAAGCTAGAGCGAAACAGCGTTCGTAACAAGATCGACTAGTTTTACATAAAGACTACGATGTGGTCTTATCTTCGTCTAAAAATGTATTTCACAATGAGGTAGTTTGATAAAACATTTAAAGTTTTGAATTCTTAAAAATCAGATAAATGTATCTTATTCCATAATGTAATTTAATTTTATATTGTTGTTAAAATACAACACTATTAAATTACTTTAATATTCAAAGACTGATTTTTTTTTAAAACTTATTTGAAATTCAATTCATTGAGTTATCGAACGTTGAGTAGAACGGTATTGGTTTATGTTCCGAATATAAATATATATATTTTTTTTTCGTTTATTTTTATATTTTGTAAAAAGGCAAAAATATAATTTTTATAAAAAAGTTTTTTTTTTTTTTCTGGTCTGAAAAAGCTCTAATCAATCGGTCGTCGTGGTCATTTAATTTTTAATTTATCGATAGTATGAAAGAAAAACCAGATAATTTTTCATTAGAACTGAGCATTTGAGAAAATATGATATAAAAAAAAAATAATAATAATAAGAAAAAAAATCGAAATTTTTTTTTTTCGAAAATAAACACAAAAAAAAAAAAAAACGAACGGCAAGGTTACAAAATATGCACCTGTTTTATGCAGTGATTTCTTGAAATATTTTTAAAGAAAATTTTTAAGAAAAAACAATTTATTGTAAATGGATTTTTTTTTTCTTTCATTAAAAGTCGTCAAATTAATGGAAAAAAAAATTATTATTTATTTTTATTTAAGTGAATTGAAAATCATTGTGTATTATAGTGTTTGTATACACAATAAGTTGAAAACGTAAATATAGGTACTGTGTGGTACAGAAAATTCTGTGCAGCATTGGGTTTACGTTTGCATACAGTGGTGATATTCGAAATTTGTAAAAACCTGGGGTGGAATTATGTAACTTTGTGGTCTTTGTGACAATCGACAATTTCAAACACGATCAATTTCTATGGACAATGAAAATTATGCTTCACGTATCTAATCGTCATCGTCATTTTGAAATAAAAAGGTAGTTAAACTCAATAAATATCTTGAAAGGATAACTAGTTTATAAAGTAAACCTTAATTTATAAAATATTTGTAAAATTTGTAGAGGAAAAGCGAAGAATTATGTACCGACTTTTCTGAAATTTTGTAGTCAATTGTCGATAAAAAAAATTTGCTTCTTTTAACTTAAATTATCGTGAATTGTCTATCAAAATAAAACGACAGCTATTTTTTGGTCGTTTCTATAGTAAATGAACGTCGATTTGGCTGAAATTTGGGGTGGAGGTAGATGCGATGACTAAACCTCGAAATCCAACAGGATTTTTCCACGAAAGCCCCCGTTTCGGAAATATGACCCACCAAATTTTTCATATGTTTCTTATACAGGAAATTTTTTTTGCTCCTATTTGCCCTATTTTTGGAGACGGGGTAGAGGAGGTGCCCCGAATGTCAAATCCAAACAATTTTTTTCGGAACAATCTTATTTTGGTGTGTATGAAAACTTTGGCGGCCATATCTCCGGAACGGAGGGTTTCCTGAAAAAATCCTCTTGGACTTGGGGGTTTGGTCACCGCCTCTACCTCCCCACCAAGTTTCAGCGAAATCGAAGCTCAACACCCATCTGCACTTTAGCCAAATTCTCTACATTTTTTTTTTTTTAAAACGATTAAACTAAAATTCGCGATCTTTTTACGTGAAGCAAAGAAATCGACATGGTCGCTTTTATGAACGAGGTCGACAAATATTTAAATTTTTTTTGGTTAATTTCTCAATAAAATTATGAGAAATGAATTTTCCACCTTTTAAAATTAAATAAAGCAAAAAGTCGAAAATTGTTAAATTTTGTGACAATTGTCGATTGTCGACCGGTGACAATTGTTATATGATTCCACCCCTGTACTTTAAGAAAAATGTAAACGTTGTAACTATCTAAAAATTGAAAGTACGAATTTGTAAGGTTCAGACATAATCACACCTGCGATAAGCTTTCCGCAAACCGAATAACCTCATATTCCTTGTGCTGAATCTTGTTTCAGCGGGGGGGAATTAACAACAAATAATTTCAAAATTCGTTTAGTTCTCAAAATACTATTTGGTGCATTTGTAACTTCAGCCCAATTCTGTCATCTAAAAATTCTTAAAAGTCGTTTAATGAAACGATGTTTTAAATTATTTAATTTAACTAAGACTTATTATCAAGCAATACGAACACCATTTGAAAATTTTAACAAGTGATACGCCCGTACTCCACCGTACCGTGGCAATAATACCACTGAATACGTGTAGTCTGTGTATACAAATGTACATAGAACCATTTTAGAAATAACAAACAATAATAGAACATTTCCTCGATAGAAGCAAGAGAAGAAGTTCGAATATTTCCCGAAAACACCACAATTTCTATATTCTTACATTCAGTTTCTTTACATTTAGGCTTCAGAATCTTTTTACATTCAATGTTTTTTATCGGTGAAAAGATAACATAAATTCATGATGATTAAAGAAATTGGTTAGTTATCTTCAACTTTCAATTGCTCCTCTTTCTCTTATAATTGATTTAATAACTAAATATAAAGCTCATAAGGGCATTGAAAACGAATTTGACGTGACGACGACCTTAAGAGATTTATTAACTTGAATTCTTTGCGCGTCAAACATTAAACATCATTTCAATTTTCCAAATTATTTAATTAAGTTCAATAGTTCAATAGTTAAAAATAATTTAAAAAAAAAATAATACAATATTAGACTATGAAAATTATGTTGTAAATCTTCTTTAACAGATCAATTTAACAAAATAACAAGCTACTATTTTTGTGCTTGTTAAAATTAAATCAATAAATCTAACCACAGAATATATACCGTTTTAAGGTTTTTTTTTTTATATGTTGAAAACAAACCTAAAAGGTATAAACATATTTAAAAAAAAAAATTACGTGAACTTATTTATGCCGTTTTGTCTTTTATATTTTATTTCTCTATACCTTTGAGTTTATTAACACCGTTTGGTTTTTTTTTTTTATTTCTGTTTTGCTTCAATTCTTTTTCTTGTCACTATATATAAAGTTGCAATAAAATATATGTATAAATTTGTCATAAGAAATCCTAGGAGGTTCGAAAATTATAAGGAAGTTCTATAATCCACATAATACCCATCCAAAGATTTAAATGTGATTTGATGAAATAAAGTACTGACGATATACAGCATTGTATAGTTTGAAAATAGTTCACAATGTAGAGATAAAATTTACTTTTTCATATGAATATGTATTTTTACATAAAAAGATGTAAAACTATCATTAGTTTCGAAAAATTTCATAACAACAAAATACGCAAGTGATTAAATAATGTTGCGGCCGCTTTGACATCTAGAATTTAAAACCGTCAAAATACCTTCATATTATAATTTTTTCTAAATTTTGTTATCCAATATATTTATGTTCTTATACTTATCAAATCATATTATGTATATATTAATATATAATTATTGTATTAAATACATAAATTAATTTTAATTTTATTCTAAAAAAAAATTTATTTTTTATGAAATATAAAATAAATTTTTGCAAATTTAAACAAAAAAATAATCACCGTGTTTCGTTCTAAATTAAAATTATAAGATAAGAATTCTTTGAGCTCAAGAAGTCTTAAATTATTTTCCAGTTATTTCTACAATATCCATTCCTTGTCAAATATATGTATTTCCTCTTGGAATATTCTCCTACAGGCATTCGTTAATTAAATTTTAATATTCCCGCCAATTTTTTTTTTTATATTTTTAACCATTCACTTAAATACAATTAGTTATATGCTAAATTGAAAATTGTTATTTTATATATATATTATATATGTACATATTAAATATGAAAATTTTACTTTTTATCAGATTATGAATTTTGCTAATTATTATGCAATAATTTAATTTTTTTTTATTTAATTGCAATTAATATTGGAAATAAATATTAATTAAAATGTAAATTATTGCGAAAAATATGTTAAAAAAAAAAATATTAATAAAAAAATTCCATTTAGTATCTTATAGCGAATTAAAAATTAACATGCGATAAAAGAACATATTTAAAAAAAAAATAATAATAATGGTTTAAAATATTTCGATTGAAAATTTTCACTAAAAGACATAAAAACAAATAAAATTAATTTAAAAAAAAATACATTTTTTATTGATAAAAAATATTTTTATTTTTTTTGTTTCGAAAAGAAGAAAACTAGAACAACTATTAAACGGTTGTAACATTTTTAAAAAAACATTTTTTTTTTTTTATGATAAAACAAAACCAGTAGGTAAGTTTTAAACCAGATTTACATAAAAACAAAAATGTATATATATATATATTCGCTATAAAAGTTAAAAAAAAAAAATCAATATAAAAATGTGACTGAAAATATAGGCAAATAAAAACTAATGGACCAACTAATTGAGAAAAATTTATTTATAAATAACATATAATCGTAAAAAATTGTAAAATATTTTTACTATTTTATCCCGCAGTAGCGAATGTAAAAAATCAATAAGGAATTAACGGAATTTACCAGATGGTTATAATAAAAATTTAACACGCTTATTTAAAAAAGATTAAAATTTAGTTTATTATTATTTACAACTGGTGGTCATATAACCAAAAAAAAACAGATAAAGTTCATTTTAGAAATGTAATAAATCTATTGCCTTAAAAACTTAATTTACAATTTTCATTTCATTTTTATAAAATGTAAATATTCATCAAACAGCTAACTTATTACTAGAGTTGTAGTGCACTACTATGATATTTTACTATAATTACTTTAATATAAACTATGATTAAAAATAAATATATATACTTCTAATTTAGAATTATATTTCTGAATAAATCTTTGCTCCAGTTTATTCAAACACATTTTCACATTATGCTTATTGACTGTAAAATAATTCTAATTCAATCTTGACTTAATTTTTTCCCTTAGGACTCAGGTATGGATTGAATTAATCATTTAGTAAAATAGCATAGTAGAGGTCCAAAAAAATATCATTCAAATTCATTATATGAAATTAGATAAAACAAAACAAGGAAACATTTTATGAAGCCATTTATAAAATTGTAATTATTTTGTTAAATAGAAGCAAGCAAAAACGAAAATAAGCTCTCGCCCCTGCCCAAAAAAAAGTTGACACAAAAAAAAGTTACATTGGATATTTTCAACCGGAGGCAAATGAGAAAGAAATTAGGAAGAAAGTAGTGTATTTTAACAATATACTTATATATAATAGGCCTCCATCAAATTTTCTTATAAATATTAAATATCAACAAAAATTATGTTAAAGGAAAAAAAAATAACAGTCGAATAATTTAACAGCGGAAATTCTTGCATTTCTTACTAGTGTATAGTCAGTGTATTCAATATAATTTTACTAAGCTCTTTTAATTTTGTATAACTTTAAAGATATTTTCGAAGTTAAAAAAAATAAATAAATAAATTAACCACTCCTCTGCCAATATTATTCACTTTAAAATGTAGTTTAAAATGAATGACATTTCATACAAAAAAAAAAATAAATGGAAAAAAAAATTAATTCGCTAACAAAGAAAAATTTTAATATTCTTCAATTGTATACTTTTTTCATTTGTCACGGTAACTAAAAGTTGCCCTTAAGTGGATTTTTCGTAATCTTGTTTGTTATTCCTTTTCCATAATTTAAATTTTACGAAACCGATTAAAAATTTAATAACACCTACATGAAATATTTTTTAATTATTATTAATTATAGTTAGTACATTTAATTAACACCTAATTAATTTTTATTGATTGAAAACTATACACAAATCTATAATTCTTTTAGCTAGTTTTGTCTTAATATTAAGACATTCTTAATAAAATTATGTTTCATCATTCTCAAAAATATAATGTTGTTTTCCAATATTATATTCTAGAACGAACACACAGAACTTTTGCTTACAATATGTCATTAAGTATGATAGGGATCTTGTTAATTAAACCACATTTGATGTCCATATAAAAATAGAAATATAATAAATTAATAGTATCACTAGTACACGCATTTAAAAATTGATTCGTTGATAATAAAAAGTTCGAAACTCAATCAATTTTTTCTTATAAATATTGAGACTTAAAGAGTTAAACTAATGTGATAGTTATAAGTTATATAAATAATGATTTTTACCCTTGAATATAGTTAAACTAACAAATTCATTCTAACTCAATTTCATTGAATGTCTACAATGTAAACAAAAAAAAAAGGTATATTAGTTCAAAATCATGTATAATAATAATAATAATAATAATACTAAAGTTTGTTTACCCATCTAATCAAATCACAATAAAAAAATGTTAACATTAATTTTTATTAAGAAAATGTTTATAAAAAGTACCTACATTAATTTAGCCCTGATCGAATTACTTTAATCTGAAAATATTGCTCCACTTTTATTTTTATTATTTATTTTTATCATCAACATAATTATATCTACAATATATTATTTAGTAATTTGAAATGAAAACATAAAATAAATATATAAAAAGATAATAAAATTTAAATTAAATAATATCTGATTATTATAATTTATTTATTTATTTGAACATTTCTTTTCCGGGAGTTGTTTGACCTAAACTTCTCTACTATCTTTTTATATATAAATAATTGTATGCATAAATTTAACATATTATATGTTTTTTTGTTTGTTTATTCTGACATAAAAGAATTATAAAAAAAATGTTTGTAGGAATTTTAATAATATTATAATTTTATTTATTATTATTTTTTTTTTTTTTGCTTTTTGATATAGAATATATAATAAATAAATAAATTAATTTAATTGATAATAAAAAAGTCTAGTTTAAATATTTTTATAAAAATAAAAAATGAAAAGAAATTCCATTTTAGTTTGACAACCTACCATTTATTCAAAGTAAAACCAAATAAATGCATGTATATATATAATTGGTAGGTGTTAAATTACTTGTAAAACTATATGTACAGACAAAAAAAATTATGTATAAATTTTTTTTTTCAATAAATTCAAGGTTGTTTTTATTTTGGATAAATATAAAAAAAATAATTATTTATCAATAAATAAATAAACGAATTTATTATATATTTGGTGCATATTTTTCAAATGATAATTATGATATAAAATATTTAATTTTTTCATTGTTAAAATTATAAAAAATTTTCAAAAATATGTTAAATGTATATATAAATACCTACATGATGGAATATCTATACCCATATATAGCTTTCAGAATAAAATTTTGAAATAAAATTTATACATTAAAAAGATTTCAATAAAAAAAAAGTGAGTAAGTAAATTTTACTTTATCAAGGATATTATGATAAAGAGACAGCGAGTCCTTTTTTTAATACTATTATTTTTACTTCTGTAAATAAACTTCTGTAAATATCGATACTAAATAAACATATATTTAATAAGGTTATACTGTGAAACAATATAGCAGTAGGGGATCTAAATAAAGTCGATCACGGTTGACCGATTGTTCTCAACTTGCTTCTCGTTAACGATTAAATAAAATATTTAAATATTTTTCGTAGTCTTCACTGTATTTTTTCATTATAAATAAAAATATAATTTTTAAGAACATCAAAATTAAGTTTTAGGTCAATAACAAGTAAATTTAGTTGTAATACGATATGTTTTGAAATCATACGAATCATGTGTTTTATAAATAAACATTTTAACTTGTCCTATACGCGCAAAAAGAGTTTTTTTTTTCAATTATTTTCTGCTGAGTCGATTTCACCTTAATTTGCAAGTTTATATATAGTGAATCTGATTGAAAATTAAGCCTCTAATAGTCAAAATGAATTCATTCTTTAGTATTTAAAAGTATATTAAGTTTTGGTCAAATGCATATTTGCAGAAAAAAATGGACAACATTTTTTAACAATTTATAAAACTTAATCTCGAAGGTTTAACTTAAAATTACAAGTTATAAAAACTGTAAATATTATATATACACTAAACACAAGCAATCTTAATTAATTTCATTGAAAAATTTTCATTCATATAATAATAAAAGTTGTCACTCTATGTTTTTATAAATATAAATGTTTTAAATAGTTTAAATGATTCTCCCCTACGGCAGCACCCTTCAAAAATATAACTTAATAATAAAATATAAGTTGAACAAAAATATTTTAATTTACATATCTTGGAATGAACTGTATTTTATTTACATGCATTATGAGTATATAAGCGTATAGAATAATGCTTTACTTTTTTATTATAAAATAAAGAAGCTCCTATCATGGTCACTATGTACACAATGTAGATAAACATACTTTTTACTTTAATATTTTCAATATTTTATGTGTTTCTTTATTGAAAATGAATGCGATTTTAATTGGTCTACTGATTTTTCTAGAAAATTTTCAACATACTTTTACATATTTTACGTATACCTATCTATATGTAAACATTTTTCTACTTATGCTCTGTTAAACATTATTAAAAAAAAATTATTCCCAATTACCTACATTATAATTATTATTAGCACCACACTGATTTTACATAAAAAAAAGAATGCAAAAATTCTTGGTTAATTTTATTTTTACAAACTTTTCATTTTTCTAATTGATAATTGAAAGAATAAAATATGAATTCAAAAATATGGAAAGCAACAATATCATGAATGCAACGAATAAAACCAATATATGTACAAGATTATTATTTAGAAATAGAAATTGGAAAATCTATCCCAAAGCTTAACTTATTTTCTTTACATATATATGTTATTGTATTTCTTTGTGCAATCATAAATATTTATAGCTCTTATTATTTAATTTAACGCTCAATAAATATATTATATATTCATATAATAATGTTCGTACATCTGTATATTATAAATGTATCATTAAAATGTAAGATAGTGTAAGATAGATATTTTGTTTTGTTTTCTAAAGCCACCACGACATAATGAAAAATGTATTCATAATTTTTTGTAAACTATTTATTATTCTTTCCAAACGTGATCTAATAATCTATGAAATATTGAATAATTTTAATTTAATAGCATCATTCATAATAAACAAATTTTAAATGAAAATTAACACTCAAAATGTAAGTCAGTCCTTTTCTACAATTGAAATACAGAGCGAATATAATTTATCAAAATTTTAAAACGCTGGTATAGGTAAAAATGGTAGTATGATATTTAGCTTTTGTTTAAAAAAAAAATATTATTATTGAACTTACTAGTTCAAATACGGCAATAATTATTTCCATATAATTTTATCTATATTCTTTTTCCTCATTCTTAAACTTAAAAAATATGTTTAAATCCATATTTTTATACTTGGCTATTTCCAAAACATTTCTTAATAATAAAAACGATAAAATTTTATTATTAACATCAAGTTATCTAAACTGCATAATAGTAAGTAATTGCAACATTTTAGAATCTAGGAAGAAGTATTGTCTGTATAATTTAAAACAAAATGTATACTTATAATGTGATTTGTGCGGTTAAGAACAATTCATAATGTTAAAGAAATTAATGAAAAATGGTCGAATACTGTCAGTGTGGGCTTCGATTCAAAAACATTTCTTTTGTACATACATAATTTTAAATATATTTCAATATAATAAAAGCATAAAATTTCATCAAAATATGTCAAAATTAAGTTCTTTTCAAAAAAAAATCAGTATGTTGAAATGAAATTTTGTTTTTCCTTGAAAAAATACAGAATTTTCACTTATTGAATTTTGAAATTGCTCTATTTTGCCGTACAGAGTCTGAACACACAAAATTTTATTGTAAAATACAGAATTTAGACAAACTTTTTAAAATACACTATTTTAATTTTTCAATTTGTTGGATATTTTTTAGAAAATAATCTCCAAATTGTGGATTTGATAGTTGTATATCATTTTTCCTTTCAAAACTTTTTTCTGAGCATAATCACATTATATAAGATGGGATATGATGATTATTAGTTGTAAGAACAAAATATCATATTTATATTGAAATTTAATTTCGAATTTATTTGGTAGTTCATTTACATATTTTATTTTTAAACACAGAAAATGTTTCCGGTGATTCTTTTGCAACATTTCTTGTATTAATCGTTAAAGCACTTTATCTTTGGCCGTTTCTATGCTATATAATACCAGAAAACTTATTTAGAATAACTAAACGTATCATAATTTTTGTGAACATTGAACATAATGTTTTTTTTATTTGTTACGAATCTTCGATTTGTTTAATTTTCATCAAACCACATTATTTTAAAATTCTTGTCGCACTCTGATTCTTTCCAGGTGCAAAGACTTGCTATATACATAAATGTATAAATAATGCAATAAATAAATTTCTTTGGTAATTTTATCCTATTAAGAAGTGTTTTTTTTTTTTTTTCATATGTGTCTTGTGGTAATTACCTTGATGGAAAAAATGATCTTAATATGGCAATTTTAATATAATTTCTTTGAAATCAATTTATCATAAAACTTGATTTGGATTTCATTTTTATTTGCAGAAAAAAAAAAAAAGTAAAAGAAAAACATTAAAACATTAAAAATATATTTTGTAAATATTGCTTTTTCCTCTATTAAATTAATTAGAGGTTTTATTTTCCAATTCAGAAAACAATAATTATGATATAGGATTGAAAATATATCGTTGTTAAGGCCCAAGCTAATAGTGTTTGTAATGAGCAAAAAACAAAATGGCATATTTCTTTACACATGCAAGCCATCAACTTAAATATAACGTTCTAGTTTTAGAAAAATTGTAATATAATTTAAGAATTTAATAAAATTACAAATTTTTCTGAACACTTTTTATCTGCTTACATAAAAATATGAAGTCTATATACTGTTCTACATAATGATGGTCATCGTATTCTATGCCTAGCTTTTTTATTTTTTCTTTCAAACTTTTTTACTAAGATATAAGAGATTTGTAATTGAATTATAATATTTTTTTTTAATCCGATAAATCAGTTTGTTTCTTTAGTTAACAGTTACTCAACTTAACCATGATTAATTTAGATCATTTCTAAACCATATTATTATTTAACAAAAATTTACATAATTTAAAATTGCTGAAATTTGTGATTAACTTAAATTGACCCAAGTTTTCATCTCTTTTAAAATTATAGTAAATTGAAATATAATATATTTTTCTTTAGTCTATATGCATATGTATATTAGTCTGTAATATTCATCGAAAACCACACACAAATGCATTAAAATGAAATTTACTATGTTAAAAAAATGAAAATTCAGCTAATATTATAATTATGCTTGGAAATCATCAATGCGATAATATGATAATTTCAAAAAAAAAAAAAGAAGTAATTTTGTGCAATATTATTAAATCAAAAAATGAAATATTTAAATTTTATGCATCGAAAATGATATCCGAAATGCTTTATTAGCAAGTATTTTGCGTTTTTAAAATATATAAACAGGTGTTACACGATGTGGTATCGCGCGAAATATAAAAAAACATCAGATAGACATTTCGAAAAAATTCTCTTTATTTTTAATAATAATTATATTTTCATTTTAAAAGAAAAACCATCACTTATCATAATGACTTTGCTAATATAAAATTCAACATATTCAATGGTAGATAGACATCATCATATTATACAAGAAAATTATATGGTCATGAATACAGAGCATGAAATCTGTCTTATATTTATATGTACTATACATATATGTACGTTATCATTATCATTATTATTACTACCATTATTTGTTATTACACTATATTATTATTATTTTTGCTTTGCTACACATCAATCAAAAACTCTCATTTTCACTGTTTCTTTAAATGCTTTTTTTTTTTGCAATGTGTAAAAAAAAGCACGTGATTAAATTGTAGCAGCTTTATATTATAATATTGTATTGATACATGATATGCAAAAGAAAGTTTCGTACAGAGTGGTAGCGATAAAATTTCCAAAAGTTTTTTTTTTTAAATATGAACGGATGATTTACATTTCAGAACGTTACATAAACTTTTTTCCAATCTTTTCAGTTTACGAGGTGCCTACAGTGAAAAGATTCTTAAAAAAAAAGTATGATCTTTTTTTGGATTCAAAACTTTTAAATCCCAATTATACACAGCTTCTTTATCTTTATCTCTTTATCTATCTTTGTTCCTTGGCGTATCTATGAAATAAATAATTATGATATTATTTATCAATAACATATTTCCTAATTTTCTACAATAATTGTTGATTTATTTTAAGATTAAATGTTGCCATCATGAGACTGTTTAAGACAAGAAAATCTGGCGACAGCATTGATATTTCAACATTAAATTGCCCCAGAAATCATCAAGACAGCAGAAACATATGTAATTCATCACTGATTTCTTCATCACTGCCAGATTTACATAATTCACCTGTAGTTGTTTTAAGTTGCACGAATTTTTTACCAATACACAATTCAAACAATACTGAAGAAAATTCCGAAAAAAATGTCTATATTTCTAATAATCGTAATTACAAATCAAATTTGGATATACGCAACAATAGCTATTATAGTAGGCCCTCAAATTCTTCAACAATTTATAAAGTACAAAATCAGAAAAAGGATGTGGAAAATAGCAGTTCAAATGCCAAAAGTGAATATTCAAAATCGAACGGTATGACAATAAAATCATTATTTTTCGTAGTCACTTTCAGATAATCGTTATAAATTTTAGGAACATTAACTAAACCCAAACCGATCATAATGAATTCGAGAACTGCAGATGACGATAATGATCGAGCCACACTGAGGAAACATCGAGGAAGTATGTTTTTTAAAAAATATAATCATTTATGAACATACATATTTTTTTTTCATTGAAGAATTTATTACTATACAATAATGTTCCAAAGAAATACAAAAGATATATATATATAAAACATAATAATAAATAATATAATGATAATAATAATCACACTGCTATTAGTGTTACATAATCAATATAATATAAATATATCATTAAATCAATTTTTGATCATTTTCTGGAAAGCAGTTCAAAGATTCAAAAGCTTGAAAAAATATACGTGACTTAATATAAAATGAATCACAACGCAGCATAACATAGAAACGTTAAATATTTTCTGACGTAGAGAACAATATAAATTTAAATTTCTCTTCCAATTGTTTTAGAAACTTTCAAACTTTGAATTCGTTTTCTTCAAACATAGTTAATATGTACGAATATTTTAATACAGATACTTTATTTACAAAAAGTATATCTTTCTACACATCGGATCCTGAGAATAATAGTGTTGTAACTTTCAAAATTACTATTTACAGGTTTAGACTGATTCCTGTAATATTTTTAACCCTCTTTTTAATGGTTCACTGTCGGAACTTCCATTGTTTACCATTAAGGAGCTGTATAGCCAACAACAGTTCTAGTGTAACAAAAAAATGTACATCTTCTTCCTCTTAGAAGAATTTCAGAAAAAATATCAAGTAGTATATTTTACAAAAAAATATTCATTTAGTATACATATACAAGAATAATGAAACAAAAAATATTGTTCACTCTTTTGCATTATAATAAACAATGTATTTAATTTATCTGTTCTCAATTAATATTAACAAATGCACAAACGATTTCAATATAGAATATTCTTAGCGAAATAAAATAGTTTGAAAAGGCAAACTTTGTCAGGACAGCTAGTCAATCTCAATGAAAACTTCAAAAAACCTTTTTTACTAATAATAAATATGTGTGCCTATGTACTTAATTTTTTTTAATTATTTATTTTTATTAAATTGATCTAGTTGTAACGAAGTTGTTTAAAATTTTTATTTTAAGTGTTCTCTTGGGGACGCAAGATGAGTAGAAGATTTGAAATAGTAAAAAGATTAGAAGCCAATAAAACGAATTCTGAGATAAGTACTTGCGATGATAAACAAAATGATTTACAGAAAGATAATGGAATCACAGATGTTGTTTCTCAAAATGATTCTCTTATTAAAGATAAAAAACTAAAAACATTATTTCAAAGAATTGGTTCCACTTACAAATCTCATAATTTACTAAAAGCTACCAACATTGAACCGAATTATCAGCTATTTCGTAGCAGCTCAACAAATCAATTGAAAACAGTATCCTCTTATGTTAAATGTGATGAATCAGTAGCAGAAATTGAATGTCAACCACCTAAAATACATAGGCCACCTTCGAAATCATCTAGTTGTGATGATATTAACATTGTTAGTCAAGCACTACGACAAGTTAATCTTGAAAGGAGGGGGAATTTTCCATATGCATTTCTTCGATCAAAATTACATCCTTTGCCAGAAGAACGCCAGCAGCAATTGGATTATTCTAACTTACTTAGAAATCGAAAAGACAATGATTTATTATCCCTATCAAATTTTAGTAATTCACAATTATATTTCAACAATTCAATTTCTGACAATTGTTCGTTACAAAACTTTTCATGCAATGATTTTTCAAGAAAAGAAATTGAGCGACTGCGAAGCCACAGACTTAGTTGTTCCAACGAATCTGGCTATGATAGTGATGGAAAATTTCATGACAACAATAGTCCAATAGATGACATGAAAAGGAAGCGATTTAAACATATTAAATTAGTAAAAATTTTTGAAAATGATAAAATTGGAATCCTGCTATCACCACTAAAAAACTATCATGACAATATTAAAGTTAAGTGGATTGTTATTGATATATGTCCACATGGTATAGCCAGAAGGTAAGCTCAGTAGTCAGTACTATCTACTTAAATTATTTCATTCAGTTTGAATATTTAATTAAAAAAAACGTTCATATATCTTTTTTTTTTCAAAAACAATTACATTCGAAGCTTTCCCAAAAAATTTATTCTGATACTTATTTCTAAATTTTACAATTTTTTCTTTCAGAGATAATCGTTTAAAAATTGGCGATGAAGTAGTTTGCATAAATGGAAATCATTTGAGAGAAATACAATCGTTTGATTTAATTCAAAAAATACTTTCAATTTTCATCAATAATTGTATCAATCTTGTTATTAATGATGAATTTACAAACAACGAAAGTTCAGGTAAAATATTACAAAAGTTAGAATCTTTCAGATTTTTAATCATTTTAATTATGCTTAAAAATAAAACATTACTAAGTATATGCTATATATATACATATAATATGCATTAATACGCGGCATGTATTTGTATAAAAATAAAATTAGTATTATATTAAATTTAGTTTTTTTATTTTTAGAACAAATTCAAACAAAAGTGAGAAAAAAATCTGTAAGCAATGGTGATTTGAGTAATATTATTACATCAAATTTTAAAATTGATTGCAATAGGAATTTTAATGAAATTGATATTTCAAATTCAAGGAAAATAAGCCGAACCTCATTAAAGCCAACAACTTTTGAAAGCACTTACACACCGGTATATGCCAACCGAATAATAACAAATACAATTAGCGATGATGAAAAATGGCAAATATTAAGTCGAAAACGTATTGAAGAATTAAAGAAAAATAATTACGAATATTTATTAAAATCTAAAAAAAAAATAACAGACTGCAAAGTCAATTCTCATGATCAAACTATCACTAACATAGCTAATAATAATTTCAATAATCAAAATCGATCTCCACAATTTCCAAATTCACAATACAGATCATTGAGATATGAAAATTTATCGCGATTAAATCAATCAGATATGAATAAATTAAATCAAATTAGAAAATTAGATAATAAAAATAATGAAAGTAGCTCAATTAACGCTAATATTTCAAAAAGAACTAATGATAGAGACGATAGTGAAAATTTATTAAAAAGTAGTACTAATAACATTGAAATGAGCAATGGCTTTACTAGTTTAATATCAAATAATAATGATAATATTGCACAATTAACTAATCATAACAATCAAAGAGGTAAAAAAAACAATTTTTTATAAAAAGTTATTGCAATTTCGATTTTCTAATATTATTGTCTAATCTGAATAAAATTTACAAATTATTACTAAGTACAAATTTTAGTCTCAAAAGTTGAAAAATTGTTTAATAACATTGAAAACAAGGAAAATTAAAAAAAAAAACAATATTATTAAGCTACACATTTCATTAGTGTATAACTTATTGGTAACATTTTTTCACAATTTTCAGGCATCAACCGATACACAATTCAAACTATAAATTTTTTGAAAGGAATCGGAATGAAATCATTAGGTAGTATTCTGAATGTATCAATTTATTTTTAAATATTTTCCCTTATCTACATTTTCCAGGGTTTTCAATTGTGGGTGGCCGTGATTTTGGAAATATGGGAATATTTGTTAAGACCGTTTTTCCTTTCGGTCAAGCCCATGATGATGGCAATTTAAGTGCAGGTAAGCTAAATACATGTAAAATTCTTCAAATTTATTAAATTGTAAAGCAGCAAAAGGCTGAGTCAAAGTGCTTAAATTCAATACACATATTTTATGCTTTATGTTATCATTTTTTTTTCTTCGAAATAGGAGATGAAATAATTGAAATAAATAGTACTTCAGTTAAAGGAATGAGCCATGCTGAAACTATTGCACTTTTTAAAAATGTTCGAGAGGGAAGTATAATGCTTAAGGTTCTGAAGAGAAATTATATTAAACAGTGAAAATGAAGAAGAAAAAAATCTAACTTTACTTAGAACACTAGAAATTTAGAACTATAGTTATATATTATTGTAATTAAAAATTGGTAAGTGTAATAATACCCCAGTCGTTATACGGCTGAGCCAAAATGCGACGAAAACAATTGTGAAGAATGATGTTTTTAAAACCAAATAATGAAATTAATTCACATTAATTATTGACACATTCAGATATCCAAAAGAAATACGGCTTTTATAAATGATTAGTTTCATTAAATTCTTTTTTTTTTTGTTATGATTTAATTTAAATTTGATAATAAAGTTTTTTTCTGTTTCCCACAAAATAATAACAAACCCATAAGTATCACACAATAAAATTAGAATTTATTTAACAACCGTTCGCGCCATATTTTACTTCAAGTTGGTTCAATTTAAGTAGTTTTCTAATTGCTTTTTTAAACTTAATGAGATAAATAATCAAATTTTATTGTAATTGTTATTCAAAAAGCTTTAATTCTTATTCGGTATGACCGTATGACAATAATAATTAAGTGAAAGAAACATATGAGATTTATAATACCTATTAATGTAAGTTATTAAGTCAATAATCAAATGTAAATATATTTTTTTAAATAAATAATATTACTTATTAAAATTTTTCCTTTTGGTTTTATTATAGATAGGTTAGGTAGGTCTAGGTATATTAAGTTCTTTAAAAGAAGAGACGACAAAATTGAAAAAAAAGAGTTGTTTGAACAATTAAAAGTTTTTTGTTATTAATGTCTTGATAGATGGAAATTTATTGGCATTGGCAATCGTCTCATATTTTAGGTTTTACTTTGATTTGATGGCCTGCAAAAATATTAAATTCACTCGATCGATATGTATAGGTACCCATATCTTAAGACAGCTTAAGCTTTAAGAACAAATTAAAATAGCATTATCACATTTCTGGTTTGTTTTTTATCATCTTTTTTAAAATGCTAACAGAAACAAAAAAATCCAAAGTGTTTATGTTACAAACGCCTTCTATAGGTTAACTAACATGATGAAGAACCTTAAAATGCATTTGAATTCAAAACAAATTGTCAAAACATAAAACTACCGTATTTACATTTTCTCATTTACAAAAATTTTATCAGACAAATCAGTTAGAGCAATTTTTGGAAATCAAATTTTTATTTATACCCAAATAATAAACAAGCGCGAGCAGAAAAAAGTAAGCTTAAAATTGCATATTTTTAGGTACTTGGCAGTTCTCTTGTCAAAAAAAGTAGATAAAAAAGATTTCAAAACAAAATCCATGAAGAGAACAAAAAAAAGAAATCACAAAAAAACAACAAAAAAAAAAAGGTCCAAATGACGCATTTATCAAAGGTGATTTAATTAGTGGCTCTTAAGTTGTTGTCTGACTCGCTTATAACGATCGCTTGGGAACCTCTGACCTTATTGAAAACTATTTATGTTTATTCCAGGTTTAATTTTGGTTTGAAAAATTTTCAATTTATTACAAATCAATCACAATAATAATTTTAATTAATTAATTAATAATTTTATTTTGTATTAGTATAATTTTATTGAAATCATTTAAAGATATTAAAATTATTTATACGTTTTCAGAATTAGGAAAAAAAGATTTCTTTCTACAAATAATTTTGATCAAAACAAAATTTAATATTATCTTTTCGTATCCAGAGGTCGTTGTGATAACGCTTAATTGAATGCTAAAAACTATTTCAGCTAACATGTCTCAGCCATTTTATTTACCTTCAACTTCAACACAAATTCACCACATTTTTTTCATTACAAAACATAAAGAGTTTTTAGAAGAGACAGAACAAAAACGTAATTCTTTTAAAATAATAATTAATAAATTGAAAATTAATTAATATAATATTATTTCAATTTAAAATTAAAAAGGTAATAAAATATAAATAATATATTTTATGTTTCTTGAAGAAAATATTAAAGACATTTGAAATTAAAACAAAAGAAATTTTTCAGCAAAAAAGAGAAGAGAAGAATCAGAAATTTTTTTCTTTTAGTTTTGTTGGCATTGGATGGAATTTTTTTTCTTTTAATTTTTCAAAGTAAAAATTAAGAAAGGTATAAAAAATTTAATGCTGATTGCTAATTAATTAAGGTAAATAAACTCTAAAAAGTAAAGTGAAAAAATATTAATAATTATAAAAAAAAAATATACCTAGGTTTAGGTATTGTTTTTTTTTTTGCCTACGTGATTTTAATAAAATAAAATTAAAAAAAAAAATTTGTGGTGAATAACAAGGAAAAAAATTTTTAAAGAAAACCCATTAAAAATAAAAGGTGAAAAAAAAAAATTAAACTTTTTTAATAATAACAAAATCCTGAAATTTTTTTTTATTTTTATTTTTTTTTTAACCAACAAAATTAAAATAAAAATATTTTCGAAAATTATGAGTGGAAATGGAATTTTATTAGAAACTAAACATTCTGGACTTGATTTTCATGAAAATAATACAAAAAAAAATCTATTAATTATGAATAAAAGTGGTGGTGGTAATTCTTCATCGTCTTCTTCTGCAGCAGAATTAACTAAAAATAATAATAATAGTAATAATAATAGTGGTATCAGTAATAATAATAATAGTACTAGCAATAATAGTGGTAATAATAACAAATTAATTAATAATAACAATACATCATCAACATCGTCGGCAGCAGCAACAACAACACTACCAATAACTACATCAACAGCAGCAGTAGCAGTAGTAGCATCAAATTTATTGGGCCAACAACATGGCCCAACTTCAACAATAATTGCACCACCATCATCGACGTCCGCACCAGCATCAGCTGATCATTGCCGTCTTTTAGAAGGTATTTTCAAAAATTAAACTTTTTTTTTTTTATTACACCTATTTTGACATTCTTTTAAAACTTTTTTTTAAAAAAAATATAAAATTATATTTGATGTAAATAAATTGAAAAAAAAAAAAAAAAAAGAAAAAATATAATATTAAAATAACACAAAAAAAAAAACAATAAAAAAAAAACTTTAAAAGTTTTTTTTTTTTTTTAGAAGAAAGAATTGAGAAAAAAAAGACAAAAATTTTTTCAAAACAATTTATTGTTTTTTTTTTTTTTTTTTTTTTAAGCAAAAGGTGAGAACTTGAAAACATTTTTACTATTTACTTTTTTTTCTTTCTAAATTCTTTTTTTTTTTGTTGTTTTTATGTATAAAAAAAAAACTTGACTCTATATTGGTAGCAAATTTAAAATAATAATAATAATAATAATTAATGTAATAATTTTTTTTTTTATTTTATTCCAAAAATATAAAAAATAAGAAACTTGGAAAAATAAATTCGGCGGGGCTGACAAAAGAGAAAAAAAAAAACCAAAATCAAAAATAAAAGGTTTAAGAAAAACATAAAGTCAGTATGTACAGTAAGAAAAAATAAGCATAAAAACAAAATAAATAATAAATTCACACATTTTTATTTAAACATTTTTTTTTTGTACTATCAAAAACTCAAATATTGATTACGGGGTGTCGAATACTATATTTATTATATATATAAAAATATAAAAAAAAAAACAAAAATGAAAACAATGAAAATCATAACATTAAACCGAGACAATAATTTTTTTTAACTTTATTTTGTTTATTTTTGTGTGAAATTACAATAGAAATTTTCTTCGGAGTTTATTTTTTTGACAATTTTCATCATACATTATTATGTGGTTCAATCAAAGAACTTATTAATTTTTCGAATTCGAAATTTATGAGAAAAATAAAAAAACAAAAAAAAAAAACAAAATATTTTTTATTAACTTATTTTTTCTATACATTTTACGTTTGATGAGACTCTAGGTTTAAGATTTTTTTTTTATTAATTTGAAAACATAAATAAATAAAATTGATAAAAATTGAAACTGTGCCGCCAAAAAGAAAAAAAAAAAACAACACACTTTTTATTATGCCTAATTACCTATAGATTTGAAGAGGAAATAATAAAAAATTATAAAAAAAAATTACAATTTTTTTTTTATATTTTTAATGTGTTATAAAAATGTAATAAAAAGTAGAAAAAAAAAAATTTAAAATAAAACAAAAAATTAGATATCTCGAAATAAGCGGCTTAATATTTAAAATTAATAAAATATTATCAAAATTATAAAATAATACAAAATGTAATTTAAAAATAATGCTAGAAAAAAATTAAAAAAAAAAAAATAATAATCTCTTTATTTTGTTTGGTGTGCATTATAAATAAAAAAAAAAATTGATAAAAATGACATATTTAAGCTAGAGAATTTTGATGTTTTTTTTTTTTTTGCAATAATAAAAGATAACCAAAATTTTGTTATTTATTCATTATTTGTCTTAGGTATTCCATAAGTCTCTGATTTTAGTGGTCGAAAAACTGATATTTTAAATATTGAGATTTCTTAACTTTTATTATATTCAACTTGGAAATTATTTCATGGACTTTATTAAAAAACTTTGTCTTTCAAAATTTTGTTACATTATAAAAGTTTTAATCAACTTTTCCATTCACTTTATTTTAAATTCAAAAAATTATTTTATTCTTTCTATCCCTAAATTTCTAATAGTTAATTGCAACCAATCAAATCATAGCTTTCTTTTTAAAATATCTCTCTAAACTAAAGATACTTGAGCCGTGCTATTTCATGTCTGGCGCTTTTGGAAATTATTAATAATTTTCAAAAGAAAGCCAAAGATTTGACAGTTATAATAATTGTTATTCCTGTTTCACTTGTTCTTCAAGTAGTCCTTAGTATATTAAGTAATAAGTAATCAATGTTGTATAAACTTATAAAATACTTCAGATCATAAGTATTTTGTTCCTTTTGGTTCTTCAACGATGAACTGATGATAACTTTTAACTTTTAATCTAATATTTAATTAAATTCTTCTACGTAAGTTATACAATCAAAAAACGACGTAACAAAGTATTATTAATTTTTATATAAATATTCAAAATTTTGGTTTCGTTAAAATAAATAAAAAAAATATATCAAAAAAAAAGCTCTCGATCAAACTTAACATCTATGGATGCTTATATTTTCTTTCCGGAAAAAATAAAGAAAGTGTAATCAACATATTGTTTTGTTTCTGGTACGAGCTTTATTCTAGCTTAACATAATGTTAAAAATTACTTAAATAAGTATTTAAAAAAAAAAAAAAATATTTTCTCATTTATAACTTAAATAATTAATAAAATATTATTATTGTGTACAAGAATTATCAATATCGATATAAAGAAGAATAAAATAAAATTTATTAAATTTATCGACGAGAAAAGTAAATAAATGCCCCAAGATTTCTCAGATGCTCAAAATACAGAAAATTCGATTATACATATGTATATTTAATATATTTAATTCATAAATAATCTGAGAAATTTGAAGTGAATAACAAAAAAAAAAAAATAAAAATAAAGTAAAAATTAACAAAAGCAAAAAAATAAATTTAATTAATAATCAAATCAAAATGTGAAAAGTGGTTTATTACCTCCTAATTAAAGGAAATATAAAAAGAAAGGAATTTAACAAAATGAAAATCAAAAATAAAATTTTTATTTTTAAATGAATATATTTTTAAATATAATTAATAATTAAAATTTATAATAATAAAATATATATAATTAAATAGTTTACTAAGTAGGTTCATCAGGAAAATGCTAAGTTGATTTTTTTCGTTATTGTTTTCTTTTCTTTTTTTTTTGTTGTGTTTGTTTTTTTGTTTTGCAATATAAATAAGTATATTTTTTTGAAGTGAAACTTCTTTATGGGCATTGTGATTGAGAGTGAAAAAAATGTAAGTGTCAAAAATGTGACGATTATTGTCAAAAATGTGACGATTATTGTCAAAAAAAAAAAGAAAAAATTTATGTGTCAGCTGATGATAAAACCTACAGCCGCTGGCAACTTAATGAAGCTTATCAGCGCAATAACCTACTCTATATTGGCTCAGAATAAAAGTCGAAAATACTATTTTTTTTTTCGATTGAAAGGGAAATATAATTTATTTTAAATTATTGAATAAAAAATATTTCATTTATTAATTATTAGTGCTAATTTTCAAAAAGTTTTTGGAATACTGGCCGCAGCAGTCGAAGGACAAAAATCGACGATACTGTATGCTGTTGCTTTCAGACGCTGATACTGTACGCGAGGTACTGAATTTAGTATCCACGATACTGAATTTAGTATCAGAGATTCTATATCGTCCATGAAACAGGAATACATCCTATCAGTCGTCCTCAAAAAAATTAGAAAAATCTATCACAAACCGTTTTTGAAATTTAGAAAATGAACTATCAATTTGACACAATTTTATGAGGGTAAAAGTATGGTTTTTTTTGCCTGCTGTAAATTTTTTGTTTTCTTAATTAAACATATTCCTGTTTCATCGAAGATATGTCATCATATATTTTTATAACTAAATTTTCTCATTTTAAATATATACACCATACATAGTTTATTGTAAAATGAATACTTATTTAAAAAAAGTTAAAGCAAGACGAACTAGAAGAGTTTATCTAAAGAAGCTACGGGAAACTATAATATACTTCATCAAGATTTATTACGAGACCGAATCATGCTTTTTAATTTTCTATCGGATGTCTACCAAACTTATAAATTTTTAGTTGTAAAATATCGGCAATTTTTTATTTTCCGTACCTAATAAATTAGTTATAACAACACAAACAGTTTTTTTTTCTTATTATTTTAGTAATAATGAAAACGAAAAATAATGTTATCTACCTATGATGTTTCCACAATAATGATTCAGTACTTACTTATCCAAGATACTAAATTCAGTATCGTAGATACTAAATTCGGTATTCAGTATCCCGATGTTCAGAAAATACAAAATTCAATAATTGTATATTGTGATAATGTATCCGTTACTGAATCTCGACTGAAAAGCTTTATAATAAAAATATTGTTTTTCCGTACCTATCCCCGATATCTAAATTGTCTTCTTTTTTATTCTTTAATTACAATAATTTATTTTTTCTAGATGCCTTGGTACTTAAATAATAATTTCTCTTGTCGCGTTCAAATATTTTTTTTTAATATTTGTACTAACTTAAATTTTTAATATTTAATTATTAATTTATTCTCGAATTTATTCAGTTATAACTAATAGATCATTAAAAAGCTCAATTAGGCATTAGTCGAGTCATTAATGTTACATTTCTATTTTATTTATATAAAGAGATATTTTACATAATTAAATCATTTAAGTAAAACTACTTACTTACTTACGAGTTTTTATTTAGGATGTCCAATTGTCAATTTAATTAACTTTCTTTTCTTATTACTTAAACTAAAAAACAAAAATACCCGAAGCATTAAATTCTATTATAATTATAAGAGTTGGGGAACAAATTTTCCCTAAATTAACTTAAAGAGAATTGATTGTTCGATCATATTTTATGAATCAGTGAAATATTATCCCTACGATTATCCCCCGTACAAACAAAAAATTATAAGTAGGTACATATGAATTTCATCTAAAATTGGAAAATAGATTTTAATGTTTTTTATCATGTCAAATCAACTTAAAAAAAAATGAATTGCAAAGGCTGAATATTGCCAATTAATTACTTCATATTAAGTGGTACAGTAAGTCGGTAGCCATTCGAAACCCTAATAAATTTTCGGAATTGTAACTGAAGGCGAATCTGATTTTGTTATCAACTTTAGTTTTTGAATTTTCTGTGGCATCCGAATCTTCCTTTTTTGAATTTTACTCTTTCTTCAATTTCGTTCTTTTTGGAAGTATTTAATAGCATAAATTCTAGATGTCGCTTAAGGTATACAACTTGAGTATAGGTCGAAAATTATGGGGTGAAAATTACGTTTTTTCATGAGTTTTAATCTGGTAATAAATTGTACTTTATTGTAAAAACGAATTTCTTAAACTTTTGACGCTCCCACTGGTTTTACTGGTATTTTGTGGCGATCGCAAACTAAGGAAATTTTCTGGTTGAAAGCTAATCACAAACAGCCGTCTTATTGTTTTTCCATGAAATGGGAATAGAATTTTTTTAAATAATTCGCATAAACATAAATAAATTTTTGAGCCCTATTCAGATTCGAGGACATTTTAGAGTTTCGATTCCCCAAATTTTTGTAAAAATTGATTTGATATAGGTACATACAGTTTGAAATTTGGCATTTGTTAATAACTTCTGTTTCCTGAATTCCTGCGGTACCCTGAATTCTCTTCTTTTTTTTCTGTTTTTGCTTTTTTGTCTGAGGTGTCGGTCAAAATTTGAAGACAAGTTTTGGATCTCTTTCAGTCTTACACCCAGACTAGAGTAAGTTGGTTGCCCTACGAAACCCTAACAATTCTGCAAACTGTAGCGAAACAAAGAAGTTTTTATAAAACTTTTCTATAAATTTTTTTTTAGATTATTTTATGTATATACACATCAAAAAAAAAAATTAAGAAAGGCCATTTTTTATGTCAAGTTCTGAAAAGTCCAAAAAATTTCGAATGTGCCCCAATGTTGGGTACGCTATGGCGTCATAGAGTGCGTCAAAGAGAAAGAGTGAACATTGCAGCTTGATACTTATTTGATATTTTTTATTTAATTTTTGATTCCTAAAGTGAAAATATTCATTATTTTACATACAAACGAAAAATGTGATTTTACCAAACGATCACATTTTACCAAACGACCACATTTTTTAAAATAAAATACTTATTTAGAATGCGGTCATCTGTTTTGATGAAAACTATATAAATTTATTCTTTATCGTAATTCACATTGCTTTTATTAATTGTACGAAAAAGACTGCCACACTTGAAGTAAACGCCCAGACACACAAGTATCTAGATTTATTTGGCGTATCAAATCATTGTTTTCGGAGATAAATACATACTTAATGTATTTAATTAAAAAACCTAAATTTTTAAAATAAGGAATAAAGATAATTACAAAAAAAAAAATAAAAAAATAAAAGGTTAGCTAAAAAATTATATGATTAAATTAAGTAAATAAGTTTCATATCTTGTTATCCACCTTCGTATCCTGTTATCTTCAAAAGTCGCTTCTATAAAACCACAATTAAGTACTTCAAAATAACTGATTTTTTTCATTAAGTCGAGTATTACGACCCCTAAGAGTTAACATCAATATAAATTACGAAAAATACGTGAAATGTGCATAAAAAAAATAATAAGACGAACGACAGCTGAGTTAATTATTGATCGGTTCACGATTCATGATTCACGATTCACGATTGATCGATTAAATTGTGAATTTACTAATAGGTATGTGAATTTAATGATTGATTAATGTCAGTTGATTAATTTTTCATTTGATTGTTTCTTTAATTCATCTCGATGATAAAAGATAACAGTAGCGTAATATGGTATTATACATAAAATATAGTTTGCTGTCAATTTCAGAAATAAGTAGTTTAGTTTAGATAGTTTATTAGTAATTACTTTAAAATACTTTTTTAATTGCAATTTACTTATTAATACAATATAAGTAAGTACTTAATTATTAACTGTAATCATTTCTTTATACTTAGTTATTTAAAATTAAAAACTTTACGCTTTTTCTTATTATTAGCTAAGGTGTTGCATATTCTTAGACCTTTGTAGAGAAAAGAATTTTGTGTTATGTTTTTGGTATTTCTCAGTTTCCTCAAATATTTTAATGACATTCCGTTTTTGATTATCAAAACTAATATCAATGTATTAAGTTTCATCTTTTGTTTGATGTTTATCCCTTTAAGATAGGTTCGGCATTTCGTCCACTTTTTTCCGGGGTTCTTTCTATGCCTATAATTTTCATATTGCATATTATCTATTGAATCACTAATTTTGTAATAACATTATCGATCAAAGTCTAAGTCTTACTTATGTTACCCTAGCCCTCTACTTTTGCATCAAAGAATTATCATTTTTAACTATCGATTTCACGTTTGTGAGATACCTTATAAACCGACATTGTGCAAATTCAATATAATCTTATTTAACAAAAAAAAAGAGAATTGTAAAACATTTTAACGTAAATTGAATCGAATCTTCAAAGACTCGGACTTTGGTATTTAGTAGAATAGAATTCGTTAAAATAATGTGCAAAGAAGATTATTCATCTTTTAAAATACAATTGAAATTTGACACACCAAAATTTATTCCAGCTATTTGGAGGAAAAACTGTTAGCATAGCCCTAAACTATCATATAATTTTTTTTTATTTATTAAACCTTAATTAAATTATAGAGTATATATTCTTACTTTTTAATAAATAAATATCTACTTTATTTAACTTATCGCAAACTATATGAATAACTTATATGCTTGATGACTACACCACTACTATGCAGGTAAAGTATGTTTTTTAATTTACTAATACTAATAAAGTGTTAATTTAAATAATTTTTTTTTACAAAAAACAACTGAGCAATGCATTTACCTAATGTACCTAAGTATCTATTTTATAAATTTTATATAAATAATAAAATAATTTTTTAATTCGATAATTAGCTAAAAATAATATTAAGTGTGTGTTTTTAGAATATATACTGCTACAGAAATATATACATATATAATTATGAAGATTAAAAAGATATACTTAGTAACTTGAAAAAAATAAATAAAAAAATAAATAAGAGTCTCAACAAATTATTGTAATTATGTAATAGACATTAAAGTAACTTTTGTCTCCAAATGGAATGGATGTTGATCATTTGAGTCAAGAGCAAAATTAAAAACTTATTGGTATGATTTCTTAAGTAATCTTTTATATTTTTGGGATATTAGAAATAAAAAAAAAAAAATATATATTTTTTGCAACATAAAAATATTTATTTTTTTTTTTTTTTTAACATGTACATAATGTATAATATTTTTAAGAAAATTTTATGATTACGATTTTACATATCACCATTAACTTAATTATGTATACTTTGGGATTTGTTATTGTTTACTAACAATCATAAGCTATTTTTTTTTTTATTATTATTTTTTGATAAGTTCGTTTATAAAAAAAAAACGATCAGAACAATTACAATTCGATTTTATGATTTTTATATATAAACAAAAATAGTAGTGTCATTAAATAACTTATGACAGACAACTTGTAATAAAAACTGTCTGAAACCGTAAGAGATATTTAGAAATAGTTAATCTTAAATATCTTGGAAATTGAAATAAAATCAAATTAAATTCCTAGTCTCGAAGGAAAATAAATAGAATTTTAAGTATTTATTCTTCAATTTTGCAAATTTAACATATGAACCAAAAAAATACGAACGACTACGCGATTTGAAGTTTTTCCCCCTGAGGGGCTGCAGAGAACATAACCTCCTTATGGCTAGCCTATTGGGTGGTACTTTTTGGATATTTTTCCCGGGTTGAATCAACCCTAGTTTCTCGTAATCCGTTCAACTAAAACTTATTTGCATAACAGAGTCAAATTAAATAGATATTACTACAAAATTGTGGTTAACTACTAACTTCACATTCCTATATTATGTATGTGTATAGAAAATTAAGCTAAGCACCTACTTAATAACATTTTTCCATGTTTTTTTTTTGGGTTATTGTCATTCGTATATAATTTATTTTAAGTTTTCATAAAAATTCAATCCAGTTAAAGGTATAAATATTTTTAGCTTCAAAAGAGTTCATTTTGAGTTCAAGAAGTATTTTTAAAACTTCAAAAGAGTGTCTATTTTATATTTTATATATTTTATATATATGATATTCAAAATTAGTATAGAAATATTTAAATATGTATAATTAAGTAATCATTATTGTGCGTAAAAGAAAATCAATAAATTTTATTTAAAAAACCTGTAAAGTAAGGTAGGTATAATACCTACTTACTTTTGGAAAACGTAATACAATTTTACTTACCTACTAATCTACTATAAGTAATATATTATTCATCCGATATTTAAATCGAAAAAAAAGGTGAAAATAAAGTCATTAATATTTTACGTCTATTATCAATTTTTCATAAACCTATTTTATTTTGTTTTCTTTTTGGTTTTTAAAGCATTACTATTTACTTAGATACTCAATTCTCTTGTTTTTAACTGATTTTATGTAATCATACATCTCGAATTATAATTTATATTCGAAAAGAAAAAAAAATCAGCCTTGAACAGAATCTTATCAATTCATATTTGCTCTGCAATATAATTTTATGAAAAAAACAAAACTATATTTTCATATTTATATTAGGGCCGAATATTCTCAAAAAGAATTAATGAAAATAATTATAATGATCAATTTCTATAATTTAAAAAATTTTTATTCTCATTATTGACAGCCCTCAATAAATTTCAAAAATGGTAAAACAATATTATGTTGCGGTTTATAACAAATACTTAGATAGCCTTGGTGAAATATTATTAACATGATGTATATATAGTATAGATAACGTTTCATATAATTTCAAGTTTTTATTGTTTGTTTTTAAATTGTAATAATTTAAAGAGAACATATACGTTTTGTTTTTCTCTTAAAATGGAATTTGTCAAATCAAAAAGTTACTAAAATTTCTGTGTACGATCAGAAAAGTTACAGAACTGACTTTACTTATATCTAAGAATTATAATTAAATTTTAAAATAAAAAAAAAAAAACAAATATCATATTTTATACTAATTTTTTTGCCAAATTGACAAGAAACTCATTCGACAATTATTAAAAGATACTCAAAGGTTTTTCCAAAAATTAACAAAAACATATTGTTTTTTTTTTTTTTTCTTTTTCATAAACTCTTTCAGAAGAAAATCTAAAATTGAAAGAATCGCAAACAAAATTGCAACAACAATGTACTGATGCACAACGAAGAGAAAGAATACTCATGAGGAGATTAGCTAATAAAGAACAAGAATTCCAAGATTATATTGTAAGTATACAAAAAAAAAAAAAAAATAAAGTATCTAAATATTCAGAATCGAATGTGAAAATATATTATATCAAGCCCAGGCATAATACCAACATTAATGTTAGTCCCAGTTGTACAGTATATTAAAGGTACATTATATACGTGTGTGATATATTTGTTTTCTACATACGTTCTCCTTAGTAATTAATGAACTGGATTCGAACACCACAATGTGAGTTTATATTAAGGTTAAAAAAATAACGAAATCAATTAAAAGTTAAAGATTATTCAATGTTATTTTAATCTGGTTGTTTCTGCTCCTCTCATTAACTTAATGAAAATGGAAAGTTCAGTTAACATCTTATTTCTTATAAGTAGGTATTTATAATTGAAACTGGAATTGAATTGTTTAAAAAGTCTTAAAATATTGAACTTGTAGGTATGATAATGTATATTTTTTTTTAACAAATTTCTTTATTATGTACTTATAAACTTTTTGTAACTCTAATAATATACATATAACTTTTTAATAACTAACAATTATAGAGTCAAATTGCTGAATATAAAGCAGCTCAAGCACCAGCACCGGCATCGTTGAGATCTGCTCTTTTAGATCCAGCTGTTAATTTGTTGTTTGAAAAACTAAAAAAAGAACTCCAGGCAACAAAAGCAAAACTAGAAGAAACACAAAATGAATTATCAGCTTGGAAATTTACACCAGATTCTAATACAGGAAAAAGACTAATGGCAAAATGTCGACTTCTCTATCAAGTACTTATATTTTTTTTTTTTACATTTTATTCGGCAGAAAAATAAAATAATTTTATTTAATTTAAATAGGAAAATGAAGAATTGGGTAAAATGACTTCAAATGGGAGATTGGCAAAACTGGAAGGAGAATTGGCAATGCAGAAAGGTTTTAGCGAGGAAGTTAAAAAATCCCAGTCAGGTATATGAGTATTGTAATTGCTTAAAACTATACCTACGGATATTCTTAAATTTTCCATTTGTTTTTTAAAATTTTTTTTTTACCAAAATCAAATAACATTACCATAATCCATAGCAAAGAATAATAAAAAATAAATAATTTGATAAAAAGATTATGTCAATGAATAAGTATGTGCTATATTCGATATGCATACATATAATTCATTGATTTGTGTATTGTTGTTTGCTTTTAAATAGATAACTTTCTGTAGAGAAGTGAGGGCTTCCCAATTATAAAAACCAAGTAGACAATATTTCAGATAAAGGAAATAATGAAAAATACACAAATTTACTTCGAACCCTGGCATAATATGTTAACAATAAGTAAAAAAACATTTAAAATTCTCCAAGATCTGAAATTAATATAATGTCAATAAAAGATATTAATGACAAGTACCTAAGATGAGAGCGATAAACAAGTGAATCAGAATATCTGGTAAAAAAAACTTTGTCTCTAAATGACGGTCTCCTAATTATAATACACTAAACATTTTTTTAAATCTGAGTATCCATTTGGTGTTTGGTTTTTATGTTACGAAACTTATAATTCTTGAAAATTTTATATTTTAGAGCTGGATGATTTTCTACAAGAGTTAGATGAAGATGTTGAAGGTATGCAAAGTACAATTTTACTTTTGCAACAAGAGCTTAAAACTACTAGAGACCGAGTGCAATTATTGGAAAAAGAGAATTTTCAATACAAAAATGGAACTCAAGAAGATATTCAAAAAGCGTCTCATTTTATAAACGGTAAAAATGAAGCTGGATCATTGCCAACAATTAGTGAACAAGGAGATAATTTTATCAGTAACGATGATAGTAAAATTTCTAATACAATCAGTGGTAAAAGCATTGATTCTAATGAGATTGAAATTAATGGTATAAATAACGAAAATGTGACATCTACTACAGCTATAGGACATGACAGTGGAGACTCAAATGAAGATGTCACTAACGACGGAAATTTAAGCAATGCAAATATTAATAAACCCCGAAATAATAAAAAATTAAATATCAATAAAACTAAGAGACCTAGAAGAGCTTCTGTATTGTCAACAGAAGGAGAATCAGTCGCAGCTCCTGACAGCGATGAAGAGGATGACGTTACTAAAATAATAACTAGAAGAAAGTCAGCGAGAAACCAACAAAACGGAAGTGAAAATTGAATTCGTTTCGTTTTGGACCCCTTTTATTAAGTAAGATGAGTTTAATGAAATATAAATATAATGCTTAGTAAGAAATAAAAAATAGAAATAATTATTTTAAAGAGAACATAAATTTAAAAAGCATAAATGTAATACTTTTTCTTTGATTAAATTATCTGATTTTAAAATTCTGAACGAATTTGTTGTGTTTAAAAAGAACAACAAGAAAGCATAAATCAATTATCGAGTTCATAACGACTTAAATATTAAGACAGCTAACAGAACTAGTTTCTTTTTGACTTTTAGACATATTTTTATTTCAACGACTCTGTAATTAGAATCTTAACCTTTTTGTAATTTTTTTTTTTGCATACTAGGGTTTAATTAAATTGAAGGTTTACGATAAGAAGTTTTTTTTTTCGATAATTTGAACAAAATCCTCAAGAAACTATATATTACAAATGTTGAAAGCGGAATAATGAGATTAAAATTTCTAGATGAAGTTGACTATAGAGAGTGTTTTTTGCTACTACAAATTTTTCGAACTCGTTAAGTCATCTATCTATGCTATTATAGATGTTATAAAACTTTTATTTTTTAAATCGTGCGTAATAAAATTTTTACTAAAATTATCACCCCACATATGTATGTCGCGCCGCATTATCAAAAAAAATCAATCTATCTAAATAATTAGAATTTATTTTTCTCAATATTAGTTTTATTTGATATTTTTTTCTTTAGTTATCATCTCCCAAAAATGATTTTCCTCTAGTAATTTTGAAAATAACAAAAAAAATTATGCTTAAGAGACAAAAGAATTTTAAACCAAAAATACTAGGAAAGTTTTACTCATAGGAAATTATCTTTTTAAAAATGTGTTGTAAATAAGTAATGTGAACTTTGGAAATAACAAAAAAGAAAAAACATTAGGGTCACCATTCAGATTAGAGATAAAAAAAATGTTTACTAATGTTTGTAATAAAATAAATTTATAAATTAATAAACCGATTAAATTTTATAATTTTGTCAATTTATTTTGGGTGAATTTCAAAATATAGAGCTGAACGCATTACCTCAATAGAATTAGAAGCGTCAATCATTTTATCGTCCTTTGTTCTTAAATAAAGATTGCAGGGTTATTTTATTTTAAACACTACATATTCTTAAATAAACAGTTGAATATAAATTCCAACCAATTGTCCGAACTGAACTTACAACTTAACATTTCAATATATTCTCAAAATAGAAAAACTCCACTACGATGCCTATTATCTAATAAATTATGTTTTTCTATTGATTTGAAATCAATTAGTATATATTTTGTCAATGTCTGCATTAAAAAAAATGACAGAGTACTTATTGTTCAGCTTACCTTTTTCTTCAATTTTCCTTGATTAGATTAGAATAGAAGTCATCACGATAAATAATTTAATTTAAACAAAAGCACAGATCTAAATCGACTTCGATTCTATTTTTTTTTTTTTTTTCTTATAAAAAATATTTTAATTTTTGATTAAAATTTGAAGAAAACATTATGATAATTAATCTTCATCAAGTAAAATAAAATACATTTTATATTTCTTACTAAAAAAAAAGAAAACAAAGTATCTATGTAAAAATGCTCCTATTCTATTATATAAGAAATAATGTAAAATTAAAGATTTATTCAGTTAATTAATATCATAATATGTTGAAAAGAAAAGCTCATTTACGAGGGATTTAAAAGAAGAGATCAAAGATAAATTAATTTTTTTTTTTTATAAAGTATTCAACATTTATTAAAAGCCATTTAGCATTATCGCATTCTTAATCCCTCATTCTTAAAAGTAAAAAAAAAAAAAATAAGTTAATAAATATTATGTGTAATTTAATATTATACGAATTTAGTTAAGAAAACTGAATATTATTAATATATATATATGTATGTACTATTTTTTTTATCAAAGGTATAATAGAAAATTTTTTAATTTATAATTTATCAGAACAAATAAACAGAACAGACAGATGTCAATAAGATGAAAATATTTTTCTTAACTTCCAGTAATACTAACATAAATGATGCTAAAGAAAGCCACTTTTTGAACCAGAAAATATTTTTGTTTACCAGAAACGTATAATTGTCGAAGAGCAAATATACTAATTCTCAAATTATATTTTGCTGAAATTCAACAAGAGTGGAAAAAAGAATAGGATTTTCGTAAGAGCGTTCGACTGAAATTCATAATAATGGGCCTGCATTTCATACATAACACAAGAAAACAAAAAATTAATTAAAAAACAAGATATTTTTCCATCAAAATATTTGTTATTATGCACATACTTTAAGTCAGAACCAAATAATTGAAAAATTCTGCATTATTTATTTTATAAAATAAAAATGTTTCGACTCAACCTTAAAACTAACCCTTTGAAAATATTTAAATCATTTACTTATAAAAAAGTATTCTTTACCTTAACGACTTACCTTATCTTACCACAATACAATATTAATTTAAATTTTTCCATTCACAATCACAATATAATGGGAATTGAAATTTAAAAAAACTCTTAAACATTATTTCGGAAAGACATATAATGATATAATGCAAAATTAATTTTTTACAATAAATTCAAAAATTAGTTTAGTTTAAAAAAAATTAATAACCATATTTTATTTGCAACTGAATTATTACATTCTATTTATTCAACATTTAGCTTTAGAATATCTCTCAGAAATATCTTTCCAATTAGCGATTTGGAAAATTGCTTCCACATAAGATGGTCGAACATTTTTATATTGTAAATAGTAGGCGTGCTAAAAAATACGTAATATCAAAATAATATATGTAGTTACAAATAAAGGATCATATTTTTTACCTCCCAAACGTCAATTCCAAATAATGGTACTAATCCAGTAGTCGCTTCAAGCGGATCCTGGTTACCACATGTCGCCAATTGTAACTTACCATTTTTTTTGTTCAATCCTTAAAATGAAAAGCGAAAAAGGGAATTATAGAAAAAAAATTTATTATTAACTTATTAGCTGCAGTTTATATTAGTTAGGTATATAATCAGGAATTCTATAATACCGAAAAGGATTTTATTTTATTTTTTCTAAGACATCTTAGGCCTAAAATCATTAATTTAAGTCTGCAGCTTATTGAAACCTTTTTTGTGACTAAATCTTCTGTAAATCTGAAAGGTTAAAATATCTGAGAGGTCTCTGAATCTAAACGTTATTTTGCAAGTATTATATCTGAAGATCTTATAAGGCTTATAATATTATTTACCTAACCATCCCCAGCCTGAACCTTGAACAGCAACCGTCATTGTGGTTAATTCTTTTTGAAAATTTTCAAAAGAACCAAATTGTGAGCAAATTGCATCTTTGAGTTCTTTTGATGGCTCTGTGCGATCTGGTGTTAAATTTTTCCAAAAAATTGAATGATTTAAATGACCGCCTCCATTAAACTTTAATGCACCTTGTAAACTAATAATCTTTGATACATCATTTTTACAGATAGCGTCATTTAATTGTTCTTCAGCAGCATTTAAATTATTGACATAAGTTTGATGATGCTTTTGATGGTGGAGCTAAAGTAAAATATAATTTTATTACTAAAATTAATAGATTAAAGAAAATTTATCAGTTCGTGACAATTGATCTTAAACAATACCTATGATTAAATAAATGTTGAAAATTTTCTACAAGGTTTGTCATAATCTTTTTGCAAATTTTTGTGGACGCCTGTTTGGCGAACTTAAATCTCCGTCGCTACCCTAACGAAAACTGATTTAGCAAAAATATTTAGTTTTTGGAAATAGGAATTGCGGAAAATTTTATGAAGAAGTTTATCATATTAACACATAAGCTTATTTCAAACTGATTCTTGATTGGATTCATTCAAATATTATGATGTGATTTTATCATTTTAATTGATGATGTGATTTTATAATGATTTTGAGAATAATATTTTATTTTCTATTTCAGGTAGAAATATATTTCTTTTTGTAAAAAATGTTTATTTATAAACTGTATCAGAAACAATTGAAAACCTTTTTTCTTAATGGCATTTAAAAATTATAAGAATAATAATTACAATTTTGAAATTTTATAAAGATTTGTATCAGTAATTTTTGATAAAGTTTTTTGTATATACATTTTTTTTTTATATTTCCCTGAAAAAAATTATTTTTATTCTTGAAATAATATTATTATTTACTGTTATATTAATTATTAAATCGTCTGCTGAGAAATGAAACAACGTATGATATTTATACGTCATTATTAGATAATAGCACATTCAATTCCTCGTACTCGATTTTATAAGTACAACTATTTTGCAATATTCTTAATGTTGATTAAAATGTGTTTTTTAGATGAAAACTTTACGTTACTTGATATTTTTCCATACATTTTTTTAAATTTTCAAATCTTTAAACTCAAATTACTCGAAACTATACTTTTCATTATACATCGTTTAATTTCTGAACAGACGAAATTTACTATTAACGATTGAAACAAAAAAGAAGATTGGATTAAGGTTTAGTGATAAAAAATAAAATGCATCAATTACGAAAAAGTCTTCCAAGCCTAACTCAATTTAAATAAAACAATGAAATCCAATTTGAAGTTTGAATTGTTAGAACTACCAAGAAATAATGCAATTTCTGGCAGCAGTATAAGAAGATATAATTTTGAACTTTGTAAAAAGTTCTAGATAAGTGATTATTATATGTAAATAGAACATTATTATTTATGAATTGAGGTGGAAACAGAATGTAACATCGAAATTTCCGTTCCAACTGAGAGGCAAACGCCCATGCCGCATTCTATTTCTCCCATTAAGTTATTGATTATTCCTATGAGAAAAAATCCTTAATTACGGGGATAATGTAGATTCCCTCATACTATTTTTTTCTTACTTCCATAATTTCTCGGCAAATAATTGGCTCAAGTGCAGCAACATCGTAAGGTAAAGCTGGAAGAGTGTGTTTAGCACGAATTGCTGAAGTTGATTGCAATCTAAAATTATGAAAATAAAAAAAAATATTAATAATAATAAACTGAAAAAATTAAATTTTATGTAATCGAATTTTTTTTTTTTGAGTGAAGAGAACAAAAAATAGGATTGAAAATAATTTTTATTATTAAGGCGGGTATTCAACTGAAGATAAAGTACAAGATAAATTTTATCTTAAAAAGAAACATTATTGAGTGAGATAAAAATTGACACATGACTTTCTGACTTATGTAGTACCTAAACAATTTTGTTTTTAATTTTCTTACCTCCCAACTTTCATCCATTTTATTTAATTAATTTTACCAATTTTATTTTATTTTATTAAATTAAACTATTATTTTAATTTTAATATTTTTTACCAATTTCAGTTTAAAAATTATTTTAGTTTTCTGATTTTTGTTTGTTTTCTTCAAACAACTAACGTCAAATTCTTTTTACACGACCTAATGTCAAAATTTATCTTGAAAAGAATGTTCAAAACATTCTTTGCAAGATAAATTTTTGAAATAAAATTTATTTGAGTGAAAAAATTTTCATACAATTTTTACTCAGATAAATTTCCATTTATCTTCAGTTGGGTACCGATAAATTAAATTCACTCAACTAAAATTTATCTCAGATAAAATTTTATATGAAAAAGTTGATTTTATCTCCAGTTGAATACCGGCCTTTAACATTGCCATTTAGATAGGTACCCAAAACCACAAAATTACCTGGTCAATAAAGACGAAATATTTTTTGAGAATGAAAACATTTTTAAAGATTTTTTGATTTTTTTGTAACACTTTCTTCTTTTTTCTATTTATTTATTTAAAATTCTGTTTCTTTTGCGTTCTTCTGGTGGAATGATAATTAAATGATTACGGAAATATAATTTACCACTGTTTATGACATTACTAGGCAAACACAACGAATATTGTCACTGTTTAGTTAATTGCGATAAGTCTCCTGTGGTGAGGTGATAAAAATTATAAAAACATTAAAATGGAAAAGCGACCTCTGTCAACCAATAGTAGAGATTTTTCAGTAATTATTTTCTAATGAATCTGAATAAAAATCTGCAAAATGGGGATTTAACTATTCCAAATTGGAGTTTCCTAATAAAAATGTTTTTAAAGGATATTATAATGGAGGTTTTAAAAATTCCGTTGATCGTTCTCTGACTTAATACCTTGTTCGCACCCAAAAATATTTCTGAAAAAAAAAAGATAGAAATTTCCACTTCTAAAAGTACTTTTCATAATTGAAAAGTGGAAAAAATTTTAAAGTTCCTAAAAAAAAGTAGCCTGCTCAAGATATAACTTCATTTACAATTTTTTATGGGATTGCAAGTTGGATTTACCAATCCGAGAACGATTTCAGGTACCTAAAAAAGCTTTTTTCTTATTTAAGCACCGAGTAATCCTATTTCAGTAGTAAAAAAGCTCTTCATGTAGCTTGCACAAGTATAACCTAAAGGAAGTATAAATAGAGGAACTAGTCCCATACAAAAAATGCTAATAAAAATAGTGAAACAAAAAATCCATATCACAACCCCATGAGCTTTTTTTTTTGTATTTTTTGAGAATTCCACTCTCACAAATGCTCTTAAAACTTCAAAAATTGTATAGAACTGTATGTGCGAGAAGTAAGCAATAAATTCACTTAAATTGCCAGCAATAAATTTGCTTAAATACATCAGCGCCACCATCGCTTAAATTTAGAAATATAATAGAGGATAAAATGTTAGGAAAAAAATGGTAACAAATTTTAACCACTAACAAAGAAATTTTAATGGGGGAAGGAAATAAGGCCGCGTGAAATAAGCCGCGATGATTTTTGTTGCGGTCTTCTTTCATTTTGAAAAATGAAATTAGACCGCAAAAAAAGTCCTCACGGCCTTATATCATTTTGAAAAATGAAATAAGACCGCGACAAAAAAAAATTATCGGAGGTCTAATTTCAGTTTTATAAATGTAATAAGACCGCGTAATCTTGTGAGGTGAGCACACAGAGCAGGGGGCAGCAGGGCGGCGGGCGCCGCAAATCCCACTGACCAACCGCCCGCCCGCCGCCCTGCTGCCCCCTGCTCTGTGTGCTCACCTCACAAGATTACGCGGCCGCGAGGCCTTTTTTTGCGGTCTAATTTCATTTTTCAAAATGAAATAAGACCGCAACAAAAAATCCTCGCGGCCTTATTCCATCCCCCATTAAAATTGCTTTGTTATTGGTTAAAATTGTTCACTATTTTTTTCCTAACATTTTATCCTCTATTATATTTCTAAATTTAAGCGATGGTGGCGCTGATGTATTTAAGCAAATTTATTGCTGGCAATTTAAGTGAATTTATTGCTTACTTCTCGCACGTTAGAACTGTTATTATTTTTGAAGTTTTAAGAGCATTTGTGAGAGTGGAATTCTCAAAAAAATACAAAAAAAAAGCTCACGGGGTTGTGATATGGATTTTTTGTTTCACTATTTTTATTAGCATTTTTTGTATAGGACTAATTCCTCTATTTATACTTCCTTTATGGTATAACTGATGCTTCATTTACAATGAGATTGAAAGCTGGATTTCGTAGACCTAAAAAACGCTTTTTTGTTTAAGCGCCGAACTAATCCTGATTTAAATCATAAGATATTTATGGAACTAAAGTCTGATTGATTTTTAAAGAAACGCGTTTAGATATAGGTCGAAGTTTAGCAATCACATTAATCTAAGGAATTGTTGCTCAAACCTTCAACGTAATGCATTTCAACGGTAGCAGTGCTTTAAAATAAAAACAAAAACAAATATTTCTGTCATATGCGAAAATGTAAATAAAAGAAATATCAAATCTTCTATATATGAAATAATGAAATGAAATATGATTATATATAATATATAAATACGAATATATTGGAGGTCGGAAAATGGAAAATCGATGAAAATTTTAAAGGAAAATTGTAAAGTCCTTAAAAGTTATACCAGGATAAATTTAAAAAATAAAATTCATAAAATAAAATAATAAATTATAAAAAAAGTGAAAAAATATTTAAAAACTAATTTTGTGGTAAGTAGATAGTAGATAGTATTAGTTGCACTTGAGTTTTCGAATTTTTGTCAAAAAAAAAAGAAAATTGAAAAAAATTAACAAAGAAAATTTTACACCATTAAAAAGATGAAAAATCAATAAATAAAATTTTATTCTTTTTTTTTGCGAAATAAATTTAATATCATAATTACAAGGTAAAAATTCAAACACGATTTTATTAAAAATTAGAATTTGGAAAGAATTTTGACTTTATCTTAGATAGGTAGGTACAAAGTTATTATTATTATCGGTTGATAGGTATGTTCAACAAATATTATTTATAATAATTTTGCATTTTATTTATACCTACTCTTTAAAAATTTGCCTAACTAGGTATAATTCTTAATATGGAGATTTTTTATTTCCCTCCTACCTACCTTTAATTTAAAATTGCTAAATACCTATAACAAAATGAAAAGCAGTAAAGTCCTTGTTTTTTTAATTCCGTGAAATTTTATAATGTAGGTAGAAGCTACAACTGGATAAATTAAGTTTTTATAGCAATCATTAAGATATACTTACTTTCTTATTTAACTCTAGGTTCTTAATATATTATAAGTACTTACTCAATATATTAAAAAAATATATATATATTATACTAGGCAAAAATCATTATAGGTAATAAAAAATATTATTTTCATAATGTACATACCCTATAATTGATATATCATTGGGAATAAAAATATTTAATATAATATTTATATAGGGAAATGTATGTTATGTTTTATATAGGATCAACTTACGACAACACAAATTTATTTTTACCAATATAATATACATAGGTAGGTGGTTAATTATACTTACCATACATTAAATATATTTTTATTATGTTTCTTGTTTCTTCTAAAGTTTTGATAATAGCAACATATATTGATATTATATACTTAGGTACACATGTTTTTCATAAAAAATATTTATTTTCCATTTAAAATTTCGAAAATCTTAAATGAATCATAAAAGGTTTTGAATTTTATTGGATTGCTTAGCAGGAAAATCTAGAAATTAAGCAGAAAAATCGATGGATGAAAAGGTAGAAAAAAAACTTAAGTAACTGGAGGAAAAATTCAAAAACTTTAAAAAAAATCATAACAAAAAATTGTATACAGATTTGTATATAAAGATAATAGAAGAAAATACCTAAACAAAGTTTTTCATAATTTTTAATATTAAATTTTAACTAATTTTCAGTATGTGGTGATAATTATTAGTACTTAATCAATCATACGTATGCAAAATTCTCAGCATTATTTCAATAGAAAAAATGTTTTTTTTTGTTAATTTTTGTAGAAAATTGTTTTAACGAAAACATTTTTCATTTAAAAGTTTTTATTTCTACAATGAGATTTTAAATTCACATATTGAATTATATAATACAGACAAATTTTCTTAAATAATTCTTCACACTTAACTCGGGATATGAGAGCTTTTGTAGGTTTAATTTGCCCTTAGAAATACATATTAGTTATTTTTTTACTAGTTTTGTAATTCATGAGATTTTTGTTAATGTCAATATGAAGATCTTTTCCTTGAGACCTATTAGATTCAATGAAAATGTTAAGCGATTGTTTATTGTAGCTCTATTTTATTAAATACTAAATGTGAAAACTGTTCTTATTCCCATTTTCATTTTAATTGAAAAATAATATAGTTTTTCTTACTTATAAATTTTTTTTTTCTCTAATGCCTTGTTCAGACAACGACTTAATCATGATTTCGTAATCATGATTTACGTAGATAATCATACTTTGAAAACGTGTGTGAACGCGATTATGAACGAAAACAAAAAAAGTAAACAACATGAAAGCAAACAAAATAAAAACATAAATATTATTTGCTACTCAAATTTTTTTTTGTTTTGTAAATAAAGAAAATATGTCAAAAATAAAAGTCAAAAATAACTAGGAATGAGTGGAAATGGGTAACATGGATGGTAAAAAACTATAAACTCATCCCTGAATTTTTTCATGATTTTCGATAATCATGATTTCCGATGACACTTTTTTTGTATGAGCAAATCATGGAAAAAAGAATGATAATCACAAAAAGTAAGATTATCATGATCAGAGTTCATTGTCTGAACAAGGCATAAGACAGAATTTTGGACAAATATTAGTTGACCAGCTTAAAAGCGTAAATTTGGATTAGTATATTACTCGTTTAGTCGTATTACTCGTTTCTAAAATTTTAATAAACTCCAACTCTTTTAAAATCTTAAATTAAAATAATAACGTCACATCGTCATGTAAATTAAATTTTATGTTTATTTTGAATCGTAAAACAAAGAAAATATGTAAATATTCGAATAAAAAAAAATGTTACCTTTTTATGACTCATTTGGTTAATATTATTCATTCATTATATTAATTTCTCACAAGGAAAAAGTTTGTAATAGACGAAGAATAAAAAAAAATAAAAAAAAGGAAAATATTTACACAAGACCTCTCTCAATTTTAAATTTAGTGTGGATAAACTAATTACACTCAAATATGTACTTGTACAATAGCTTCATTTTCTATAGTCGAAAACTAAAATTTTCATCCCCCTTTTTGTAAATACTTATGTATTTTTTTTTTTTTTTTGTATTTTGATTTTGTTTCTAGAAAATCAATAATATTTTCCTTTCTATATTTCCGTCTGTTAAAAATTTTATACTGTAAAAATATTTCATTAACATCAAAAGAATATTTGCAACGTGTGTATTTTACAATTTTATTATTTTTCATTTATAAAAATGAAAAGATTTAATTTTTTGTTATACTAGCGTAGGTTGAGATGATGCTAACTACATTTTCCTACATAAATATAAATTTTGTTTGTACAATAAATGATATTAAAATAACGCAAATACTTTAAAAAAAATATATATAATTTAAAACTTCGAAGAATAAGAAATACATTTTTGGGTACATTGACCGTCTCGGGATCAAATAAACTTCTTTCTTTAATTATATAACAATTAATTGGAATTAATCCAGTTCATATTAGGTTATTTCATAATCTCTTTGAGCATTCACTTGTGCTCAAGAATTATCAAAACTTAAACATATTTTTGTATTATAAATTAGCATAATGAGAAAAATAACAAATAATTATGTATGTTATTAGGATTAAAAGAAAATATTGAATCTTATAAAAATAGAAAAGAAAAAATTTAAGAAGCCGAAATTTAGCACATTCAGATTAACTTTATTTGAATATCATTTTAGTTAAGATAAAATATTGAAATTTGATTCGTAAAACATTTTTGTATTTTCTAAAATTTTTTTTAGAAACAATCGAGTATATTAAGTTGAGGTTATACCTAACTGGCGAGAAAATTACTACCTTTTAGTATCAGGAATAAGTGTCTCGGTTCGACTCCCGTTTGATCAAAAATCATTTTTTATTTTCTTAGGTCGCAACAAGATAAATGGCCCTAATAAAGTGCAAATACAACAAACTCGTCTTCACTAGATTTGGTTTAAAAAAAGAATTCAATTTATTTACTGTTCAACGTTGCTTCAAACATTTACGTCAATTGTGAACGTAGATAAGACATTTTCCTAAAAAAATATCCTTTAAAATATTTTTTCAGCTTTATCCTTTAAAAATGTTTTTAACTAAATAAGTATCTAAGTAAAAATTATCCGAAAATATTTTGCTCACTCACAAAAATGCTTTTGTATAAAAATAACAAAAAATGCGCATGAATTGAAATTTGAGATATTTTCAATTTGGTTACAGGAAAGAATTAAGTTACTCATATTTATTTTCTAATTTTTAAGTATTTTTTTTTTAATACGCAATTGGCCCTTATTGGGCTCAGTTCTAGAAAATTTCAACTCAATAACGGAAAATAAAAATAATTTTTTGATTTAATAAAATTGAAAATTAAATTTTTTTGTGGTATAAAACATTTTTCTATTGAAATTATAAATTGTGCAAATTATTAAAAATTAAAAAATTTCAATAATATCTTTTTTATATACTTAATATCGATTTATCAAATAGATTTTCATTAAGGACATCTTTTTTTTTTTTTTCCTTGTATGTGTATTTTCGGGTGGCTAATATTAATTTCAATAATAATTCTTATATTTATAACGATATTATTATTTAAAGAAAATCTTATTTTTGAACAAATTAAAGAAAAAAATTGAAAATATATAAAATAGTCTAGATGATATGGCTAGATAAGATTTAAAAAAGCAAAAAGCAAAAAGCAAAAAAAAAAAATCAAAGTCGGTTAACAAAGAAAATGAAAATTTTCCACATAAAATTGAGAAAAATCTATATATCTTGTGTATCACAAATTTTTATTATAGTTAGTGGTATCCTTTTTAGTTTTATATTGTTTGTTGTTGTTGTTGTAGGGGATTTTTCTTTTCTACAAATTAAGGATACTTCTTACTTATTTTTATGACTCTGATTCATATATTTAATTTTTTTTTTTTTTTTTTTTTTTAATAAAAATCAATATAATTTTCATAAGAAAATTTTATAATTAAAATGTCCTTTTTAATACATTTATCTTAAAAACAATCAATGATTTTAATCATTTCATAAAAATAATTAAATTTTTTTTAATTTGATTTTTTACAAAATTTAGATAGAATATTCTTATTTGGACTTTTAATATTCAATTAAAAAATTAAATTTCTGTGCAATTAAATTATACTAAGAAGTTCAACAACAAGTATTTTAGCAGGTTCAAAATCGCAGAGATCTAATGAAAATTTGTTATGTAAAGTGTACTAAGAAGGTATCTTTTTCATATGTCCTTGGTACATTCTAAATTTTTTATATCTATATGTACTTTCTTTACATAAATGAAAATAATCATTATTTATCGTTAGATCAATAAAATACAATGACCGAAAAGAACAGTTGTATGTATATTTTTTGTCAGGTTATTTATAATTGTTGTAACCAATTACAAAAGGAAAACTTTGTGGAATATCAATATTGATTATTATATTTAAAAGATACTTTTATTATCTATATATTATATTATATATAGAAAATGATGTTCTTCAGTGAATATTTTTCAAACAAAAATTTTCTGCTAGACTTATTATACAAAATTAATAAAAAATCATTCAAATGTCGTGGTCGTCTTTATCAAATGCACTAAATTAAAAAAACAAAAACAAAAAGGAAAATAATAATATTTTGGAAACCAAATTTAAAATATATATAACTAATAGATCCAAAAGAGATCTCTATTTTGGAGCGCATTAAAGTAAATTATTTAATTTTTAAGTACGTAATTCCTATTTAAAAGGGATATTCATTTTATTTATGTGTGAAGTGTGATATGCTATAAATTCAAATTTTCGTAAAAAAAAAATGAAATGAACTTCTTTTTCATAACAATTAATGATTATTTATTACGATTAAAAATATCAAATGTTTTTTCTTAGATAGGTCAAGTATTTTCATTTATTTTATTATCATCTTAAATAATTATTTTTAGATTAATTTATTTTTAAATTTGTTAATCCGAAATTATTTCAGAACTAATTTCAGTTAGCTATAGTTGATTTTTTTCCTAACTAGTTCCTATTAAATAAATAATTTCATAGTTAAATAGTAAAACAGTAGGTACCTTATATGATAGAGTTGCCAAAAATCAACAATGTATTTATTGTGATTAGCTAAAGTTTAATTATACCTTATAAGGTATTACAATTTGGCTTAATTCAAATGAACAGATTTTTGACTAATAGTTAATTTTTTTTTCTTTTTGTCATGTTAAAATGTAAATGGTCCTGGAAAAATGACTTGAAGGAAGGATATTAGTTTTCCTTTTTCTCTAGCATTAAGTTATTCAAAATTATTATTTATTTTTTAATTATGACATTGTGAAATGTTAAAAGATATTTTTTTTTTATTATTACAATTTCGACAATTTAAAAAAAAAAAAAAAAACAAATGTTTATGCGCAAGATATAAAAGATTTTTTCAAAAGTAAAAAAGAGAATTTAATACTGAAAGCTTTTCTTTTTTTTTTTCATTGTTCGAATATATATAATTATCCTTAGCTTTTACTTTTTTCCTTTTTAGTTTTGAAACAAAAATTCAGCCATACTGAATTAAAAAAAAAAAAAAAAAAGGAAAATAATTTAACTGCGAAATAAAAAAATTAAAATTATTTAATCTGATGGAATAATATTAATAATTTACTTAATATCATTTTTCATATAAATTGAAAATTTTATGAAACTAAAAATTATCTTTGGAATATATATTAAAACATAAATATCTAATAAAAACATATAAATTCAAAAAAAACTTAAAAAAAAAAAAATGAAAACTTATTACAGTGAAAATTCTAGCCGAAAAAATTAAATATACACAGCAGGCAGGAGTTATTCATTGGAAATCTATATATAAGATTTTTTTTTGTGTCTTACAATTCGACCAAAATTAATAGTGTTAAAGGTGAAAAAAAATTTATGAAAATTAAAAATATTTTCAAAAAAAATTATTAAATTTTCATATAAGAATAAAAAAATTTTACTCACACCCTTATTTTGGCAAAAATGAGTCATAGAGTTGCAACGTATATAAAAAGCTCAAAGGAAAAGTTTTTCTTTTATTTTATTATTATTATTATTTTTTTTTTTTTAATTTTTGAGAACACACAAAACAAAACTAAAATTTTTGAAATATCTTTTTCGATTTTCTTTTATGTTGTTATTTAATAATAAAAAAAAATTCTGCTTAGTCATAGAAGAAATATTATTAAAATAATAATTTGAATCCTTACAAGTCCTTTTAGCAAAAAAAAAGCTCATGGGATTTTTTATTGGTCGAGCTATTATTTTTCCCATCAAAATTGAAAAAAAAAGCCCTTTGTAAGTCTGTCCGTTCTTCATGTTTTCTTTTTTTCACTAAAATGTTTACGAACTACTTAACTGTAATTAATGTAAGGTTTTACTCAAATTCCAAAATAACACTTTGATCTAAAAAATTAAAATAAACATTGTACCGACGAAGTGCGGAAATTATTTTCAAATCAGATAGATTTAGATAAAATTAACTATAAAACGATTATTGATATGCGATGCGACATATCATATTTTATTATCTCCGCTTACATTTATAACATATACTATAAATGTTCAATAATCCTTATTAATTTGAATTTTGTTTCAGAAGGAATAAAAAAATTCCTTAAAGCGGCATTATGTCATCCGTTAAAGTTGCTGTTAGAGTCCGGCCATTTAATAGCCGAGAAATAGGCCGAGAATCAAAATGTATTATTGAAATGAATGGAGCAACAACAGCAATTACTAATCCTAAAGTACCGCCAAACACAAATGATTCAGTTAAACGATTCAATTTTGATTATTCATATTGGTCACATGATGTAAGTTATTATTTAACAATTTCTTATACAAATTAATTTATAATGTAAAAAAAATAAAATAAATTTCGTTATAATTTTATGTATTTTTCCAATAAAAATTAAAGCCAAATGATTCGGACTTTTCTACCCAAGCGATGGTTTATCGGGATATTGGAGAAGAGATGCTTCAGCATTCATTCGATGGCTATAATGTTTGCATTTTTGCATATGGTCAAACAGGTGCCGGAAAATCATATACAATGATGGGTAAACAAGAAGACGACCAGGAAGGTATAATCCCAATGATTTGTAAAGATTTATTCAATCGAATACATGAAAATGAGAGTGATGAACTAAAGCATTCGGTAATTTTTAGTTTACACAGATTTTTTTTTTTATACGTATGTAATTTTTTTAATTTTTTTTTTTTAATAAAGGTTGAAGTGTCATATATGGAAATTTATTGTGAACGAGTTCGAGATTTATTGAATCCAAAAAATAAAGGAAATTTGAGAGTTCGAGAACATCCTTGTCTCGGACCATATGTTGAAGACTTATCCAAATTGGCCGTAACTTCATACGAAGATATTCATGACTTGATTGACGAAGGAAATAAAGCAAGGTAAATGAAAAATATTAATAACTTTAATTTTCGATGTTCTTGTGCTCAATAAATTATAATCTTATTGAATTATTGATATCATAAAATGTGATATGAATCAGAAATAATAACTAATTTTGCTGCGACAGAGTTCTTCTTTTCTTAAAAAATATGAAATAATACTCACACCATATTATTCATTCCATATCTTGTAGAACCGTTGCTGCTACAAACATGAATGAAACAAGTTCAAGATCTCATGCAGTTTTCACAATATTTTTCACGCAACGTCGACATGATACCATGACTGATTTATCAACCGAGAAGGTTTCTAAAATTAGTTTAGTTGATTTGGCTGGTTCTGAAAGAGCAGATTCGACTGGTGCAAAGGGAACACGATTAAAAGAAGGTGCTAATATTAATAAATCATTAACAACTTTGGGAAAAGTTATTTCTGCTTTAGCAGAAATTGTAAGTACATTTAAAATGCATTGTTATTTTTTTTTCTAATATTTTTTTTAGGTTCTGCATGTTTATTATAAAACAAAGCTGAACTATAATTTTAGTATTTTTTTTACGTAAATAAATAAGAAAAAATATTCAGCAAAATAATAAAAAAAAATAAATAAATTTTGTATCATTTTCACACTTTCATTCATCTTGAATTGGATTTTAAACAACTTAAATGCTTTAGTCTGTAAGTATTGCTAAATAATTTTGCAAATGGCTAATTATTTTATTTTAACACGAAATTAAAAAAAAAAAGTTTGTTTCAATTTGAAAAAAAGTTTGTTGGAACGGACACTACGACTATGTTCGTGAACAAGAGCAATATAAATTTTCAATTTCCTTGATTTTCTATAAGTAGGTATATTGTAACTTAGATTCAGTTACGTTTTGCAAACTTTTAATATTACATCTAAGAATTTTCATTCTTTAATTAATTTTACATTTTCATCTTGCCTTAAAAAAGCGATAACTATAGAAATACATTTAAAAAATTCGACTCTTACATGCCAGTCGCTAGTACACTATTTTGCTCATGCAACGGCCACTTTTAGTGCAATAAAATTTTTCAATGAAAAAAAAAACAAAATGTTGATAAATGTAAATTTTATAAAAGTTTTTTTTTTTTTTAATTCTTTAATTTTAGGCATCAAAATCTAAAAAATCTAAAAAAGCTGATTTTATTCCATACCGTGATTCTGTGTTAACATGGTTATTAAGGGAAAACTTGGGTGGCAATTCAAAAACAGCAATGATTGCAGCAATATCACCAGCTGATATTAACTATGACGAAACTTTAAGTACTTTAAGGTATGTATTTTAAAAAGTAATACACAAAATATTACCCAATTCAAATTCATTATACATACTTTATTAATTTAATTTTGATAAAAAATTACATCTAGTTGGGACCAATAATTATAATAAAATTATTTTTTAAGAAAAAATTCACTGTGCTAAAATATTAAAAAATATATTATTACAGATATGCTGACAGAGCTAAACAAATTGTCTGCAAAGCTGTTGTTAATGAAGATGCTAATGCTAAACTTATTCGTGAACTTAAAGAAGAAATTCAAAAATTACGTGAATTGCTTAGAGCTGAAGGCATTGAAATTCAAGAAGGTTTGTTTTATTGAATATTTTTTTAATAATCTTAAACTTAAGTGTTACTATTAAGTGTAACACTCAAGTTATTAGGAAGAAATTATTTTGATTTTTGAGGCATTTATAGTCGAGATAGTGTACTTTCGCTTAAACTTTTCAGTTATTAAGAACATCTGAAAAGATGTACAAAGTTTAAATAAAGATACTCGTAAGATCCAAAAAAAAAAACTAAAATTTAAGATTTTAAATTTAAAAATAAGATCGATAAGAAGTATTGTTTTCATATAGGGCCCGATGGGAAAGTGGTCTGTGAAAAACGTGATACAAATAGTAAGTAGTTTACGGAAATAAATTTCAGGAGCATCATATTCACAAATTTTACATATTCTTTTTAACCGTCTTGTCTTATATTTTTTTTCTGTATTTTATAAATGTGTTTTATTCTTATATGCTTATAATGAAATTAATATTATGAAAATTCGTATATAATGTTCTGCAATACGACACCGAATAGGTACCATATTTATTTTTATCAGGATGAATAATCATGATTGATTTCAGAATAAAAAATCTATGGCATTGGTACTATTCAGGAGTCAAAATTTTTTTCTTTGCTTTAGCTCAAACAGTATGAATTGTTGATTTTTTTGAAGTCTTAACAATTGTTTATTTTAAAAAAAGTAAATGTTGCTTTCAAATACACAATATCTTTTTGACTGAAATAAAGAAAACATCGACTTGTTACCATAGCATTTTTTATCATTGACTTGGTTCAATTTGTACAATCTTTTTTAATAATTAATTTTGAAACTTGGGGCACACAAATTGAATAAACATTAATTAAATAAATTTTTCAAATTCATAAATTCTTTTATCTTGCTCAATATATTTTTTTTTAATCAAAATCTAATTTTTAACGGGTTTGTTTTTTATTTTATATACTTACATCCAGGTTTTTTTTTTGTTTTTACAATTAAAACGACTGAAATTTCAACAATACTTATTGATATTAACATACAGTGACAATAAAAATATTTATTATAAGGAGTGATATTAGATTAAAAGTTGAATTAAGTCAATAGATGATTATAAAAAAATTTAAATCTATCATAAAATATTATCATACATAGATTTTTTGAATATATATATATATCATAAGTTTTAGGTTATTTATTTTGATTATTATTATTTTTGCTCAATTTAGTTAGTTGCTTTTGACAGCCTTATTTATATTACGTGTGTGCTGTGACCTTTAATTTAAATTTTTTCCCATCGAAAGAACATAAAAGAAAACGAATTTTAAGAGTTTTCCTAGAAAAAAATAAAAAAATTTCCTCTTAATACATGTAGTACCTAGTATAAAGTTAGACAATTATCTACAATTATGCAATATAATTATAATATATGTCATAAATTTCTTAAAGAAATTCATATTATTTATTGTATCATATTTATCTTCTATTCTATGTAAAACTTTAACAAAAATAAATATTTTTATTTTTGATATTTTCTGAATTATTTTTTCTCATTAATTTGTTGTCACATTTTAAGTTGAATACAAGAATTGGTAATTATTATAATTACATATATTATTTCATAAAATCTACATATCCAATTTTTTATTTCGTAAATTGTCAAACATAGCGAAAATTAAAAAATGTTTCATGTTTTGTCAACACAGCTCACTAAATTTAAGTAATCATTGTATAAATACTTTTTTTTAATGCAACTTGTTTTTTTTTTTTTTTTTGCCTAAAGATTATAAATATACAAAATTATTCTTAATTGGCCAACTAAATTATCAACAAAAAATCTAAATTCAAATTTTTGAAATTTTTGAATTTTTGTAAATTTATAAATCATATTGTACAGATTCGCTTAATTTGACTAGCCAATAAAAGTAATTTAAATTAAAAATAAGAAATATAAATGTTGTGTAATTTAATCAATCAATCGAAGAAGAAAACATTTTTATTGTATGCAATATAAAAGTTCATTACTACATTTATTTATAAAAAAAAAAATATTCAAATATTTTTCTCCACAACTATTTTATTATCTTATCTTCTGATCAGAAATTTTACAATGTTTTTCGAAAATTATGATAAAAGTATGCACTTTCTTATTTTTTAAACGTATTTGTTAGTGTGAAATCATTAAATTTTAAAGAAATGAACTGTTTGCACACAATATAATAATAAAAATTAATAAAATAATATCAGGTTAAATTAAAATTATCCGAACATTTTTTCAGAAGATGATGGCAATGTTAAAAATCGACAGGAGTCACCTTCTAAGGGACGTAATCGCAATGGTTCAACCGCTGAAATGGCTGTAGATCAGTTACAAGCAAGTGAAAAATTAATAGCTGGTAAGCGAACAAAATAATAAATAATATTAAAAAAATATATAAAAATTTTAAATTACTTTAATTTTTATTTAATTATTTTTTTAGAACTCAATGAAACATGGGAAGAAAAATTGAAAAGAACAGAAGAAATCCGTTTACAAAGAGAAGCTGTGTTCGCTGAAATGGGAGTTGCAGTAAAAGAGGATGGAATCACTGTTGGAGTGTTTTCACCAAAGAAAACTCCACATTTAGTTAATTTAAATGAAGATCCTAATCTTTCTGAATGTTTGCTTTATTACATTAAAGATGGTAATTGAAAATATGAATATATTAAATTCTTAAGAGAACAATTAAAATCTTATAAAAAATTGTATAGTTAATATAAATGAGTTATTACGATCATTAAGTATAATTACTACTCAAATGGCAATTCAATTACTGAATAATATTACTACTTTTATCAGCTAAAGACATTATAGATTAAGATAACCCGTTTAGGTTAAGGTAACTGGTTAGGGCCATTACCATAATTCGAATCCAAAATGAAAATTGGCATAGAACTATTTCAAATCAAATTGATTTCTTGAACCTGAGGGTTCAATAAGAACAATTAACACGAAAATAAAAAAATAGTAAAGTTCGACATTACCTAAACTTTTTAATATATTAATTAAATCTAAACACACGTTTTTAAGTATTTGTTGTGCTCTAATTAAACATTCAGTTTGTTCAAGTAATAAATTAAATTGAAAATACATACATTAAAAATTTCATTTTAATTAAAGAAAATTTCATAAACAATTAATAAATTTATTTAGGAATTACGCGTTTGGGAACACATGAAGCGAATGTACTACAAGATATTCAGCTTTCTGGATCTCATATTTTAAAGGAGCATTGCACATTTGAAAATCGAAATAATGTTGTAACATTAATTCCACATAAAGAGGCTTTAGTGTATTTAAATGGAAGAATTTTAGGTGAACCAGAAATTTTAGTCACAGGTTCACGAGTAATTTTGGGTAAAAATCATGTATTTCGATTCACTCATCCGGAACAGGCCAGAGAAATTAGAGAAAAAATGTCAAATGAAACAGCTGAAACAGCTGATTGGAATTTCGCTAAATGCGAATTGCTGGAAAAACAAGGTATCGATTTGAAAGCTGAAATGCAAAAAAGATTGGATGCGTTAGAAGAACAATTCAAAAGAGAAAAACTACAAGCTGATCAAGAATTTGAAGAACAAAGAAAGGTTAAAAATTGTAAAATTTGAGGTTAAACTTTAATAAATAAAAATTAAATAAATTTTATAGTCTTATGAAGCTCGCATTGACGCTTTGCAAAAGCAGGTTGAAGAGCAATCAATGACAATGTCAATGTATAGCAGCTACAGCCCGGAAGATTTTCATCAAGAGGAAGATATATTTGGTAAGTGGTTCAAAATTAAAATATGTCAAAAATATATTATTCAATCAATTAGTTTGTTTACGAAACAATTTTCACTTTGCTGAAAAGTATTAGATACGCTTTATTATTCCATGTTAAAAACATTAATGTGCTTTATGTTGAATATTTTTTTTCATTTTCCTTTCAAAAAGTTAACCCATTATTTGAATCATGTTGGACCCCGCGTGAAGCCGGACTAGCAGCATGGGCATTTAGAAAATGGCGTTACCATCAATTTACTTCACTACGTGATGATTTATGGGGAAATGCAATATTTTTGAAAGAAGCTAACGCAATATCGGTTGAATTGAAGAAAAAAGTATAGATTTTTTTCATAATGATTTTATAGTTGATTCTAATATAAAACATTATTATTTTTAGGTTCAATTTCAGTTTACTTTATTGACTGATACTTTATATTCACCTCTTCCGCCCGAATTGGCACCAAATGGCTTAAATATGATACAAAATAATGATGATGAATTTGGAATTCCACCTATATCAAAAACTATGGTTGCTGTCGAAGTAACTGATACAAAAAATGGAGCTACACATTATTGGTCATTGGAAAAATTACGGTAATGCAATGAAAATATTGATTTTTAGGCCAAACACCTACACATTTAATTTATTAAAACTTTTTTTTTTTTCAAATAACAAAGACATAAATTAACTAAATATCCTCAAAGGCATAAAATATTGTGAAAAAAAATATAATACACATATCTTTTTTATTAAAATCAAATAAATTGGTTTGGCATATTTAACACTGTTATTGCTAGAAATTCACATTAGTTTTGTCAATGTTTAATAAAATTTGTTCTTTTATAATATAATTTGGCTGCATAGTAACTAAACTAAGGCCTAAAATTTAAAGCTTTTGTGATAAAAATAGTTTTATTTTAAAATATAAAAATGTAATTGTGTCAAATTAAAAACATTTACATATTAAGATCATTATAAATTATAACATGTAACGTACTCAGCAAACCTTGAACTGTTTTTTAATATTGAAGGATATTTTTCACTTAATCAAAATTCAAGGAACAATATTAAGAAAATTAAATAATTTTAAGAAATTAATTAATACTTTAATTTCCAAAACCTCACTTAAATAGTAACAAGTTAAAAAAAAAAAAACTTATCAACAATTAATATAAATGCAATAATTTTCATTTATTTTAAAACAATTCAAATACATTTTTACAAAAAGAATTATACGAGGAAGAAAATAAGATAGTCTTAATTATCAGTGGAATCTAGAAATAAGTCGAATTCATCATTTTCAGAAAAGAATTCAATTTTTTTTTTTTTTAATTATTTCGAATTTTATTTAATAAAAAAATTTAAATATTGATTTAGTTACCGGCTCGAATTAATGCGAAGTATTTATAATGTTGAAAGTCCGCCATCAACTAACTTTGATATTTTACCTGCTGTCAATCAAGAAATTAAAGTTGAAGAAAACACAAAAATTTCAAATATTTATAATTTTGGACAACAAGATATTATACAATGTTTAACGGCGACTTGTGCAAATGCATCCAGACTTTCTTTAACAAATCTTTTACCATCTAGGTTTGGATTTATTTGTCTATTAAAAAGAAAAAAACTTTTTTTGGTGTATTATCTTTTATTTTTGTGGTAATAAAATAATTGGTAATTAGCATTTTTATTTTGTTGCCTCAAAACTTGCCAACAATCGATACTGTTTTGTTTGCTCTGCTTTATGAAATTTACCTCGTGCCTTTGAGGAAAATTACACTTTTTTATTGTATTTAAATTTTTAATTTTGTTATCATCGTGCTAGTACATATGCTTCGAAGCACAAAAATAAAAACAACGAAGCACAAAAATAAAAACAAAAATAATTTTGGTCCACGATATTATGTCTTGTACTATATTTGTTTGCTGAAACTTAAACTTAAACTGAAAATTATAGGAATGAATAGTTAGAAAACTTATTTTTAAGTGAAACTTTGATTTTAAGTCTTAAAGATTTGAAACCCGCTTAACTTTTATTCATTATAGTTTATTCATATCGAATTAAAACTGGAAGAAAATAAGCTACAGAGATAATAAAATAAAGAAATTTGTCAACAGGTCATCACAAAAACAATATAAAAAAAAATTCTTTAATTAGAAGTCATAACAATAGACAAATCTTCATGTATCACGTTTGTTTAATAATCTTTACTATTTGCATTAAAATCACAATGAATAGACATCTTGGTCAAAAGCTTTTCCTTATTGAAGTTAAAGTTGTTGATGATTCTTCAATTTTTCCTTTGAAATTAAATCATCTTCGATCCTTGAAAAAAGGCAGACTATTTCTTTTTATTATTTTAAGTTATGTGAAGCAATTTCATATTCATAATTTTGGCTTCGGCATGCAGATCAAGTTATATGATGGTGAAGATTAAAAGGAACGAACTTTTAATGTACAAGTTTTTAATTTTTTTTTTCAACAATCGATAAATTCAGCTTTTTAATAAAAACTATTAATCTCATTGAATTTATAAAAAAATGTAAATACTTAATGACAATAATATACATTTATTCAACGTTATTATTACTACAAGCTTAATTTTTAATTTAATTTAGCTGAATGTGCTTAAAACATAAATAAATATTATTATTATTTTTTTAACATTATCAATTCCACATTAATTATTTATAATTATTAAAAAAATGATTACAATTTGATTTAAATTATTCAATCAATTCCTTAATTGCTTTTCTTTACTTATGAATAGGCAACGTTTGGAGTTAATGCGTGAAATGTATCATAATGAGGCTGAATATAGGTAATATTTGTGTAATTTTACTGTTTACTTAAATAAATCATTACTTTCGCGTTTTATGGATTCATTTTATAGACTCATTTCTAAATTCATATTTATTTTGCTTAAATTAACAAAGCAACCAAATCAGCTAGAAAAAGCTTACTTTCGAGTTTTATTTAATATATTTGCTTCCAGAATAAAATATTTTAATTTGTCACATATGAAAAAATCCATAATAAAGACAAGATATTAAAAATTTGTTAAAATATATTTAATTTAATAAAAATAGCAAAAAAAAAACTTTTAGCCCAACATCACCAGATTATAATGTTGAAAGTTTAACAGGTGGTGATCCATTTTATGATAGATTTCCGTGGTTCCGTTTAGTTGGCAGATCTTTTATATATTTAAGTAATTTACTTTATCCAGTACCATTAGTTCACAAAGTGGCTATTGTTAATGAAAGGGGCGACGTTCGTGGATATTTAAGAGTCGCCGTGCAACCGGTGTTGGTAAGTACACTTTCAACAGTATAATTTCTAAAAATTTACATTATATGTATGTCTAGGAACGTTTTTTCTATTGTATGTATTGAAATTGAAATTTTCAGGATGAAGAGACACTTGATATAAATAATGGAGTTAAACAATCTGCTCGACTTCTGTTCGATGAAGACACAAAACCAACTAAATTCCGAAGTGATAAGGAAGATCGTTTTATCGAAGGTACTGATTGCAAAATTGAAGGTGAGCTGATGGAGAAAAGTAATACTAATAAAATTTTAGAACTATTAAAAATGTTTACATTTATTTTTTTTGCTTGTATCTTAAGAACTTGAAGATGCAGACTCTGGAAGAGGAGATTCAAGCGTAGCATCAGAACTTCAGGATTCAAATGAAGAAAGCGCTGAACATTTGCAAATTGGTAAAGAATTTACTTTTCGGGTTACAGTTTTGCAAGCAACAGGGATCGGTGGGGAATATGCAGACATATTTTGTCAATTCAAGTAAGTTATTTATTCCGTAGAACAGATAAATTCTGTTTTTGAGTTTTATTATTAATATCTGTTTTCCTTCCCAATTCAGCTTCTTGCATCGTCATGAGGAGGCATTTTCAACAGAACCTGTTAAAAATTCTGCATCAGGAACTGCACTTGGATTTTATCATGTTCAAAATGTAAATATAAATATATATTTTTAAATTTGATTAACAGAATCAATTAATGCCAATGTATTCTGATTAGATAACTGTTCCAATAACAAAATCATTTATTGAATATATTAAAACTCAACCAATAATGTTTAAAATATTCGGTCATTATCAAAATCATCCGTTACACAAAGATGCAAAACAAGAATTTATATCAAGACCACCACCAAGAAGAATGTTGCCACCCAGTATTCCAATAAGTCAACCAGTACGTAGCCCCAAATTTGGACCCTTACCAACAGCACCATCTTCAACGGTAATTATTTTACATCCAATTATTATATAAAGCAATTTCATTGTCACGTTATAATATTTTCATTCTTTACAGGTTTTAGCAAAGCATGATGTTTTGGTTTGGTTTGAAATTTGTGAATTAGCACCAAATGGAGAATATGTACCAGCAGTAAGAACATTTTTTATATTTCTAATTTTTAACAAATCATGCCTGTTTTTAATTTAATTTTTTTGACTTCAAATTTTAGTTTCTTTTCTCAATTTTCTGTTATTAAAAGTAATATATTTTAATCCTTATTTCATAGGTTGTTGAACACAGTGACGATCTTCCTTGCCGAGGATTATTCCTTTTGCATCAAGGTATTCAGAGGCGAATTCGAATAACCATTGTTCATGAGCCGACTACAGAAATTAAATGGAAAGATATTAGGGAACTTGTTGTAGGTCGTATCCGAAATTCTCCAGAATCATCTGATGACGTTGATGATGAATCATGTGTATTATCACTTGGATTATTCCCTGGTGAAATTTTAGATGTTCCAGGTGATGACAGATCATTTTATCGATTCGAAGCAGCATGGGATTCTAGTTTACATAATTCGGCTTTACTAAATCGAGTGTCCCAAGGTGGTGAAACAATTTATATAACATTAAGTGCATATTTAGAGGTAAAAAAAATTACTTCTTAATAAATATTTAATTTAAACATATTTTTTTTCTGTAGTTGGAGAATTGTGCTCGCCCGGCTATAATAACAAAGGATTTAAGCATGATTATTTACGGTCGAGATGCTAGAACTGGTCCGAGATCTCTAAAATTATTATTTTCCGGACAATATCGGAATCCAGAAGCGAACCGTCTTTCTGGAGTTTATGAATTATCATTAAGAAGAGCTTCCGAAGCAGGTAGTCCAGGTAGAAATTCATAGCGTAGTTTATTAATTTTAGCTTGATTTATTTTAGCTTTAAAAATTAATACATTTAGATGTAAATTATTTTATCGTCGTCGGTTCAAAGATAAAAATATTTAAAATAAAAATTATTAAATGACTCCAAATACCGTTTAATAGAACTTACTCAAACACGAGTATGAGGAACATCCTTAGTTCTAAAATCATTCTGTATGATCTGTATGATCGGACCATATGATCCAGACCAAAGAATCTCTAGTTTTAGACCTGAAGAATAAAATCTTTTTGCAAATCTCGTCTTTCAACTAAAAATGTCATAATTTGACTTGTGAACCAAGATGTCATGAATACAATTATAATCAAAAGAATGAGTTATTGGATTGGCAAGAAATTAGCATTAAAATCAAGATTTTTATAAGAAAAAAAAAAAAAAATTTGAATTCAAATAAAAAAAAATTCATAATAAATTGTATAAAAAGTAACAAACAAAATAAAAGTTATTTATTAATAATATTTTTTTGAGCCGATCATTTTCATTTTTGATTTGAACCGAACATTTTTATCAGCTTAATTATCTTTACATAACGCTTTTTTCATTAAGTTAATTGCAAACACTAACATGATAGTTCATTAAAAAAAAAATTATTTATTAAAGAACGCTTTATGATTTTTAACAAATCCTCAAAATTTAGTAGTAACGTAAATAGATAGTATTTTTTTTTAATTTTTTGACTATTAAATTTTGTTCTTCATATTTCGTATTTGATTTCCATTGTTTTCCTGGTAAAAAGGATCATTATGAATATTTCGTAAAAATATAAAACCATACTTAAATTTTGAAAACTTAAAAGCAACTCATGTTTCAATAATGTTTGCGTGAAAATTTATAAAGCAATTACATCGTAATTTTTTTGCTCGTTAAATCGTTTACTAAAAGTATTTTCTTTACATGAACCTTGATATTCATTAATAAGATTGTTAAAACTTGTATATTTTCTCTATGTATCAGAAGGAATTGAAAATGATTCAATTTAACTCACAAAAGATTTGAATGCATGATTTTTAAGTGTCCACACATATGCATATGTTTAAATCGGCCTTTCATTTACAAACATTGTTTCATTTTTAAAAATAAGAATGCTATAAATTTTTTGCCTTTTATTTTTTATTTGATTTGAAAATATTTTTTCAGGAGTTCAAAGAAGACAACGTCGTGTTCTAGATACAAGTTCTACATATGTTAGAGGAGAAGAAAATCTTCATGGATGGAGGCCTAGAGGCGATTCCTTAATATTTGATCATCAAGTAATTTAAAGTTTTCTATATAATTTTTTTCAAACTTGTAGTATTAACAATATTAGGTTAGATTAGATAAGGCTGAAAGGACGAACGTTTTTAAGGTCCCTGTTTTGTGTTCTCGCTACTTCTCGATCTCTTCCGGGTATCCTGGCCATGAAAGTGTGTTCTAGGCATGAGCCTGTGAATAATCTCAAGTCTAACCTATTGAGTCCCAGAATCTTCAATTACAACATTTGTATTAATGTTAATATATTAATTTTTAATTTTTTTAGTGGGAATTAGAAAAACTTACTAGATTGGAAGAGGTTGGGCGTGTAAAGCATTTATTATTATTACGAGAAAGGCTGGGAATGGATGCCAACCCAAATCCTACTACTAAAACAGAGAAAGATGTTTGCAATTTAGCCGCTCGAGCTGGAACATCTCCAGTTCACATGATTATACCACCTTCGCCTCAAACTCCCATTAAAGATACTCAACAAATAATTGATCGTGAATACACATCAAGGGAACAAGAATTACTTATGAAATGCGTTAAATTAGTTCAAGGTAATTTTATAATTTTAAATCATAAAACATAATTATGCGTTCTCTCTTTTTGACCTTCTAGGACGTTATAATAACAAAACAGAAAAATCAGATACAACAATCGCGCACAATGATGTTTCACCAGCTGATGAAGGTTGTGCTGATATGACAGTTAGTTGTATTTCTGGAAATTCAATAGAGTAAGATTTACATTTACAGTATTCATGTCAACTTTAAAACTAATTAATTTCTGAATTTAAGGTTATGCTCTCCAGAAAGAACCGATGTCCCAAGTGGATGGGAAGCACCTGCACCAGCTACTCAACCGTCTTTACCATTGCGATTGTACGTTCCTGAATTGGAAGAAATTCGAGTCAGTCCTGTGGTTGCCCGTAAGGGTTATCTTAATGTATTAGAACACGGTGGTTCTGGTTGGAAAAAACGTTGGGTGGTGAGTGAATTTTTATTTTTATTATTATTTCAAACTATGCTCTGAACTGCTTTAACTCAATGTTTTTTATTTAATTCTAAGACTGTTCGCCGACCATATGTATTTATATATAAATCAGAAAAAGATCCCGTAGAACGAGCAATTTTAAATTTGGGGACAGCACAAGTTGAATGCAGCGAAGATCAAGCCGCAATGGTTAAAATACCAAACACATTTAGGTATCTAAACACTAATTTATTAAATTACGTAAACAAAAGTTAAGTGCTAAAACTAAAATTTATTTTAGTGTGGTAACAAAACATCGAGGATACTTACTCCAAACCTTAGGAGATAAAGAAGTTCATGATTGGTTATATGCAATTAATCCTCTATTAGCTGGACAAATCCGGTAATATCAATATATTTTTAAAGTTAAAATGATCAAGTCTTTAGACAGAAACATTAATTTACTTAATCATTATAAATTTTGAGTGGTTTGTTGAGGAAATAAACATAATTAATTCATTTTTTTTTATTCTGTAATAAATTCAAAATTTTGCTTTCTCAAAAAAAAGAAACCTGCGTTATACGATTTTAACTTCGAAACGAGATCACAAGGGTGGTGTTAAATATTAAAATTATTATTAAATTTTTAATTATTAAAATATTAAATTAGAACCTTCACGACCTCAATACCACTTGCTTCTAAAGACAGTACTCTTAAATTAAATAATAGTCCAATATTTTATAATTCCTAGTACATACATACATATCATTACAAATTAAAATTTCAATAGCAAACTACATAAATATTAAATTTTCAATATTATTTATTATTTCAGATCAAGACTTGCACGTCGTAATGTTGAAAATGCTGCTCAATCTCAAACACAAGCATTACAAAATTCTAAATGAGATACAATTACCATGGAGTCTGTTTTAGTGTACTAAAGATTAAAGTTTAATTGTTCATAATTTTGTTTGTACATATAAGTTATTAATTTCTTAAGTTTTCCTAAAGTCAGTACTATAGATTTATTTTAAATTTTTTTTATTAGTGTAAATAGTTCGATATTGTATACATAACTTCATTTAAAAAAATCACAAATAAAATTATGAACATAAAAACACTAAACCAGATTCCTAGTGTAGATATTATAAATACTAAGAATGACAGAAAATTGTCTATTTTATAAAAAAAAAGTATGATTTTCTCTTTTCCATTCATAGTTTTAACGAGAAAAAATAACTGAAAGAGACATAGTAAATTCATTTATTATTGATCATAGTTTCTTTCTTAAAAATTATATAATTTTTTTAAAGGAAAATTAAGTTTTGTAGAAATGTTTAAAAAAATTTTAGTTAGAAAAATAGTTTTAGCTGATAAAAGAAATTGTTTTCATCTTCACGGCTAAACTTGCAATCATATTGAAAATTTTAACATTTTTAATGGAATCGCGAATTCGAATAAGCTGGTTTGAATTTGATTGCATAATGTTGTATGTTGCTTTATTCCGAAATAATTTTCTATAATTTTCCAAAACTTTCGCCCTTTTAATATTAATGTAAATTTTCGCTTCTTATTGACTTTTATATGACAAAGCGTTGTAAATACTAAAGAATGTTATGCTATTTTTAAGAAAGAAATCATATAAGCAAAATATTGTGATACTGGCATTTAAATTAAATTCTGATTGTTTTAAATTTTAGCCTCCTTTTATTTAGAACTACTAATAAATAAAAGTATTATGATTTTATTACGTTTATAAATAATGTTTTATTATTTTATTATTACTACTTTTTCCAATTTTAAAGATTATTACACTCTTTCAAATTGGCTTCATTCCCTCTTGATTTTCTCTATTTATTTCTAAGAACGTAAATATATATTTTTTTAATTTTGATATATTGTGATGAATACGTTTAAAAAAGCTTAATATTTCAAAATAATAAGCATTCTTTTAATAGAAATTTCACCCCACATGTAGAGATAATTAAGTACATGTTTATCAAAACTTAATAAAATTATAAAATTCATTGAATATTTATTTAATTACTTTTATTTTGTTTGGAAGTTTATTTTAAATAAAAAATAAATAAAAAATAAATGAAAATTTAAAACATTTATTATTAACTTTTTTTGTTTAATATTGATGCAGAATCAACGTATTTATGCCATATCACATTAATAAAAATTAAATGAAAAAAATGAATTTACATTAATAAAATATTTATAATATTCCAGCTATAAGAAAATCAGTACCGAAATCAAAAATCATTGTTTTGTTAGCTAGTGATCAGTTAAAAAAACAGAATTTTCATTTTTTACTTTCAAAGAATGGAAAATTGCTTTTAAGGATGAAAAATGTTATTATTGATAAGTTTATTGAGATTTCTATAATTTTTATTTTTGATTTCAATAATTAATTTATTTAATATACTTTATTCTGATGGCAGAACTATCAGATTTCAAAGATATTTTTATTTATCTTTTCCAAAGTCTTTTCTCACGGAATATTTTAAATGTAATATTGTATAATTAAAAAGTATTTTTTGTAGATGTAAGCTTGAAACAAAAAAAAAATATATATATATATTTTGTTATATTTTTTTTTCGTATTTATAATTAAATTGATGATTAATCAAAATTTTTCTTTTATTTTTTAAACTCCTTTTATATACAATATTAATATTACGAAGTATTTTTTTAGGATGAATAATAAAATAAAAATATGATCATTTACACTTTTAAACATTACATAAGTAAAACTCTTAATTTTGTTATAAAAAAAAATTATTATTTTAATTTTTTTTTATGGAAATTGTGATGATTTAACAGCGATGAAAAAATTTAACAAGTATTCGACTCTACAGTGATAATAAGCTTTTTTAGCTGATCATTAAGCTATCTACTTAAAAAAATATTATAACATAATTAACATAATTAAATTTATAATTATTCATTATTTATTGATTAATAATTTATAAAATATATAAAAAAATATATAATATAAAAATAGTAATGAGAAAAATATATAAAGGCATGATTTTGAATATTGAAATTTTAGACGTTAGCAAGAAAAAAATTATTAGATAAGCAAAAATAAAAAAAATATAATTTAGATGAAGAAGAAAATATTCAAAATTTATAAATTATTAAAATTTACATATTTATAAATGTACTTTATTAAAAAAAATTATAAATATTATCTAAAGAAAATTCTCATAAAAAATACAAAGTAAAAAAAAAACAGAGTTTCTATTTTTAAGTAAATAAAAATTTTATTTTGTGATATTTTTTTTGTTATAGCCTTCTTATTTTTTGCATATAGTTATATATAGAATAATAAAATTTGGACATTCTTTACAAAAAAAAAAAGAAGTTATTTATCCGCAAATTGAAAAAAAAGCTTAACGCTTCCCAGCAAAATGAATTTATTATTTTATTTTTAATAAAAAGTTCACATTATCATCCTCTTAATGGTCTCACATATTTTTCAAATGTTAAAATTTTATGTTAAGGATAATTCCAAATTATTACATTTGCACACAAAAAAAGTAAAGCGAATTGAATACCATTTATCATAATGTTTTTTTATTTTGTTATGAAAACATTAATCTTTAATAAAAAATAAAATGTCAATATATAATAAAATTAAAATAACGAAGACTAAAGGTAATAACATAAAACCCTAAAAAAAATTCAATGTTTCAGTTGTCTTGTATAGAAACAACAAAAGCTAAAAATTATAATTTCAATTAAATTTTACAAAAAGATGAAGATTTTGTATTTTTCTTCTTTTTTTTTTTTACTTTATTTTTATTCAATAGAAAAAATATATAGTGTGTAAAATATTTTGAACACAAAAATTATTCCCAAAACTAGAATAAGTACACGTCGGTCCTGTTTTACGGCGACATACTTACTAAATTCCTTAACACTTCGCAAAAGTTAATTGAAAAATTTATTAAGTAACGTCATACAAATTTAGATCTTGAAAATTTTCATTGAATTATCGAGAAATTAAAACAAATATTTAATGTTTTACTGATTTTATATGATTCCAAAGCATTTGTAAATTTGTTTTTAAAGATACATACTTGCATTTTGAAAAGAAAACTACGAAAATATATGCAAAATTCATCTAATTAGTCTTTTTTCTTTGACAATCTTATATATTTTTGAAAATGTAAGTTAAAGTTTAATTTTTTGTTTAAAGAGCATTTTGGATCTATTTTTTATTTTGTACTTTTTTCTTTTTTTTTTTGAAACAAACGTACTTAATATTTTAATAAAATTCTTTTAAGTGAGACATAAAAATTTGAAATTGAATTGTTTCAAATATTCAATTCATTTCTATAAAAAAGAAAAAACTAGTAATAATGCTACGAAGAGTTTTATTATCATTAAAGAGGCTGGAAATAGTAAAGTCGGGAAACTATTTGTTTTTTGTACATTTAAGGAGTATCATTTAACTTTGTAAACAAATCATACAGCTCAAGAGTTCGTTTCAAGTTATTTTGTCTTAACTGCACTTGAATAGTGTAGTTTTCGAACACAATGTGAATACAAGTTTAACTATAATACAAATACAACAATACAATAAATAATTAGTCGTTAAATTTTTTTTAAGAATTATAATTTTATTTATTCTTTACTTAAAGTAATGAATAAATAAAATCTAAATTAAACTGATTTTAAAATTTCTCTGTTCTATTAATTCATCGAACAAATATTTTGTACAACTAAATGTCAAAAAAAAATATTTTAAAGGAATGCGGGGAAAAGGAAAAATATTTGAGCTTAAGATTCTTTGGTATGATGAGTTTTTATTAAAGAAAATAAAATGGTACAAAGACATTTATTGAAATTTAAGTACATCACTTAAGAGTCTGTCTTATGTGCAGTATTTTATTTATTATTTATAAGAAAATATATGTTATTTAAGATAATGAATTAAAAAAATATCTTATTGTGTATAACGTATAAGAATTATATAAAAAAAAATATGAAATATTCAAGCTATGTAATGTATCACTATTAAAAAAAAATAAAACAGCTTTAACTTAAAAAAATATTTGAAGTTTTCTTTCATTTCAAGATTAAAATGCTGAGATTAATTTTTTTTTTCTCAATTTCATAGAATGCCCAATTTAATGTCTATTTCTAAACTACATACTTTGTTTAATTATGGCAACAGATATCATATATATCGTTTGTGTTAATCTATATTTTAAATATAATTATTTTTACCCGTTTTTTTTTCAGAAAAATATCCAAATTCAAAATAAATTCAAATTATACATTACATGTACATTAAACAATAATGTACAAAGATAATATGATGTAATGATCATGATATTGAGCAATAGGAATGGATTTTCAGTATCCCAGGGGACGAATTCTATAACTATGTCTCTAAAAAAAATGTCAATCGGAAGACAAAAGAATTTATTATTAAAATGAAAAAATCTTCTTTGAGTTTGAATGTTCAATGCTATTTTTAAGACGAGAAGCGAAAAACAACAGAATTAATATCTCAGAAATAATCTTAAGGGTTTTGTAGATGAATGCATCTATTATGAGTAAAGATGACTAAAGAAAAGATAACAAATACACCTATTTTAAGCATATTTCAATTTATTTCTTCCGTAAATTTAAAATATTAATACTAATCATATTATATTTTACTTTTAAAATCTTTTTTATTTCAATATAATTTTACGATTTAAATCTAAATGAATTTTTTTATATTTTTTAAATTAATATAATGTTTGTATGATTTATTATTAATATTATTATAAGTAATATTGATTTTTGTTCTAACAATATTAAATAAAAAATTTTAGTTTTTTTTTTGTTTATCATTATTCTTAAAAATTAAAAATAATAATTAGGAAAATGTTTTTCTTCACTTAAAATTTTATCTTTCCGCAATAAATGATAATAATGTAAACTTATTTTTTGTATTTATATAAAATACAATATTTTTTATCTTGTATCCTTTTGCTAAACACAATATCTTTGATATTTCATAATTTTCACATGGATGCATTTTGTTGTTGCTAATTTATAAATATTACACTGTGCCAAAAAAAAATAGCATTAAAGTGTGTGTGAAAATTATGAAATATTACAAAGGAAAAGAGAACGGCTAATATTTTTTAAAAATTTCAACGAGCAATAATTATTTCATTATAAAAATTTAACGAGAATATTGAGTGCATAATAATTTCAATAATGTATAGTCGAATTCGAGTTAGAAATTAACTAAGTCATAATCAATTCAAATTTATTTAAATTCTAAGAAGATTAATTTTTATAATATGTTTGTGATTACAAGAAATAACATTTAAAATCTTTTTTACTAATTTGGCCGTTACTCATATATTCATCAGATCTAATTTTCTTTGACATAATTTGTATTATTATTATAGTATCGGCCGGAATTTTTGCATGATTTTATATACATTTTTATATCAATCATTACATTGATTGAAATATTTTAAAAGACAAATTTTAGAATACATGTATTTATTTTATAATTCATCAAGTATACATTTACATATAATTGAAAATCAAGGACTAGACATTATACATGTTTTTAAAATTGGAAGCCGCACATTCCGCACATTGGATGTCATCAAAGATGTAGATGTGTTATCCTTAATGAAACCTAAGAAAAAATTTTAAGCACCACGGGGTGAATTTAGCTTGTTTAAATTCTACAGAGCCCTGGTTATGTAGTTTTTTTTTTGATGATTAGACATAAATATAATTTAAAAAAAAATGATGATCCAATGACTAGAAATATAATTTTTGCAATTATTTATTTAGATTGATTTTTGAAAATTAAATCTTTTCCGTAAAAATATATACATACAAAAAGAATATATATACATAAAAGAATTAAAATACTATAATATAATTATATACGGAAAAAAAGAAATTTTTCATTTTCATATTCAGGTTTAAAAAAAATATTTATAACCTACAAGCAGAAATTCTCAATATTCTCCTCCTGAATAATTTGAATAAACTTTTTAAATAACATCAATTGAAGTTCTCAAAAAATTTAATACTTTTGTACGAGTGATATAGCCTGTAATATTCTTTAAAAAAATTCTCAATTGGTATCTTATGTTCAATGTTATTTAAAAAATAAAATTACATAACAGATATTTTTTTCTTATTTTAATGAACCCTATTATAGAAATGTACATAAATTAATTTTCGAATCTAACGAAAATGTTTAAACACTAAATCTTTTTAAATACTAATTTTTCTATTTTATTTTAATACTGTGAACAAAATCAACATAAATTCAAAATTTATTTCGAATCTTAAGAATTTTTTTTTTTAATTCGCCAGATTTCATTTGGTCAGATTTATAGTTCAAAATTAATAATGTTCATTTGTTAAAATAGATTTATTGAATTATTTTTGAATATAATTTTTTATATTCAAGATTTTAGGAAGATGGAAGCAAAATTAAAATTTAAGATTAAAATTTTTAAACTGAACTATTTCTCAAAAATGGTGTTTATAATTAGTTTTAAGGAAATATTTTTTTTATTGAAAATCTAAATTTGAAAATAATGGTAAAAATCTAAGTAATAAATTAAAACAATTTTATATTGTTATCGTTAGCGGCTTGTGTATTAATTGGTTGTCGTTTTCCTATAATAATCGGACTAGATTCTTATCATGATCAAATATTAGTATTGATTTTGTTCATTGTTGAGTTTAACTAAATTGTTTTTATTAATTGTCGATAATACAATTTTGTTTTTTTCATTTATCAAATATATCAGGAGAATAAAACAAAAACTCTTATTTATCACACATTATTCTTCAATAAATTATTAATTTTCGATTAAGTTAAAGTACTTGGAAAATTAAATTACATTATAATAAGTCATCATTAAGTGAGAGTGAGATAATAATTTAAGTTAAAAAATATTTAGTATTAAATAATTAACACAATTTAAAAAAGAAAAATCAAAATTCAGTCCTAAATTAAAATTTCTTTTATTTGATATTCCAATATTCAGATGTTTTCAATTTTTTTTTATTTGTAAATCTAAAGGAATATTCGAAGAATCTAAAAACTGAAAATTACCATTTAATAAACTATTCAGTAATTTTTGATTATTATCAGCATTAGGTTTTCGGTTATAATTATTAATGTACTGAGATGGTAATAAATTTATTAATTGATAATTAGATTCTTGTGATATGCCTTTTGATTTCTCTTTGGCAATACTTTGGCTATTAATATTACTTTTAGGTTCATAATTTGTCGTTAAACTATTTTGAGTAGAAGCTTCACCTTGTGTCTTTGAAACAAACGCTCTGTAACTATCATTAAAATTAATATTCTGAGATTTACCATTATATACATTATATTTAATAGACTGACTTGAATTTTTAGCCAGTTTAACATTTCGAAACGGCATTTCAACATTATTATTATTTTTATTTAGTAATGAAGGATTTATATACGATGGTGATGAAGATGAAACAATCGAGTTTTTATGTTCAACTAAATTGTTCAATTGCGTTATATCTTTATTTTGTAGTTTTTCTATTTCTAATAAAGTAAATCTATTATTATTCCCTGCGATTTCTATTTTTTGTTTTTTCTCATTCAAAGATGTTGCATTAGTAGTTTTGGTACAGGAAGTTTTTTTTGGAACAAAGGGCGAAATAGTTGTATTATTAGATTCTAATTGTTGTTTTAAACATGGCATCAATAGCACATTGCTGTTACTATTGGTTTCATTCTTTCGCTCATATATGAAATTATTTTTTAATTGATCTGGTGAGGCAATATTCAAATTGTTATTTAGTAAATTATGTGCTGAAATGGTATTAACAACTTCTGTTGGCTTAAAATTTGAATTATTAGTGTTAGCTGTATTGTTTGTAGTGTTTGTCTGATACAATAAATTATTGGCTGCAAATAATCTTAAACCATTAAGGGTTTCAATAGGAAAAGACCTATTGGCAGTAGAAACTTTTACTGTGTCTAAATTTGTGTGATTTAAATTTCGTTCAGCGTTTAAGTTTACAATTTCGTTTGTAGTAACACTATTAACACACGAGTTTGCAAATGAATTTAAAAGGTAACTTAATTTGTTCGCATTTGATTCAATGTTCATCGAACTATTTGAAATTTTAGTTGAATTTTTTGTTGGATTAATTAATAAATTGTTTTGAAAATTTTTTGAGTAATTTTGCGAATAAATATTCTGCAAATTAATTTTTTGATCAACAAAATTATTATTTAAATTAGGCGGCGTTTTCATTGGGAACATAACGCTATTTCGCGTGGTCTGACTCTTAACATTACTTTTATTAGATTGTACAACATTAATGGATTTTAAATTCGTTAGATTATGTTGATAAAAATTCAGCATTCTTTTAGCATATTCAGATTTACTTTTGTCATCAACTGACGAATTATTTTCATATTTTGTTAATTTTGTATCATTAAACGTAGTTGAAATGAAATTTCGTTGAGGTGTTATAAAATTTTTGGATTCAGATGAATCATTCGTAGTTGGCGTTGAATTCATTTGTGTTGGCGGAGACAAAATAATTGGTTTTACTTCAATATCGCAATCGACTTCATTTCTTTTGTAGTGAAAAGATGTTTTTGTCTCGTGATTCGAATCTTCATTTAGCATTGATTGAGAAGGATTTTCATTTTTAATAATAATTAAATTATCATTAGTTAAAAAGTTTTCAGCTGCTACTGAAGTTGTTAATGTGGTTCCTAAGTTGTTTGTTATTTTGTTAAATTGTTCGGACGCTGATTCTGAAGTTGGAATATATGTCCATCGAGGTGTGTATATGTTTGTAAGTGGTAAATTTTTTATTTCTGAAATAAATAAAAAAAAATTATTTTAGTTGTTTTAAAATATTTCTTCTATAATCATAAAAGTAAGTATTAAAATTAAGTTTTCATACGATTTTAAAGTATTCATGCAAGATTAATTTTTTTCAATTTTTCAATCAAATGAATGAATAACATAAAGGGAAGTTGGGGGTTATTATGTTATTCGAATTTAAAAATATGTTTTTCGACTTTTCTTTTGACATTGGAATTTTTTTCTAAATTGGCTGAGAGTTTCATATTTCGGTCGAATATATATCGTCGGTTTTTTGGAAATTTTATTCGATAACTTTTTTGAATCGGAAAAAAACTTCAAATAAAATTTTTAAATGAAAATCAAAGTAAATGTAAATTATATTTCATCTATTATTTTTAAATTAAAAATAAATATAGAATAAAGTGCTTTCAAGAAAATAAAAATAAAAATTAACAAAATATAACTACGAAAATGATTCAATTTAAATTTTAAGTCGATTCTTTATGTTCTTTGAGTTGTTCATTATTTTTTTCCAGCCTACGAGTAGCGTTATCTAATCATAGAGAAACAAAACACAATATATTTTTAAATAAAAAGACTAGAATGTGAACTACAATCCAAGAGAAAAATTTTTGTCATAGCTTTTTGCTGTTTTGAAGAAGTTGTTGTATTAAAATATATATATTTATAAATTTTAGAAATGATTCGCCGCTTAACCCAATCAAAAAAATTTCAACTAATCCTAAAAAAAGTTTAAATTGAAAATTTCATCGAAAAATTCTAATTTACGTATAATTATGCAGTTGTTAAAAACTTTAAATAAAATATAATAGGAGATACGTAATAACCCCTTTGAGAATGACATATTTTAAGAAATGCAATTTTTTCAGAAAAGACTGAATAATAATTAATTAATCCTATATCCACTGTGGTTCTACAAACCACGGCGGACCTTGGAATAGTTTTATGCACAAATAATTTTTATATTACAAATTTTATTCATTTCTAGTTCTAGTTCTAAGTATTAAGTCGTCATACATATATATTTAAAATTCATATTAATTTGCTTATTATACATTGGTTAAAGTTTAAAAACTTCGTATAAGTTTGACTTTTCTATTCAATAACCGAATGAATGAAAAATTTTCAAAATTATACAAAAAATTAATGAATAAACATTAAATCATTTTTTTTATTTCTTATTAAAATAAAATAACAAATAAAATTGTAAATCTATCATAATTAAAAATTTTGCACTCAAAAAAAATATACACATAATACTTATCATAAAAAAAGAAGAAATAACAAAAAAAAATTAAAATATTTGTGATTGATTTTATAAAGATGAAATTAAGAAATCTATTATTTAAAAAAAAAAAAAAACTAAACATGTAAAGTGCATGCAATATCACGCAATGTAAACATACCTTTAAGTTCGTTTGTACATTTTTTTCATATTTTTTTTCATTTCCAAATAATATTTTAAAATAAAAAATATATTATTATTTTCGTTTAGTTTTTAATTTTAAAATTTGCTATCATCTTAGTGGATCGACTGAAATTAACCAAATTTCAAAGGATTTTGTTTTTTACTATTTTAACTTTTAAAATGGGTATTATTAACCCAAGGCATTAGAATTTTAAAAAAATTTTATTTTTAAAAAAAAAAAGAAGAAAAAGTCCAAAAAACATTTTTATCTAAAATAAAAAATCAGGAATAGAACTTTCAAGTTTTCCGCACTAATTTCACATAACAAATTCAACGTTTTTAATATACTAAAATTAATGAACAAATTCACAAAAAAAAAAATTCTTCAATTTTGGCAATTTGATCAAAAAAAAAAAAAAATTCTCATTTCTTACTTAATTAGATGAATTTTTCCAAATTTTCGACAATATTTTTTTAATAAAAAAGTTTTTTTAGACAATCTTATTACTAAAAAAAATTACAAAAAAGAATAAAAATCTGTACATTATTCATGAGATTATAAAAATATTTTTCTTATTTTTTGTCAGGTGCAAAATTTTCAATTAATTTGCTTACAATTTGTTTTAAAACTTTACTAGAAGTATTATTTATATGTTTACCTGTTGATCTTGGTGAAGTTCTAATGTTTAGTTTTTTATCTAGTTCTGTAATTTTCGATTCAACCTTTTTTTCAATTTTGTCATACACTGAAGTTTTAGTTGAATTCGATTTTTTTTCATTTTCAATTTTAATATTTGCTTGATTTGAGCTTTTCTTCATTGGTATTTTCCCTTCAAATTTTTTCTTTGGAGTATATAAATCTAAAGCCGGATGTTCTAGTTGTTTTGTTAAATGAGCATTTAATTTTCGCAAAACCTCCGGATCAGTTGCTTGCTTTTTAAATGATAATGGATCTAAAAATATATTATATATGTATTTTTATATTTCAACAATTTATTAAATGTTTTTGTTCATACCTTCATTTGACTTCCTTTTTTTGGAGCTTCGTTTACTCAAAGATTCTACTGATTTTTCAGATTTTTCAGGTTTTTCTCTGAGAGATTTTCTTGTAACTTTATTTGAATTTTTCTTATTTGATTGATTGCTTTCAAACCAATCATCATCGTATTCCACATCATTTTTACTTCGACGCTTTTTCTTCCTACTCCTTTTTTCTTCTTCATCATATTCATCTAATTAATAAGAAAATAGACAAAACTTTCGTTATTTATTGAAATAATATATTTCCTTTTTTTTCAGTTGCAAAATTTTTAATTAACTTGCTTACAATGTTTTATTATAAAGCTTGACTAGAAATGCTATAATTATGTTTACCTGTTATTCTTGGAGAAGTTTTAATATTTAGTATTTTTTCTAGTTCTGAAATTTTCGGTTTAATATTTTTTTCAATTTTGTCATACACTGAAATTTTAGTTGAATTCGATTTTTTTTCATTCGCAATTTTGTAATTTACTTGACCTGAGCTTTTCTTCATTGGTATTTTCCATTGAAATTTTTTCTTTGAAATATATAAATTTAAAGCAGAATGTTCAAGTTGTTGCCTTTTTTGAATATCTAAATAAAGTCAATAACAACTTATTTGGTCTTTTAAACAAATTTTGTAAAAAATCGAAAAAGAAAAAATAGATTTTGCAAAATAAACAAGAAAATTATTAATTAATTTTTGTCTTAAAGTTCTATGTCTTAAAGGCTATTCTTAGTCAAAACATTGATTAATAATTCATTTTTATTGCAAAATTCTGGGAGAATTGCACTTTCTTTTAAAATGATATTTAACCTATTAAAAAAAATCAAGTAACTTCAATATTACCCGAATCATCCATATAGTTCAAAATTTCTTCTTTTGTTTTCAATTTTTTCATTTCTGTAGTATCTATTTCGTTGTCTTCTTCTTCTTCTATTTGTTGCGTCTCGTCCAAACTTCCTTGGAAAACTGCTTTTACATCATCTGGTATGTTTGGATTTGTTCTAATTTCGTCAATATTAAGGTCAGGATTTCGTTCTTTGAAACTCATTTTTTTAGTTGGATTGCATTGTTTTCTTACTTTTTGTATTAAATTTTTAGATAGGTCGTCATTGCTAAAATTGGAAAATAAAAATATTGATTACAATAAATAAAACAAAAAATTGGACTGTTTACTTTCTACATTAAATCTTGTTTTATGAAATACTTAAATAAAAACCGTATAATTTTCCAGCCTAGTTACTTATACCGAATTGTTTTATTCTAATTTTTTATTTGTATCTTAGATGTTAAAGTAAATTGTTTCAATGTCCAAATTAAAATTATGAAGATAAAAGACAATAAATTACATAATTGTTGAGTCCTAAATATCGAAGGTGTGGCACGGCGTTCCACCTTTATAATTTTTAATATTTAATATTTATCCGTATCTATTGTTAAAGCTTTCATTATTTGTAAAGACATAATGATAAGATGTTACATAAAACAAATGCGATTTAGAAATATCACTGAGCTATAATAAAAATGTGAAAATGAATGCCTTGAACTAACTTTTTGTTACACAATACATCATTGTGACTTGGTGGATTAGCACATGTTATTGTGTTGGGATCCTCTGGATGTGATCCAAAATCTTTTCCTTCTAACCATTCTTCGTATTTGTCTGTTTGAAATCTTTTCACAAATGTATCCATTGAGATTTTGACAGTGTCAGTGCTAAAAAAAAAACGTTGTAATATTTTATTATTTAAAATTTTGTATTTTCTTAGCAAGCAACTCTCATATTGTCCTATATCCAAAATATGAAGTTTTCTTTAGTCTAATATTTTCTTTATTCCGAATTTATATTCATAATTTTTATTGGGATTCAATTACCTCTAAAATAGGAATATTGTATCATTTAAAACTTCAGAAAATAAAGTAAATATTTTTATCCTTAAATATTTTATAAAAAAAATATATTTTATCATATAAAACAAATTGTCCCTCGAAATGAAACTTAAGAAAACTAAGCAAAGGAAAATATATCCAAATAAGATTTTCCAATGTCTTTTGTAGCATATTATAACTGAACAGTACTAATAACTTCTTCTCAACTTTAACAATTTTCCACGAAAATATAATTACCTGCAAGTGCATTGACTAGCCCTCTTCCCATACTCAATCCACCTTGGCAATGCAAAATTTGTAGATTCAGCACAATTAAAACCGTGGTTGAATCCGGCGTGATATCCAAACGGAAAAGTTATCATTATTTCTCCAGATTCTTGAGTAATCTAAAAAAAAAAAAAAAAACAAACATTAATAATTCATGAAAAATGCATGATTTAATTTCAGGATTGCTCACTTTATTGACGGGAATATCGTGTTGCTTCATTATTTGAGGACTTATTAAAGTCATTTTATGCCTCAAATACGCACTGCAACTTTTATGGCTCGCTGGAAAATAACTATTTGCTACCCTTTCAACTTTTCTACCATGTTCTGGCGGTATGGCATACCAAGTTTTTGGAGCTCCAAAATGTAAATAATTAATAGAATATAAATCCATATCTTCAGTATGCCAAGCAAATGTTGTTTTCCACATTCCAAAATATAAATATGCGGTATTAACGCCATCAATTTGAATACCATAATCCTCATTAACATAATCGAGAATTGTACCTAATCTATTAATATTCCAAATCTGAAATTAAATGGTAAGTAAATTGATAATTTTTCGAAATTATTTATTCATTTTCTAAAGAAATAAATTTTAATTAACTTACACTTTGATTTTTGTCAGTAATACTGCCGCTTACATCAGCTCCGTAAATTGGCGCAACTATAAATAAAAATCATAAATCACAATCAGAAAATTAATTCACGACTAAATTATAAAAATAAATAAAAATAAAATACAAATTAAATAAAAAACTGAATAGGTGGAAACCTACGCAAATATCATAACGCTAATGAAGTTTTAATATTAAAAAAAAATTAAAACTAAATAAATTTAATTTTACTTACCGTAAGTTACATTTTTCCAATATTTTCTCTCTAAATCATCAAAATCGAAATGATTAGGAGTTTGATATCTCTCAGTGTTGGCTAATTCACAGAATTGGGATACTGTTAATGGTTTTTTTTGTATATTTATTTGTTGGTATAATCCTTGTTTTCCAGTAACCACTTGACATATGGGGGCCGGAATTGTAATATTTAATGCATTTAAATCATCGTACCCTTGCTAAAATAAAAAAAAATAAAAATTAAAATAAAAAAATAAAAAGATAACATTGAGATAAAATAAATTAATAAATAGCTTTATACCTTTCTAGGCACCCATTCAGGCGGTGGTATTACTTTCGCTACGCCTGCTTTGTGTGCACCTTGTTTCTCCATATACTCAACATATGCTGAAAAATTTTGAAATTCTTCCCATGTTGGTCTGAATACCATTATTTGCGGGATATCCTTTGTTTCAGTCATTTTGTTTAAAAATCTGTTTAAACTATAGGTAATTCAAATAAAAAAAAATTAATCTATTGAATCAAAGAATAAATTTTTAAGAGCACATTATTCAGAATATTATTATTGTTACGTATAATATAACTACATACATATTTATGATTTAATAATTAATTTTTAAATATTGCCGTAGTTATTGAAAGGAATTTTTTTTTTTAAATTTAAGGTACCACCTTAAATTTTTTTTAATTCTTGGAACAGTGAAACACTAATGTTTAATACCTATTTCGAATCTATAAACAAAAGTAGGTTAACCTATATAATACCATAGATTAAGAATACACCAAGATGGGAAGTTTCATACAACATTTTTTCAGTCTTTTTTGGTATTTTATTGTGAAGGTGTTAGTAAAACTAAATAAAATTCTTTTCATACATTGATAATTATCACGTATTTTATTTTGTTTTACTAACACATTGACTTAAAAATACCAAAAATAATGTTGTATGAAGCTTCCCATCTTGGTGTATTCTTAATCTATGATAATACATAACCTACCTGTTTACAATATACCTATTCTAATGATGAAATATCTACCTAGTTTTGGAAATAATCTGCATGTGTATTTTGCATGTGTTCTTTATAAATTTTGAATTAAAATTTTTTAAGAAACCATAAACAATTTTTATTAATAACTACCTAGTGGGCACCTCTACCTGTTTAATTTAATAATAATAATAATTTCAACCTATCATCCTACTATGTACAAAATCTTTTATATTTTAAAAACGTTTTTTTTTAATAACTACCTAGTATAATCACTAACAAAAATTATTAATTTCGTGAACGATTGAAAGAATTAATTGACAAAAAAATTAAGGATATTTAAAATTTAGTTTGTATTGTATGAAGGTAATATATATAAATCACATACTTAAAAAAAGGGACAAAATTGAAGCAAAAAGAAAATTTAATTTAATTTGTATACGATATAACATTATTTGTGTTTGTATTTGTCATGCCATTCACGGCGCTAACATTTTTTTATTGGTCGCCGCGCGGCAAAAATGAATAGCGAAATGTATTTAGTACCTTATTTAAGTACTTACAGTTTAAATGTTTAAATTGATAGTGACGATTTTTAGTTCTTAAATGGGTATATATAAAAAATTATAGTTACATGTTTTCAATAAATCCTCATTAATTAAATATAAATGTTATAGAAGTAAAAGGTAGGTAATTAAGTATAAACATTTTTTTCAACTGCCAGATTACAAATGAAATAACAATTTTATTCTTAACTAATTAATTTCAATTAAGTATTGTAAGTCAATATATTGACATTGATTCAAAAGAAAAAGAAACTTGCAACTATAATATAAGTAGTTACTTTAAAATGTTCGACATAAGTACCTACCTACTTAAATAAGCTTTTTACTTAAAACAAAAATATTTAAACAGTTGAGGAAATTTAACCAATTTCGAATGGTTTTCACGGATTTTCAAAAACGGGAAAAAAATTATGTATTCTCCAGAGCAAATTTAATTACGAATTTATTCTGCTGTATGGTGATGCTCAAGCACACTAAAATAAGTATATGAATCACAAGAGAACAAAAATGTAAACATATGTAAACGGTTACATAAAAGTTAAGGAGAGGTTGTTATGCAATATAAGTACAAAATAAGTATTTAATAAGTAAAAAGGAATCAATTTAACAAACGCAGCAACCAATTTAATTCAGTTTACTTAGAACATGGTGATTCAACTAATCAAAAGCTTTTCAGAATCCAAATCAGAATAAAATGCAAGATTTTAGCTCCAAAATCTGTCGAAACGTTTCAACATAAATCAGAATCGGAAACAGAATAAGATCGGGTTGAATATGATCGGGTTAAAACAGAGTTAAGTTTTCGTCGAGTTCAAAAATTTCATAATAAAAATCAACTCAACAAAAACTCAACTCTGTTTCAATTCGATCATGGAAACGTAGCAATAAATCAGAATGAACGCCATTATGCTTTGATTTTACGAATTTAATTTTTTTTTTTTTTTTTCAAAGCTTAATATCGAAAAAGTCTCTCGAACTTTTCTTGATTCTAAAGGACAGATGGCTGTTTTCTGTACTCTGGTGCTAAGTAAGTTTTTCCTCCAGAATTAAGAGATTCTGATGGTGATTATGGTTTATGTAAAACCTTCGGTAAAAACGAACCTTAAGGTGACAATACTTTATAGAAGTAAAAGTTAGTGTAAAAAAGAGTAAGTAAGTAATTTACCTTTTCATTTGTTATATTTTCATTTCATTGTTTATATTTCATATTCAATTTATGTTAAAACACTAGTAACAGATTCTGGTGCTAAATTCTGATTCTTACATCTTATTGTTTGTAAAATTCGTTATATTGTAGCGTGAGGTCGGATTTTATTACTTTAAAGGTAGTTATAGTGTAATTAATGTTGCGAAATGTATTTATGTATATTTAGTATATTGAATTTCAATAAATGAAAAGATATATCTACGTATCTATAGCTGCAATATTCTTTTATGAAGTAAATGAAATAAATAAATAATTACCCATAGCTACTTACTACTTACTTAGTATGTATGGTAAATAATTAAAATTTAATTAGGTACCTATTTAAACCTAAGTAGGTACCTAAATTCTGTACTTATTTTTAAAAAAAATTAATATTAATTATTACATAATAAATTGAATTAAATATTTAAATTATGTTTTTTTTTTGTTTTAATCCTATTTTACAGATCAATCTTCCTATAAGGATTATCATATCACAGTTTCATGTATTTGTTAGGAATTTTATGCCTATACGATTACGAGATGCTTTGAATGTTTTGTTTTTATACTTTTTACTTTGTAAAGGGATTGAAATTTATGCTGCTTGAATGTTAATTTCACTAAAAATATGAAATTAGAAAAGACTCTCGATCTCGACAATAATTTATATGATTTTTTAAAAGTTTCACACAATATTTATCATTTTAATAACGGGTTTGTATTGGTGTCAATAACTTTAACCGGCTTCAGTTGAATTGTCGGCGACAGAATTTTTTGAAAATAAAGTGATAGTTTTCATTTGCAAATTAAGTTTTACACACATCGTTTAACGGAAAAAAAATCAATTTTAATACTGCTAAAGAAACATCATTAAACAAAACTTACACTACTACTACTACATACACGTTCGCGAGTAAATGTTTTCCATTTATTGTGAATGAAATTGCAAAAATCATAATAAATTCGAAAATTTAGTTTTTAAAAAAATATGAAAATAAAATTAATCCTAATTTTCTTACCTAAAATTATTAAATTAGCTATATTTAGTTGTAGTTAGTTTATTTATTATGCAGTTTTTGCATTTAGTTTTGAATTTTAAGTTTCATCAAGTTACAAAAAAAAATAAAATCAAATGAAATGGTATACGTGACTTTTCACACAATATTCACAATAGATCACTCAGTACATAATTTTTTTTTTTGTAAAATTTTTTCTAATTTTTTATTTATTTTTTTTGTAATATTATTATTTGCATGCAATGTTTGCCAATCGCCTTTATTTTAATTTTTATTTAATTGAAATTTTTTAATTTAAAATTATTTTTCTTTTAAAATGTATTTTTCTAATAAATTATTTTTGACAGATGAGATTGAGATGATAAAAATTAATTTCTTTTCTACAAAATGGAGAATTCTTAATAATTTCTTCTTTAAACTTTATCATTTTTTTTGTTTTTATTTAACTTTAATTATTTAGCGATATTTTATTTCAAAAAATGTAAATCAATTTTCATTAATTAATAATTATTAATTTTTTTTATTTTTTAATAGAGTTAGTATTTTTATTTCTAAAAATAAAATCACTAATTTACTCTTGCTTCTTTTCCACTAGTGCAATTTATGCATTTTGATTTTTTGTAATTAAAAAAACCCACACATATTTGTATTAAATATATACCTTTCTATTTAATGCCCCAGAATTGTCAATAAAAATGATAGTCAACTTCATAAAGAGATGAAAAGGAAATTATTTTCATGAACTAACTTCTAAAAAGGTTTTTTCGTGGTTTAAATTTATTCAGGTGTCATCACAAAGAAAAGAGCTTCCCAAACTTTTTTAATTCGCCGCAAATTTTTTATTTATCGAATTTTGGCATTTCAAAATTTATTTAATACATGATCAAAAAGTTGCAATGAAGTGCAGTTCTTGCTTTGTTAGCTGCCCAAACGCAAAAAAAAATTAATTTCCTTATTTATTTTATATCATTGAATATTCAGTGCATTTTGTGTGTACCTATAGAAAAGAATTTAGAATAGTCCAAATTTGTGAGTAGTAATTTACCAAAATGGTTGGAGTCAAAAGTCCAACATCCTTTAATAGCTCTTTATTTTAAGGTAAACTACAACTATTTTATTTTAAATTAATTTGATAGTTTTATATGCAGTTGGGTTTTTTTTTTGCTCAAAATAAATAATCTTTGAAGATATTTGTTAAAAATACTTTTTGAATAACTTTTCAATTGGTTTCAAATGTCACATGTTATGTCCATAATTGCAAAAAAATGCATATTTTTAGGCTACAATTTCCTGAATAAACGGAAAAAGCAATGGCAAAAAAGTTTCATTTGCCGCATTCTTATAAATATAGATAATGCCTTGTTTATAGCTACCACAGTAATGCCTTGTTCACACTTCGCTAATTTAACATGTTCGAAAGGAGTTAAACATCTTTGGAAAATCGACCGTTCAAACGATGTTTTTCATATGTTAACATGTTTAGCTCTGTCAGATAAAGAATTTCAAATAATACCGGAGATAAGCTCAAAGGAAATGACGCGCCCAAAAAAGTTAAAATATATGAAGTTGTGTCAAGGTTAAGAACTTGCGCGTCATTTATCTTGAGTGTATCTCCACCTTTATAAAATTTCAAAGTCAAAAATCACATACCAAGTAAAAATTAATGCATACTGAATATTGCCTAACAAAATATTATTCAAAAATTACTCATTCATCCCTGAAAATTAACATGTTTTTGTAGAAACATGTTGAAGAACGTGTTTCTGTTTTAATTTTTTTACTATGAAAAAACATGTTCGTCGTCCGAACATGTTAAATTAGCTAGGTGTGAACAAGCTATAATGTAATTTTTGGAGGAATGTTCCGGAAACCTATTCACAGCTAATTTTATCTGAAAGTAAAAAATCAACTGCAAAACATATAAAAAAAAAAAAAAAATGTTGACAGGAAAAGGTGTCTGAAAAAAAAATTCAGATAGGAAGGAAACGTAATGAAAAAGAAACAAAAAAATAATTTTATAAAATTTTTCAGACAGCAAAAAAAAATAAATTCAATTTTCTTAATTATTTGAAAATATAAAAGATAAAATTAATATCTTGATTTTCAGTAAATTTGCTTAAAGAAAAATAGAATAATAACATAGAAAATCAGTTTTTACGGTACCATTTTTTCAGATAGATAGGTAAATTAGCTATAAACAAGGCATAAGCGTATCTCTAGGAAAAAACATCTACTGAATAATTGTACTTATTGTACACTATTGTATTAAATAAAACATTTTTTTTTTGTTTTTGCTATTTCAATTTATTTATTTATACAACTTTATTTTTGTAATAAAACAGCATTCACCGCCTTCTTTACCACTTAAACGCCACTTAATGTCGAAAGGTCTGGCTGGGAACTTTTTTGATATATCTAATGTAAATTTGTAAGTTTGTTTTTCATCTTTTACGATAGGACATGTGGTAAATTTACATGCGTCTGTATCCATTCCTCTTAGTGGTAAATCAATATCAGTCGCCCTGAAAAGTATTATATGTATTTCTATATTATAATATTTTTGTATTTACCTAATAATTTGTATACCTATACATAATCATTTTCTAACAGATAAAGCACTACTTACCAATATACTAACCCTTCTGCTGTTTCAGCATCAAAATCTTAAAAAAATAAAATTTAATATTTGTCTTTATTTAAAATACATACTACGGTACGCAAACTGATATACCTACCTGGAGTATAATCAAACTCAATATTCGTTGAGCTTCCCTTTTTAATTTTGCATGGTTCATTATTTGCAGCTTCTGGGCAAGGGGTTATCCTAACAGCATGAATGATACAATTTCCTACTATAAAATTAAAAAGTAAATTAATCTTAAAAGCGTGGAATAAGTTAACAAAAAATTGTTATAATTTTTTTTACAATCTTTTGTACAATATTCACTTTTGCCAGTCTGTTACAGAGTTTCATTAGTCTGAGCGGACTGGCACCAAAATTCGTCCCGGCCATTTCAAAAGGAACTAGGCTAGCGAGAAGAGAAAATTTTTTAAATTTCAGTACAGCTAGATACTACTCGGTTTTGCAAATTAAAAAATTATTTAAAGAAATAAATTTTATGAAATCGGCCCCAATAATTTAAATATGTAATTGTTTAATTTAGAGAATTCCTTTTTGGATAATCAAATTATTAAAATATTACTTTGAATTCTAGTTTCGTAAGCTTGTAAAGAATATATAATATAAAAAAAAAACTGTCGGCTCACCGGGCATTTGCCCGGTATACCCGACTGCCAGTCCGCCGCTGCTGTAACTAATTGTGATCTTCATCTTACGAATTATTTACTATGAAGCTAGGAATCTAATAAGATATTTATATAGGGTAGGTATCTATTTGCAATTTCATATTGTGATGTGAATGATACAAATCGTGTTGATGACGTAAAAGTAAATTTTTAATCAAAGTAGATCCTATATTTTTTTTTCAAACTATAAAACTCTTTTGTGTTTATTTATTTTTATGAATGAAAATACTTGCTGATAAAAATTGTATGTAGCTATATAAATTTTAATTTAAAATCAAACAAAGTTCAAAGTACGTACTTTTAGTCATAGGTATTCTGAATAAATTTAAAGAGATAATGATTTTAACAAGAAATTTATGAATCTCTGTCGCTGGTAGAAAGTAGTTTTCGGTGGTTTCGTAGACAAAAAACCGTTTTTTACAATTTATCATTCTCTGTTTGGATCAAATTTATAATTCATTTAAGAACCACGTTGACAATACATATATTACAACATCAAATGACCATAGTAATGAAGTTCCGTCGATTATTCGATTTTTTTGATCTCGAAAATGTTCATTCAATTATTTTATAATAGGTTACCTACTTAATTTTATAAAACAATATGATAAACTATATGGCATTTATAATGGAATTATTTTTCCCGAATATCAACAGGGAAGCGTTCAAACAAATAAATTGAATAAAGAAACTTACAAAGGGTTTAGAAAAATATTTTGAAGTACCTAACTAACTAATATATTTTTGAAGCAAAAGATAAATCTTTAAGATAAATCTTTAATTAATTTAATAGTTTACTCATTGCTGTCTGCGTGACTAATTTATCGTGAATTAACACTTCAAAGCCAAAATTAATTAAGTAACTAATCAAAAATGTAGATACAAATGATTTCACTCATCAGGTTAGGAACTTATTCATCAAACTGCTCTGTAACAAAATCATTTTTTGAACGTCGTTCCTGTAGTAAATGAGGACACAAAAATGCAATGTAAAGGACACGCAGTTTGTAAATTTTGCTTTTTGAAAAGAAAAAATTTATTTATACATATGTAAAACAATTCATCAGAGAAAGAACTAAAATCTAAAAAATTATCAAAAAAAACATGGTGTTATTATTTGTATCATGTACCTTTGTTTTGCACATATATTTTTTTATGAGTAATATATTTTTGATTATAGAAAAAGATACTCTAATTGAAAAGTTAAAGGTCAAAAAATACACTTAAAATTATTTTGTTTTATTTCCTTAAATAAAATTAAAAAAAAAATTATTTTTATTTCGAAATAAGAAAGTGACATCGGAGAAGGAACTTAAGTAAATCATCAAAAAAACTTAATATTTTTAATTTTGGTTTTAATTTTGGTTTTTAATTTTATTGCTTTCAAATTTTTTCACGGACTATGTAGATTTGAGGATGTGGAATTTTCAAATATTTTTTGTCCCAAAATTTGGTTGAAAAGCTGTTTTAGATGATTTTAAAGTTTAATTTAGGAAAAAATTGCATTCACTACTCCTGACAGTCTCATACTTTAAAATGGTATGAAATTTTGTAGAATCGGTTAAAGTTAAAACATAAATGACATAAAAAAATACTTTTGAACACTTACCCTTAACCAATTCTAAAAAGTTTTATACCATTTTAAAGTATGAAACAGTTCGGAGGTAGTGAATAAATTTTTTTTCCTAAATTAAACTTTAAAATAATCTAAAACGGCTTTTCAGTCAAATTTTGGGACAAAAAATGTTTAGGACTCCAACTTTCTCTTAATTAAATTAAATAAATATAAATCAATTATTATTAATAGAAAAATAAATGTTTAAAATTATATTTAGATATTTCAGTCTCAATTTATTAAAAAAAAAAAATCGATAGCATTTTTGATAAAATAGGTATTTAAATTATATAAAAAATTAAATTTTGATAAGTTTGTTCTTTTTTTCAAGCTCTAGAGTCGAATGTAGGTTTTTTTCATTCTAAGTCTACATATATAAATTTTTAATAGATAAAATGTACCATTTTCTACATGAGTTTCACTAGTTTTGTTGCTATTTGATGTACATGATTTGAAATTAACATTTTCCGCTGACGCGACACCAAAAATTAATATTATTATTGCAATACTATTCAATGTAACCATCATAATTGAAAAGAATTTTAAGATGCGCACGTTATTTCGTTAAAAACTAATCCTCAACTGAATTAAAGAAAATTATATTTTTATTATAATCAAAAATACAATAAAAATAAAAAATTTATTTATTTTTTTTTTTGTATATACATATTATCATCATGGTAAATATGGTAGTTTTTTATTTATTTATTTTGTACATAATTATGATATCTGACCTTTCTCCCTTTCGTTTTGATAATGAAATTAAAAATTATTGAAAATTGAGAACAGGGTGTTTGTATTTGTAACTGCATATGTGCAATATTTATAAACATTTAAATTTCAGTTGGTTTAAGAAACTTCTTGTAATACTCCTTTTATATATAAGTTACTCTATATTACGTTACATACTTACGAAAAATTTAGGTAGATAGATTCAAGCACCAAATTTTACATACTATCTTAATTCATAAGATACCTTTATATTCTTGGCTTGATAATAAGATTTATTTTAGTTTGATTTCGATTTTTTACTTCTTCTTAAGTCTAGGCTTTCGTCAAAAAGTTTTAATATAATATGTATTACGTAGAACGAAATTCTTCAACTATTAATTATTTTGTTTTGTTGTTGCTTGTAGTTACACAATGGACTAAAGCACGAAATATGTTCTCATAGAAAGTTGATTTTCTTGATTAGCGTGTTGTGTTTAAACATTCAAAAATAAAATAGAAAAGAACTTACAGAAAATTAAGTTTCGAAAAAGACGAGAATGAGTTTTGGCAAAATATGAATGTAGGCATGAAGCACTTCAATATGTAAAAATATTTCGATTTTAAGAAATTTATAAAAGTTTACTGTGAGCGTTGTGTATATGTACACAATAGATATTTTCGTTTTCCGTTGATGAACTCAAATGTTTCTTTTCATTTTCAATTATTTCATAAAATGTTGGTCAATTTAAATTTATTAAATGTGTAGTAAATGATTTAAATGAGTTACGCAGACATAATTTTTATTTGCACGAGTATACATTTTTTTTTTACATAATGATTTTGTTTTTGTGTTTTTGTTGATACAAATTTTGACCGGGACTTTTATACAAAAAAAAAGATACCTCCACAGTTCACTGCAAGAATATGAATCAATTTTCTTATTATTTAGGTTGAGTTTACACTTAATATGCCAAGAAAAATTACATTGGAAATTTGATGAATATGAAGTGTCTTAACTGGATTTATAAAGTAAAATCAGAATGATTTAATTTTAGACATGATCTTTCGTTCGACTTTACATCAACTATAAAGAATTGTGATCAAAATATGCCAGGTAGATTAATTCAAATATTTATTTAATATTGTAAACCAAAAAGAACAAAATAAAATATTCTCGATAGTTTAAAAAAAATGTTTTTTCCTAATGACACCGCATGCTTATCGCATAATTACCTTGACTTAACTCGTTAGTCATACGTTAGTCCTTCCTGTGATATTGTTACTAAAAATGGTAACATAAAAAAAAAAATTAATTATACAACAAAACTAAATAGTCCCGAGCTCAACAGAATAATATGAAGCTAACTATTGTTGCTTTTACTTATATTTTTGAATAAAAGTGAGTCAATAAGAAATTAATTTATCATCGTTGTTTCTAATGTGTAGTAGTTGAATGACTCTCTAGAAATTACAAACTTTAATGAAGAAAACTTTAGTTTTATAATAGTATAATATATTAAACTATCAATTGACAGTTTTGAAAGTAAAAATTATTCTATTAGGTATAGTAATAGACAGTTTTCTTCTGGGATTCTTTATTCTATAAGCAATATTTCTAGCCAACAGATATTCATATCAAAAAATTATTAAAATGTCACCTACAAGTATAAATGTTTCTTGGAGAAAAAATAAAATAAAACTTTGTATTTCTAATTGTTAGTTTAGAATAGTTTAAATTGAAAAATTTTGAATCATTATTTTACTTTACATAAATGTTATGTTTTTCAAAGTAACTACATAATAATATAAATATTTGGTTTGCAATGAGAAAAAATATATGTAATACGGTTAGGCCTAATCGAATTATTTTCAACATTTGTTAAAAAAGTTCAACAAAAATATTACCTACTTTATTTTACAAATCAAATTGAACCAATTGAAAGTAGTCATGGAAAACACTTATTTAGAAAAAAGTTTTAGTTTGGTTGACGCCCCCATCTAATTACAAAACATTTAAAACTATTTTCAATTATATTCAATTAATTTGAACTAAAATGATGTAAACAATTTTATTAAATTATAAGCCTTGAGAAAATAAGACATTAAATCTATAAGTTTCATCGAATATCTTTTCTTCGCTGTAATGAAATGTCTTTTTATTTCTTTTTATATAAATAGTATTTAGACTTTATGTTGACTAAGCTACGATTTATATTTAATTATAATATGTATTTAATGTAAATTATTGATTCTTCTGCAAAATTTATTTTTATTCATAAAAGAAATATACAGGCAGTTAAGCAGGTGCTTTTTGTAAATAATAGTTTTCGAGTATATAGGATCAAACTAACCGATTTTTTTTCTAACTGCGACAACTCATTTTTTAATTAAAACTACAATATTTTTTTGCTATCTTAAAAGCTTTTTATTATATTACATAATATGATAAAAACGTTAATAAAAAAATTATGAATGCTATTTTACAGAAAATGCAACATATTGAGAGAAATCATAGAATTTGGTACAAAATTAAATATCTCGGAAAAAAAATAATGAACTTCATTTACATAAAAAAAAATCATAATTGCACGTCCGGCCACCGTTGACGGAGAGCATATTTCTATTATAATTTTTTTTCATCATTTCATAATAAAAAAAACTTAATCCATACTTAGATATAAAAATTTAACAAAAATAAATAAATCTACGCACATATATCTAAACTTAGTTTACATATAATGAAAATTATATAATATTAAAAAGGTAATGTGAATTATATTATACATAATGTTGTATCTTTGCATAAGGAAACTTGTGCTTCTTGAAGAATTCGTAATCTTGGCCCCAAAGGAACACCCAATTTTTGAAGTCTTTCTTCTCCTAAAAAAAATATTTTTTTAAGTATGTACAATTTGAAGGAAAAATTAAAATGATAATTATTTTCGAATCTCTCATAGATAGATATTGAATTATTAACTAATTATTAATTATTAATTTTTAATACTTAAAAATATATTTAAAAAATTTACCTAAATATGGTAGCTCTATCATTCCGACCCTTTCAGCTTCAAAAACATCAGCGTATTTCTAAAATAATAATGTTTTATTTAAATTTGCAAAACAACACATTAATTTTTTTTATTAAGCCTTTCTTAAGTTAATTTGAATCAGGTAAAATAAGATATGTATATAAACATAATGTAAAGACTTAACAAAAGTTTCAGGTAATTCTAGTCAGGGAAGAATATTTATATTTGTACCTCATATCCTAATTTTTTTAAAAATAGTCTCATTAGTGGTGGATCTTCTCCAAAAAATTTAGTTAATTTCTTTACACGTTTAGGATTTGTTAAATTTGGAGGATCCGGATCATTTTGTGAATATGCAAACGCCTGACTGCGATGATGTTGACCCCTAAAATATGACAAAAATATGACAAAAATCAAATTTTTCCTAACTACATGTACCTCAAGTTCATCAAGTCATCTCTCAATCTTTCTAGTTCTTGCATCATAAGGTGTTGTGATCTCATTTCCGAAGATAAATGTGCGACACTACGAGCTAGTGTTACTACATGTGATTCAAGTCTTTGAAATCTTTTATTGATTCCCTTAATATCACGAACTTTTCTGCGCTCATCATTTCTCCTTCTATCTCGGATTGGTCGGCTGCTGACAGAACTTGATGGTAATGAGGATAAGCTCCCATGCCTTCTTCTATTTGACTTCAACGTGGTTTCATTAAATTTATTTTGGCCAGGTCTGGACCCGAGCATTTTTAAAACCTCTGAATACATGTGTTCTAATCCTTCCAGTTGACTTTTTATGTGTCTCAACCCTTGGGTATCTGTTTCTGAATCACTTACAGATTGACCACCCCAAGGGCAGCCTAAAATCGATTCTAAATCTAGAGATCTTGTTGTAGTGGAAGTTTGATCATTGTCTAGTCCAAATACTAATTAAAAGTAAAATAAATGATGGTTTTAGTAAAAGTATACAAATAAAATTAATAAAATTTAAAGTCTTACAATGTCTTTTAAGTAATGATTGCTCTTGTTTTTTTGCCATTCTAATTGCATTAGCCTTTTGTGATGAAGAACCAGGCCAACCAGCTCTAGAAGGACCAATTGCAGCATTAACTTTTGTGGGTCGATTATAACTGTCCATTCCATATTCTAATTTGTTAGAATTTGTTGACTAAAACAAATGTAAAACAATTTAATTAGTAATTCTATTAAGAATAAATTCGAAAGTTTTTCAGATAATTAAATGAGAGAAATTAGCCATTAGGTAACTTAAAATTGAAAAAAAAGCAGAGCAATCAAAAAACATATTGTTTTACCTGCTTTGGTTTAACTTTTACTCCATCTGGTGATAACGGAGGTAACGGTGGTGTAATTGATGATACGCTTCCAGAAATTGTACTTTCAGGACGAATATTCATATTTTTCATTCCTGGTTCTAAAATATTTCTTAATTCTGAGTCAACAATATCTACCCACTCCGATTCATTTTCTTTTGGTCGTAATACTGAATCGGAACTTTCTGGACTCGTATCTACCTCTAATCCTTTTCTTCCACTTGAATAAACCACACTCCCTCTACCGGAATCAATATTTGAACTATGATTTCCACTTTTATCATAATCTGAACTTGCTGCAGAACTTGGCAGCTTAGATGATTTAATGTCAGTTTTCAACAATTTAACAGTTCCAGTTTGAGGTAACGTGTTAGGTGTATTAGTTAGTTCTTGCGACGGAGTGCAACGACTTTGATGGTTATGTATTTGATTGGATGAGTGATTAGGTATTTGATTGTTGTGATCAAAATTAGAATGTTGAATTTGGTTATGAGGCTCTTTGGAGCGGCTCTGATGATTATATGATTGTGCAGATGTTTGATTATTTTGATCATAATTAGAATACTGAATTTGATTATGTTGTTCCATTGCTTTTTGGAAGGATGCTCTTAGCATATCTTGACGTTGTTGTAAAGCACTTTGATTCGCTAATTGTTGTTGTTGTTGCTGTTGGATTTGTTGCAAACTAGGTACCAACATATAAGGCGATGGTTGTTGTTGGTGGTACTGAAGTTGTGGCATTTGATAATTTGGAAGTGTTGTAGATGGTGTAATTGTAAAATGATTCGGTGTGCTTCGAAATAAATTTGGAGAATGTGTAGAAATTTGAGGAAAATTAGCTTGTGATTTATCCTGCAAATGCATTTGAAAATTCATTTGTTGTCGTCTGTTATGAGTAGCAAAACCTCCTTCATCGCTGTCAGTTACATCTATGTTGGCAAGAGAACCTCTTCTTTCAACAGCATCAATAGCTTGAGAACCTCGTTTATCGTATCCTATGTTCAATTGAGGCTGAGAAAGTGCACGTTGTGTCACTCCGCCTGCTGCTTTTGGATGGAATTCAAATAATTGCGACTCTATAAAAAAAAAGATATATATACACATAAATTTATTTATGAAAAGCTGAATGTCAATAATATAATATAAGGAATCTAAGATGTATTCACCTTGATTTTGTCTCATGTGCACTGGTAATGCGGAATACGGAGAACGATCTTCTTGTTCTTGTGCAATTTGTTGTTGTTGAATAACAACGTTATTTAATTCATCAGTTGATTCGTTTGAATCTTTTTTAAAACGTGAAGATATTAAATCTTTTAATGTATGATATGTTTTCGTTACAGCATTCTTATTATCCTTGTGATCTCGATCTTTAAGATTTTCTCGTTCAGCTAATGCTGTCACATCTTCTGGTAAACGTGCAGGTGTTCTTGGGATTGCGCCTGTAATATTACCTGATATTGTGTCTTGAAGTGGTTGTACTGAATGAGTCTGAGCGTTCTACAATAATATTTAAAAGAAGTTTTGTTTTATTCTTAAGTATACTTTTTGTTCAATAAAACATAAATTGATAATGCATTTTTAGAGTCTAAAGATTACATTGGAAACTTTTCTAAACCTTTTAATGAGAAGCGCAGCCAGAATTAGTACTACCTCAATCTACATAGACTTAATAAATCTATATCCAACTCTATTGAACTCTAAAAAGGAAGACGGCATAGTGGTCTATCACCTGCTTATATTAGCAGCATTAATGATTTCTGTTTGAATATTTCGCTATTTTTAAACAGATATTGGAAGTAAAATATTCTTGAAATAATTCGAAATTAAAATTAAATGACACATTATTACATACAATTACATACTTAGTGAAAATAAATGGAATTGATTTAGTTTTCATGTTTATTGAGAGATTGTATGTGTTAATGTTTTTTTTGTATAAGTATAAAGCATCAGGTCATAAGTCTTCCTTTTTTGGCCTCAAAATTCAAATGCTTTCGTTCTATTTTTATGTATTTACATCGTATTGTATGTATTCTTAAAATTAAATTGGAATAAACTAGTTAATAAATAAAAGAAAAAAATTAAAAATGTGTTTAAAAATTAAAACTAGTAAAATATTGTTTGAAGTTATTACTTCCATTTATTATAATTAACTTTTAATTTTGATAATAATGAACCAACTTTAATCTTTTATATCGGAATTGTTTAGATTGGGTGTCCTTAATTTAATGAGAGATACGTGAATAAAAACATTTTAATCTTTGTTATGTGATACTTTCTATATATTTTTGTATTTTTTTATCTTCTTATTTTGTAGACTAAATTTACTTAGTTTCTAAAAATAATTATACGATATTACAATCGTTAAAAAAACTCATTTTATAGATAACTAAATTTGATCAATATTCAATGAAATTCAAGGACTTTCAATATATGTATATTATAATTAGGTATGCACTTCTTGTACATACAATATAGATCGATGTTTTTATTGTAGGTGTTGAATTTCTAGAATTTTATTTATTTATAACAAAATTAAATTAATATTATATTTATATTCCTAGTTTACACACGTAAATTTTATTAATACTTTTTCTCTATAAATTGTACTTTATTTAAATCGTATATTTGTAGTTATTTAGTCTGTAAATGGTTTTTACCATGGAAATTCAATTTTTGCATGTTTTAGCCAAATTATCATGCTCATTAGACCGCAACTTAATTTTTTTCTTTGTTTTTAAACTCATACTCATACATAATAAGTAATTTCAGGAAAGTTTAAAGATACCTATGCTTTGTTATAATATGCATGTAATTCTACTTACATAATCTTTTGCGAATAGAAAAAAAGTGCAAGCCGCATAAGAACATAAAAATTCGTTCTTAGTTTAATTTAAATATTAAAATTTTAAAATTTAATATTAAAATTGAAATGCAGTTAAGTATTAAGACCGAAAATTTTAAACAAGAACATCGTAAAATTAAAAGAATTTTTATTTCTAGGATTCCGCCCGAGAACCACAAATATGTGGTTTTGTGGGCTATTTTATTGATATTTTTTGTTCGACATTTTCACATTTTTCTTAAGTTTAACATTTTTCTCATTTAAAATAACGTTTTTACAACTTTTCGATCTTGTCCAGAAAAAAACAATTCTTCAGCTAAATTTTGCGAAAAATTATTTTCCAAAATTCCATCCTAAAATTTATGTTATGTATATAATTCAGCAGAAATAAATGAAAAGTTTTTCGATTATAATAATTTTCTATAAATTTTCTAAAATTTCACTTTCTTAAAGAAGGTATAAATGAATAAAAGTAAAATTTGTAAGATGTAAAGTAATTACAACTAAGCAAAAAAAAATTAAGCCTCTACAACAAAGAGGGATCTTTATTATTATTCAAAATATGTACACACAGTATAATATTTCTTCCTATATACCTATGTACCACCGTACATGAAGTAGTAGTTTTATAGTAGATATTCAAATCAATTAAAAAATAGATGAAAATTATTAAAATTATGGGAATTTTTTTTTCTTTAATTTAACGAAAAACTTATATATACTATTTAGAAGATTATTATTCCGGAAATATTTTTAATACAATGAAAATAACTTTAAAAATAAAAATTAAAAAAAAAAAAACTTTTTTATTTCTTTTCAACTATTTTTTTTTTGTACATATAACTTATATGTAAATTTTGTTCGCAGGTTTCCATAGATGAAAACAAAGTATAAAAAAAAGTTTAATAGGAAAGCCATTATCTAAAATTGGTTTAAATTGGTTTAATTGTGCGACTTATGTAAATGATATATATTTTACTTTTTGAATTTATTATTCTTGAAATTAAAAAAATAAAAAATGAAATAAAAGTTCAAATTTGAAGGTTGAATAGAGTACACATTTGTATAAGTTTTTCAAAGAAATTTAAACATTTTTTTTTTTTTGGAGTAGATTGAATAATTTAATTTTACTTTTAAAAGAAAATATAATATGTCAAAGTGCATTGACTCTATGATTATTTGCATTAGAAGAAGCCTAGATAAAAATGAATGATCCCAGCACACCAGCATAAATTCTAAGAGGTTTATTATGATTAATGATTCGATTGCTATTTTCAAATTTGATTATGGTTTATTAATTCGAATTTTCGTTGATCGAATTCTACGTAAAGTCGTAAGAGGCTTAAATTTTATGTCGGTGTATTTAGAGTGCACCCGAAAAATAAAAAAAACTTCTAATAACTTATTTTTATTATATATGTAGAAAACATTTTTACCTCCTCTATATCATTGTTAAATAAAAAAGATATTTAAGTGTGCATAGATTTACATTTTAAAGTTATAGTCATGTAAGGCCATTGATTTACATTAAATGAAGATAATCTATAATATATGTTTTGAGCAGGAAGTTAAAATACTGAAGAAAAATTACTGATTAATTATATTACACGTATATATCCAGTCATATATTAAAAAAAAAGACGAAGTTCCAAGAAGACAAATAGATATATTTTCAGTATTGACTCACTTTACCAAACTTATAACTTGCCTTGCCTCTTTAAATTTTTTATTTCCATGGATCGAACGAACTATAGCTATCTATGTTTTCAATTATACCTAGCAATAAGTTGAACCGACTGGTTACAGGGGTTAGTGTAGACATATTTTTTATTAATTTATTTTTCAACTAACAATATTACATAAAATTATATTTTCGCTATAGAAAGGACTAAAAGTATCCAAAAATGGAAAAAAAAAAAAAATCTATTTAAAAATAATTATTTTTTAAAAATTTTTAGAGTATTTGAAGAATTTTAATTTCAATGGAATTTTTATTAAATTTATTTATTATATATAATAAATTATTACATTTTTTAATGCAAATTCAACCATATTTCCGATAAAAAATTTTTTTGGTTTAAAGTTATATTATTATTTAATGATAAAAAAATGCAATTACAAAATTACATTTTTAAATCAATAATCCCATAACGTTATTGGTTAAAATGAGTTCTTTTTAATTTGATTTTAGTATTTTCGTATTTTTTTTTTAAATTCAATAGTGAACAATTACAACAATCAACAAAATAATTCAAAATAATTATATAAAATTTTATGTTAATCACGTATTTTTGACACTTTTCATTTGTATAATTTTAATAAAATATAATTTAAAACCATATTTTTGTTATTTTAATTTTTTTTTTTTTTTAATTTTTATGAATCATTTCCTTTTTAAATTTTTATTTTTTAAATACTTAAAATATTAATGAGCAATTAATTTTTTATTTTTTAATATTATTTAAGTACATAAAAAAGTTATTGAGATAAATAAAAAAAATTAAAATTAATAATATTTAATAATTTTCTATGTCATGAACATAATATTTTTGCAAAAATAAAAATTAAACTATATATGTTTATAATCCGATGTTTAAAAACTGTATGAACTAAAAAGTCTGAAAAACATAATTTGTGTTTTTTTCTTTTTTGAGAACTTAAAAAAGAAAGGCTTAAAAAATACATGAAAACTTAAAAAACAAAAAGGGAAAGAAAAACAGAAGAAATTTTTATTATTTATTCTCCCCAATAATATAAAAATTAAATATTTAAAAAAATATATACAATTTTTTTTTTTGTTTACAATAAGAAAACATGTGAGAAGTTCTCAGCATTGTTTATTTCTTAACTTTTTCATTAATAGTTAGTGTTTTTTTTTGTTTTATATATCTATCAAGAGCAATGATAAAAATGTGCTTAATGAATGTTTCATCAGTTGGAATATGACCCTAATTTCGAAAAAAATAACTTAAAACCCTGCATTTCAAAAAGAATATGAAAATTGATCTGATAATGATATGATATTGAGCTCCTATATAAAATTGAGGATATTGAGAACTTAGAGCTAGTTGGCAACATTATAAGAACTTTAGATTTATAGTATTTCTAAATAGAATAATTTATGAGTAAGATTTTTAGAAGTTTTTTTCCGTAGAAAAGAAGATTAAAATTACTTGAGAAAGAATTTTTTAACGAAGTTCAAATTTGAATTTTTAATGTCGAACGATCAATTTATTTTTAGTATTGTTGCGCCTTATTTCGTTACCAAAACCAACCCATATTTATATTTGCAATATCCATCAAATGCCTCTGGATGAAGAGCCTAATGTTCAGTCAACGTGAAAAGAATAATGTAGAATGAATACTAAATATATTCAAATGAAACACAAAATAATGTATATTATTTATGTTGCAAGTTAAGTTTTTTATATGTATACAAAACGTATATGTATAACGTGCATTGCACATAGATACCACGTTATATTATTATGAAGACGAGACTTTAATTTAAATGAAAGAGATTTAATATGTGCAATAGGTATATTTTAGTTAATAATTTAAAAGGGAGTTAAACAGTGGAGGTTAATCTAGCTAGGCTAAATTAAAGTTGATGGTGCATAACCAAAACTTAAGTAGGTAATATGATTTGTTGAAGAATGTTATTGAAAGTTAAAATTATGTTTTTATGAATTAAAAGGTCAATATGAGAGAGAATTAATACAGACTTTGATATTCACTCTTGAATTCACGAGATCCTGTTTCACTAAATTATGTTTAGTTTATATATTATATGTTAACATACTATACACACAATGTGTAAGACAAAAAAAAATTTGACAACGTCTGATATGAAATAATAATGATTTTTATGTCGGGAATATCTAGTTTTGGCAATCTGATATTTTTATGTTTATACTTCATTTTAACAATAAGTAGCAATTAATATCTTCAATTTATAAACCAATGCAAAGAAGAAAATTAAAAAAAATAAAAAAATAAAACACAAATCACGCTCTTCAAAGTTCATTTAAAGTATTTTTTTTGATACGATATTATTTACCAAGAATTTAAAATTTGATAAATCAAATTGATGGTTTATCGATATATATAATAACGCTTCATATTCTTTTTCAAGGGGATGCCACTTATGTGTTCAATAAAAAAAAAGTATGTTTAAAGTATACATGACGTACAATAGTCAAATAAAGAACTAATTGTGCGAATTTCCGTTTTTAAGTCAAGTTTTTTTTTTTGGCAACTAACACCTGTTGTTTTATATATTCTGAAGGTAGATATATAGTTTTTAATTATGGTTGTTTTTCGTACAGAAGTATAGTGTTTGCTTACAACAACCATCATTTAAGATTTAATGAAAACTCCATATAACTAATATCGTAACGGAATAAAAAAGTCAGGTAAAATAAGAGTTCATTAATCTCAATTTTAAATGAGATACTCTTGTTGAATATAGTACACTAAAAGATATGGACATCAAATATCAAATATCAAAAGATTACGAATTTTTTATTAGTTATTTAAGATAATTATACAGATCCAAAACAATAATATATTACGTATATTTTTATGTTTTATTTACTAATAATTAATGTTCTAATAAAATACTGAGATGGTTTGGTGCTATGGAATAGAATGTCGGATTAGTATCAGGGGTTTGATTTAGGTTTGTTTCAATTTTATTGAGAGATATGAAATCATTCAAATGATAAATATATCCAATTCTAATTTATTTTGTGATAATTCAATTAAGTTTTATTCGATCGCATTAGGTACTAAGGTAAATGATAGAAAAATCTCTCATATACTCTAGTACACTTTCTGTACTTACCCAGGCTTCTATTTGTTTTGGAGGATGATCTGGTGCTACTGCGCTTTGTCTGCTAAGTAAACTAAGAGCACTCCTGTCATTCATAAATGGAATTTTTCCGCTTTCTTTTTCATTTTTTCCAATTAATTCTCTTTCAATCTGGAAAGTAATAAATCTCATAAATTATGATTTATCGTATTTTAAATCAGATATTTATGTCCATGTTTATTTGAGTTAAGTATATAGGCTAAAGGCAGAATATTTTTCTCCCATAAAATATGATTGCTCTCAATTTTCAATTAATTATTAACTAAAATATAACTTTAACAGTGATGGGAAGAACTCTTTTCTTCTCTCGAGCAATTTCTAATTATCATGTCAATCAAAGTCATGTGAGCCTTTGTTATTTTAAATTTTAACGCACATTTTATAAATCTTACTTACGGGGAATTTCGATGAATGGGTGTGTAAGGTGTTTGAATTTATTAAGTGCCCCTCTGATGGAGTATCAAAAAATGCTGATCCTGGTATAGTTGATTCACTATAAATTGCTGGTGGTTGAGGTGGCATCCTATAAGTTGGCAATGTTAAACGATTTAATTGATGAGTTCTATTCCCTTGTGTTTCATTACCTGAAACATTGATTTGATTATAAATAAAATTCATTTGTTTAAAAAAATTAAATAATACTAATAAAATGATGAACTAATAAAGTAAATATTGAATTCCTCTAGTTGCAGATCAGGCTCTCGAATTTTACTGATACTTTTTTAACTTTATGATTTACGTACATTTGAGTTGGTCTCAAATAATTATTTATACATAATTATCTTATCATAGAATTATTATAGTCCTTTTTTCGAATCCTAATCTAACATTTCTTATTATGAATGTTTAATATCCCCAAACGTATATATTTTCCCCTAAGCCTATGAATGTATGTTTAGTTTTCATTAACGTTATAAAATCCATAAAGCAAAAAATATTAATTTTCTTATGTTTTGTAACTTTCAACTTTTCCAGGGAAGAAGAATTATTGTAAGGAATAAAATTACATTAAATCCTTGAAATTTTATTTTATTATCTTTACTGCGAAAAAAGTTTTTCGTTTCCTCTTTATTTTCTTGTAAAATTCTTATTTACACTCTGTTTCGTGCTTCAAACTCACAAACTTTTTTTTTACATGTCAGAGCATCTCTTAAATAACATAAACTTTGCGGCTATATTAATAATTTTTTTTTCTTTTTTGTTATCTTTTAATTTTTTGGTGTTCTGAATTATTATGTTATCTACCTTTTTTTGTACGTGGTCTCTGTTGATTTTTAACTTGTCTAACAGTTTTCACACGCATAATAAGATATATAAAAACTTTATACAAAGTTTTCATACCATTTCTTATTGTTTTATGACAAAAAAAATAAAACTTATATTCTTCTAACTTTATTAATTCTGTATTCTCATATATGATATATATGTACAGTACATATTTGTATATTAGTTTTTATTGTATGTAACAGTTTTGTGTTTAGTAAATGTCTTAACATACAAATTTGTTATTATTATTATTATTGTAAAACTTCTCACAAATTTCTTTTATCTGATCCTCATTAAATTATTTGCGGTTTAAATATTGGTTTAAATAAATTTTATTTTCAAATATAGGTACAAAAATAAGTTTATCCATATAATAAAGCTAAATGGTATTTTAAGTGCATGGTCCTATTAAGCATAGTAATTTTTTTTAAATTTATATTGTTAAATTGAATTGTAACGCAGGCAATATAAGTTCTCATTATTAATTCAATTGTGATAGTGGGTGTGAAAAACATTTGAAACTATAAAACTTAAATACCTAATCAGGAAAATTTATTTTGAAAATTTCTAGTACAATGTAAACTAGGGGTGAAAAAAGCTACGCAGATTTCATAAGAACATTTAAAAAAAAACTAAAAATTAATATTCAATTAACATTTCAATTACCATTTGGTATTGAATTAATAAAAAGCTTATTTTAAAAATTTAATTGTGCATAGTCTTCAATAATAATAAATTTTTAATATTTATTATCATACCATTTTCGATAAACACTTTAAAATTAAAAGTGGTTGCAATTAAACAGTTTGAAAAAGGTATTGAAAATAATATTGATTTAAATAGAGAACTGCGATTTAATAAACAAATTTAATGTTTAGTTAAATACTAAATATGCCAAAGAAACATTGTTATATGATTAATATAGTGTGGCTGCACTAATTCTCGTAAATTTAATCAAAAAAATTTTTACTCCTAATAATTGGTTCATATATATATTATTTAATTTGACACCGAACAAAGTATATTTTATTAAGAAAACCTAGCTCTAAAATTAAGATTTCGATTCAATTTATGATTCATATTAAAAGGTAAAGTAATTTTAATTCAATTTTATGTAAATATGATCTTTGATTATTAGCTCTGATATAAATATAGTTAATTTATTATTATTTTTATTTTTTTTATCTCAGTTTTGAAGTTCAAACACAACAGAATGTTAATTTTTTTATATTTTATTTTAATCATCAAATTCTATTTGATAAATACAATTTAAACATTTTTTTTACAAATTTTTTATTGAAATTTTTTTTTTTAGTTTTATTAATCATTTCACTTAAATTTTAAAAGCATAATCAAATTTTATTTTATATTTTATGAGAAAATAAAAACTTATGAAATATTAATTTCATTGTGTTAAAAAAAAACCAAATTTTTTTAAATATCCTTTGTGAACTTTTTTAATCCTTTTTTTGATGCGATATCCTTTTTATTTTATCAAAAAAGTTATTATGATGTGTTAAAATGTGAAAACCACTTTTATGGTGGCGGTAAAAACTGTTGACTAAAATTAAATTATTAAAAAAAAAAAAAGAAGAAATTTCCGAAAATAAAAATTTATATGTCAAAAGAAAAAAAAAAAAAAATTATGGTTTAAAAAATATTATGTACAAAAAAAAAACAACAACAATAAAGCGGGTAAATTTTATTTCACCCTATTAATAAATAAAATTTTTACAAAAAAAAAAATTGAGCCAAAATTTGAACACCAGAGCATCTAAAGAACACTCTTCGTATGTTGTTGGTGTGGTCACTACTTATTTGTTTTTTTTTTTTCTACAGAATTTATTAAAAAATTATACAATTTTTTTATATTTGTATTGAAAAAAAAAATATAAATGTTAAGAATATTCAAAAAAAAAAAAACTTATATTATATTCTTTTTTTTACCAATTTTTATTTAAAATTTATTAAACTAGATAATTTTAACATAAAACGAAGTGTGCATCGAATAGATTTTTGATATAGTGCGTTAATACAAAAATATGTAAAGTACACTATAAAATTAATCTTATCAAATAAATACTATTAAAGATTCAATTAATAACTTTTAGTTTTTCCAAAATCGGTAAAGTAGGATCAAAGCTAATAATTTGGTCCCAAATAAAATTAATTGTGAAAAAGAATTTAATTCAAAAATTAACAAGCGCTGGCTTGATGATTAATAATTATTTTCCAAGTAAGTCGATATTACTGTTCTAAAGTGTATACATATTTATATAATACTTGTTACAACATATAGGAAACTAAATGTTATTTTATAAAAACATTGAACTCAAACAAAAAAAAAGTGTATTCTACATGTGTATTTTTAATTGCTAAAAAAAAAAGTGTACAAGAAATAATATTATAAAACGGAAAAGCAGCTAATGTTACACTTTGGTGATTTCATTATACTACCGGAGTCCGAACACATATAAACAAGTATATTATTTTATAGTAAAATTTGAATATACGTAAAGTAAAAAAAGAATTAACTTAATTTTCAAATATTTTACGATTTTCTAACTCATTATAGAAAATTTTTAATTATACATATATGTAAATTATAGAATGAATAAATGAAATAAAATGTTTATGCAATTTAAGATTCTTTTTTGCAGGTGATTCTTTTCTATTTAATATATGTTTATAAAAATATACTTAAAGTCAAAAAAAATTCTGCAATAAGCATGAAATGATATTGAGATAAGGATTTTTATATATTGTATAAAATTAGAATAAACTCAGTTCTTCAAGCTTTGATTTGTCTATGTTTAAAATTTTTACTTTATATTCTTACATTACTTTAAAATGGCTGCTAATCTCAATTTCTTAACTAAGTAAGTATAAAAAAAATTTTCATACCTTGACGTAAGTACTTTAGACTTAGGTACCAACTTTTTTTGCGGAAGCGAACGACCTCATTGGGGATTTTACACATCTAGTAATTTAGCAAAGTGTTAAAGAGTGTTTTCATATAATAGCAAATAAAATCGTAGAGGATAAATTTTCGAAACAAACCGATTTTGTTCAACAATAACTATACTATTGAGATATTACAAAACCAAGTTACAACTTACATTGCATTAAAAAAATTACTAACACAAAACTATTATTCGAAAAATGCAACAAGTTATATTTGAAGAATTTTATTGGTATATTTTAATTAAGTTTCTTATTATGTGGCTGATAATTTTGTCAAACAATATTATTTTTCCCTAGAGAAGTGGAGAACTAAATATTTAATTAATTCTAAGCACCAAATATATTTTTTACAGGAAAATATACACTGATAGAATACATATATTTCTTTAAGATACAATCTCTTAAATGCAAAGGAAAACAGTTTTTCTTTTTGTTTCTTTTTTTTTTTTTCAAAAATATGAAACGTGTACAGGATTCAAAACAGAATCTGATATCCCGTCCCGTGAGAACCCTTTTCTAATTAAATATGAAACAATTTATTTATATATTTTCTTTAAGGACAAAATATTTTTATTTAAGATTAAAATGTCAAACTCATTGTCTCAAGTCAGATGATTCATGGGATTAAAAAAAAATTTTAATGGAAAATATAATTTTATTTTTTCTAAATATTTAATAAAATAATGATAATTATACAAAAAATTAAAAAATGAAAAAAAATTTGTATGTTTCTATAGCTACATAATAAGTGATTTTAATGGAAAATATAACATATTACGTATGAATTAACTATTTTGTACATATTGTAATACATCTATAACTACACTATACACAAACATGTACAAGTATATGTTTGGTAATCAATAAAACACACTTTTATTATCGATTTACCAGAAAAAAAAATACTAACATGATACAACATCACAGTAATGCTACTGTCATCAAATATTAAACAATAATAAATATGGAATAAAATTTATTACTTCCGCATTTTGACATATAAATTTATTATTATACAATCTACATTTTTGATATTAAAATTAAATTATACTGTAATTAGGTAGATTTCTATTTTTATGAAACTTTTTGTGAGTATTAACGAATTGTAATACAAGCAAGATAAATCGTATTTGATAAAATGTTATTTATTAACACATGATAAAAATTAATAAAAAAAATATAGAACAGTGTGGGCCCCGTTTACAACATTTCCATTCAAAATAGTTTATTTTTAAGAAACCTTGGTCACAACCAAGAGCGAAACATATTTTATAGGTTCTATCAATACCATTTAGTCATATACCGTATACGCAAATATAACAATTTCCATAAAAAATTCATAACTAATTCGAATTCTTAGTCCAATCTTTTTTTAAGTTCCTCTAATCGATATCTATCTACCCAATAAACAAATGTTTATCTGACTGAAACTATTAAAAAATTTGCAAAATATTTGGCGGATTAAAGGATTAAAAGTCGCAAACTCCCGAACCCGAAATCGTACAATCTTATACTTCAATCGAGGTGAAAGAGAATGAGACTGGATAAATTTCGGCATTCAAAGAATTAATTTCCCAGTATTTTAGACATTTAATGCAAACATATAGTCCCATTTTTTATTTTTGATGTAAAGCGGGCTAAAAATCAGAATTTAAAAAAAAACTTAATCACATTTTGTAAACAATATTTTACAGAATGAATATATTGTGGTAATATAAAACTGTTATCATGACAGTAAAATTTATTTACTTTTTAAAAGTGCAATATTTTGTATCAAATTAAGTTTCAAACTTTTAATAATAAAACTAAATTTCCTTGAATATTTATGTTCATGACTATAAATGAAAAATTTTTTATTACAACTAAAAATATAATAAATGATATATTTTTGAATAATAAATTTTGTAATATTTTGTATCACATTGAAGTTTTCCAAATTTTGTTTTGCTTTTCAATTTGATCTTTTAAGAGAATTGAAATGGTAACTTTATTAAGATAAAAGTTTTAATTTGTAGATTCTATTTTTGTAAAAATGGATTTTCTGTAATTATTATTTAAGAAGAACATTTATATTTTCTCATATTTATAGAATGCTTTTGGTCATCGTAAGATTTCTAAATATAATTTAAAGTTAATTTTTGAAAACAACAAAAGAAAATTAATCTATCAAATAAACTTTATGAACCCAATTAAAACTTTCAACAGGGTGACTTTAAATAAATATGCTTTTAAAATTTTTAGTTAATTTTTTTTAATTTTATTATTGTAATATTTGACAGTTCCGTCCACTTTTTGTAATGAGCATATAACACTTAAATATAATTCTAATATTTTCCCCTCATTATGAAACAGATCAAAAGGAATTTGGAAACATTTTCAATTTCAAGACGTCGTCAATAGCTAAAAATGTTTTTTATGAACTTTCACCATCTGAGATTATTATCTGCAATATTGATTAATAAACCTATTAAAAAAAAGTTTCGCATAATTATTCTAATCGATAGTCTACAACAAACATATATTCAGCGGATATGGTTTGAGATGAAAACTAAATAGAATTAATAGAATTAGTGAAAAAAAAATAAATAAAAATTAAACCAAAAATATATAAAGAGAAATTTTTGAATCATTAATCAAGAATAAAAGATTCAATTAAATAAACACGTAATTTTTTTCGGTAATTATAATTGACAACGCATGAATAGTTTCCATGACTAAAGTTTCTATTTTTTTTTTTTTTAATAATAATTTAAAGTTAAGAGCATGCAAGTTATTTTTTATTTAATCTTTTTGTCTATAATAAAATTTAGAACATGTCAAAATTTTAACATAAAATTACTGTATAGATTAATATTATTATTATTATTATTTTTGCCTGAACCATAAATAAAAAGAATATCTAATTAATGATAGGCAGATATATATAGAGATAGATCTTAGCACTTATTTTTCAATTTTCAGAAATCTGTTATAAAAAATAAATTAATGGTTGTGTTTTTTTTTAATTTTTTTTTTTAGATTCATATAAATGTTATTTAAAACGGTATAGAAATAAAATTATCTTGTGCACATAATATTGGTACACTGAAATTTAGTGGGAAAAAATAAGGAAAGATTTATTTTATAATAATTATTAAAAATCTAGAAAATAAATTTAAATTAATATTTTTAAAATCAAAACCCATACTACTACTACCTTCGATTTACTTGCAGACAATATCATAAAACCACCCATGATGTGAAGAAGAAATTCATTTATTTTCTTTCGACAAATTGGACTCACTATGGATAAAATAAGTTATTATACTAATTGACTTATCATAGGGAAAAGGAAGATAGGAAAAAGGTATTTGTAGTAAGTTTAGAGAAAGTTATAAATATGACGTCAGGTATAATTTATGTTATTTGAACTTATTTGCAATGCTTCACATTGTCAAAATTTGAGTGCACAAAAAATAGTTTTTTTCTGTGAATTAAGTACATATAATAAGTCAAATTTTATTGGCAACATAAGATGAACAAAAAAATAAATTCTTGTTTACTTTAGCCTTTCTCATATTAATATTACTATTATTTTTTATGAAGAAACATGCAAAAAAAAATTATAATGCAATGAATGCATGATCAAGTTGCTAAAAGCAGAATACATAAAAAACTGTGAAAAAAAAAATTAGTTTATTTAATAAAAATTATGAAAATTTTTTATTCCAATAAAAATTTTGTCTTTAAATCTTATAAAGAAAACATCATTAAACTAAGACTAATCTCATAATAATATGAAGATTATCAAATAAATATAGTTCAAAGAAGTAAAAATAAACTTAGAGATTACACTTTCACCGTTTAATCGATTTTTTTTTTAATTAAAATCTATTGTATTTTATGTTATTATATACGTATTATATTTGAATTAAGAAATAGTAATATTATTTCATTGATGAATAAGTTATGCAACTTAAATAACATATATAAAAACTATAAACTATTATTTATTTTATGTATTTTAATCATGGGGGTACAACAAATTACTAATCAAATATGTTTTGTATGAATGAAAAAGTGACAGTGTCCAATTAGGATTATAAATTTTTAAACAAATATGGTTGTTTATAATAGTGAAAACATAAATTTTATATTCAAATAACTTAAGTTAAAATTAGTCGAAAATTATTAATAAAAATATTTTATAATTGTGTAAGATTGTACCTATACTATCAATTTTTATTATTTAAATTATTTATTAATGTATATTGAATGAAAAGCCAATTTGAATAACATTTTCTAAGTCACTAATTCACGAGAAATTTATAAATATTTAAATTATTACAGTTTTCATATACATAAAAACCTGACTACTGGAATAACAATATTTTTCATGTCATTTAAAAATATAATTAAAAATAAAGATTCAGGTGAAAGAACTTGAATCACGTCGACCTATAATTTAGACTTACATCGTGAGTTAATTTTAAAATACATTTTTTATGAATTATCGAAAAAGCCATGGGAACCCACTTAAACATATATTTTTAATAAATATATCTCATGGTTAACGATAAAGATTAAAAGGACAACGAGTTTCACATTTTCATTGAGCCCAATTCTATTTTATTTAATATAACTTGAGAACTTATTAGTAAATATTTGATAAGTACTTACCACAATAGATACAATATACCTAAAGTTATAAGTCAGTAATTGTTAAAACAATTTTTTTTTTAAATAATTGTATTTATTTTTCTCAAAATTAAAATTTAGGAACTTGCAAAGTTTTGAAAATAAGCCCATCAATACTACAAAACATTTTTCGTTCTAATTTCAAATCAAAATTCCAAATCTCCGTAGGGGGTCTTAAAAGTCAAGGTGATATAATAATTCTTTTCAAAAAAAAAAAGAAGAAATCATTCTTGTTTCATGAATTTTCTAACATTATTTTATAATAATTTTAGTGTAGGTATATATAGAATTATTACATCTTCGATATTTATATTATTTTCACAGAAAATAAAATTTAAGATTTGGAATATTTTTTTCATTATAACTTCGCTACACTTCAGGTTAGCAACCATGAATTTCTTGGTTTGAAAGTAGGTTGGCGAATGGGGTGACACACTTATAAAAGATGGTTTGGTTTGAAATTAAAAAAAAATTCTTTGTAAAATTAAAAAAAAATTCTTTGTAAAATAAAATTTTTATTTTTTCGTAATTTAAAAAAAAAAAATTAATTTTTTTAATTTAAAGAAAAAATGGAAAATAAAAATAATATTCAATTTTTTTTTAAAATTATTTTAATTTATTTTCTTTTTTGACAACCTACAATTTATTATTATTTTTTTTATATCGAAGCATTTTAAAGTATGATTTTTTCCGTAAATTTTCTGCAAATTGACAGGTTATACCTTTTTTTTTTTGAAATGCAATAAAACTATGTAGTAAAATTTCTAGGTTTGTGTCGAACCTACTTTCAAACCATGAAAAAAAAAAAAAAAATTTATATGGCAAACCAAGTACCAAACACAGAACGAACCCATTTTTTTCTGCAAAACATGGAATTCTGTGTTTGTAACCTGAAGTGTAGCGAAGTTATTAGACTGTAAATTATTTATTTGAAATATTCTCGAATGATAGAAATAAATGGTAATTCAATTTTCATTTCTAATCTCTTCGTAAACCAAGGAATTCCAAGCAAATATCTTCAAATATAACACGAATGAGCGTATGTCGCTAACATTCCTCGATCATTAGTCTGTGTACCATATCAATGCTGAGACGTAACTGATCCGAAAGAACAGGAGCTGCGTTAATTAGTTATATTATATGAAATTGTTTGATGGATGCGATAAATAATTTTAACAATTTTTTTAATTGTAAGAAATTTAACATTTGTTCTTTTCTTATAAATATTTTTGGTTAAAAAGAAACAATTAAAAAAAGTTATTTCTTTTTTCATTTATATACAATTATTGTACACAAATGCCTACATTATATCGTCTGCTCAGAAATGAAACAACGTATGACATTTATACGTCATTATTTGACAATAGCACCATTCGATTCCTCGTACTCGATTTTATAAGTACACTGAGAGAAGAGATCTATTACCGTAATAGTAAAATGCAACAATAGAAATTTGATAGTTGCCGAAATCAACTTATGGTTGTGGCAACCTCACGTTAGCGTTTACTGTAATAATATATATTTTTACCAAAATCAATTTATTGGTTGTGGCAAACTCATGCTAACTATTACCGCAATCATATATATTTTTGCCATAATCAACTTACTGTTGCTTTTTTTTTGTTTTTGTTTTTTTGTTTTTTTTTTTGTTTTTTTTTGTTCTTTTTTTTCGCTTTTTTTTATATATTGTTTTTTTTTTATTTCTTTATGGGCACCCATCTAGTTTCTATCACTACGAGATGTTGCTTAACTTTCTGTGTTCAATGTGATGTACAGTCTTCCACTGAGCTATGTCAGTAATATACAACAATGTATTAAATAGAAAATATAAATTCGGTATCTATTAAAACTACCACACACTTACCAAAAAATGTTTGTATTAGCACACACAGTGTGAACACAATGTATGTGTTGACACATACATTGTGCAAGTCATATACTCCGAATCCAACTTCCCTTATAAAAAACCCATTTCCGCTCCTATAAGATTTTAACTTATTACAAATATCCAAATTTCCTCCACGAGCTTTTTACTTTTTACTTAATTTGCTTATTTTTATGAACTTAAATTTTATTCTTATAAAAAAACTAAAACGTAAGTTATTTTAATTGTGCAATTTTTATATTTCTTAATAAACTTAAAGAGGTGTTAAATTACGAATTTAATATTTCTAATATTGAATGTAAAATCATAAATATAAGAAAGAAAGGTAAAATAAGTTTCAGTTTTAGAATTTCGTTCGAACTAAAAATACGATTGTCTTTAAGTATAATTAAATTAAATTTTGTTTAGATTATTCTAATTAATAAAAAGAATTTATAAAAAAAAAATAAACAAATATATTTAATTTAATAAAAAAAAGTAAAATAAAATTAAATATTGTAAAAAATCAATTTTTACATGTTTGGCGCAGTCGGTAGGATACCAAACCATTTTTACAAATAAATAAGAAAAAAAAAAAAATTTTTTTTTTTTGTGAAATTGGTGTTCTTTTAAGAATTTATTGGTATCAACTTATGAGACCATATCGTAAACCTTCAAGTTTGAATAAACCTAGACTCAGAGTAATCACTGAAGAAAAATATAACGAAGAATTAGCTGAAGCACAACAAAAAGTTAATAATATTTTTGAAACAACTAATAACATGGCATTAAATAATATCACAGGTAGAGATCTAATTACTGAAGCTAGAGCTATTCCAATATTTCGTGGCGATGACACCTTTGAATTAACACATTTTATAAGAGAAGTAGAGACAATTGTTGGGTTGACCGCAGACCAAAATATGAAAAATTATTTGTTGAATGTAATGGTGAGTAAAATTCAAGGACCGGCTGCTTTGTCGATTAGAAGATTGGAAAACGCTACTTGGGACGAAATAAAATTACAATTGAAGAAATCGTTCGGTGTTCAACAATCATACTTGAAATTAAAGGAGGAAGCAGATTCAATCAGGTTCTGTAGTGTAAGTCAATATTATAAAGAGTTATCTCAAGTATTGGATAAGTTAAATTTAAAATATAAGTTAGATGATGAAAAGCCAGCAGAATTTAATACAATTAATAATGAAAAAAGCATATTAGAAAAATTTTTAAATAAACTTCCACGATCAGATAGTATGTTTTTAAGAATTAAGAACATTGAATCTCTTGAAGAAGCTTATTTTGAACTAATAAAAACAGGAATCCAAGATAACCCGACACCTTTTCAAAAAAATATTGTTAAAGCTAATAATAAACAAAATAATTTCCAGCGTAACTCTTTTAACAATAATAACCAATATCAGGGACATATAAGACATAATTTTTCCAATAATAACAATTACACTAATAGTGTTCCTCAAACTTATCCCACGCCTAATAAATCTCAAAATTTTAACAATAATAATTACAATAATAGTGTTCCTCAAAGATATCCCACTTCTAATCAAACCTACAATTTTAATTCCAATCGAAATTCGAATTTCAATAATTTTTCTCGAAAACAGAATTATGATCAAAATTCTTTAAACGCTAATGCTAACAATAATCATGGAAGTTTTGAACCTATGGAAGTTGATTCAAATAACATTGAACAAAATTTTCGTTTACAACCTCGGAAAACCCATTACCAATAGTAGAATTCTCAATTCACAATAAAAAAATTAATTGCCTAATAGATACAGGTGCTTCTATATCAATAATTAGTGACCATCTTTTCCCTAATATAAAACGAAATAAATTAACGAATCAAATTGAACTTGTTACATTATTTGGAAAAAACCAAATTACCCATGAAATAATTACTGAGGTACCTTTAGAATTTGACCATGACGCCACAATGACATGGAAATTACTGAAATTTTGTAATAAAAAATTCGAAGCAATATTGGGACAAAATATACTTCGTGCTATTGGCGCGAAAATTGATTTAGAAAAAGGACATGTTGAAATTAAAGGCAAAGTCACTAAATTTAAAAATTCCTGCCCTTACAACGATATAATCGAATTAAATTCATTAAATTTTGACAACAAAAATATTGTTGATTTTATTAAAACTGAACATCTTAATTATGAAGAAAAGAAAATGTTGAAAAAAATTATTTATGAAAATAAAGATTTATTTTTTCAAGAGGGACAACAATTAACAAATATTTCAAATATCAAACATCAAATTATTACGAAACATAGCCAACCCATTTATTCCAAAATTTACAGATTCCCTAAAATACATGAGCAAGAGGTTGAAAAACAAATTTCTGAAATGCTAGAACAAGGTATCATAAAACATAGTAATTCTCCATATAATTCACCAATTTGGGTAGTGCCGAAAAAACTAGACCATTCAGGTGTTAAGAAATGGAGAATTGTCGTCGATTACAGAAAGCTCAACGAGATAACTGTAGATGACAAGTTTCCGATTCCAAACATAGAATCACTTTTTGACAAATTGGGTAAATCTCAATATTTCACAACTTTAGATTTGGCAAAAGGGTTTCATCAAATTCTTGTTGACGAAAAGGACCAAGCTAAAACTGCTTTTTCGACCCCCCAGGGTCACTACGAATATGTCAGGATGCCATTCGGTTTAAAAAACGCTCCTGCCACTTTCCAAAGAGTTATGAATCACGTATTACGCGAATTCATTAATATTAATTGTGTCGTATACCTTGACGATATCTTAATTTTTAGTACTTCTCTTCAAGAACATATTCAATCAATTAACAAAATTTTTCAGAAACTTCGAGAATTTAATCTAAAGATTCAAGTCGACAAGTGTTCATTTTTATCAAAAGAATCAGAATATTTAGGACATGTTTTAACTAATGAAGGCATTAAGCCCAACCCAAGTAAAGTTCAAGTCATTAAGTCACTTAAAATTCCTAAAACAAGAAAATCCATTAAAAGTTTTTTGGGGATAACTGGATATTATAGGAAGTTCATAAAAGACTATGCTAAGATAGCACAGCCCCTAACTAATTGTTTGAAAAAAAATAATAAAATTGATGAAAATAATGTGAATTATATTCAAGCTTTTAATAAATTGAAAGAAATTATTACCAACGATCCGATTCTAAAATATCCCGATTTTAATAAAAGATTTACATTAACTACTGACGCAAGCCAGTATGCAATTGGAGCCGTTTTATCACAAAATGGTCACCCTATATCTTTTGCAAGTCGAACACTTAACGAACATGAAATAAAATATAGTACTATTGAAAAAGAACTCTTGGCTATAGTATGGTCTACAAAATACTTTAGACCATATCTATATGGCGTAAAATTTAACATAAAAACAGATCATCAACCATTAGCTTGGTTGCATTCTTTAAACGAACCCAATTCAAAGCTACAAAGATGGAGAATAAAACTAAACGAGTTCGACTTCAGTGTAGAATACCTCAAGGGCAAAGATAATAAAGTGGCCGACTTTCTAAGTAGAATAGATGTAAATAAAAATGAAATAAATGTCATTGAAACTGAAAATATTGATATTGGTGACGAAAGCAGTGAGTTAGCCACAATCCATAGTAATGTTCAGAATTTAGATAATCAAATTCCTATTTCGGAAAGCATAGTAAATAAATATTTAACTCAAATTCATTTAGTAGAAGAAAGGACAGATGAATTAATTACAAAATATAAAAAATACAGAATAATAATTATTTCAAAAAACGATTTAAATAACGAAAATTACTTAAACGACCTTTTGCGTAGATTAATTAAAATCGGAACCACTGGAATTTATTCTGAATTGCAGGAAAATGATTACAAAATTCTCCAAAATATATTAATCCAGTTATTCAGTGGTGAACCCCGAATTAAATTTATTAGATGTACCAGAATAGCAAAAAATTTAGAAAGTGAAGATGAGCTAATTCAAATAATAAAAAACTTTCACGAAAATACAAATCATAGGGGGATCCTTGAAAACTTTCTTGAAATAAAAGATTTATATTATTTCCCTAATCTGAAAAGTTTTGTCCATAAATTCGTAAATAATTGCGATGTATGCAATCTGACGAAATATGACAGAAACCCAATCAAATATAAATATCATTTATCTGAAACACCTTCTGAGACGAATAAAATAGTTCACGTTGATATATTTTACATAAATAAAACAATATTTTTAACAGCGATTGATAAGTTTAGCAAACATTTATACGTGTCTAAATTAAACGATCGAAATAGTGTAACAATTGTTCAAGCATTAAGACTTCGTAATTCTCTTTTAGGGAAACCAGAGAAATTTATATTTGACAATGAGTTTGACAATTTAAATTTAAAGGATTTTTGTAGATCAGAAAATATAGAAATTCATTTTTCATCACCAAGATCTTGTACAGGTAATGCTGACATTGAAAGAGCCCATGGAACAATAAATGAACATATTAGAATTTTTAAAATAACACAACCTAATCTTGATATTGAGTCCAAAATCCTAAAAGCAGTAGAAATATATAATAATACTATTCATTCCACTACGGGCGAAAAACCAATTGATTTTCTCGGAAATAAACCTTTAGATTTTGAAAACATTAAACAAAAAATTTTACAAAAAAAAGAAAAAGTTATTTCAAAATTAAATGAAAACCGAAAAAATTTTTTTGCCCCAGATTCTGATGAAATTCTTATCAAAAATCCAGCAATTGTTAGATATAAAGATGAGCCTAGATATAAGAAAATTAAATGCTTTAAAACTGATAACAAAATAATTGACAAAAAAAAAACGAAATATCCATCCATCTCGTATTAAAAGAAATTTCAAAAATTTTTTAGGTGGTTTTAACGGTTCTAACAATAGGCGCGATGTTAATCAGTCCGTGTCAAGCCGCAATTAACATAAAAAAATTAGAAACAGAAAGTGGTTTTGTGACAATTCGACAAGAAGATATTCCAATAATCGATTCGTATGACAAAATTATCCATATTATTGATTTAAAAGAATTAGAAATAATCCTAAGAACTATAGAGGACCAGATTACAACGACATTTAATTTGCCGGAAGATCAAAGTATTATTAGAACTCTTAAAGAGAAACAAAAAAAAGTAGAACATACATTTAAAACTCTAATACCGATAAGAAAAAAAAGAGGTTTGATCAATCTTGGCGGATCTGCGTTAAAATGGCTTTTTGGCACAATGGATGATGAGGATAAGACAGAAATAGAAGATCACTTAAAAACTGTAGACGAAAATATTCATAATAATATCCAAAGTTCAAATCAACAAATAAAAATAAATTTCTCAATTCAGAAAAACATACAAAAATTACAAACCAGTATCAATGATAACCATCTCGCAATTGATAAACTTTTAAATTTTGTGACTTTCGAAAATCGCAATACTATTAAACAAATTCAATTTTTACAATTACTAACAAATATTAACCTTTTAAATGATGAAATTGAAAAACTTCAGGAAAACGTTATATTCTCAAAACATAAAATAATGAGTAGGTCCATTCTTACCCCAGAAGAAATAGATTTTTATGAAATAGATATTTTTAAAATTCAAGAACTCAAAAGTTCCTTAGCTATTAGTGAATCAAAATTAATTTTTGTGTTGGAAATTCCTGTACTAAATCAATTCAAAGCGATTCATTATAAAATTATACCGGTTCCAAATTTAGAAAATGAACAAGTAGACATAAACATTGTAGATGTAATAAGTTTTGAAAATAAATCATACTATCTGGATCAAGAAAAATATAAAAACAAACTAAAACCTACGAATAATTGTATTTCGAATTTATTAAATAATTCTTATGTCGATTGTCATAAAATAACAAACAAAAATTCAGAAATAATAGAAATAGATTTAGGTTTAATTATTGTTAAAAATGTAAAAAACATGAGTTTAATTAACACTTGTAATAACGTAGAGTATAAATTAAACAAAAATCACTTAATTTCTTTCAACAATTGTTCTGTAAAATTAAATGAAATAGAGTTTTCTAACAAACAAAAAGAATTCAAACATAATATTGTTCTACCAAGCTATAAACACATAAAAAATTTGAATTTAACACTAAATTTAAAAGATTTACATATCAAACAAATAGAAAATAACAAAAAAATAGAAGAAGTTGTTTATAAAAGAAAACAAAACAGTCTACTAATTTATTTTAATATATCTGTTATTGTAATCATTTTGCTAATTATAGTTTTTGTAATTTTTATAAAATGTTATTTAAAAAAGAAAACTCGAACAATTCTAATAAATAAGCAATCTAAAAGTTTTGCCCAGGAGTGCAAAAATCTTGAGGAAGGGGGAGTCATATACTCCGAATCCAACTTCCCTTATAAAAAACCCATTTCCGCTCCTATAAGATTTTAACTTATTACAAATATCCAAATTTCCTCCACGAGCTTTTTACTTTTTACTTAATTTGCTTATTTTTATGAACTTAAATTTTATTCTTATAAAAAAACTAAAACGTAAGTTATTTTAATTGTGCAATTTTTATATTTCTTAATAAACTTAAAGAGGTGTTAAATTACGAATTTAATATTTCTAATATTGAATGTAAAATCATAAATATAAGAAAGAAAGGTAAAATAAGTTTCAGTTTTAGAATTTCGTTCGAACTAAAAATACGATTGTCTTTAAGTATAATTAAATTAAATTTTGTTTAGATTATTCTAATTAATAAAAAGAATTTATAAAAAAAAAATAAACAAATATATTTAATTTAATAAAAAAAAGTAAAATAAAATTAAATATTGTAAAAAATCAATTTTTACATGTTTTGCACACATCAAATACTTTTCCTGCAACTAACAGTAGTTTTTTCCAAGAATCTTAAAATAATACTCTTTTAAGGAAAAAGAAATTTTATTAAGAGAAAATAATTTCTTTTACCGCAATGTTATGGAATTAAATTCTTTTGACCCAAAAAATAGATAGTTTTTGTAAAAAAAATTTTGTTCCAGTAAATTGAAGTCATCATTTTAATTCTATTTCAGTCAAAGAATCTACAAAAAAAAACAAAAAAATTAAGGAAATTATTTACCAAAACATAAATTCTGTTGCAGGAATAAACATAATTTTAAGGCAAGGGAAACTCTTTTTTGGCAAAATATTTTTATTCTCTGAAAAAAAACAATGTTGTTGAAACAGAATTATTGTTTCTGCAAAAAAAATATATTGGTCGAAAATGAATTCAAAAAAAAATTTCTGTCAGTGACAACTACTTTGCAATATTCTTAATGTTGATTAAAATGTGTTTTTTAGATGAAAATTGTACGCTACTTGATATTTTTACATACGTTTTTTTTAATTTTCAAATCTTTAAATTCAAATTACTCGAAACTATACTTTTCATTATACGTTGTTTCATTTCTCAGCAGACGATGTATTAAAAATGTAGAATTTCTTTTATACAGAAAATCTAAGTAATAATTTAATAATGTAATTATATAAAAATTTATGTGGATTGACAGCAAATTACGACCGGCAATACGAAAAACATTATCAATTTTTGTGGAGAAATTATTCATTCCTCTGGAATATTCATTATTCGCAATTATTATTTTTATTCTAAAAAAATTTTACATAACTTTTCCATAATTTTTTTAATTATTATTTTTTTTTTTTTTCAATTAAGTCTTTTCAGCTTATCAGACTAAAATCATGGCACGTTTATATAGTCACACACGTTTGAGAAAGAAAATTTTTTTTATTTCTTAAAAGATAATTTTACTGTTTATAATTCCAAAACGAAAACTTGTTTGATGATAAAACATTTCAGAAAAAAATTTAATATCAATAATTTTATTGATAAAAGTAATAAAGTTTTATGAAACTTTTATTTGCAAGTAAATTTTGCTGCTTCACTATCAAATATCCATGATGTTTTTATTTTTTATATATCCAACAAGAAAATAAACGTTGTGTTCATCTTCATTTATTTATCAATAATAATTATATGTTTTTTATTTTTTGTTTATTAAAATTTTAAAGTCTTTAATTTAAATAAGTTTTTGTTTGTTATAAATAACAGCAGGAGTGTGGTTCTTTTTTTTAGCGTTATGCAAACAAATTTCCATAGTGCTGCATGGCGGTAATTTCATATAAGCTCTTTTAAGGCTCGGCAGCACTTTAATGTTTTTATTTTTCTATTCATATTCTAATTAAGAGTTCATTTTAAAACTTAAAATTATAATTATTATTTATAAATTAGATTTTAATATTTAATATATGAACTTATAGGAGCAAAAAGAATATATATAATAGTTAAAACAAAATTTTGAAGTTTATAAATTGATAAGCGATGGATAGATAGCTTTTATAAGAAACTGACTAAAAAACTGTAGTGTAAAACATCTAGTTTGAAAATCAATCAACGTTGCGTCATGACTCCTCCTTTTTCAGCAAATTTATTCTTAAGAAAGAAATTAAAATTTTTTATTAGTTTAGTGACTGAAGTAAGAAATAAACCATAAATACAAGTGAAGCCGTTAATTCTGAAATTCATGAAAAATACATTGTTATGAATAATTTATTTTTTTGATTTATATACAAACTTACACATAGTTTTATGAATATAATAAAACAATAATTAATGAATAGAAAATACAAAAACTATTCAAATTTTATAAATTAAGTCATTAAGTTCTTTTTTTATTCTTTTAAGTTAAATAGGAATAATTATATCATTGTTCACCATTCTGAAGTTGGAGAAAATATATTGTGAAAAATAATTTTACTAAAAGTTCCATGAATTAGAAAATTATAACTTATAAATATGAGGAACAAAACATAGATATCGTTCCAATACTCCAATTCTCCTTTCTGATATTATTTCTTACATTGCAAGAATTTCGAAAAAAAAACAAAAAACATAATAAATGTATGAAGCATTAGCTTCAAAAAACCTAACAAAACAAAATCAAAATGATAAACTCATTGAAAACTTCAAAATGACTGTTGTAACAATAAATTATAAATAAAATGTGAAAATAATTTCAGTTTAAATGTATTGGTTTCACAACTTACCTTATGTATTTTTTTTATTCTTTGTATATGTGTGTTTTATCCAAATAAGTACAAAATTACTTTTTTTTTCTAAATAATTTCCAAATTAAAAAAAATTATATAAATTTAATATTTTTTTTTTTTAATTTTAATTAATAATTTTAGATCTTTTTAAGTTTTTCTTTTTTTTTTTTTGCGTTTTTTATTTATTAAAAATAATTTTATTGAAATGCCACAAAAATTATAATTTTTTTCCTAAATTTTCTTTCCTAAAAACAAAAGACTTAGGAACGAAACTTTTGTCTTTTAATTTTTTTATTTTCAACATAAACAAATTAAATGTGAAAAAGAATTAATTATGTTCTTTAAATATTTAGTTTATAATTTTTAACAAATTTAATATGAATATAATATTTAAATTATTGCTTTAATTATTATTAATATATTTTTTATTACTTGAAATATTGAACCGACCAGAGGGAATTTAAAATTTAACTAAAAATTTATATGATGATTTTTTTTCTTTTTTATGAAAATAACATCAAATTAATTTTTTTTTTTTAATGGAAAGAGAATAAAATGGTACAAGTTTATCCAGCTTCAAATAAGAAAATTTTAGAGAAAAAAAAAATGTTAAAGAGTGGTAAAATGACATATTATATGTTAGTGCGAGAGCTAAAAAATTATAATTTGAGTTTCTCTTGTAATTGAAGAATATGTTTTTGATGAAAAAATTAAATAATTTTTTTTAATTAGGCTGAAGAAATCTGTATTTTAGTGTCTATTGGATGACTCTAGTTTAAAAATTGTGTCTCGTAGTGAGATTTTTCCAAAAACTAGATCTTTTTATTTAAAGAATTTATACACTCGTAAAATATTTTTAAATCTTTTTCAATAATTACCTTTCATAAATGATTATTGAAATTTTATATTAGGAGTATTATTGTTTTTTTAATAAATTATAAAACCAAGCTCTTGAATTAAAATTCATTATTTTACACAACTATTGTATTGGTATTGGAATTTTCTTCTTCATTAAGAAAATAATTATATTTTCTATTTTTTATTGCAATATTATTTCAAAAAATTAAATCTATAAAATTAACTATTAAAGTATAATTTTCCAACTCATACTTTGCAATTAAAATTAGTTATTTTAGTTTATTTATTCTATTTTTTTATTTTTTTTTTGCATTTCTATAGAAACAGAAAGAGATGTCTTCACTTTTCCCAACTGACACTTGTTTTGTTTATTTTATTTTATTTTTTACATTTACATTATAGTTGTAATGAACCTAACAATAAAAAATGAGTAACCTAATAAGTTTGGGTTTTACAAAATTTATTTTGAAGATATTATGTAAAAAAACATTTAAGTAATTAAAAATAATAGGGTGCACTTTTTTTCATCTTCTGAGTTTTAATAATTAAACAATTTTAACAACATTCAAATAAATAAAAAAAATTATTTGATGTGCAAGTTCAGTACGAGCTGCCATCTGGAAGAAAAAATCCTATTAATTTCAATCTAAATATAATTAACATCGAATCCTTGTCTCGGATTAAAGTACTTTCAGCTAGGTGAGGTGATTTTTAAACTGGGTCCCGCCAAAAATAAAACAATAATTAACAGGTGTCTCTAAGCAATTTAAGAATTTCGTTTGCAATAAATTTATTCTTTATTTTTTCAAGGTTTTGTTAGTAAAAGTAAACTGTTGCACAATGTCTTCATGGTAAATTTACTTTAATTTTTCAATATCTTGTATTCTTTCCAAAATTATTGGATTGGAAACATTACCACCACCACATTCTTAAAAATTTTATGTGTGAGAACTAAAAAAAAACCACTTTTAACTTAAATATTTCCATAAATACACAAATCCGAAATTTTTCTGTTTTCGAATGTATTGGTGTTAAGGTGGTCATTTTGCTTTAATTTAATTTCTCAAGCTGTATTTTGTTAACGACTTACCACAACTGCTTGACTGAAAGAAAAAAGGTAAAAAAAATATATCAATATTATGTTGCATATATTCTGGAGCTCAAATTTTATGATGATTTTATCGTATATTAGAATTTTAATATCGTATATAAATTTTTTAACAAACTCTAATTTAAAATTTTTAATAAAATCCGAATAATACCTCTTCACACATTTTAAAACGAACTTGAATAATCTTGACTTGTTTCGCATTCATATTATTTTATATATTTTCAGTCGAGAATGTATTATCTATATCTATATAAATAAAAATTAAATACAGTTCATTGGTAAGCGCATCACTTCAGAACAGTTCGACCGATTTCGATAATTTTTTCTTTTCATGTTCGTAATAGTCCGACTCAGGTTTTTAGAGAAAGAAATATTGAAAAAGTATCCGTGTCAAAGTTTTTTTTCTCTGGAATTTTTCTATGAACTACAACTCTTAATAAGAACTATAACTCTTTTTAGTAATAAGAGTCTCATATTAATAAAAAAAATTAGACTTACATCGTTCGCACCGGGTTCGACCAGTAATAAATAAAGATATAAATAAAAAGTAAATTATTGCCAGAAAAAAAAACTGTAATATTCCCAGACGATAACAAGGCTAGAACAGAAAGCTATAAATATTTACCAAAGCCGAAATATATACGAAAAGAGCGACAGAAGTTATAATTAAATAAATTAATTAATACATTAATAATACATATACATTAATACACACCTTTATGTTAGTATTTTTTAGCTGCATTTTTATTACAATAGTTTCAATTAAAATTAAGATATTTCAAAACAACTTTTTTGTGCGGACTTTCTTTTTCTTTACAAATAATCCTTTTCGAATCACTTAATGTGGCGACAAAAAAAAAATCTTTCAAATTGAAAAAAAAGGATCTATGATTTATGAATGATTAAAAAAAAAATAATTACTTGAGAAAACAAAACATTCAAATGTTATTATATATATAAACAAATTTTTATTTCATCAGATAAGTCTTCTTAGTTCAAAAAATTTCGCGTTACTAAATTGAATATCAGAACGGTAGCAAGAATTAAGTACATGATTTACATAATTTTGAGTTCTGAAATTCAACTTTCATAGGTTGCGTGCGATTAATTTGTTATTTAAAATTTACAATAATAAAAGAAATCTTTGAATGTGTTTATGAAAATCCCATAAAAAAAATTAAGAATTCTGTTAAAAATATTCTTAAATGAAAATGTTATTCAGATAAGGTAAGATTTTTGGTCGAGAAAATAAAGTATTTGTAACTATATAGACTAAAATAATTTTTTCGTGAATACGATATTGAGAATAGATGCAAAATGTATAACATTATGTATTTTATAGTTAGTTGTACGCGATTAAAACCCATTAAAACGTATTTTTTTTCTAAACAGATGGACAATATTCATTGATAGATTTTTTATTAAGATTTCCGTACACCGATGCTGTAAACATTCATTTGGTTCTTTCATTCATAATCTTAAAAAGGATTTTATATAACAATTTTGAATATAATAATTCTTGAAATAAAAACTGATTAAGATAATTATAGTTTTAGGAAGTAAAAATTTTTTACCCAATTTTAGGAATTAAATGCAAAGTGCATACCTAATGTATTTTTTTTAATCTTATTCAAATTTTAAGTGTACAAAAAAAAATTGCCAAAAAGAAATTTTTTAACAAATTTTTATTAACATAAATTCTTGATTGATATTAACTTATGTTTGTTGTTATAAAATTTTCTTTAATTTTTGTTCTCTTTCTCGTTCATTATTGGAGAATTTTTATTTCAACAAATTACTTTGGATCAAAATACATGGACCTTTAATTGAATTGAATCCCTATTCCAATGCGGTATACAATTTTATTAAAATTTTTAACGATTTTCAATCAATATTGTCTCCAACACACTTAGAAATAGTTACGACTAAATTAATATTTAATTTTTTATTTTCAACTTCGCAAATCGAAATAGTAATTTTTCTTTTAAAATTATTTTCAATGTTTTCTAATTCTAAAATATAAAAATTATTGCGAACAACTATTTTGATCCAGACTGAGAATATCAGTAAGAAGTAAGGTATGCTGCTCAATAATAAGATTTTCCAGTGCTTGGCAAAAAGTGGATGACATATGGTCAACTAGAGTTCCAAAAAATCTGAGTGACTTAAGAATGTGCTATAAAGTTCAAATATTCTTTCACACAGCTGGTTTTGATTGATGATGCTGTAGCTCGAATTAACAAGGAACTTGTTTAAAATCAAATGCTATATACTTAAAATAAATTTTCAATTAATCCGATCAATCATGCCATTTGGATAGCTAATTCTTTAATATCTTCCATATATATCAAAAACATCATCTATCACAAAAGAGGTAGTTATAATGTTTAATATCTTTATCCTTAGGATAAAAATAAAATGCTGTCGGTCAAATAGTGCATAAATAAAATATTATAAATAGTATTGTCCTAATTTCAGCGAAAAAAACTTATCCTCCTTTTGACTGAAAATTTCATTACACCACCACTGGAAAAAAAAAAACAAGTATCATTTTCTCATTTAGTTATCCTTGGCATAAACATTGCCAATTCGTGACATAATAAATACACATTTTTTTTTATTATAAAACTTGAAAGTTTTTTTTTCTTTATTTGCGCACAATTGCCATTGCGCTTGTCCTTGATTCCAACACAAGAACTTTCTCTATTTGAAAAACTTAGAAAACTTTGGAAAAAAAGGAAAAGGATTTTCATTCTCGTTAACTTTTTATTTAAAAATTTAGTAACAGGTTGGCACATATTGTTGGGAGCATTCGGTAAATAAGCACGTATCCTATTTTTGTGCTTCGTGAATTTGAAATAAAAATAATCAACTTTTTTTTCCTATTAAATTGTTATAAATTTTATTTTGAGGCTTTTTGTTATTTGTTTTTTTTAATTTTTTTGTTTTATTTAAGTTCCTTAAATATTTTACGTCGGAATTTATAATATCTATATTTTTTATTTTATTATTATTATTATTAGTTTTTTGTTTATAATAACTACTGTTGCTGGTGTAACTTACATAACAATTATTATTAAAAATAAAAAAAAAGGGAAAAATACTCAGAAAATAAAAAAGTAGAAAAAAAAATATTATAAAAATATATTCTGGTTATTATACATATATGTATATACCCAAGTATATTGTTTGTATTTATTTTTATTTTTGGGTTTTACGTTCTTTTTTTTCGGGAATATAGAAATAATATATCTATATACGAAAATAAACTTTATAAACAAATTGTAAGAAAAAAAAAACAAAAAAAAAAATTAAATGTCTATTCACAAAAATCGATTTGATAAACAACAGTACCAAAATTATACAACAAACAAACAAAAAAACTATGAAAAATTGATTCAAAGATTTTGTTTAGTGAATTGTGAAGAATAAAAATATAATGTGTTTGTAATATTTAAAAATAAAATATACATGTATAAATAAATAAATAAAATTGTATATAAAAATTATTTTAAAGTAATATTGAGGAAAAAAAAAAATAAAAAACAAACAATTTTATATAAAGTTTACATTGGGGAAAATTTTTTTTTCTATATATTATTCATTTTTCATTCATTGATAAAATAAAAATAATTGAAAAAAAATTTTTTTTTTTTTTTTTTTGCATAGATTTTTTTTTTTTAACACAATTCAATTTAAATAAACCGAAAACAAAAAAAAAAAAAAAGGAAACAAAATATTTATTGAAGTAAACAAAAGAAAAATACAATATTTACAAAATGTAAAACAAAAAAAATACAATTTGTTTTTCTGAATGAATATAAAATGTAGATAAAAAAAAATAAAAAAAAAACATTTAATTAAAAAAATAATTATTTTTTTTTTTTTGAAAGTTATAACAGAAAGAATTTAATTAAAAAAAAAAAAAAATAATAGCAAAAAAAAAAAATAATAGCAAAAAAAAAACATAAATAAATATAAATAAATAATAATAATAAGACAGGGAAATAATATAATTATAGATTAAAAAAAAAAATAATAATAAACAAAAATACAAAAGAAAATATAAACAAAAATAAATAATAAAAGAAATACGAAAAAAAAAAAATAATAATAGTTGAGAATTTAAAATATATAATATAAACAATAAACAATTCATCAATTAATCAAATTAAATTTTAAAAATTAAATAATTGAAATTTCAAATCAAAAAAATAAATTAATATTTAAAAGTAAACAACAATCATAAAATTAATAAAAAAAAAAATAATATATAAATAAACAAAAAAAAACAATTCTTTTTTTTCTACATCAAAGCTCTCGATTAACATTCTTGTCTCAAATTAAAAACAAAAAAAATTAAAAAAAATTAACAAAAAATAAATATTAAAAAAGTGATAATTCTTCAAAAAAAAAAAAAAAAAAAATTAAAAAAAAAACGAAAAGAAATTGAAGATTACCTAAAACAAAAACGAAAAGTTGAGGTAAAACAAAAAGTTTTCATAACACCTTTTTTCGGTCTAGTAATTCACTTTTTCTATATATACTACATAACTAATTTATAGCAAACTTTATTTTGGCCATAACGAAAATCATTCGAGAAAGGCAAACAATTTATAACAAAAAAAAAAAAAAAAAATCATCCATTCATTCTTTTCTAGGATTACGAGAAAAAAAATTCCATTTTATTTTCCTTTCATTCAATTCTTTGAGCATTTAACACACAAAAAGGTAATAATAAAATATATATAATATATATTGTTTAACTTTAATTAGTTGAAATACTCACCAGATTGGTTTTCCCAGAATAAAATAATTTTCTTTTTTTACCTTTTTTGTTTCCTTTTTTCTTGTTCTACGATTCATAGAAATTATTTTATTTTTTGAAAAAAGATACCTATTATGAGATTTTATGAAAAAAAATTTCATAAAATTAATTGTACCAGGAAAATAAATTATATTTCGTCGTTATAGAAGATTCAAGAACAATTCATCATATTATGTTTTAATTTTGAAGTTTTGGATTAAATAAATAATATTTCTTCTCATCTTCAATATGTTTTAATATAATTTAGTTTTTACGACGCCACGAAGCTTTCTCGAGCAGCAGTAACTATGAATTTACGAATAAAAGCGGAAATTTTCACAGAATTTTATCACGTTGCGGTTTCAAATTGATTAATGTAACCAAAGATTTAAATATTCTTAGTTGGAAATGAATGTCGCTCTAGAAATTATTAGAAATTCCATTCAACAATTTCATAATATTTTAAAGATTTCCAACAATGAAGTGATAATATTTATTTTTAGAATTTTTATTTGAAAATTTTGATAAATTATCGAACATTCGAATCAGCCTAGCCGTCGAAATGATCCATCGATCGAAAAAGCCAATGCAAGGAGAGAAATTAGTGGCCCTTTGAATGATACCTTAGTCAGCCGTCGTTGTGTATTGCCCCTATCCTATGGCATGTTCTTTTATTCCATTTTTCAATTTGTGACTCACTTGAATTTTTTTAAATGGTACAAAATTAATTTACAAAACTCGTTGTTTTATTTCATTTTATATAATTAGAGAAACTTATTATGTATAGCTATTATTTTGACTTCTGATGGCATATAAATATACATTCATGAAGTTCTTTTTCAAAAATTTTGTATCTTCTGTTAACTTTATAAAAAGAAAAGAATATAAATAAAATTTTCTAGGAAAATTATAATTAATATACTACTTAACTGCACTTAAGTCTTTGAAGCTTTCAAATTCTATTTTTATTATTGTACATTATTATTAAAAAAGAAAATTATTATGGAAGCAAAAAGAAAAATACGAATACCTACTTTTTTTTATTGATTTCTTTTGTTTTTTTTTTTTTTTTCCTTTTTTTTTCATTATCAAGAAGTTTTTCCAACTGTAGAGTAAAAAATAAAAAAAAAAAACTTTTCTGTTTATTTGAATAATATTGTCTCTCAATTGATAAAAAAAGAAAAAAAAAAAAAAACAGGGAGAATAACTAAACTATCGTTTCCCAGGTGAACTTTAATAAGTAAGTGGAAAACATAGGTCTTTTACATTATTATTATTATTTTTTTTGAAGAAAATATAGATTTTTGCCTGATTCTTTGAGGACTTCCTGTTGTAAAAAATATAGTTTTTTTTTCGTTTCTTTTCTCTTAATTTTCTTCTATTTTTTTTTTTTTTTATATTCATTGTGAGTGAATGAAGATAGATGATATAAAATGGGACCAAGTGGAAAATATAATTTCCTTTTTAGCAAAGTATTGCCATAAATATATGTTTGTGTTATATATATATGTTGGTTGTGTATAAATATTTTTTAAATGAAAATATAAAAAAGATAAGAAAGAAAATATTGGTGATAAAATTCGTTGCATAGTTATATTTTAGTTTTTTTTTAGTTTTGTTTTGTTAGAAAATTTATATAGAAGTATTTTGAAAAATTGTTTACATTATACTTGAGGTTTTACTACCGAGTATGATAGCCCGATAATTCAAGAACAATATTATTTTCAGACAAATTATTAATAATTCTTGAATATTTTAACATAATAAGCCAAATTTTAAATATATATTAAATTTTTGTAATTACCTTTACTTTAATAACTTCTTCGGAGCTAAATTTGTTTATATTAAACATTCAAATAAAATCATAATACCTATACGAAATTATTAAAAAAAAATATGGAAAAACAAATCTTTTCTAGGTAATTAGAAAATGGAAGCTCTATGTTAAAGTAAAAAATAATAATTTTAAAGAAGCTGTATATAACGACCCAAATATTATATTTTCCAAAAGTTTTTTTTTTTAAATTAAAAAGTTATGAAATTTAAAAGAAAAAATAAAATTATTCCTCTTCTGTATTATATGAATTTAAATTAGTACAATCTTTTGATATGTGATAAAAGTACTGCTACAAAAAAATTTGCACAGTTAAAAATCTCTTCGGGGCTTCTATTTTCAACTTAATTATATGTAGAAAAAAAATTTTTTGGTTATTCATTATGAGTAGTACAAGTATATTTCAAGTATATTATACAACTTTAGAAATTTTCAACAAAGTAAAGTAATTTGGGTCAGTAAACATAACATAATTTTTTTTTTTTAACTTAGATATAAATATTAATAGAAAACTGTTCCAACCGAACAAATTAATCAGCCAAAATATTTTTTATTTTTTACCTACATTTAAAATAGTGCCAAATTCCTAAAATTTTTAATATCCAAGAGAAAGCATAAAATATTAGGGTTTTTATAAAATAAGTACCATTAAAAAATACTTGATAATTTTTAATTTTTAATTTTTTTTATGATAAGATTGAATTTTGATACTATTATATTTTATTTTAGTTAAAAAATTATTAAATATTATGACACTAAGCTAATTTAGATAGCCTATTTTTATATATGAAGAATATCAAACTAGAATAAGTTTTCGAATAATCTTCTATGCTCAAGTGATGATTAAAATATAGTATGTAATATCTCTGACGATAAGATTATAGTCTAAAAGAAATTATTCTAAGAAATTATTATAATTAGAAATTATTTTATAGAAGTTACTTTAACTTAAATTACTTAATCTTAAATCCACAACAATTTTTATGGTTTTCAAAAGATAAAAAAATACAAATTCACAGACAGTCCTATATTCGAAATATTTGTGAAATTTTCAATTAAAATTCCTTTAAGAATTAACTTTTAAAATTTTATCAGAACAACACACTGTAAATTTCGGCTAAAATGTCTTATTCTGTGGTTTATTTCAACTTTATTATATACCTATACTTAGTTCAATATTCTTAGAAAATTTTAAATAAAAACAAAAAAAAAAAATTTCCAAAAATTTTTTATTAAAAAACTTTTACAAAATTATAAACGACCGCTAAAAGAACTTGATTATCCTTGTGAATATTTTTAATCAGGAAAAAATTATTAAAACCAAAAGTTTATGTTCTCCCTTCTACTAACTATATACCATCCCTTTTTCTGTTGATAACTTTTTTCTTTTTACTTTTAAAAGATTTTCCATTAATATTTGGTTTTTTAAGGTGAATTCCTTTGATCAAAAAAAATGACATAAACATTTTTAAATTATTAATTTTATTTTTTTTTATAGGCTTATACACGTAGAAAGAAAGTAAAAGTTGTTTATCCACCAAATAAAATTGAATAATTGGGAATAATTTTGAAGAAAATTAAATTTTAAAACTTTATTTTTCATTTACATTTTTAATAGAAAAATACTATGTTATAGGAATTATTTATGTATATATGCATAGAAAATTATTATACATAAAATTTATTTTAAGGAGATAATGCTTTTATAAATTTAAATTTATTAAATCAAATATTGACACAGGCCACAAATTTATCATAATTTTTGTTTTATAAATTCAATAATAATAGGGTGATACACTTCGATGTTGTATCCGTATTATAATCTTTAATTTCTTACTATCACATATACCATTCAACAAATATGAACTAAATTACGGAACTAAATTACGGATTCTACATAATTTTTAATAATGATTGGCTTTTAAAATAGAGTATTTCATTAATTTTTAATTTTCATCATTGTCAAAGAGTGACAGTGTTTAAAAGACCTTTTCCGTAATTGTTAAAAATTACTATTATAATAACGTATAATTAAAATTTACATCTTAAAGTTTTCTAAATAATTGATTTGTAACGATACGGTATGATTTAGAAACTTATACCCTACACCTGTAATTTTTGAAAGTATAGAATAAACTTATAAAAAAGTCAAAAAGGTCTGATTACTTTACTCCAAAATATTAAAAATTATTTAATAAAGATGTTTGGTTATAATAAATATACTATATATGTATATTTAGATCCTTGTATTTGTAAGATATAATAAATAGAACATGTATATGTTTTTAAAACAAAATTTCTCAAAGGTCAATTTAATTAAATTTTAAAAGTATACTAAAAAGGAAAGACATTTTTTTTTTATTTATTATTTTAATAAAATTTCTTAAATAAAATTTTCAAAGCTTTTCGCCTGTAAGAAGCAAAAATAATTTCTTTAACTCAATTTATTATAATTTATTCTTTATGATAAAATTAAATTTTGCATCGCTGATTCTTTTATTTTTAATAAATTCATCCAGGGGACTTAATATTAATTAAATTTTTCAATAATGTATATTATTTATTTTGGTTCGGCGACCACAAAACATATAGTAACGTATAATATAAAAATATATAATTTTATAATTTCGAATAAATCAACAGGTTGAATACGGAGACATAATTCTTTATTATTTTATGAATAAATCTTGATAATATAATAATTATTTATGACGTATATTTTTTGTAACTTTTTGGATAAAAATTAAAATGAATTGTGTATTTGGCTGTGTTAAAAGCATAAGCTCACATTTTATTTTTATTAATGATGCCGAACCCATGTAAATGGCTAACGTTGATAATTTTAGAGATATTGAAATACTCTTAAATTATTTATTTGTCAAGGCTTTTTCACTACTTAATGTATCCTTGACCTTGACCCATTGTCCTAATCCTAATATTCTGTATATAAGAATTGTTTATTCTAATTCTAACCTAAACACAAATATTCAATTACTAAAAAATTATATGATAAAAAAGATAAATTCTATAACTATAATACATTTAGTATGCACACAAATAATTCGTAAATTTTGAATCAATACAGTGTGGTTTCAACATAATCAAATTGATAAAAAAAACTCTTCTTTCTACTTCAATAAAAAATTAATATTTACAAACTTTTAGAGCAATTCCGTTCAATGCAATATTAACATATATTAATAATAAAATTTTCCCCAAGTTTTCCTATGATTCATATAAAATATAATGACAAAAAATTTCTTTATATTCACTGAAAAAATTGTTTTATTTAATTTTATGAGTAATAAATTTTTTTTAAAAAAAAACGAATCTCTTTCGTTACAAAAAAAAATAAATTCTATTACACAAAACAAAATTTAATATTTAGTAAAAATTTTCTTCTTAATTTACAAAAAATAACTATACTGTCATCGTATATTTTCTTATGTGTAAAAATATGTTCATTTAAATTATACATATTCATACATAAAATTTTATAGTATATACTTTTCTATTTACTTTAGCAAAACTAGTATGTAATAATGTTGTAGAGCAAAAGTAAGTTATTAAAATTTCATTTTATTCAGTTTAAAGTTTCAGAATTTTTAAACATTCAAGGTTTTGTGCATAATTTCAATGGAAATATATATCTATTGAAATTTTAATATTATTAAAACGTTTCGAAGGAACATTAAATAAATAATATTATGCATTTGTGGTGGAAATTCTCATTTCCATAAAATTAACAAACTAGGTATACACAAATAGTTACATTTATTATTCAGTTTTTAATGATTTTACCGATTATCTAAATATATTGGATTATTTTCGGTACACGCTATGTCACAAATGCTAGATCAATGATTCCCAAACTTATTTTGTCTATATGGACCCTAAAATCTGCCCATGACCCGTCGAGTAAAATAACTCTCTATGTCATTATGTACTTGTATCAAACGTTTCTTATAAACTTAGCAGAACTTATAGACTTTATGAATCAATGTTTGCCAAAATTTTGTTGCGTAGAAGTCACAAAGGTAATGTACTATTTTTCGGTAACATGATAAAGTCAAATTTTATATACATATATTCGAAATTTTTTCTTCGAATCGCTCGTACTGAAATTTTGACAAGGCGAAAAAAATTTATGATTATCTGATTCATTATTTTTCAGAAAAAATTAATTAATATGAAATAAATTAAGGTATACATACTATATTTTATTGCGACTTTTATATTACTATATAAAATATTCAATTACTTTTTTGATCTACATACAATCATTTGTATGCCCCAGGAACACGGATATAGAATTTGAATATAGCGTTTTTATATTTTTGATTTCATCATAATATGTATAGATATGAAAATATATCAATATTTCCTGAAATATACAAATTGCGTTAACTTTGAAGATACAAAATTAAGAAATTTAAACGTAATATTTACTTTTTTAAACGAATACCTACGTATTGAAATGTTTTAAATTCACATAAATGAAAAAGAGCTATAATATTCAGTACTAATTGGATTTCTGATTATTATCTGTTAATCACATTTAAACTGTTTTAAAGTGCATCTGAATTAATTTAAAGAATATTTCTTACTACCTACAGTAATTTCTTTTGCGAAAATCGAACTTCCAGAATTATACTTGTAAATATCGCATTATTCAGAATCATAGTAAAGTTTTTAAGAATATTAATATTTGTAAAAATATAAATTTATCAACAAACATAACGTACAGCGTATCCGTAAAGATAATTATTTTAGATAAAATGTAAGTTAATTCAAAAATATTAATTTAATTTTTTAATTCAATAAGCTTAAAAAAGTCTTTCGATGGTCGTATTACATATTAAATAAGTTTTATTTTTAAATTAAAATTCGTTTAAGATCTTTCATTACGGAAATTATTATAAAATATGCAAGACTTAAATTTCCAATATAAAGTTGAAAAATTAAATTTTTATTATCAAAAAGATTAAAATTTTCTTTATTTTTTGTAAATTTTTTTTTAGAGCACCTTAAGTGTTAAAAGTTTATAACATAAAAATTATTATTATAATCTGATTGTATTATAAATGTAGGTAAGAATACAAAATGAGATAAGATTTTTCCCTAAACCTAGATAATTTTCGTTTTCTTTAATAATACATCTTTTATCATCTGTAAGAACTTAAAGAAATTCACATAATGTTAAATTTCACCTTACAATATTAAGAAATGAATATATTCGTTTGAAACATATAATATGTATATACAATATATTTATAATACATACTATAATTAATAATTAGAAAACAAATTCAAAGTAATATACCTTTTAAATTTAATTGAAAGGGTTTCACATTAATATAAAGTGTTGTAAAATTTTGTTTTAAGAGTATACCTAGAAGAAAATTTGCAACAAACGATGATTTAAATTTAACTTCTAACATTTATATTTACATATTTATGATTTTAAAAATTATACGCATGAACATGTTTCAAACGATCTTCAAAAATGTTTACCAGAAACTTATGTTCGTTGATAATATTTCTATCAGTTTGTGCAAAAGAAAAACATTATGGTCTTTTCAGGCTTAAGAACAACGGGACAAGAACTGATTTTAACCTGAAATGTAAATCACAAACAATATTTTTACTCAAATCATTATGAAAATTGTAACAAAATTATTATCATTATATTGAAAATTCCAGTCAAGTGTTGCCTTACATCCTACATTTAATTGACATTATTTTTTAAAGCATAATTAATTCTCAAAAAATGTGTATTCAATGTATCTGCTAGCCATTATAAGTATTAATTTATACACTGTGACATTTTTAGCTTTGTATATCAAGGCTCAATGAAAACCATACTTATAGTTTCTTTCTTAATGGTAAACAGTAATTTTAAGATCGTGTGTTAATAAAATAAAATTAATACATTTCACATTGAAACAGGATAAGTGGATATGAATGTAAATGTGTTGAAGAAAGATGAACTATATTTTTTGTTTTTGTTAAAACTTAAAACTTCAAAATGTGTGAAAATAAAATAAAATTCAAATCAATATAAAAGATGTAACATTATATAGTAACATTATATGTATACCATATCATTATATTTCAAATCTCTTAAATGTACATGAGTGCTTTTAACTTTTAAAGAACGGTTGAAAAATGTTTTAACTGAAAATGATGCAAAGCATTTTTATTTAAATGCAAATTATTTGATGTTCATTTCAACAATTTTTTTTACCTCTATGCAATCAGCTTTTTATATACTTAACTCTATTTTTATTTTTATTTAATGTTTTATGTATAAAGAAAAAAAAAATAAGACTTAGTAGATGATTAATTATTTAAAATTGAATGAAATGGCTGTAGATGGACATTAAAAATGCATTCATATTTTGCGCTCTGTATATTAATTTTGTGGGAAATATGAAATACAATTTTCAAAGAAGCATTTTCTATTCAAATAAATATGTTCAAAAACATATGTTCGTATAAATAAATAATACATGTAATTATAAATAATGTATGTTCACACAATGTAAATTGTAGGTATATAATATAACACTATAATAATGTATAGTGTGATTTGCAAATAACTACGCTTTATAAACTCACTCATTCCAATTCATATATTTTGAATGAACTTACATTGCTAATAAAAATAAAAAATATCTATAGATTCGTAATGGAAAGTTTTATTACTATGACTATGAATATTTAAAGGGAGAATAAATAATGAGAAAAAAAAAAACTGAAAATTTGCAACCAGCGTTATTTTGACATATGGTGGACATTCAGAAAAATTAATAATTTAATAATTTAATAAAAAATATTTTCTGCATATATATGGGAATGTACAACGGCCTTTTTGTGCACAGATATATAATTTTTGTAATATCGATTTCTAGTTAATACTTATTTTCCCTGTAGATTTTTTTTTTTTATTTATATAATTACACTTAATTACATCCCACTTAATTATATATCCTATAAATTTTATTATTTTTACTCAACTTTTTTTGTCCCTATTTAATTGTAAAAAATGTATCAACCTGGTCGATTATATTTCTGAAGGCGAATAATTTATATATTTAAAGTTTATCACTTCGAGTATAAGAATTGTTATTTGCAAAGATATTGGTCCCAATTTTAAGCTTAAATAAGAGTTAAATATAAAATACTTATTGCATGTCACAACTTAAAAATTACTGTTTATACATCGGTATCGAATCTTTCAATATGTTAAAAGACCAATTGATTAAACATTCAGCCCGTCTAAATCATGCTTAAGAATTTTGCAATTCAAATTAATTATTTATGTTATTCTTCGAAACAAATTTATTTTACATTAAAAATTACTTGAAAATATTAGAAAAAAAAAATTGTGACATTTTATTTTTTGCAATTAGACATTTTTTTTTTTAATAAAAATCAATAATTAGTACGTAAAACTTAAAGTGCTTTTAAAAGTTTATTTTTTTCTAAGTTTTCATGAAATCTAAACTTTGATAATATGAACTTTTATTATATTTTATAAATATTATAACAATATTATATAAATACTATAGATATTTAAAAAAAAATGCTAGCCTAATAATTAAAATTTTTGTTTCATTCTTCTATACAGAATATACATTTATACATATACTGTAGGTATAATTTTTATCCATTCCTTTTTTTTTTTTTATTCATGAGTAGGTTCTTGTTCTTTTTTTTGTATATTACCATTACAAAAGAAAAGAAAAGTATTAGATACCTAAAGTGGCAAACTAAGGGGTATTATATGTAAAAAAAAAAAGCTTTTCATCTCAAATTTAAAGCATGAGGATATTGATAAAAACAGGAAATGCCTAGTAATGACAATGTGTATTTCTAAATAAATTTTCTTATGCCTATTTTTAATAATGATATGACATTTTTTTCTGAAAATATCTTTTCCGCCCCATTTAAAATTTTTGCGTATAAGCAAGTAAACCCTAAAATAATTGATAAAGTTTAGAAAATTAAGAAAAACACTGCTGGCATAAAGAAAATACATACTCTACATAATATGTAATATTATTATTAAGTTTTGGGAAACAAAATAGTTTAACAGAGATATGTATAAGTATAATAGGTACACATATTTTATGGGGGATTCTCATTTTGTATCATTAATTGACTTCAGCTTTACTTGTACTAATATTCAATGAAACGAAATTATAAAAATTAATTACATTTTCTATTCGAATTGTATTTTTACATTCAAATATATAATATAATGTACATAATACTATTATTTTTATTAGTATATTGTATTGTGTATTTAGTATATTATAATGTATAACTATTTATAAACATGACATATCTATAGTATACATTTTATAGTGTGTATAAAATTGTACACTTTTTTGGCGCCCAATATATTTAACTCTACATATATAACCATAAATCAGATAAAATAACAAAAAACAAAGTTATCTCTACTACGTTATAATGGTCATCATCTTTTAATTCATTTAACTTTGCTGTGATGCTAAAGCTAATAATTTAAAAAAAAAATAATGAATAAATTTAAATAAAGTGGAATATTTATTTGAAAACAATATATATTCATATTCATATCACTTTATTTTGTACAGACAGGCATTCACATTGATTGTGTGAAGCAATCAGATTTTTCATTTTTTTTTTTTTATATATTCTTTTTTTGGGAAAACGATGAAAAACTTGGGAAAAGTGTGATATAATTTAAAAAAAAAAACAAAAACAAATTAAAAGTTTTCCTTTTATGCCTTATTATTTTTTGTTTTATTTTTTGTGAAAATAAAATAAAACTTTGTTGAATTCGTTCATTTCCAATCATACTCAAAATCCTTGATTTTCGAAACATTTTTATAATTCTCAATATTGTTATTTTCACTCTTTGTATTATGTGACACAATTTAAATCGGTTGTGTGTACATTATATAAAGTATATGTACAGTACATTGATTGTACGAATAAATGGTTTTGATAGTAGGTATGAGTGTTTCTAAAATGTATAGTAAAAATTTTATAAGATGGGATAGTACAATCAATCCTACCAAGAAAATAAATATTTATGTCCTTTAAAATCTTTTTGTTTTAATGAAAATTTTTCACCAATTCTTACATTATGCTTGATATTGGCAAAGAAAAGAAAAATTATTTATAGTGTGCTAACTTAAGACCAAAATTTCTAATGTTTTTGAATATTTTATTTATTTTGTAAGGGATAAAATTCTCTTCTTTATTTTCCCTTTATGGTTTGATGAACATTATTTTTTATTCAAAATTACAAATCAGAAAAAAAAAAAGAAGACAATTTAATGAAATTTAATCCTGTTTGATTATTAAGTTAACTATATACTTATTTGACTAAAAATACAGTCTACATACAAAAATACATAACTTATAAAAATAATAATCGTTCTTTAAATGTCCAGCTAGTATTTTATAATAAAGAATTTCAAACGATAATGTCAATTTATGGTAAGACCAAAGCGAAGTAATATAAAATTTCTGAAAACCCTAATCAATGTAAAATAAGATCAATATTTCTTGGAATTTTTCCCACACAAATTTTAATTTACAAAAAAGAGTTTTCAGTTTTTATTTTAATTATACTTAATAATATAGAATAAAATATTTTCTGAGGTATTTTCAAATTAAATTGTCTTAAATTTTAGTTTGATTTGCCTAAAAAGCAATATATAACAATACACATAATAGAAAAGTTACAACTTTGACAGTTTTATTTGGTTTCTATACATTCAAATGAAATCATGTCACAAGAAGCATAATAATAATCCTGGTAGACGTATTTCCTCAAAAATTAACTTTAAAATTAAGTGACAACTATTTTTCTATATTTAACTTCAATATCATAATATTTATTTCTAATAAAATTCAAAAAGTTTATGAACAGAATCATCAAGTTAATACATCAAGTTAATTATTTCCAATTTTCCGAAAAATAATCATTATTCCGTGAAAAGGAAAACGGATTAAAAATATTATTATTAGGAAAACTAACCAGATAAGTTTAATTGAAAAATGAATTTTATAATGTTAGAAAACCACTAAATAAATTAAATAAATTGATACCATGATGATGAAGTAATATTTATTTTGTTCTATAGTATAGATTTAATTGTACAGATTTGGGGCACTTAATATTTTAATTATTTTCATATAATCCTCTCATTCAAGTTTTCGTTTTAATTAGTATAAAAATGGTAATTCTTGTGAATCATTTTATAATGGAAAAGTAATTAAAATTTACTTTGATGGGAATTGAAGCTAAAAATTGGTTTTGCAAAAAAAAAAAATTATCATCAATAAAATTGGTAAATTTTGTATACAACATATGTATAACTAGTATAAAAGATTATTATTATTATTATTATTAAACCAACCAGATATTCGTACATACATATAGAAAACAATGGTTATTTTAAAATGAGAAAAAAAAATTAGATAGGAGGATATGTAATTATAAATGAAATGATTTTGGAAAAATATCGAATTTATTTTTTATGTCTTGAATCCCAAATGTTTTAAAAACTTTTTTTGATTGAGAGGATTTATTTTCAAGTATATTGTTACAAAAATTTTAAAATTTCTTAATAAAAAATATAGGTATACATACTTAAGAAACCATAAATATAATTTTGTAGGTATATAATATCTAACGTCTGTATAATGTTGCAAGATGTTGGTATGAAAATATTATTTTAATGTAATAATTGTGGCCGGTTCTCTCTCGTCAGTAAACTAATGCCATTTTTAAAGTATAAATCGTATAAATCGTTAAAATTTAAAACTAATATACATTTATATACAATATTCTAAAATACGACTTTACTCTATCTAAGCAAAGATTAAATTCATTTCTTTCGGGCAATTTATAACTGGCAGAGGACCTTAATATTATATTAAAATTTCAACTCAAATAAAAAATTGTCCACACGATACGAAATAGTGATATTTCATTGTTTTCATATTAAATTGTAAATTATTGGCTTTAAAATGAAAAATGAATGCTATTCATCTTTGAATGAAAAAAAAAAAAAACAAAATAAAAATTTTATATTCAAATCATTCTCATTTTATCCCTGGGAACATTAGAAATAGCCCAAATATCTCCAACAATGCTGTCATCCAAATACATTTTTTTTTCTAATATAACAAGTTGGAAATAAAAATGAAAGCAAACATTTTATATATAGTGTAGGTACATTGTTTGTATGTAAATGTCTACCTCTCTTCATCATGTTACACATACATAAGTATTATGTAAATATGTAATTTGGATTTTTATTTTATTTTATTTTATTTTATTTATGATTCTAATAAATTTTTAAAATTTTACTTTTGAAAAATAATCTTTTTTTTTTTTTGCTAAGCGAATACCATATTTAAAAGTAGATTCATAGGCAATTCAAATTTAAATATATGCTAATTTTAATGGAATAATATATACATACCTTATGAGAACAACAAGAACAAACTGTAATCATAATTTGAGAATCATTAAAATTTTTCATGATGGTAATTTATTAAGAAAAAGTTTTTTTTTTTTTTAATTTTCAATTCTAGTGAGGTTTTATACGCCCTCAGTTATTAAGTTTTATTAGTAGATATTAAATTTTATATTCACACAGGAAAATTATGAAATCTATTACAGAATTATTTTTTACTTGAAATTATTGAAAGATTGTTTGTTGAATTGTTTCGTCCTTGTATTAATATTCATAAATCAAATTAATTAGGTGTTGTATACCTGAATAGGATGAGGAATTAAATTAAAAAATTATTTTACGTAAATTAATTTATTAACGATCGCTGTTGAACTTTCACAAGGCTCCAAGGCAAAAAAAAAATAGGAATTATAATTTGTTTTTAGTATTTTATTTTGATCTTCAAATAATTGTATTAAAATTTCTAGTTTAGTAAAAATATTAATTTTATCGTATATTCGATTAAATGCTGAAATATTATGTATCATATTATATTTTATCTATAAACACCATATTTTATCTATAAATTTTGTGATTTTCGTTCCTTCATAAGAATATTCACTTGAGATTTGAAAGTCATCTTTAAAATTTAATACGAATAATCATCATAGGTCACTGATAATTCAACTGTTCAAAAATATTGAATTTTTCAATTCTCAAACCCGCCCGAATAATTATAATTTCCTGGTGATATAAATAAATAATAATAAGCATTTTATACATAAATATAATATTTACGTTTTCAATCAAAAATAATTATTATTCTAAGTACATATATACATACATACCTTTCAAATATTTCCAGAATTTTTGTTTCAAAAATTCTTTTTGTTGTTTTTGAAAAAGGGAACTTTCGAACAACAAAAAAAATTTAAATTTTATATCATTTTCAACAACATGTGTTTTTGCCTTCGTAATCCTTTATTTTAATTTTTTTTTTTTTGTTTTTTTTTTTTTTTACCATTATCCTTTTAAAAAAAATTAAATTTAACTTAAAAGCTTCAAAACAGCTTCGAATTTCAAGTAAACAAAAAAAAATCCAACACTTAGATTTTCTTTTTTTTTCAATACCTGTAGAAAGTAAGTATTTTGTATCTTTTTTTTTTTTGTTTTGTTTTGAAATTCCTTATTTATGTAAAATTTTCAATATTTTGTGTATTGCATTTGGCACTGAATGGTAAAGTATAAAAAAACAAGAAATACATACATATATATGAAAAATGTAATGTTATTTATTTTTGGGTTTTAAAATAATCCGGTTGTCTAATGAATTTTTATCCCTTTTTTTTTTTTTTTGTAAAATAAAAAGGTTTTCTTTTTTCACTCTTACTTTGATGTGAAATATCAATAATAAAGCTCTAAAGAGGAATAAAAATCCTATTCTAAATCGAAATATTCGATAAAATACTTAAAAAAAAAAGTGATGCTGTTAATATATGTATAAATACACACAGTATATACGTGCTTGCTTAACGTTATTATGATGTGAATCACAAATTAAATTTTCTGAAATAGTTATACCTTAAAATATTTCTTATTATATTAATAAGCTAAGGAAATATGTTTTCTTCAAATGCTCGACCGCCCGCCACAAAATCAGTTTCAATTCCTTGCATACCAAAACGCATGCGCAACATGGTTTTATCTCGACAAAAAGATGAGATTCTACGATTGTTGATTTGGGAGTTAGATGCTCTCAACCAGTCAAGGGCCTGAATAACTTTTTATATCAAATGTATGCATTATATGGGACGAAAATCAGTACTTTGGGCCGATTCTTCACAATTCCGACCAGGGGCTGAATTTCAATAGAAATTGTTCTATTTGTATGACTAGGTTTATGGTATTTTTTATTTAAGAGATACTGTCCTATATATTTTTTTTTCAATCTGCACCTGTTTATTTTACCCTTACATTTTCACAAAATTCTAATACAATTAATTTAAGTGTAAACAAATTCCGATTATACTTATAGTTAACTTTAATTTGAGATTTTTTTTAATGGTTTTGAAATAATTTCTGTTCACAAAGTTGAAAGTACAGAAAACTTTACAATGTGAGTATTTAAGTAGATTAGATATTTAAAATTGTAAAATGATCTAAAAAAAAAACATGCATGCCATTTGTTGATAAAAATTGAAATAAATTATTATGTCAGTATCGTATTAAAACTGTCGGAAACTTTTGGTACTGTAAATAGTAAATCTGTTTTCAAAACTTAATGCGATTGTGAGCGACAACTATTAAATGCTCATAATTATAAAATATCTATATTATACTTTTTATGTTCAAGTTATTTTATTTAGTGCAGAAAATGAAACAACAATTATTGCTAGTAATAATGTTTGTGGGTGAACGATCGAAAAAATCAATATAAACCTAAATAAATTTCTAAATAAATCTTATTTAGTTCCCATTGAACTATATTTACGGGGTGAATTTTGGAAACTAATATCACCATAAAAAAAATTAGATAATTAAAAATTAATCCACTCTGAAGTTTTAAGTTTTTCTTTATCTTTGTAAACTCTTGAAATCAAATGCAAACTAATCTATTCTATGTTTTATGTTATATGTAGAATGTTATGATATATGTTTAACGACACTCTTCTTAAAAAAGGTGTATATATATTTTTTTGTTTAAAATTAAAGATTTTGTTGGCAAAAATGTTCAACCAAAAATTGTTTTTTTTTTTTTCAATTCTACAGAGGCAGATTATTTTCATTTACGGATAAAGGTTGGAAAATTTTGAAGTTTAAAGTTTTGAGGTGAAATATTTATGTACATAATGTAATCATATACGCTATAAATTATACCACATTGATTTTGGAAGAAAAAATTTTCAAATTTTATTTAACACATCAAAACTTTTCCGATTTTCCTTTTCATTTTCAAATAAAAAAAATAAAAAACAGTGTAATTACTGTATTATGCAAATCACGTTTCATTTCCCTCTAACATGCTTAATTCTACCTAACAAATTTAAAAGCTTTCCGTAGAAAAACAATTTTTTTTTTATTTTATTTTGTAAACAAATTTAATGTTAAATAACTCAATAAATTTTATTTAATTTAACATGAGTATTACAGAAAAAAAAGAAATATTCATATAACTTATATTCCAAACAAACTTTTTCTTCATATGAACATAATAATGTGTATTTTGGTTTTTTGGGATTGGCAAATTCAAATACCTACCAGAACTTATATGTAGAACTTAAATTGGTTGAAAATCATCATAGTCATGTTGCATATTTGAAATGAAATCATTTGAAATAAATAAAAAAAATTAATGATTAATATCATATAATATGTATATGTATGTATTTTAAGGTATAGGTTAGTTTGAAAAACAAATTGTTTCTAAACTAAAATAATCTGATTAAATAATGTTTAATTAATGTTGTTATCTGTGAATTAGCAAATAAGGTACAGCAGAATATTCTATGCTTTTGATTTTGATAATTAGTTGTGCTAGTTTTAATAGCATTGAAAGAATTACCTTCAAAATACAATAAAATTAATATTTATTTTATATGATCGCTATTCTTTTCTTAAATTTGTTTACGATTTTTCCGGAGGAAATTTTTTATGTTTTCAATCAGGCAAAAATCATGTTGGATCATTGGATGGCACCTTTTTAGATAACTTTATTTTTAACGTTTGGAACCTTTTCTCAGAGTTTACTAGAACTTTATATTGATTATAAAACAACTATTTTCTATAAATAAACTTTATTGAATAACTACATGTATATTAGTTTGGCAAGTAGTGTTAACGTCAACGATTTGACATCAAAATTATATATCTAAGAAAAAAAAACAAATTTCAACAACTTTTTTTTTTTTAATTTAAACACACAAAAATAAATGAAATATTTTATAAATCTTTTTTCTAAAAGTTAAATCTTTGCTTGAAATAATTTATTGCCTATACTTCTTTGTTTTAAACAAACTTTTGATTTCTTTAAAAAAAATTTTGTTTTTATCTCTTTAAAAATCATGAGCGTTAATTCCAAAGAATTTAAGGCAAAAAAAAAAAAAAAAAAGGAAAATTATAAACCACTTTTGTTTTCTTTGCCCGCATCCTTAAATAAAATTTTCTTTTAGAGAATTTCTTGTGTTTCTGTTATTTTGTGAAATTTTATAATATTTTTAATTTTGCAAAGTAATAATTTTTTTTTTTTATTTTTTCAGAAGATTAACTTACACACTTTTCTTTGACTTTAAGATATTACCCATAAAAAATAATTTTTTTTTTTATATATATTTAATTGTTGTATTTATGTCAAATTTGAATAGGGTGAGGTTCTGTATTTCAAATAAAAAAAAAAATCGTTTTTTGCCTTAATCCTTCAATCACTTTTTTCTTCAAAACATGTAATGCAAACAATTTCTTTTTCTATTTCAAAACTTTGTTGGATTGTGTCATAATTTTTAATTAAGATATCAATGCAATAAAGTTAATTAATTTATAGGTATAAACAGTGCTGAGCTGAAGGGGGCTCGCACGGGCTCGCAAGAGCCCCCTGATAAATTTAAAAAAAATTTGCGAGCCCTCTGATAAACTTTTAAAAAATACGCGAGCCCCTTGACAATTGCAAAAGATATTTGTTTTAACCCAATATTAACATTTTTTGATGTAACAATTTGCGAAAAAGTATCGAAAATATCGATTTAAAATATTACTATATTATTAGATACAATAAAAAAATCGTAAAGTTAATATAGAAATGTTTGATTTTGTATACTACTGAATGAAAAGTCCCGCCTTTTATATTTTTAAATTTAAACGATCGCCTACTTTTAGTTCTAAAAGCCTACTTTTAGTTCTAAGCTTTCAGTCTTATGAACAACATAATTACAGTAAAAAGAAACTGTCTGTCTATTGAACATTTAGCCGATTTTATGACAATAAATTTAAATGGTCCATCATTTAAGAATTGGAAGCCTGAAAATTATGTTAAATCATATTTAAAGTCTCACCCAACTGTAGCTCAAAAAAATGGAAAAGAGTTAAATAGAGACGAGAACCCCATTTGGAATTTATTGTTCAATGAGTAATTAAAATATATATGTAATATTTTATAAATTTTAATGTAATATTTGAATATGTTATACATATATGTATAAATACTAAACTATTCAAAAAATAAAATGCAGGTTAAAAAAAAATATTTTTTTTTTGTAAATCTATGAAATCTTGAATGCGAGCCCTCTCTGATAATAATTCCACAGCTCAGCACTGGGTATAAATAATAAACCCAAAATGGTTTAAAGATAATTCATTGATTTTGTTAGCAGTAGATAAAAAAAAAATTATAGATAATAAAAAAGAGAATACAAGAAAATCCTATTGAAAGGACAAAATATTCAATTAACAAATCACATTATGTAAAACTTTTTTTATTCCATGTACATAATTATCCCGAATGATCCAATACATTATTTAATTATATACAGCATTAATCATTAGTTAAGACCATTTTGCTATGTATTTTCTGTAAATTTTCTTATCCTTGAAATTAAGATAATAAAAAAGAAGTATCCAAATATTGTTTATGTATTTGTGTTACAATAATAGTAAAAATAACAATTCTTGTTAATTAGCTCTAAATCCAATCATATCCATTAAATTGATTATTTTGATCTTTGGTAAAATAATGTTTTTGATTTCACTTTATATGATTTCGTAGCACAATCGATTACAAAACAATTTTGATTTGATGTTAAGAAACTTTTTCACTTAAATTGTGTATTGATGAAATAATTTTAAACATTGAATCGGAAATTTTATTTGACGCAAACATTTTGAAACTTCTGAAAACATTCATGTGAAAACTGTAATTCTTATAAGTTTTTTAGACCATGATAATTTGATATAATAACAAATTTAATCTGTTTCCAGCAATATAAAATCTAATTTCTAATTCTATATTCAAAAAAATTTTATCTCGTTCAAAAAATTCAAAATTTATCTTAATATTATTATTTAAAAATTTCTTTTTTAATTTTATATTTTACCCAAAAATTTCTAATACTAAGTGAAAATTAAATTTCAAAACTTTTAAACACAATCATTAAATAAAAATTGTGGGAAAAATTCCCATATATAACATTAAAAATATAAAATAATGAAATTAAGCAATTTTAATATTATTTATATAATTCTTAGAATTTTCTACACCTTCTTATTTTTATTAATTTTATAAACCACACCAAAAAAAAAACTTGCTATATAATTTTTTATTAGATTCAATTAAAATGTCAAATGGCAACAGATTGTTGTTTTTCTTTCTATATACTAAAACATATAATCCATTTTTACACATTAACCTTATGAACTTAAGGTGTTAAGTTAAAAATATATATAAATATACATAATACTCTGTATTTTAATTTAATAATATATATGTATGTTAATGTTATACAATCTAGCTAGATAATATTACATAGACTGTAAAAGTAGCTACTGTACGTAGGATAAAGTAATTGTTAAAAATTTTATGCTGTGTGAAATTAAAATTTATCTTAAATTATTTTTTAAAAATAAATTATATATATATATATATATATATATATATATATAAAATAAAGTGTAAAAAAATATGATACTGAAGAGAAAAATAAAAATAAAAAATTGACGGTATCTAAGGGAAATTTAATCGATTTATTATTATTTTCTTATGATATTACATCCTTCTTCATATAATTCGTTTTACTTAAAAAAAGGGTACAATTTTCATGGCATTTTCTTTCGTTCCGCTTCTCTTGAAAAAAAATAATAAAGAATAGGTATTCATTAGTGGATTCTTAATTTCCTTTTTATTTTTGTAGAAATAATGTTGGATTTATTTAACTTAAAATTGATTAACTTTATTTCTTTTTTAATTGCGACTAAACTTTTATTTTGTCGTTACATAAAATTATTATATATACCTGCAATATAAATATGAAAAGAAAAATTGTAGAAGCTGCAAAATTTTATATTTCCTGAAAATTTTGTTGTTTTCCATACATACCTGTAACATAGATACTATTATTATGATATTAAAACTATATTAAATGTAGTTTAGGCTTATAAAACTTAGAAACAATAAATTAATAGAACAAAAATATACCTCGAAAATTCATTTTTAAAATTATACAAAAATTATTATATTTTATTTTAATTTTTTTTTCTTACAAAATTTCAACCTGAAGGCCGAATATACTTAATTTTTTTCTTTCGTATACATATTATATTGAATGAATAATTTAACGATATAATTTATTTAATTTATGGAAAGTATATTGAACAATTCTTAAAAAAAAAAAATTATGAACAAAAATCATCTTTGTATATGAAAACAAAGCCTTAAGGAAAATTTAATTAATGTAAAAAAGTTCAGATGCATATATCTCTTTGTCATGTTATTTCCAGGGATGTTTAATAAAAATATCAACCAAAAAAGGCAATATTTTTTTTTTGGGGCCTTTGTGGTAAACAATTATTGCATGCATATAACATGTGTATGGAATTTTTTTTTTAGAAGAACAATATTGCAGCGTAGGTAGAGTAAGGACCTTGTTCAATTTAGGTACAAGTTACAAGAAGTCAAATATTTAAAAAAAATAAAAAAAAATAATTGTATTATTTTGTATTAAGTTGCTCTCTAGGAAATCCTTTTTAAAAATTTCGGAACCATAATTTTTTGCCAACGCTAATATAAATGTATGTAGTATACGTTATTGTGACTTTCAACAAAATGTATATACGTTTTATCATTATGTTATGTATAAAATATACACATATGTTGTCTTCTATGTTCTAAATAAAATAATATTTTACATTAACATAAAATATATTTCATAATATTTTGTTCACGATAAAAGAAGGGAAAAATTTGAAACGAAAATATTTTTTATAACGCAACAACCGCATATTGGTGTTCGGTTTATTATATTTTACACTGAACATTGTTTATATTTAGCAAAATTCATCGCTGTGATGGTTATCAAAAGTTTAACATTATCTAATAACTTAATTCATATTATATACTTATTTCAGGTATCATATAAACATATATGTAATAACATACTAATACAGTATTAGGAAAAATGTTCCGAAATATTTAAATTTATAAAGTATATAAATATTTTTCTGTGATGTATAACAAACATTTTTTGAAACATTTTTTTTTATAAATTTCATAACTAAAGAACCTGAATCCGCTATATACTTTAAATTTCTACTTTTCTAAAATTAAAATTTCTAACACTTTTACGTATAATAATACATCCATAGTTTCAAAAACCACAATATTAATTTCCAAATTTTTTTATTGAAAATTTTGAAGGATAGATACATTTATTATTTATTTTTAATTAACACAATTATTTTGGAATAAAAATATTTGAATTGAAAAACTATATATATAAACTAATTGATTAAAGGATATATGCGTGACCATATATATTTTCCATCCATTTATTATTTTATATTTTTGTATATATGATTTATGAAAATTCAATTCTACGATATGAGCTTAAAACTGCCGGATATCCGAATATAATTAATTTTCTTTTTTATTTTAATCAAGTATTAAATAAAATAAAAAAAATAATGTGAATATTGAATGTAATTCTATGAAGGAATTTCATGTTAAGTATTAAAAACTCATTAAGAAAAATAATAATAAATGATATTCCTTGATATAATAAAAATTGTAATCGATATATGTAAGTATTATGAAATCGTACATTGCGTATGTTCATATGTGCTAAGTGTATTATATTTTTACTTAATTAAATTACAATCAATGTCATAATTATACGAATAATATAAGTAATTGTAAATTAAATTGTAATATAATATCACACCTATCTAATGTGTTTTGGATACCTAAGATTTATATGACATAAAAGTGAACATAAGCAATGTTGAATTTTAAATTGACAATCTTAGTTTCCCAAGTAATATCATCATTAATTAAGATATATTATGATATATATTATTTTGTACATTAATTGCAGATTATTGTATTGTCATTGCATATATATTATCCTGTTTTATATTTGTTTTCTTATAATTAAGAACATATCTAACTTCATATAAGCACAAAAGAAAATCTACTGAGCCAGGTTCATAATATTTAGGTAAATTGTGGAAGCATGTCGTACAAATATGTGAGTTCCATAAATTTTTGTGACTTTCACACTCCCAAAATACCTATTCTAATTAGTGATTTTTTTTTCCAGAATTCATGTAAATATTTGAATTATATATACATACACATATTTATAACACATAACATTTTGCAAATATGACTTTATTTGAAATAAAATAAATATAAAAATCTAAATGCAAACAACTTGATGACAGAGTATATGATAATTGTCCAGAATAAAGTTTTTCCATTAAAAGATTCATATGAAGCAGCATCACAATTAATATATTGTAGTTTGTTTTTATTTTTTAAAAGACGGACACTTATATTTTGTTTGCTATAACATAAAAGCATACACTGTTCTCTCGTACGTCTCTTTATTTCTACACAAGTTTATTGAAAAACTTTAAAAATAAATATTGAAATATGTTTGTTTTGGCTTTTTTTTTTTTTTTTGCTCTACGAATATCAAAACGATAAACTTTTTCAATTAGACAAAAAATTCAATTATAATTCTTGTTTTTGAATTGTTTCCGTTTATACATATATTCTTCGTTTTTATTTTCTATTCTATCTTTTGTATATAAATATATATTCTAAGAACTAAATAAAAAAAATTGTTTATAATCAAAAACATTCATGCTGCGTTAAAAAAAGATATGTTCAATTATTGTACTGTTCATATATACTATATATACATTTCAATGTAACTTCAAATTTTTTTTTTTAATATTTTCATTTTTGTTATTTCCTTTCCTTATAGATACAAATAGGTAGTATATGGGGGAAAATTATTAACACACAAAATTTGCAGGAACAAAAACTTAATTAAAAAGCACGGAAATAATGAATAAAATTCGTTAAAACAGAGATAAATAAAAACAATATTAAACATTAAAAAAAAACGAAAGAAAATTAATTAACAAATTTGAATAATAAAATGTTTTTCAGGACATTTTATGTTTTGGAAAAATTAAAAGACAAAATTTTTAGAACCTGAAAAAATATTTTGTTTTATTTATTTTATTATTGTTTATTTCTTTTTTTTGAAAAATTTAAAACAAAAATTTTACTTAAAGGCAATGTTTTAAAGGTAATTAATATTTTTGAATTAAAAAACAAAAGTTCTAATAATCAAATCTAAACAAATGGTTTTAATGGTTAAAGACAGGATATAGAGGAAAGTTTAGGAATAAAAGTAAAACACACATTTTCATGTTTTGTATTCTTTAATATTACTATTTATTTCATCTTAAAATTATAATTTAAGAAATCTTTTATGTAGTTATGAAGTTTGATTAATTTTTTTTCCCCGGTACAGAAAAATGTGCAGACGATAGCCACTACCTTTAAAGGTTTTAATAAACCTTTACGAGGTTTCAGAAAATCAAATTTTTGTTATTTTATAAAAATGATTTTATATTTTAAATCATAATCGAGTTAATGGTACTGAATATTTATTTTTTTTTATTTAAATTGGCAAAAGCATATAATGTTAGAAAAAAAAAATCTTTCTTTATTCTTAGCTATTACAAATGTGTCTATTCCCAAATAAATTATATTCCAAAGGTCAAAAGTTAAGAAAGAAGAAAAAAAATTCTTTTTTAAGGATAAAAATAAATTGGAATATTAACTTAAAATAATAAAATTAACCTGGCAACCTTATTAAAAGTTTTTTTCAAAGAAAAGAAGATAACATTAAAGGGTTAGAATACCATTAAATGAAAAAAATCGTGATCTAAATCATAAGAGGTTTTACATTTTTTTATACTTTTGGTCAAAGTACATGCACTTAACGCAAAAAAAAGAGCAAGAAAGTTATATTATATTTTTATCAAAGAATGAGTATATTAATGAAAATCTCATTATCCTTTTCTTTAATTTAATTTTTTTGAGAAATTTTTATTTGACTCCATATTTTAAAATTGGTGAATATTCAATTGAGATTGTGTCAGAAATATTTTTCTTTTCTGAATGAAGTCACTATTTTAACTTAAAGGGTAACTTGAATTAAGTCTTAATTAAAATTTCACTCATTAATTCATTTTCATCCCCAAGTTCTTATATATTTGGACACAAACATGAACTATAAATGTTTTAGGATATTATACAATCAAATCAACATTACATAGTTTTGATTTTACCGAACTTCTTATTATATGGAAACATAGACTCTCATCTTTAAACTTACGCATATTTTGGTATTTATAATCGGACAAAGAGTCTAATAATTACATATATAAAATTCATTGTGAATCAGAAAATTAATACATATTACAATTCGGTAACTTTACATAATATTAAATATAAAAATTATTAAATTCAGAAAAGTCTATTAAATATAAATTGTTATAAAGTGTAAAATATATACATTATTTCAAGTAAGATTTTTAATTTTAAATTTTTTTTACTCATTATGTTTCTCTCTAAAGGATTTGTTCCTTAAATCCCTTTTTTTTAAATATTTCTTTGATATTACTGTATATTGGATATTTTTTTTATTTTTTTTTGTAAATTCCAATCCCTTATTCAAAATCCCACCTAATTATTCAAATTTCTATATATTTTTCATTCTTATTCATACATACATAACGCTCATCCGATTTTGGGGATTAAAAATAATAAATAAATTCCAATAGTGATAAAATCAGATATTATTTTATTTAGATTTGATTGGGTCACTTAAAAAATATTATATATGTATGTATTATGTATAAAAAAAAATTAGAAAGAAGAATATCCCAACTTTGAATTTATTTTCATTTACAAATAGGATTGTTGGGCTTATTCAAGTTCTTTTGGATTATATACTTTGAATATTAAGTCACAAAGAAAAAATTAAAATTTTTACTTTTTTTGAAAAAAACATAATGCCAAAAACGGTAAACTTGAATCCGAAGAAGAAAAAAAAAATATTTTCAACAATATTAAATTCTTGTTATAAAAAAATTTCAGAAAAATCGATAATTTATGAATTCAATTTAAATGTATTAATTCGGTATGACATCATCTCGAATAAAATTTAAACTCAAATACAATATTGAATTTATAAAAGGGGCAAGTTTATTCAAAAGTCGTGTACAAAATTGTGAAATTTTTGAAAATCGAAAAAATAATGAAGCTTCGTATAGAATTTCATACAAATTTACGCAGGTATATTAGAAGATCAAATTCTAAATTCTTATAATTTTAAGAAGTTTATATCATAAATCACATTACAAAAACAGACTTTTTCTATTCCATTAAATTTTTTAATATTGATTTGAATTTTGATTGATTTGTTATAGAATGTGAAATATTTAGTTTCAATCATTTATAAATAGATAAAATATCTAGAATAAAATGTAAATATACTATATATATCAATAAAATATTTTTTCATTTAAATATTTTTTTTCTAAGAAATAAATATTGAAGTTATTAACAAAACAATTAATTTTATATTCACTAATTTAATATAATTATCTATGTATACACAACATAATGTTTTTATATGAAACGGAAGAAGCATCCTGTTATGTCTTTATATTGTTAACTTACATAGTGTTGTATATCTTGTTAAAACTAAAATTCTTTTAATTAATTAATTAATTTATTTCCTATATAAAACGACTATTTGAATGAGAAGAAGTTAAGAATGATGACATATAGATGGATTGTAAATTTTCATTATAGTTAATCTTATGAAAACAATAAGGAAAAATGGGAAATGATGTATAATATAATTTTGATTATATTATATAGAATTATTTAAATTTTAATTCCATATTAGTTTTTTGGATTACAAAATTGTAAATTCAAAATTCAAGAATAATGCATATGAAAATAAAATCTAAACATATATGTATCTTATGGTTCAGATTCAGACAATGTTATGCTAGAGAGGAAATAGAATTTAAGTTGTTTATTTAATTAATATGGAAAATACATTTTCTCAAATCAGTTATAAATTAATGCAAGCAGATTACTTAATTATCCTATATAGGGTTTGTCAGTAAAGAGTGACGTAACTTCAGGGGTGAGTTACTTGGTTAAAACTAAGACAAAACTTCCGTATGAGTTTTTGATGAAAAATAATTCTCAAAGCAGTTTGAAAATTTTTTGTTGGAGTCGTTTAAACAGCTTGAAAGGTAATCCACCGAGACCTTCAAGAAAATGTATTACACTGGCCGGGCAGTGTTGTAGTCGACGAGAAAAAAATTAAAGAAGAACGAAAAAAAATGTTTGGACAAGTTTCAGTTTATTATCTCAGAAGATAGTGAATGGATTTTCGGCATAGAAAAATAATAATAAGAAAAAATTTATTTTATAGTTTATTTTTATGTTATATTTTTTTTTTTGGGGAAGCAAAATATTTATTTTTTGTCACTCTGTTAAAACGTTGAATAAGTCTGTGATATGATTGGCAGATCACTTAACGTGTAAATATTTCATAAATATTATAGGGATTAAAGACCAGTAACTATTTCAACTGGAAAAATAGGCAGGAAATTCCTTTTACATTTCTTTTCTAAATTTGCCGTAGGATTTTTATTTCGAAGTTATAAATCAAAAATTGGAAAATTCTATACAAAAAAAATGTTTATTTATTTTTTTATTTTATTTTTTCCTCGAAACCCCTCAAGTCATGCTTTATTTAAATTCTTATTAAAAACAGAAATATTATTAAAAAAAAAAATACTTCCAATAAGTGTAATAAAACTTAAAAAGTAAATAAAAAAAAAAATAAAAAACATTAATGCCCGGAAAGATTTCTTTTTTTTTACCAATTTTATTATAAATATGTCCTAAATATTTGTATTTATATTATTATTATTATTTTTCTATATTTATATACAATTTTACTAAATTGATTTTTTATTCTTTATTATTGTAATATCACGGACTTTCGATTAAGAATATAATAGTAAAATGAAAATAACAAAAAATTTATATAATAAAAAGAATAAAAAAAATAAAAAATAAAAAGATTGATGGGATATCTTTTTTTAGCATGAAATTTCTATTAATATTACAATTACAAAATTCTATAGAAGGTACAAAAATAACCGATGTGTAAATTAGGCTTGTCAATACCACAGTTCGACGATAAAAAAGAAAAAGTTTTTCTTTTTGTTATGCAAATGGGATTTTTTTTCCTTATTTTTGCTTTCTATTTATCACATTTATATATGTGTATATCAAAATCAGATTAAAATTTATTTTTTTATTTTTTCGCACTTTAACCATGATTTTTTTTTACCCAAATTACTTAAAAAAAAACAGATATTATATAAAAAACGAAGATAATAGATAAGTTTTTGGACTTACTTACGTGTGACACAGTGTGGGGCATTAATAAGAAAGCTATTTTTAGGAAAATTTGGGCAATTTTTTTTTCTGTACACAACATTCATAATGTTCATATCATGCTATCAATGTTTTCAATTTTGAAATAAAAAAAATATATTTATTATTTCAATGAAACTTTTATTATTTACTTGAACTTTATAACTTTTATTAACTTTTCATAAAAATCGAGTTTCTAAAAACTTGAACTTCCATTTTTCTAATTTATTATTCTTATCACTGAGTGAAATAGCTAATAAGGCAAACAAAAACCTTAAACCATTGACTTCGACCCATAAAAGTATATATAAGTTAGTGTCAATAAAGAATTTCTGCAGATATTTGTATTTTGTTATTTGATTATTTTGTTGAAATTGAACAAACAAAATTATTGATTACTATACGGTTATTTAAGTACATATATGTTTACATATGTTAAATATAGTATTAAAAGGAACTATGAATGCCAATAGTTTTTTTTATAATAAATGATGTTGTTATAATTTTCTGTAAGAAAAATCTGTCAGAAATGACACTACTCTATAATGAAGCTTCTCTTTTTACCTGTCGGCATTATGCAAAGTCTTTTTGATAAGATAAAGAAAAAGTAATACAATCTTAAACTCTGAATAAAATAATATACTGCTTTTTGAAGAACCATATTAATAAAATGAAGCCTTGAATAAGTTCTAAAAATCAGAAACAAAATAAATTGGCTCGTTCGATTCTAAAAAATAAATTATTCTTTTATCCTGTATATAATCCTCAAGAGAAACAAGTATACATATAATACAAATATTTAATATTAACATTTATTTATTTTTCAATAAAATTCTTTTAATATTTTTTTTTTTACTATGGTCTAATTTTGATATTATCGTCATTTTCTAAAAATATTTTAGGTGTGTTACAAGTGTAAATATTTTGGTCATTGTCCTATTATTATTATATTTTTTTCCTTCACCTAATACCACTAATTGTGTTCATTACACCGCACTTGCTATACATAAGTAATATCATGATAATAACTTTTATGCGTGTACTATGTGTATGGTACATAAATTTCTGTACATATAAAAACATATAATAATATTTTTATAAAAAAAAAATTATTTTTTTTTAAATGTATTTTCTAGTCTCCATGGTGGGTTTTTTTTTTACGAAAACATAAAACAACTTTAATAACATTGTTTTCATGTTTAGGTCTATTTCGTGTTAAAAATCAATGAAATCTATTCTTTTGTAAAATAAAATAAAAGAAAATAAAACTAAAATTATTGTTAAATCTGCCCAATTTAGAGTCATTTTGAACAAAAATTTATTAATCATGCGGTGCAATCAAAACTAATGGTTGAAACTAAAAATTGTTTTTTTTTCTTCTCTTGTTTTAATATGACTTATAATGTTATAATAATAACTATTATAGAAGTTTATTGCATGGAATAAAATATTTAAGCTAGCATTCATTATTTAAATATGAATAATTTAGTGTAAAATTCCCAATATATTACTTTTCATATTCATAATCTTATGTTGTATACGTAGTTTTACATATCCTTGATTTTGTTTTTGAAGTTTCAAAAATAAATTAAAGATTATTAACCTAAATCAAGTTAGTCTAAAGTTCTATTTATAAATAAATATATTCAACCATATATTTTATGTTACATGTTAAAATAGATGAACTGGTGTAAAGAATTAAATATAAAGCATTCATCAACATGTTTGTTTAAATTTTGAGTATCCAATGCGACATCTCATACTTACTTATCTCTTATTTTTAATACAATTAGGATTTTAATTTTTTTATCAAGTATATGCTAATAATCATTGAATTAATAATTGATTTAACTTTTATTTAGCTTGAGGCAAAAACTAAAATTAATACGTTTAATTTTTCAGTATAAATTCGTATTCTATAAAAACGTCAAATTTCAGTCATATGCAAATGATATATGGATAGAAAATCAAAACCTAAAACTACGTGCGTGTTTAGCTTAAAAATTAATAATTGTATTCGATAAAATAAATTACTATAATGTGTATTAATATTTATTAAGATTAATAAATATTGTTTAGTTTCAAGAAAAAAATTCATTTTGCCATAAAAACTTCGATTTTATATGATTTTTGTTATAGCTAAGTTGTTGTACATGCACATCAATTTGATTTTTTTTTATTTGAAAAAGACATAACAAAGACAATATAATATAAAATAAGATTAATTTTCCCACAATAATTTCATATAGTGTTTTCATGCTAGACGAAGTGAAAGAAACGTACAATTCCTCCTTAATTTAACATATACCCAGTCAAAAAGATATAATTTCTAAGCGAATATAAAATCTTTAATATTATTTCCTGAGGTATTATTAAATTATTCTTTAATTTTAGAAACCGAAATTTGTTTGGTTGAATAATTCAAAATAACAACACTGTAAAAATTATATTCAACGGCCGCTATCTTATATTTTTTTTTTTTTTCGAAAATAATTTATGATAAAATATATTAATCCCTATTTAGAGCAAAATTTTATTTAAGCCCGGTTTCCACGATCCAATTGCACTTTGTCCAAATCAACTTGTGGACGCTCTTTTTGATCGTGTAAACAGGGTGTCAATTTGGAACAAAGTTGAGTATGACACTGCTCAACATACTTTGAACAAAGTAACTTGGACAAAGTGCAATATATCAATATATGAATGTTGATGTTCCTCCACAGTTTAGTATTCTTAGTCTAGATTATAATATGTAATTAATTATGTCAATCAACATTTATACTTGTTATATTTTCCTGAGATTGCGGAATACTGAAGTTCGTGTACAAAATTGTGATTATTCAAGAACTACATTAAAAATGAAATAATAATATGGATTCATAAATTTAGACTTCAATTCTTTGAACGCTAAATAATTTATTGTTTAAAAATCTTATCCATTTTAAACAAATAAATTTATTTAATTGATATTTATATTAACTTAAATAATTTTTAACGTATGATAGTTTGAAATAATAATAAAAAAATTTATAGTGCTCTTGTAGTATACTATAATAATAAATGTAAAACATGAATTTTACACTTGAAGGAACTTTACTGATCTGACGATGTAACTTAACAATATAATGGTTAGAAAATTCTTATGCTTATAAATTATGTTT